>JANBWZ010000006.1:1200000-1800000 GCA_026743855.1 Pleurotus sapidus
GAAGCTGCCCGAAAGGTAACATCCATTGTGACGCGGTGCATACCTAATATGAAAAGGCGCGGTGGTGATGAAGAGGACGGGTTGTAGTTCATTCACGTTGTAAGTAATCATGGATTGTGACCTGTAATTAAGCTCGACTCCATTGAACCCCTTATTCATGTTGTCATGCATCGTTTCCTGGGGCGGTAACTCACCAAGTCGAGGCAGCGAAACAGTCTCCTTTGTCTGGTTGAAGATGATTTCCATTCATACCCCGATATAGCCTTCGAACCAGCCTCTGGCCTGTGTAGGGCCAGATTAGACTCTTCTTCGATTCACCGACATTTCGCCCCATCGTAGCCCATTTGCATTAGGGGTGTTATACCAGTCACACGTCTGTGCTCCGTGGTGATAGTCAGTTTCCAAGCGTACATCGATCAGGTGCCTACTTCTAAATATGTAAACCCCTCCGTCAACGGTGTACTGACTGACAAAGTCATACTCAAGCACTTAGAAGTCTGGGCAGAGATGTACCGGTAGTGTCCAGACCGCTGAGCTTCATCCGTTTCACTAGCTAAGGTATACGGCGCTTTGCGCGTACGGCTGCTATACGTACTCGCCACGCCGCTACTGCGCAGACAAGACCGGTGACGCTTGCTGCGTTGCGCAGGGCCGGTCGACCCAGAACCAGCAGGCCCGTGCGTGCTGTGCACGAGAGTAGGTAGTCACAATTCTTTGTATAAGCTCCGTAGCATTTGGCAGTTCGTGACCGAGAGGCCGAAGGAAATACGTTATTCGTTCTGCCATTGGGATAGTAGGCCGACTACAGGCGAACGCGAGTCGTTAACACCTGCCGGAAAACTTGTCAATAGTTTGTTGAATTGTTCGCCATCATGATAACGTACTGCTGACGACACGATTGTCAGGGAAGTACATTACTTCTCGAAACGCAAGTGGCGCTAATGAATACACGACAAGATAGGATCTTACAGTATTTCCACTTCTCGCCAGCTTTAGCCTCGCCAAGGCCAAAAAGGCGTTTGTTTTCATCCTACACGTAGCAGTTCCAAGGGCCATTCAATACCCTAACCTCGCTTCTGACAAGCCCGTGCAACGAGTGGCGCTTTAGGTGAAATGTGGCGGAGGTGAGGATGTCAGTGAGGTATTCATCTGCGCTATCGCTTATCCGGTACCCAGCGACAAGTCGTCAAAGTGAATGAGGTTTTACGTTCTTGTAGGTTATCGGTAGCGAGAAGGGCGTGGCATAGCGGTACGTATGCTGTCATATTGTCATCGAGTTTATACTTTGGACGGTGACATGGGTTCGTGTGTATACTACATGTGTGAATATCGTTTGGTACTCCCGGTACGGATACATATGATGAAATGAATGCCTGTTGCGTTTCTATGGATGTTGTGAAATGATGATATGCTAATAGGAATGATGAAAGAACTATAATGATATTGGTTCAAGAAGCACCCGTTCCGGAAAAGAGTCGGGCGGGAGAAAACCATCGGCGTGGTGAGCGTAGCCACGCTTCGCGACGGCAATCGGCTTCTCGTGTGGGGAGCGGGATCGTCGATTGCTTTGTCTTCGGGGACGAGAAGGCGCACCAACCCTCAGCATGACACGGAGACGGCGTCTGAAACGGCGCCATAGTAGACACTGGGTCCGAGACGCGACGTTCGTGGACATGCGAGAAAGGCGACGGAGGTGATGGAGAGCTAGGACGAGGAAAGAACCTGACTGGATTGAAGATATTGGTAGTTTTGTTATTTTTGTTGGCATAGAAGCCTCGGGCTTGCTGTGCGTCGCGACCATCTGGCCTTGAAAAAGAAGAATAGTCGGTCATAGTATCGAAAGGGGGAATGTGATGAGGCTGACATTGTTGGTCTCGTGGGGGAGGAATAGGTATGGGTTGGCTTCGCGAAGAGGACCAGTAGTCATTGTCGATGGGAGAGACAGACATGGGGTCTTCGCACACCATGCTGTGGTGATCCAAGGAATTTCTGCTGCTGGGGTACATATGCACCGACGGTTCGTCGTCCGCGAAATCCCATTGGCAGGGGGACCCCATTTCCTTGTCATCAATAGCCGGCGTCGCAATGACGGCGCCCGGCGACGCCATGTTGTGCGATATGGAGCTAGCTATATAGTAAGACGATGCGTCGTCAAGGGCGGTGTGCATGATGGAGTGTTCGTCCGACTCGGAGTAGCCAGGACCATAATAACGCGGAGGTCGAGCATAGGCTGAGGTATCGATGGTGAGAAGTTGTTTGCGAAGTTTGGCGCGCTCGAACGTCGAGCTGAAGTCGCTGGGAGTGGAGGGCAGTGAAGGAACATGAGGCTCAGAGTCATGAGAGTCATATGAAGACCCGCTAGAGGGCCCTGAGGTGGTGGCGTAGGAGGCGATGGTGGAGGCGGCCACGTTGATGGGGCTGGACACATCAGACATGGTCGGAAAGTGCGCCCATGTTGCGTTGGCTGAAGATTGTTCCCGCTCTCGCCAGCGATCAGAGGGAACTTCGCTGTCCTCCTTGGCAAATACGATGTCCGAGCTGGGCTTCGACTCTGCGCTCCAGTGGGACTTGAGGTCAGTGACCTGCGATACGTGCTCGCCAGTGGTGGACTCTCGCATCGTCGAATCTTCGGATATTTGGACACCAGCCTCCCACACGCACTTCGCCATGCTCCCATCGAAGATGACGTCTTCGGAGTAGAACGAGTCGACCTCAGACAGCGCCATGCGAAGCTCGGGAATGGTCATGCGCTGCCTCCAGTCCAGGGCGAGCATGCGAACTAGGATGGCATTGATTTCGGGAGATATGGGGAGGACGGTCGGTAGGAAGTTTTGGGGGTCTCGAAGAAACGCTTGGAAGGTTGGGTCGGCTACAGAAGCTGACCTCCAAGGGTTACGGCCTGTGGTAAGGTTCAGGAGTACGATAGCTAATGACCAAATATCATTAAACATTGGGGAGTAGGTTGGTTTGGAAGGGTCGGAGAAGCGTCGAGCATACTCTTCATCGTGACATTCTGGAAGAAGAGTTAGTTCGACGGCTGTGGAAGGCTGCGGGGGCTGACGTACCTGGACTCATGTGGTAGACGCTTCCAGTGCGAAAATCTTCACTAACTTTGTCGCTGGTCGCCAAACCAAAGTCTGTAACCGCAACGCGCATTCCCTTGTCAAAGCATAGAATGTTTTCGGGCTTAAGGTCACGGTGATAAATACCGAGGGAGTGGCAATATTCCACTGCGTCGAGGAGTTGCAAAAAGACTTGCTTGATGATATAGTCATCGCCTTGATACCGAGCCTCGTGGAGGATTTGGGTGAACAAATCGCCATCACTAGCGTAGTCCATAACGATGTAAGTGTAATCTTCTTCCTCCAACACGCGATGGAGGGTAACAACATTGGGATGAGCAGAGGCAATCTGGTGAAGGGCAATTTCGCGAATATGAGCGATACGTTGTCGGTAAGACCTCTGATGATGCAGGAGGCACTTCACGGCGTACGAGTGGCGCGGAGAGCGGACGTCAACGGCACGATACACGACGCCATAACCTCCAACGCCGAGCACCTCAACGAGCTCTAGTCCACCGTCGTCGATGAGGGTTCCCACTTGGGGGTGTAGTGCGGAAGGTTTGGGGCTGCTCTTCGGAGACATGAAGGACGATGAGAAGCGGGAGAGCGATGGAATGGCAGAGGAGTGAAGCTCTGGCTCTCGAGTGGAGAATGTAGAAGAGGGATTGGAGAATTTCGCAGCTTTGAAAGCTCGTTAAGTGCGAAGTCTGAAGCACCAACGTGACATACGCTTGTTAGCGGCGTGGCGAACATGAGGTAGTAAAACACATTACTTACGGAACTCGGACGTTCGAAAACAGAGCTGAACGATCAAGCACGCACGAAGTGCACGACTGAAAGGGTGTTTCGACAGAACGTAGATAGCCAACAGATTAGGGCTCATTTAATGCATTATACTGCCATTCCGCTTTCGTCCAAATATAACACGGACCGCGAAAAGACACGTCTATCGGAAGGTCCTGCGGCACAAATAGTAATTAGAGTAGAATCAGGAAATTGGATATTCCGTCGACTCCACTGCGGAAGATCTGGATTGAAGTGAGACATCCGAAATCGGCTGTGCGTGAATAGAACGGAGGACGCATAAGCATTTCGCCTTTGGCCCGTCTTTCGGGCCTAGTGCTGAAGCTCGAATATGACCCTACAATGCTTATGAGCTTGTGGTTCTAGGGAGAACATCATAGAAGACTTTGGGTACGCACGGCAAGGGGCTGCGTACCAAACATGGTTTTCAGGAGTCATCGATTATGATATCCGACACAGCGTGCGGTGTAGGGTCTGCCCTAGGATGCGATCCCCCTCGCCCGATGCGGCCCAGAAATAAGGTGGGAGAAGCCGAGCACGCCAGCGGGTACGTACGATCGGAGCAGGATCGGAGGCGTAAGAGAGGGTGCAAACTCAAGCCCCTGGCGGGGCCAAGCTACGTACCCGTCGTACGGACTGGTGAATAGAAGACGTGAGTAGAGATGTCTTATAGGAGGTCAAAGCACTTACGCGCAAGTTCGTCATCCGGGAAAATCGCACGCTGATAGGGCGTCACCAGATGATACACCCGGACGGACCCAGTACCAGCGTAGTTGTAAGTGACGTCGCTACTCGATACACCCATGGCTTTCGGACCAACAGTGTAAGCTTGTAGCTGGGAGCTTGGCTCAACGCTTTCTGCAAGCTAAGTTCAAGCATGTTCGTTGGTCGGCGGTGATCTGTCCATGCATCAATCGCTAGTGGAATTGTATCATTGTACATAGTACAGCGGCGCATCGACGACAGCCATCCGCAACCGAGCCTAAGGAGTCCGACTGAGGCGCAAAGTCGTCCTGAATAAAGCATAGATGACCTGCGTTAACGAAGCCCTCTTCTCACCCAATTAGGAACGCCAAATACCAGGTAAATGGCCTGCACGTACCTCAGAAAATTATACGCAATTTAGGGTCTCCTCTTTTAGGGAGGGAACAAGGGCTCAAATTGATCAACGGACTCAGTCCGTCGAACGTTGAACACGTATCTAACCATGAAACGATGAGCGGCGAGATCGGCGTTATATTTGCGCGAAATTGTGGGGGGTTGTAGTGCCCAAAAGTCTACCTGACGATGAACTTGAACAAAAAACTGGTCACTGAATAAACTAGTCACTGTCCTGAACGTGCCATGCTGTGGCCTGCTGGTGCAGGGTCGTTGTGCTCACACGTGACCGACGCGTGCTGCTATGGCCTTGCGTACCGTCGGAGCTTCAAGTGTGGTTTAAATTTGTGACGGGCGTTAATTGACACCTTCAACACCACCTTCGTCCTTACCTTGTATCCGTTGCGCAACCCCCCCACGCAGTCCACGCGACAGGTTTTCCTTCTCGTCGGCCCGCCTTATCAGCCTATCTCTACCGACCATGGCTTCTCGCAGCTTCATTGTATTCCAAGATGCTCCAGCAGCAGACGTGCAGTCCAAATCTGCGAAGAAGTCTGGATCCTCGGCGACCTCATCTACCAATCCTCCTCAACTCCTGGACAAGGAGAATGTGAACCCCGTCACTGGGGAACGTGCTGGCGCGCAGAGTGGCAAAAAGCGCAAGACAGCTGCACTCACCAGCAAGTCGATGCCGCTCAGTGTGAAGTTACAGGCAGAGGTTGCGGAGGTCAAGCCGGAGAAGAAGCGCAAGGCTTCATCGTCGCAAACCGCGGTAGCTGGTAAGAAGGGGATCAGGGTGAGTAGAAAAGGCACGAGAAGGTCGCCACGCCGAGCGCCTCCGATGCCCAAAGTTGAGGAAGAGGTTGAAGTCGAGGTCGAGAAGAAGCATCTCGCTCAGGTTGAAATCGACTCGCGTTGCTACGAGTTGACTGTTCAACCCCTCGCCGATGTATCCAAGGCATATGATGAGAGTGAAGCCTTCGCCGAGTCGTCTCTGCATTCGAAGTTACGATTCGTGAAGGTCGGTCACCTCACCTTAGACGAGTGAAGAAGTGTTCATGTATTCTATCTAGGACTCTTCAGCTGAACCTGAACTTCGCGACTATGTCCCCGACCTTAAACTCTTCGCAAGAGCGACAACCCCCATCGAATCTTCGCACGACACTATTTTCTCTACCCCCGAACGCAAGCGTATCTACTCCGCGTTTACATTCTCCTCTCCCTCCCCAAGCAGCGATCGCCTCCGCAAAATGAACCGGGCTACCAGTGTGCCACCTCTACAACTCGGCGACAAACCATCATATATTCTACCCGCCTCTTCCCCTTGAATTCACGCCTCATTACGTTAAGCCTACGAGCATATTTTCTGTTCCTCTCACATTCCAACCAAATCCGCATCTACGGACTCGCATCCATCTGACATCCGATCTTCTATCGCCTTTACTCTGCCGCCGTAACACTCTTCCTCTTCCTCGGTCTACCGATTGCCAGACAGTTGTCCTACACGACAGTGTCTGTATATACTACAAAGTACCAGTTCATCGATTGCGCTCCACCATCCATCATGCATCGGCATCGGCATTTACATTCGTGTATATTTCATTTCACTGCTCCATCCTACTATGCTACACACATCCTGCTATCGCACGCCACACTGATCCCAGGCACGATTTCTTTCCGCATCTCGTTTTGTTTATCGTCTCTCGCAGCGTCTCGCTTTGGTGTATTTTGTCAAATATATATAATCTTATCACCCCCTACCAGTGCCACTCGTGTCCATCACTAGGGCACGACCAACTTGTATATGAAATGCCACTTATCGTGGCAGCTTTTTTGGCAGCAGACATCGTCGTTCAACATGGTATTCTTTGCTTATCGTGTGGCTATACGCTTCTTATCTCCTTGGACTAACGTATCCTTCACAGGTTCTCATGATAGCATACTAGCCACGCACCTTTAAAACCCCATGGCTTCGATCCGAAGTCCTGGCAGCAGTGTATTGCTACTCCCTTGTCATGGTCTCAGTAAAGGATGTGATCCGCCGTCTCGAGGTTCCTCATGAACCGGGGCTCTCTTATTCCCAGCTATTCCTATCGGTAAAGTCCTTTATCTAATCGTTTGCTTCCTTCCTGATTAGGACTACCATGCACAGAACCATGACTTGGTCCCCGTCCCACCAGAGCAACGCACCTGGGGAAGTTTGAATTTCGTAGCCTTGTGAGTATCGACAGCGCCCATCCCACAATTTCTCCGGACTGACACGAACTCTCTCACGTAGTTGGCTTGCAGACAGTTTCAACGTTAACACGTCAGTGTTCCCGATGTCTCGTCTTTCCACTTATTCCTGACGCCAAGCGCGTAATCCAGATGGATGATCGTGTCTTCGATGGTTCAGCTTGGCCTATCGTGGTGGCAAGCTTGGATCTGCGTTTGGCTCGGATATGGTATTATCGCACCGTTCATTGTCCTGAATGCCCGGCCGGGTGCTATGTTCCATGTCACATTCCCTGTGGTTGCCCGTACCAGTTTCGGGCTGTACGGAAGTTTGTGGTGTACGTTCAATCGAGGCGCCATGGCATGGTGCGTTTCAATCTCTTCGCGAACTTCTTGACGTGAGACTCACTCCCACTAAGCATTTGGTATGGCGTCCAAGCTAGCATTGGGGGTGATTGTGTTCGCGTAATGCTTACAGCGATGTGGCCAAGTGTGCAAAATATTCGTGAGTGAACTTCAAGCTTCTCAACAGCTCCATGACCGAATGTCGTTTCGCAGCAAACCATCTCCCTGCATCTTCGGGAACGACCACTCGGGACTTTATGTGTTTCTTCCTTTTCTGGCTAATCTCACTCCCTGCAATCTGGTTCCCGATCCACAAAATGCATGTCGAAGCTTTTACCTTTGATGACTCCCTATATACTCACCGTGTTCCGTCGTCTAGTCGGCACCTTTTCACACTCAAGGCAATCGTTGCCCCAACAGCCGGAATCACATTCTTCATTTGGTGTATCGTGAAGGCCAAAGGCGTTGGGCCAATCATCCATCAACCATCTAAGCTCCACGGCTCCGATCTTGCCTGGGCAATGATAGTGAGCTTGATGTCTTGCATGAGTAACATGGCCACCCTAGTCGTGTAAGTATGGAAAGCAAGACTGATCTGCTCTCCACCGGCTTGAAAAGTCCGAGTTGTTTGTTCCTTGGCACAAGGCCCCCAAGCACTGCAGTTAGACGCGCGCTTTGTTAAGTAGGTACAAACATGTACAAAGATCTAGTGCTCAAATCATCGCACAAGTTGGTGCTCTATGAGAGGGGATGGACCAGCAAGGTCAAAGAATGGCACAGGCAGTCTGTAATAATAATGAATAGACTCACCAAGCAGAGAAAGTGAATACATGGCCCCTGTAGGTGACCAAAGCCAAAGTCACTGGCTGGTATGTATAGCACAGAGTGCACGCTCACACTGGCATGAAGCAAATATACACAAACATTGTGCACGCTCAGTCGAAAGACTCTGTAGCCACGATGGGGTGGACCAATAGCACTAGTATATATAATGTAAGGAGTGTAATGCTGTTAAGTAGCTGCATGAACCCCAAAAAATAAACTCGCAGTGTCTTGTTCACAATGAGAGTCAGACCTTGCTTCATACTGAGCAGGAACCTCGAAGCGCCAGCCAGACAAACATGGACAAACATCAAACTCCGCACTGCGGATTGACTATAGAGCATGGAATTCCAGCAACAGGATGGACCATGAAGCCTCCAGCAGTGCTGAATGTGTGTCACATACATATATACAGCAGATTGGCATCATCAAACCGAATCCGCTGGCACTACTGATCAAAGTAAGTCGCACCCACCCACCATTCCAGCTAAGTGACTGTGACATGGTGTGACTGTAGTAATGGTACTTGGTTTTGTTCGTTCATTCAAAGGCAATTCTGTTATCATTTGTAGCTAGGATTTGTAGCTAAGGAGTAGGTCTTTTGGTATCGTATTTTAGCTATACATAGTTAAGCTATGTTATCTGGTGAATCAACAGATCCTACAAAGAGAGGCTGCTTACTATGGGACTCAGAGTCGGAGGAAGGAATTGACAGGGAGCGTAATTTATACCACTTGCAAAAATAGTTGCAAGTATGTAGTGTTTTGAAGTTTGTAAACGCACTGGGCAGGTTGCCAGATGCAAAGATCTGTCCTTTGGTGATACTGCTGTTCGAGTTTCAGCTACTTGCTGAGAAGCAAGAAAGATGGAGCCACTCACGGATCGGTTGTGATTTGAGGGTCAGTGAGAAGAGTATCACCACCTGAGGGGCATGTTAACGGACAATATTACCTCCTTGATCGCCAAAATGCTTACCTTGAAGATCAGAAATGAAAACAGACTCCGTCTTGAAATACTGAACATGCTGAGCAAAGGCGAGGAACTTTGCTCGCCGTTCCTGATCCTGATTCTCCATTGGAAGAAGCTCTGGGCTGTCGTTGTTGATGTACTTGATGAACTTCCCATCGATGACCTCCTCGATGAGATAAGACTTCTTGACGCCATCCACCTCGTTAGAATTTGCCAGCGCTGCATGAACAAAGCGCATCTGGGGGATGTTGAAAGGTGCCTTCTCATTGAACTTGATGAAGTCGTAGACCAGGTCCAATAATGCAGAGGCCCACACCAGGCAAGTGATCTCCTTGTCTAGAATTTCGCTCTGCTTGGCGCCAGAGTAGTAAGCAAGCTTGCCATCAGGCTTCTCGTAGAATGCTTGCTTGATGCAGACATACGACGATGTGCTAGGAAAAATGGGGGTGCTAACGTGTCCGAAGCGAGCACTCTTGAACGTGCCACGGAAAGCCTCTCCCTTTGGATTGACAAAGATGCTCACTCGCTTAGGGGTGACATTCTTCTCCAATTGGACGATGCTCGGAGTACTGATCAAGTCCTTCCAGCTTGTGCGAGGCGCAACAAAGACGATGCATGGCATCTCCTCGGTGTTGTCTAAACATGTAGCAGTAAGGAACAAAACATGGAATATAGAAATGGAGGAGCACATACACTTTGAACGAGCACTTCCCCGTGTTCCCGATTCCTGTGCGCGCAGTGCTGCACGAACGGTCTTGATGTCAGGCGACTCCTGACCACGCTGAGGAATCTTGCGTGGTGGAGTAGATGGTTGATCCTCTGGTTGGTCTTCATCGTCATCAGAAGATGATGGCTGTGGGACGAAGCATTAGTTGTAGCATAACCTGATATTCAATTCTTACAATAGTGACTGGGTTATGCTTTGTCCCTTCATCTCGATTGAGCACTCGCTTACTGATCATAGTCCCAGGTGCCTGCTGCTGAACAAGAGCGTAAGCTTAAGCACTCTCGAAATTACTAGCAACAGGGCTTACCGCAGACATGGGGGGTTTACGGCTTGATGATCGATAGCTGTCTTGGGTGGTCTTGGTTCCGAAGGGCTGCATTGATTCATCATCAACACCGATACAATCATAGAGGGATCAAGACCAACCTTGACTATCACTGGTGGGTGATGAGAGCTTTCCTCATCTTCTTTTTCGGCCGCTTGCTCAGCTATGGTGTCGCGGTAATTGAGAATCTCGATGTAAATGTGGTGTGGGATTGAAACGAAGATGTGTAATCCCTTTTTGGGATTAAACTTTCCTTTTGCGTTTGTGAACTGGCTGCGAAAAGGTGCCGGCATACCCACGATAGGGACAAGTTCGTGCCAGTCAGCATCACGAAGACCAAGGCTGCTGAAGGAAATGGGATAATCGTGGGACCATTCGCAGTAAGACTCCCAGATGGCTATGATTGCCATGCTTTTCAAGTCGTCAACTCCAACGTCTGGCGAAACATGCTGGAGGTCCCGAGGCTCCTATTGAGATGGCCGCCGATTTAGAAGATTTAGAGAGGGTGAAACATATGTATGGATGGCTGTCTACTCACAGAGATGGGTTTCAGACCGTTCTTTTTGTCTGGTATCCAAGTAGCCAAGCGCACGCTCACAGTGATCTTGCCTGTGCCACCATGTGCATATGCCAGCTTTGCAAAGTGAGCCCGAAGTTCGTTGAACTTTGTGTGTGCTTGCTGATATCCAACAAATTGGGGAAACGAATCGGAATTGATCCTTGGGAAAGGTAGCATCGAGCCAGCATTGATGCTGGCAGGCGTGAGGACTTGCGGTCGTGGAAGCGGAGGCGGTCCCATAGAGGAGCTAGGGGTGTGGATGTCCCGAAGTGAATGAAAAGGCCGCCCCACTGCTTGGACCTTGAGCTTGGAATCTAAGATGACTTAGAGGCAGTTATGGAAATATAGTGACTCGTTTACATACCTCCATGCTGGCCCCTAGCGACCTGTTGCGCAATATCCTGCAACTCAGCTGCACTCAGTGTTTTATCTGGGGATTAATTCAGTCAATGCCATCGGTTCAATAGCAGGGACTCACTGCTATCATTCGCTTTCACAGAATAGTAGAGCTTGCAAACAAGACAAAGTCGCTGGCCTGTTCCTCTGACTCGACCAACGACATACTGAAGTTCTTCCTTCTTAAAACTGACATTGCATCGGTCACAAATTGCATGAGGGTTGAGTTCGGTGAAGTCGGCCATAATAGAATCAATAGAATCGTCGAGTTGAAGATACTGATTTTCTTGTGCCAAGTGCTTGAGGCTGACTAATTTCAAAACTATACAGTTGTACGATCAGGAACATTACAGTTATCGTTTGGCTAATAGCAGTCATAGCATAGCGTACACTACTGTTGCTAAAAGGCAAGCTCATCATCGCTAGAGCCATCACTATTGGAAGGAGTAAAATCAGCATGAAATGAAGCGTTGGAATAATCCGAAGCTATACTGTGACTGCTTGCGCTCGTTCGACTGTTTGACCCCTGTTTTGACCCCTTAGTTTTGCCCTTCTGCGCTGTAGTTAATTTTGCTGCCGCCTCTGCGATACTAGGAGGGATGATTGGCTTTGAGAGGCCTCCAATATACAGAAAGCCCTCTGGCAGCTCTCCCACCATGTCGTCTCCCGCTCGAAGTTCCTTTAGTCCAGGCAACAATGGCACAATGTTTTCTGGCAGAGGGTTCTCTGGATCGGGAGGAGCGACATGCTTTGAAGCGTCGAAAGCGGTAAGGACAGAGGCAATTGGATGGGACAGGGGGGTAGGTGTGTTGCGAAATTCCCAGAGCATGGTCTTGTATACATCCCAGAACGATGCAGAGGTGACTGGAGGGTTACCTAGCTTTGTGTAAAGCTCGTGCGCACGGGCGGCAAATATCGGCGGAACCAGCTCATGTACTTCATGCCCAGGAGGAGCATGATCCTGCTCAGCTCGGTCGACTAAATCAGGGCTTACAGGTATCTGTGATAACTATGAGAACGGCAACAGAAGCAACAGAAACCTGGCCCAGACTGTAACTCACCTTGAAGTCAAGCGCACCAAAGGACTCTGGTTTCGAGTAGACCATCTCCGGTACCCCATGTGGTAGCACCTTGTTCTTATCCGCACGAGGCGCATTGAAGTTGCGCATGACTATCCAAGAATCAAGCTCAGCTTGAAGCCATGGGATAGCGAGCCAGCGAAACAGTAAGCTGAAGATGGCATCAGGACATAAAAGGGCCTGTAGGCAACACGAAGATGGGGTGACTATACCTCTCCAATGGATCAGTAGCCTTGTACCAGCCTTGATTCACTCCCTCGTCTAGGGTGTTCTCAAATCCTGGGGTCCAATCGTGTCGAAGCAATGACCACACGATCTCAGCTTTGATGTTTTGTTTTTTATGCATCCATCGATGCTGCATCGTATCCGCAAGTGAAGGATCCATTGAGTGGCGCATGACAGTCTGTGCGTTCGCAACACCGTAGTTCTCTGTGCCAGGATCGCTCTGGGTCACCAGCGGAATGGCTACGGTAGAGAGAGAGAGAGAGGTAAGGTAAGTGATCGTGATCGTCCTTGCATCCTTGGATGGGAAGTACATACCACCAAGCTTGCGAACAGCATCAATGTACCAGCTGCATACAACCCTTGGGTTCCGGTTATTCCACCAAATCTTGATCCAAATTATGTAGCCACTGAATACATCGACACAAGCATGCAGCCATAGACCGAAACGCCCCCATTTGTCGTGTTGATCCTGAGACCAGGTGTCGTTCACGCCAGCTGCCCAATAACGCTTACGAACAAGCCGACGAGCCTTGCGTTGCTCGACAGCCTCGGGCTCAGTCTGTTTGAGAAATTTGGCAATCAGAGGCCTAAGATACTGCAGATTAGCGAGTTCCAGGAGCAAACACTCATAGCATAGCACCTTGGTACAAACATGCCGTAGTCAGTGTGCAACGACTTTCGAATGTTCTCAATCCCACGTGTAGGGAAGCGCGCGCGAATCTCTTCGATTTGCCTATTGATGGAATCCAAACTATGCTTTTGCTGCCTCGTACTCAGCAGCCCCAAAGATTTCCGGACACGCTTCACAGAGGCGACACTACAAAAGGGTGAGTAATTATACAACATCAGCAGATCAAAAACACACCTGAGACCATACTTATCCTGGTCGTAGTGATCCTTCATCTCCTTTGCGATCTCTTTGTCATTCAGACGACACCGATAAAAGTAGGTGATATATTCTTGAATTTCATCGATAGGTGCTGAATCTTCCGTTAGAAGGGAGAAAAAATAAAGGAAGGGCTTACGGATTGGCTTGTATTGATTCGGCATAGTGGATGTAGCCAATATAGAGTGGAGGAGATGCACCGATCTCTATTCTGAAGGATTCAGGGGAAAGCTCCTATTCATACCAGGAGATTCTGTTAACTTCTGCCACAGTCGCATACAAGCACTCGGGGCTCGGGAGGGCGCAAAATAATACAAAATCAGGTATATTCAAGACTAACTACACACACAAACAACACTACAATATGTACGACGCTACGGCTATGCTGAAATACTATTGCGTTGCGACGCTTACAGTGGGGAACTTGTCGTTTCATGGCGTCTAGCAGGCGGGGGAGATTCTATGGTGGTGGTGCTACCGTAATTACAACAGGCAACGGCTGCAACACAGACTAATCTATCCGATTTGAGGTGGTGTGGGAGAAGGAAGGGGCATGGCGAAGATCGTTGGCGGCGTTTGGTATACTCACCCCATTTCCGACGGGCGTAGGAGTGTTTTCGGCTAGACGTTCAAAGTCCAGAACACTGGAGGTAAATCCAATAAGGGGAATCGACCGGATTACTCACGGGCTACTGCCCATCGTCGTTGGTGTTGATGGGAAAAGATGAAGAACGAGATCTACGGTGCGCCTGCGATGGGACGCGTGAGCGTGATTGTATGCCGTACCTTTCGAGGCGGCGACTGGGCCATGTCATTCCGAGGGTCGTTAGGCCGTCTGCAAGTCGAATCGAATCAGTGTGATATTGACATGATACCTAGAACACGAGGGATAAGTGTAACAACATAATAAACGAGCGGGGTTACTCACCTACGATAACTGCCCCCCTTGGTTGCTCTATCTAAGCCAGGACTGTGTGAATTATGAACCTAGTGCATGAACACCGTGAATCGAGGGTTTCGTGCGAAAGTTAAGCCCGTCTTTTGTTCCCAACGATCGTGCTCCAACGCCCAGGCACGGCTCTTGACATGCTCGGTGTTCAGCAAGATGTGGGAGGTTGCGCTGCTAGGATGGTTGTGACTGAGTCGATCAGTTCGAGGCTGTTGTAGATAGACCAGTATATCAGTGTGGAAGAAGCAGATAGTGCCCGAAGAAAATACTCACAAGATTACTCATAACGACTACAGCGGCCCCGAAGACCAAGCAGTAGGAACGTCGAGTTGACGGCCAGATGAAAAGGGTAGCGAGAGTCGCCCTTGGTGTTGCTTGTCAACAGGGTGGCGATGGGAGAAGGCCGCGGCGAGGAAGAAGTGGCGTAGGCGCCGATACGCTGGAAAGGAAACAATCGTTGAGGGAGGAGGGGGAGGAAAGAATGAAACTTGCACCCTCTCCTGCGATTCATCGTAATGTACTAGTGACAGTCGTTCGCGTGACTCCAGAGCCAGCACGCGTACGCTGAATTGACGATCTAGGCGTCGCAATCCAAGCGCAAGTTGGCGCTGTGTGAGTTTCTCGTTATCGTTCCTGTTTCGCAAGTAGTCTGGAAGTTATCTTGCTTGCCCACTCCACGTCGTCTTGTCGAAGTTCGCACCATCCTAGATGCATTGCTGACCCTGGCAACAATGCGTATCGACGATCGCGTTGCATCGCCATTGGTTGCGTATGCCTAATAGTTCTAGTGTCAGCTTCAACAAAGTCTAGATTGAATTAATGAAGGGCGTACCTGCGCCGCGTTGCTATCCCTGGTTCGGGAACAACGAGAAGGGCCAGATGGGGATCGTGCGCGTGTAGACAAATGGCGTCTGGATTAACTGAATCGGCGTTACATCGCCATTCGTCGAACTCGCCTAATAGTTTAGCGTTGGTAAAAGTAAAGTCTAATTTGAATAAACGAAACCTGTACCTGCATCATGTGGCCGCGATTCGGCAATCCCTGGTGACTCGGTAACGACGAGAATGGGGACAGATGGGGATCGCGTGCAGACGAGATCAACTGAACCGCTGCGAGTCTTCGGAGTTGTCGACAAATTATCCCATGGCCAAGAGGTCTTGCTTTCGTTCGCATTCATTCATTCGCAAGTGTGAGTGGTATCGCCCAGTTCCGCGCAGAGCTCTCCGTAGGTGTCCCTTCGTAGTGTGTTGCGACATGGAAACTTCAACGCTGAAACGTGTCGGTTACATCGGATAGTCTGTAAAATCGGTGAGTCAGCCTCTGTTCGCGTCCGCGCACGCCGTGAGTCGCTGCACAATCTTGCACGTAAGCAAATGCAGGGCGCATGTAGTCAGACACGTTGTACCCAGGTTCGTCGTCGTCGACAATGTCAACTAACTAGACCCAAATATGAGTGAGTGAGTGGATAAGCGCAAGGAAACTGAGACGTCGGATGCCGAGAACCTCGCCGTCGCCGTGCGAATGCTCCAGCCAAGTCAAGTCGTACCCTCAGCGGCGATGCGAACCCAGCGTGGCCTTTGTAGCTCGTCCTCTCGAGCTCACAATCCTGCATCGCAGTCCCACCTGTAGATGGGGGGATCATACATCATATACTCTAATGAGAACCCGAGAATGATACATAAACCTCGGTGCTTAGAGGAGCCATGACCGTGATGTATCACCCTCATCGGTGATACATCACCCTGACAGATCATGTGTTGGTCAGGTGGTTTGACTTCCATTCCCACCCCTCCGTCACCTCTGTCGTCGTCGTTGGGGACAATGCCGCCCCATTGCCTGAATTGGGACAGTCGCGCTACTGCCCTTGTATGGATAATATCGGGTAGCTAATCATGAATAATACATCCCACCACTCAGTGCCTGTGCCCCGATCAATTCATATACCGTTAATGCCGTTTCACTCAGTGCCTGTGCCCCGATCAATCCATATACTGTTATGTTAATGCCGTTTCCAAAAAACATCAGGTGCTATTAATACGACAGCATTCCGCCTCCGTCAATCGCTCGCCTGCAGCCACTGCGCCCCGGCCCATGCCCAGATAGCCATCAAGACTTGCCCAGGATGTTTCACAGGTAGACGCCAATTGTTCCCGGGTCCTGCTTTGTCGCCAAGCATACGCACGCCCACCATTGGTTTCTGCCGCCTTTGCTCGTCCCTCCCAAACTCCTGCTTGCCATGTGTGAAATTGTATTACCCTTCGCATCTCTTCTTTAAGAAGAATACATTCCTCCTGCCATCTATGAGCCCTTGCTCGGGATTTGCACCATTCAATTCGCAAAGCTGTTGCCGTTTTCAGCGTGTCATCCCTGTAAGTAGTATAAATGACTAACCTTCGCTCATGGACTCAGTCATCTCAGATCTATTCTCGCGTTGAGCCATCCATATCCAGGAGAGTGTTCGTCGACCTTCCGAACTGCTAGCGTCCTCCCCTTCCTTCAAACCACGGAGGTCCGAGTCTGCCAGGACTCGTAAAGTTGTTTCCCACCCAGACTTGCAGAGAAAGGTGCTCAGTGTGAGGAGAGCATCGCGGTTCGACCGATATCTAGATGCCGCAAAATTGATACGCGATTGGACATTTTTTATGAGTGTTATGCTGCGTGTGTTATGTTCTTGCCCACGAACATAGCGATCCTTGGATTGATACATGGTGCCGAGAATCAAGAGCTGTCGACGAAGCTCCGAAAGAAGATCGTGGGCGATCCCATATCGTAGGCGCCACTCGTATTCCGCCAACTTCGTGTCTACATGAAACCTCGGTACAAGATTAGAAGGAAGGAGAAGGTTAATTTCCTCCGCATCAGAGGTGTCGATGCTTCCGCTCGTGCCAGTGCTACGTCGGTGGAGTCCAATGCCTGGTATGTAGAGTTCTTGAATGGATTGCCACGATGATATTCGGCGCATGAGACGGTTGCGACGTTCTATAATATGAGTACGCTGGAGTTCGGTCGGATGAGCGCCAATAGCTTGATCGTCTATCTTGAGGCGGGCCTGCTGGTCTTGCAGCTCGAGGCCTTGCGTAATGAGAATGCTGGGGCTGACGCTCTCATGTATGATAAGCTCGTTGTCACGCGCAATCGCTGTGGCTTCTTCTTGAGCCAACTCGAGCCTGATCTTCTTTGCAGAAATAGCTAAATATTGTTTTTAGGCTATAGCTCCCCACGGGAACAGCAGGAGTGGCATACCTTCAACCTTGGCCTCGTACGGGTTCTCTTGTGATGTCCCAGCTTCCCATTGCAAAATGAGGGCATAGAATTGTTGGACGATTGCAGCCGGCAGGGAGTCGCTGAAATCGAGGAAGTTCCCGACGTGTTCGGCGCGCATCTCCACCGCTTCTTGCACCTTGCGAAGAAGCGAGATGTCTGTCAACAAATGAAACAGCCTCAGAACATGTTATATATCACTCGCGATCTCAAAGAGACGTGATGCATCACTTTATGGTCGCAGTGCCACCCGATGATGTATCACACTGACTGTGAGGTATTGATGCATCACCAAACGGTCATGCGTGTCCGCATAATGGGGTCATATGGTCGATATCAAACTCTAAAACTCACGTAAGGTAGTAATCTTCCGCCAATTGTAATCGCCGAAATGGTCGTCCAGGGTATCACGTCGAGAACCAGGCCCCATCTCCTTCGTACTGCTTGCTACGGGATTCATGGCTGCCCAGCCTCGTTCAGGAGATTCCCCGTCTGTACGGCCAACGCCGGGAGTGAGGTTAAATGAGTAGTTGATTTGACATTCTGTCCGATGAGCATAAAGGTGGAACTTGGGGACGAGGTACGTAGTGCGAAGGTCAGTTGCGCGCGTGCCGACGAGTTCCTGGGGATAAGTTCTTGAACGAAGGAGCAAATTGCGCGACCATTGACATGCGATGTCATAGGAAACTACCAACGCGTCCGGTGAGTGGTTTCTAATACTCGAAAAATAGAGGTAGTCCATGTTAATATACCTGAAACAACGTCAGTAGAGGAATGAATACATTAGGGCCATCGACTTACTGTTCTCCCCGTTGTAAGTCTCCGACTGATACAGGGCGCTTCATGTCGTGACGGCTACATTCAATCGTACCGACACCACTAGCCGTCGTTCCCTTGCCACCTCGGATACTAGCTAGTTTCACAGCATCATAGTTGTTGCATGTACTCGCTTCATCGACGGTGGTCTTGGCATGATCGCGCAAGAAATCTTTGTATTCCACCTCTTCTACAAAATATGCATAGCCACGATTGAGGCTAGGATCACGGGCATCATTGGATGCTGAGAGGCGCTTGAGTCGAAAATTTGCGTCGATCGCGAGAAAGAGGGCATAAATCCATCTAAGGCACAATTAATTTGATACTCAAAGATGAAGGAAGCAATACTAACCGTTGTGATTCATCTGCTTCTTTCCATCCCGGAGGTAGATTCTTCTCCGGCTGGGGACAAGCGGGGCAGAGAACGGCACATTCTCCTTCACGAGTTCCCGATACCCCAGACGCCTCGTGTCCCCGGCCCATTCGTTTCAGCAGCCGGATATGGCGCCACTCTCGAACGATCCGCATAAACGCGCTGTACCGATCCTTGGAGTCGGGATTAGATAGACACTTAGGGATCGAGGACGACCACTTACTGGAACAGGGCCTCCTAAGTTGTTGGTGAGCCTCACTAATGCTTGATAGAACTCGTATCCGGACACTTTTGATCCAAACGAGAGTATCTGGAACAGGCGGAGCACTTCAAACGTGGCTGCGGTCCGCGGGTCAGTTGTTGTGGCTGGGAATAAGCCAAATCGAAGGAGCTGGAGATCTCGAGATGTAGCAGTCGTGCAACCACAGTAGTCGAGGCTGATGGGAACGAGGCCGTGTGATGTTATGACTGTGAAAACATCCCCAAAGGAGGGCATCGGCCGAACACATCTTTTGTCACAAGGGTGGCCCAGTTGAAGACGAAGGCCAAGGGACTGGAGTGAGCAACGCTCGAAAAAAAGGGAATTCCATTTCTAAATCGGTTGTAAATTAACTAGTAAGAAGTAAGTCAAATTGACACATACCTCCAGTTCATGAAACGGAAGTGCACAATGCTGCTTCACCATACATGTCTCGCAATATAGGCGGTCATCGAAACATTGTCGGCAACGGTAAGAGGCAGACTCGGCCTCCGTGCAGCCAGGACATTTAGTGATGTCGTCGTTGGCGGCCTCGTGCCCTAGGAATTCTTTGAGGAAAGCATCACGTTCGGGGAGCCATGTCAGGAAGGGTAGGTCCTGTTGAATATCAGTATACAATGGTCTCATGTCAAAGAAGCTTGAAGTACGTACTCCGGCAGTGCGCCGTCGTATTTTGTCGAGCTCTGGTATGCCCCCCACAGAATGGCGAGGATCCGAGGGATCGAAGGGCTGAGGGAAGCCTATCACAGGCGCGGGAGTACTGTCTTCAGAATCAGTGTTCCCAGGACGTGGAGCCGGTTTGGCGCGGTAAACGAAGTGTTTGGCTTTGACACCATTGATGCTAACACTGTAGTCAGTATGGCGGTGAGCAGTAGGGGGGGGTGTTTCCGCTGTGTCTGAATCTGAAAAGCAATCGGCCTGAACTCTTGTCCTTTTAGTGCGCATTAGTGTACTCACCTAGCCATAATGTGTTGCCCTTTAATCCAAACCCAACATGGTGAGCGAAGCAAGAAGTCATCGGATAATTGTCAAGCTGAGGGAGGCGACACACGGTACGGAGGTAGGTAAAGATATGAAGGTACAAGACTTCCCGCAGTCACTACAGATTACGCAGTCACTACAGATTATTCCCACGGTAACAAATCTCAAGTCTAATCAACTTGTCGAGGGCCAGAAGGAGTGCCCCGCGAAGGCTACCATGTACTGATGGTGGCGAGGGACACCACCAATACTGGCCCATTCTTTCCGCTAGAGTAGAGGATTAAGAATTAGCGCAAGGTCAATTAAATCCACCCATAGGCTTACCCGGCGTTCGCGATCCGCTGAGATACTCATGTGGTCTTTCCAATCACCTTGAGCTGGAAACTCTTGGGCTATTCTTCCACGGAGGAGGGTAGATACCTGTATCCTCAAGGCCAAGCTCTGTATCACATCATGAATGAAAATTAAGATAATGGCAAGGACTCGAGGTAAGGAACAGACACACCCTTTTCATCTTGCTTATAGCAGATGCTTTGTTAATTCCGGATGTCTTAGCCAGGGGGAATCGGTCAAATAACAGCCGATTCGCCGCTCGGAAGAATGCATCCTCCTCATTGAGGTCCCTCGCTTGGAGGTAATAGGGAATGAGGGAGTCGGCGAAAGCATCTTCTTGTGGATGCCATTGTTGTTGTCTCCTTGGCGTGCCGATGACGTGCATGCCTGATGTGCGCTATGACGGCAATCTAGGGATGTTAGCCGAGCTCCCTAAGGATATATGTTGAGTAGCCGGTTTGGGGAAAGGGTCAAGAACAGGGTCAAGAACAGTCTTCGTCGCCCATGAACCAGAGTCCCGTGATCCAAAGTCAATAGGGGAAAGAGTAATGAACTACTCGTAGTACCATGTATCCTCGCAATCATGTCGATATTTAGCGGTGGGTTCTTTGTGAATGGTGTTTTATTACTTATTCTCTCATTAACTTGTAGGTATACCGCCGAAAATGACCTAGATTGAATAAAGGTCAGACGAAGGAATAAAGGTCAGAACGCCGCGATCCATAATTTCCATCTCACACTTAAACTCAAACCACCAAGAGTCGTCATGGGTCGTGGTCGACCACGCCTGTACAAAACCCCCGAAGAGAAAGCTGCAGCCAACCGAGCCAAGAGCATGCGGAGCTATTACAAGTATGTATAATGTTCAATTCCCCTCGCCATCGTTAATTATAACCACAGTCGGAAATATGCAATTAATACTAGTCGCCGCCATCGCTATCGTGCAGATACATTAAAGTAAGTAGTGTCTCTCTACCGATGGTTCTCGCCCTCATTATCCTCAGGACTAAGCCTCTCGATGGCGCACGTCCTGATGATGCAGCCCTTCCAAGGTGCGTCCCCTTAACCTATTCTTATTTGTGCCACATGTCTCACAATCCCATTAGTGTCAACCCTGTCGACACCCCTGGTTGGCTACGACTAGTTAATCACACGCAGAGCCAATTTCATACCCTAACTAAAGGGTCTACGAGACGCTTCATCGATGGGTTGTACAGCCAGTACATCACTAATAACCACCGAACAGATACCTTCTCAGACGCACTTATTGAGCTACGAGCGCTTCATCAGACAACACGGCGGTGCGAAGCGTCACTTTTACAGCTCGTTGGGGTGACAAAGGAGTTCAGAGCGGCCGAGAAGGTGGGACAAGCAGTCCGAGAGGGGCTAGAATGTGTCGAGGAGATTGAATTCTATGCCTCGATCGGCAAGGGGGAGGTCCTCGAAGCGTACGAAAAGCACGACATGATGTACCAGAAGCTTAGTTACTAGGCTCCTTTACTAGATTGTTTGCACAACTTATGGCACCTTAAGACGCAGGCGGGTGGTGAACGTGCAAACAGGCGGCAACAAGATCACATTGGCAAGTAGTAAGGGAACAGACAGATATATCTACGACACGCCTGCACTTGGGACACAGCAGAGGCTAGCGAGGGTGTGGGTGGATGCGGGCCATGTGGACATGATCAAGGAAGAAACGCTCGGCGGCAGCGAACGAGGAAAATCCCTTGTATTTGCACCCTGGGACACCGGTGACGAGATCCTCGACCAAATCCTGCCTGGACACTGTGTGAGAGGGTGAAACTCGTTGGGGACACCGGCTTACCAGTTTTGAAAGACCCCAACTTGACGCCCTACAACGACCCCGTACCAACGGCTGCCTGCGTCCCCAGTAGCAGCGCTGAAATGACCGGTTCTTACAACTTGAGGGGGGGCAACTGCAGTGGAGCTGCCGGCATGGCCATTGCTGGGAGCACTCTGGTCGGCACTGCTGTCGGAGGGAGGGGCGCTGGATGGGGTGAAGTAGTGTACTGCATCGCACGAAGGGCAACGGAACACAGCTGTAGGTGGATGAGCCAATGCATGTCGTTGAGTTATTAGTGCTTACCGCCGACATCAATCCCTCCTTCACTCTCTTCGTACAACGGGAGCACCACGGCGGTTGCAGCAGGAGGGGCAACGGGGGCAACAGTGGGAATGGCAGCGGCAGGCGTAGTGGCAGCGGGAATGGCAGCGGCAGGCGTAGTGGCAGCGGGAATGGCAGCGGCAGGCGTAGTGGCAGCGGGAATGGCAGCGGCAGGCGTAGTGGCAGCGGGAATGGCGGCGGGAATGGCGGCGGCAGGCGTAGTGGCGGCAGCGGCGGCAGCAGCAGCGAATCCAGGGAACATCAGTGAAAACTGACGAATGAGCTCGGCGACGTCGCCTTCGGTGGCAGGTTTGTTAACATTGACCATTTCGTTGGAGCACTGAGGGATTGCTGTGAGGTGTGAGTTATGGAAGCAGTACACGCTGCCATACCTTATATATCGTGGGCCAGTGATGTATAGCAGAGCGGTTGAAGCCGACGAACGCACTCATTGGGGGCTGGCAAAGCTTAAAAAAAAGGTAAGTACGTTATCCATCGCCTGGTTGTAGCTCTCAACGCAAGCTCTACATTTACCTTACGCGCCATGGCCCCCAAGGAGAAGACTACCATTGAACAAAGGAAATACCTGTGGTCGTTAATGGATGACTACCTCGAGGTACAGAAACAAGGCAACTTCACCAAGTTCTGGGCGCGATTATTCCTAGCATGGTTTAAGCTATGGCCGGTGGAAGAAGATGTAAGCATTCGAGATGAGAACGAACGCCAGGTAGCATATGCACTTGCTATCAAAGAGCAAGAGAGCGTGAGTGTCGAGGTTGAGATATAAGCTGGCGACCCTGACATACCTTTTTCAGTATCTCAGAACGTGGTTCCGGGGTCGGGCCGCGCCGAAAAACCGAACACCACATGGTCCACCAACGCTGGATGTGCCAAAGCTCCCAAAAGCAACACGGTGCCTTCAAGAGGTGGAGATCTACTCGAAGAAGTACTATGCCACACGGGTGGCTTACATCGTTGACGCCACTTTTGTCGGGAAACCCGTGCCAACAACCAACGAACTCCTGGCAATGCGCCGCAAAATAACCCAGGCGAGGCTCAACCATGAGACCCCCGAAATTAAGGAAGAAATCTCAACTACATACAAAGAGGCTCTGCGTGTCCGAGGAGAGCAAAAACGGGTTCAGAAGGAAGAATTACAAGCTACTCCTGAGTGCTACGCCGCGTAAGTATCCTCCTTGTTTTAGCTTTGCTCATACTGATCCAAGCCAGCGGAATCAAGAGCATCGAGGCTAATTTCAAGGCGTTCGCTCAGCGTGTGGGGTTAGATAGCGGCTGGTCATTTACCCTCATCGCGGGGGGGCCGGATCCAATGAATGCGGGACAAATCAAGACAGCGTCGTAAGTCCTTCTGCATGGCATACCCAGACAATGGCTGATGACCGGTGACCCCCCAAAGTTTCCACTATGGGGACAACGTGTTTGGGCTCGTATTCAGTGAACACGAGCCCGATTTCAAGGGGAAGTTTTTACCTTCCTACGCAAACTTTCTACAGACCTGCTACAGTAAGCTACAGGTTTCATCTGGCACGCAATCCACTGACAATAACCTCAGGCCCTGATGAATGCGCAAGCCGTGCCCTTAGTCGTTCAGCACCACCTGACCGGGCCAGTTCCCCATCTTCTCCCCCTGACATCACCTCTCCCCCCGAAGTATCTGCCCCCCTCTTCGACGTGTCTCTGCCCTTTGAAGCAGCTGGCCCCACCGAACCGGCTGTCCCTCCCAAGGTGGCCAAAGGCAAGGCGACCACTAAACCGAAGGCCAGCAAGGCTTCCACTAAGACCAAACTCGTCGCCTCTGACGCCGCTACCATCGCCTCTGACACCACTACCGTCGCCTCTGACGCCACTACTGTCGCCTCTGATCAGGGAGCCACTACCGTCGCCTCTGACACCACTACCGTCGCCTCTGACGCCACTACTGTCGCCTCTGATCAGGGAGCCACCTGGTCGCCAGGGAATGCCTTGGGAATGTTCCCCTTGCTTCCCCTCGACCTCGACTTCCTAAACAACCCAGCCAACTTTCCAAACGCCTTCCCTATTGTCTCGAACATGCCAACAACGATCCCCAGCACGTTTGTAGTTCCGCCACTCAGGAATTACATGTCCTTATTGGACGAGCTCAGCGGCCCACTTCCCACCGGCCTGTCGGGTGTAACTGATCAGATCAACCCGTACCAGCTGACGACTAATACTACGTACCCCACGATGCCCGCTGCAATGTCTACGGCACCGCCCCTCCCTTACGTCTACACGGCACTACCCACCAGCCCAAATCTGGTCGAAACCAATGGCCCCAACGCTGTAGGCGGCCCCAGCACTCTCAACGGTGACGGCCCTAGCGCTATTGAAACCCCCGGGACCGAATCGAACACCGCTGGCGATGTACCGAGCACTGTCGACAGTGCTACCTTGGCTGACAACACCAGCGCGGAGGATGCTTCTCCATTATCGTTGACTACCCGTGCCCCTCGCAAGCGCAGGTGTGAAGAAATCGATCCCAAGTTTATCGTAGAGGGCAAGCGGGTTCGAAGGCAGCAAGTTCGAACAGAAATCGAGGCGCTTACTGAAAAAGCTGCCGCAGAAAAAGAGAACGGGTGAGTTAGTCTTGACTTTTATCTTCTGGCATATGTTGATATATCATTACAGTGCCCCCAAGCCTAACTAACTGACTCACCTTACTTCACATATCACTACGTACATCTACCAGCCGTTACCAGTTACCGTTACCAGTTAATACATCACCCCAGTTCACAACAAAGACTTAGATTGATGAGTGATACATCACGGCGGTAGGCTAATACATTACGGCGCTTGGCTGATACATCACGGCTGTAAGCTAGCGCGTTGATACATCACACCAATGTATTACGGAGCTGATACACCACCCCCGAGTTCCTGACCGAGGGAGAACAACAAGCGCCGTCGCCGTGCTTCTACCGTGCACAGAAAAATGCCTAAGTCCAAAGCGCCCGTTCCATGCATGAGAGCGTGCCGTATTCCATCGTCTTTCAATGTGGAATCATTCATGTTGTGTCTGAATATCAAACTAAGTGCTACGTGTCTCTAAACATTGTAAACCGCTGTTTACAACATGTTTTCTTTTCAATTTGCAAATATGAAACCTCATTTCCGTGAATAACATATAAAAGCCATCGAGGAAGTAGATCAGGGATGTGTATACATGTTTCTCAGCTCATAGGGGGTCCATACCTGAACTTTGGGACTGAACCCACCGCTACCGCCGGAGTAATAGCCGCTCTGACATACCATGACATATCCCAAGACATACTTCTTCTGGCACGTGGAGGGGAATACATTCTTTTCCCCGTATTAGCGGAAAGAACCCATAGGCAGAGCCACGCGGACGGGAAGGAACCATGTGGACGAGAAGGTCAGCGAGGACAGAAGAAAGCGCTCAAGATTCATCTACAAACCCATGGGGAAGGATCATGCATCTGCAGATTTGAGAGCGCCGTCCCGCCATCTGAATTGGGTGAGAGACCGTGTACGTCGTACCCGACACACCACCACACCGACGCAGGCAGCGAGCAGAGAGGGGGAGGTATCACCTGATATACACGTGCTATTTACTGAGTGATACATCACGAAGCGGGTGATGCATCACAGTCGCTGCTGCTCTAACCACTGGTGTTTATACATCACAGTCGGGTTCACACTAGAGTGTATAATATATAAGAACAGGCTCTACGCCTGGCAGTCCCGCCGTTTGCCCATCTAGATCGGCCAGTGTACCGGCCCTTGTTGTGCTCCAGCTTTGTGGCTCGTCAGTAAGCCATGATGTCGCTGCTATTCCCGTATCTTCCATAGACGCTGACTTGCCTCCATGTCGTCTAGGCCGTCGATGATTGCGAGGGGTACCCCGTTCGTCGTAAGCTCGGTCTTCTGTCGTCTCCCCCGAGCCTGGCTCGCGAATCTGTCCATCGTCACCCTGAGTGCCCGAGTTCCCTATTACTGAGTGAAATCCTTGAGTTTGTGAGTTTGTCATCGTAGATCATCTGTGAATGATTGCGTGAGTGAACTGAGAAGTAAGATAATTCAAGTGAATTATGATCCTCACTGTTGCGAACCGTGAGCGGCTCGATCGCCCAGGGGAAACCTGTGTCGTAGTCTGTACATGTTGGAGCATGGGGGGCGCAGCTAATCCAATGCGGCACCCTGGAGCTGTGTCGTGGCTCTCATTTACCTTGCCCATGCCACCGTCATCGTTCGTAGTGTCGCCTGGTTCGTTCAAGCTCAATTCGGAAGCTAGCGGCTGACGAACTCGAACCATTGGTAAGTCTGTGGCTGTTATCCAAATCTGTTCGCGACACTGACCCCCACTATGTCGTTTAGGTCCTCAGTGCTTGTTCCGGAGGGGTATTCCTCTCCCTGCCCGTCTCGCGCGTGCGCGCGAGCTTGAAGCGTCGTTGGCAAGTCCTCCCTCCTTTTCCTCTCGTTTCCTCCCTCTCCCCATCTTGTCCTTCGTTCCCTCTCACTCATCCATTTCTCTGCTCGATTCCAGGCTTGCCAGTGTCGTTCGCTGTCGAGTTCGACACGAAGCAATCTCTTGCGCCGAGCCAGTAGGTGAGTTTCGAGTTCAGCATCCATCGTGAGCCGAGTGTGTTGATATGCCTCGTATTCGCAGCGGATCTTCGATGTCTCGAAGGCATGCGCCGCGTTGAGCGTACGTACTCATCTCATGCTCTCCTTGTTGATGTATGGAGGATGGTGGCTGCGAGATGCGTCGACTTGAGCTACGCACACTAACTTGATGATTGCAGTTGAACCGCTCGACGGCGACTCGCCTCAAAGCGATCCTGGCCACCCTAGCGTTGAAAAGAAGGTGAGTTCTTGAATCCTGCCCGTTTCGCCACGAAATTGATCAACGCTGGAACAATCAACAATCAGTATTATGGTATATATCGGGCCCAAGCTTCATCGTCCTGAGGGGGCATTTAACGTTCAATCACCTCTGCATCAGCAACGCCTCCGACTTGCGTAGCAACGACGTATAAGCCTGTGCACGCGGCCTCGAGGATTGATATGCCAAATGACTCGGTTAACAATGTGTTCATAAATATCGTGCCACGTTTCAACACCTAGAGACGTTGTATTTAATGTAGTAGATAGGCGACGAGTTAGGATACGCAACTGAGCAAACGTCGCTGGGGCGAACGGATCCAAGGAGTTCAATGCGATCTTGCAAATGATGCCGCTCTCGCATTTGGAGGAGATTGATGAGTTTCGGGCCGTCACAGCCTATGTGCGTGAATGAGGATTTGTCACCACCGCAAAAAGGGACGTGTACGCGCCTACAACGAACTTTACTTGGGGGAAGGCAGCACAGATTCGAGGCGCAACGGCGACGAGAATGTCTATCCCTTTGCGATAAGCCAATCGAGATAGAAAGACAATCGTTACTGTTCAAACGCGAGCTTCAGCATCCGAAAATCATTCAAAAAAAGGAGACGCACTCTCGTCGCTGCGTCGAGGGGCATGACTTGGCCTGAACTTTTCAATCCAACCGATGTGCTTCACGATGAACCCAGTGTTTCCCTAGCTCGTCTCGACTCGCGATAAGGCGGCGCTGTCCGTCCCTACAGAGTGGGAAGTAAGTGCTGATTGGTCACATAATGTCACACTATTGTGACATTCACTGCAAGTTGAAGACAATGTCCAAGAGGCGGCGGGTTTGTTCTTTCTGTAGATTCATGTAGTATAAGTGTATTTAATGCTTTCTACACCTTACCTTTTGCTCCATGGTCCGTCCCGAAGCCTGTACTGCCCGATTATTGCGGCAGCTTCAGTGTAGGTCCAGTATTTGTCTCTGTTTGTTGTGTTGGCACCAGTCGCGTCAAGCTTGAAGTCGCGTCGCGTCGCGTCGTGTCCTACCTTGACCTCCCAGCCATTATGCCCGAGATACGCGAGTGCATTGCTCATTTCCTCCATTTTCAACATCTCTACAACAAGCTGAAGAGCCAAGAGACCGATTTCACCCTCTTGAATCTTTGGGCGGATGCAAAAGACGGAAAGGCAAGAGGGGAATTCTCCGATGAAGAGAAGAAATACAATGCCACTGATGGCAAGGTAATATGTCTGGATAGCTCATGTACCATCCAGAGGGGTACAAACCATAGGCAAACACCTATATGGCCTCCCCAATGCAAACCTAAAACAGAGAAAGCGATTCCCTTGTCATCTCTGGAACTCCAGGGCGCCTGTAATGCGGTAGCCCTCGCGGTCATCATTAAACACGGCCTCACGCAGTTGTAGCTATCCTTTCGTGTACTTTGTACAAACACAGTAGATTACATAATCTAGCTTAATCTCTTCCTCTTACCACTCACTACGTTCGCGCGTTGCGCTTTCTCGTCGTAAGAGGCCTCGACGCCCTCCCCTGCTCGGGTTACCAGCCCTTAGACTTCAGGAGTAAGTCCTCCCCGGCCTGGATCTGGCCCTCTCTCCCTCGCAGGGGTCGTGCGAGCGATCTCTTCCCCGACGGCGCGATCTCTCACCTACACGGACGCTTTACAATGGTGGCATCTCCGTGGAGATCCCCACGCCGTCGTCTCTGTTCCGTAGTTCTCGCGGGTCGAATGCCTTCTCGACTCCCTCGCCCGCGACCTAGCGGAATTCCCTAGCCCCGGCGACGCACTGACCGAGTTCAACTCGTCGTGCTCGTACCATAGCCTATAGGTCCTTAGTTTCTCCGCTGAATCGACGAACACAGTTCTCTTCTCGAAGGACTATGAATCTATCATGGATCAACCCCGCTGAAACCGACGTCCCGAAGTATATCCCCCCCCCGAAGTCTACTACCTCGAGGACCGCTCTATAAAGGCTAAGACTCATTAAAATCTGTCTACCCTTGCGACGAATGAGTGATTCGGAGGCGTCTAGTCCTGACGCCTCTGATACTTACCGTCCCCCCCGTGCGCGTGGAAGGCCGACAATTCACCTTGTCCCACGCACGATTCAGACCCGTTCTACCTCCCCCTCTCCCTCATCCTCCGCCGCTTTAGATCTTAGTGGTAAACCCTCAACGTCTGCGAAACGACGATCACGACGTAAAAAGAACGTCCTCGACTTCCCCGCACTTCCGGCGGACAGTATGCCCAATGACGCCTCGCCCTCGCCCGCTGGGTCCTCCCCGGTGATCATTCCGTCGGGATCCCGTCCACCGGACGTGGATCTATCATACTCCCCCACCGCAACGAAAACTCCCGTCGTCCTCTTCCCCCGGGACTCCGTCACCCCGTCTCTTGCGTCTCTCGCGAAGGTCCCTTCTGAACCCACGACTGAACCTCCGACAGAAAGACTATTTACTCGCTCGGCCGCCAACCTCGATCTTTTTATTGAGGAACTAGACGAATCCATAAAGCGATTCCACTCCCCCAATGTCGACGTTCGCGCGTTACTCGATGATTATGGATTGGAATTCGGGGAACTACGGAACCGCTCCACTGAATTCCAAGCAGGACTTTTGGCGGTCCTAGTCCGTTGGGAAACCCCCCACGTGGAAGGGTTCTGGCTAGGCAGTCTTCGAGACGAACTTAAGACGTTCTGCCAGCCGTCTTCGTGCCCCGAACTACAAAGTATCTCTTATCGAGGGGAAGATCTCTTTACCTTCCCTCAGGATTACCTGTTACTCTTGGGACACATCGCCTTAGCGCTACATCAGATTCTAAACGAACTCGCGTCCCTCAAGGACGACCCCCACGGGTTCGTTTTTGACCCGGATTTCAAGTCGCTACGAACTTTAGAGGGTGCCTCTGATCCCCATCTGCTCAAGTCCATCTGGGGGGTCATGATATTTCGAATTAAGAAGGCCTACCAGAGGATAAACAACGAGCTACACAACCATAGCGTCCTTCTGTGTCAGCTGGATAAGACGTCCCTGCGTACGAACGATTCAACGATATCGGCTGTGCGGGAAGAATTCTTGAGAAACTCCCCTCGCACCAACACCTTCCTCCTTCTACAGCGCGACGATTATCGAAACGGTGTGCCCGTCGCGGCCCAAGAGTCTGTAAAGACGTGGCTTTTAAATGTACCAGAACCAAAACCGTCTCCTCCCTCACAAATTTATCGTTCTGACCGTGAAGCGCGCAACATCGCACCCGCGATTCTCCCTTCAATCACCACTCCTCACCCCGTTCAGGTGCACTTCGCATCTACCGTCCCTTCCACGTCGATATACGTCCCCGGGTTTGGCCATGTAGAAGATACACAAGGCGTTAGTTCGTTAGCAACTCGTTCGCGTCGCGCTGCGTCTGCGGCCTCAGCTCGACGCTCAGATATTGGGGGGCCATTGACGCGTCCGGTGGATTGGACTCCCAGCCTCCCTACATCTCCTCGCCCTGAAAGCCCTACGGGCTTACAACCGCTTTTACTTAATCAACGAAGTTCCAACAACGAACGCCTTTTCGCTACCAGCTCCTACTTGAAAGGGAAGGATTGGACTATCCCGCCCCCGCAGAATCAACGAGGCAACTACCCCTCCTCCTCTCGCCTCGCACATCGCCGGTCGGAAGACGATAATCGCGGCCGTTCAACCTCCAGAGCATACAGCAAACCCTCGTCATTTTCGCGTGACGACTACCCGGATAACTCCAATCCGTACGGTGGGACCGGTGGAAATGGAAACGGCCCCGGACGACCTGGAGGCGGGCCTGGAGGCAATGGCGGTGGACCAGGAGGTAATGGCGGTGGACCAGGAGGTAATGGAGGTCCTGGGGGTAACGGCGGCCCTCTACCTCCAGGAAGACCTTACAACCCTCGAGACCCCCGAGGACGCTATGATCCTCCTCCCCCGAACCCTGGAGACCCCGATGGTGGGGATAATCCCCCCGATCCCCCCCCGCCGGAGGGCAACTACCCGGCGGCCGCCCATCGAGCCCCCCCAGATTTTCGTTGGCAATTTAGCTCGAAAATTCCCCTCTCCTCCCTTCCTGAATGGGACGGCAAACCTACCTCGGTGATTCAATATGTCAGCGAACTATCTTACTATCAAATGCTCGGAGACGACATCACAAATCACCTAGCGCGAGTAGCCCCGTTCAGGTTCACGGGTCTGGCCAAAACTTGGTTTAATGGACTGTCGCTCAACGATCGACTACGCTGCACGGCCAATATGGCGAACTTTCTAATATTTATACGAGAACAGTTTATGCACGAAGAATGGCAACACGACAGAAAACTCGAATTCGATCGAATGTACTTTCGCAGAGGCAAGGACGTGCGTTACGAACTCCCGGTGGACTGGGTGCTCCGTCGCATTAGTTATGCTCGGCTACTATACCCCGAAGAAGCGGAGCTGGAGTCGTTAGTATGCAGCCGTGTCCTTGCTCTACGTCCCCGATCGTGGGGAACTTTCATACTCACCGAACACACGCAAACTATTCGAGAACTACTCGAAAGAGTTAACTCGGAACAGCCCCGATTGTTATACGCATGGGAGAAGGAACGTAAAGAAATCCTAGATAACGAAAGAAGTTCACGAGCCTCAGGGTCTCGTCTACCGTCCGCTTTTCTAACCGCTGGAGACTACGGCGACGAAGAATACGATCAACCAATCGGTCGAGTCGAAGACGTCGAATCAGACGACGATACGAAGGAAGTCTTCGCCGCCGATCGTAAACGCAAACCTGCGGAACAAGCCCCCGCCAAGTCCAAGAAACATAGAATTGAGTGGCCAAACGGCAAGACCTTCGAAGGACACGCCTTCACGCGCAACGATTCGCAGCAAAGTCGAACCAAACCCCCGGGCTCATGCCATCTGTGCACTAGTCCCCTTCACTTCTACCGCGAATGTCCTCATTACCCCATGTGGGTCGCAATCTCCAAACGACTCCGAGAACAAGGACAGCTCGAGCCCAAGGACGTCCGTAAACTAGATCGTGATTATGAAGCCCATGTAGCGTCCTTGCTGAAGGAAGAATCCGATTCCAGCAGTTCCAACTACTCTATGTCTGACTACAATAAGTACTGTCTATTGCCCCGAAGCTCGTTCAACGCCGCGAAACTATTTCACGCCGACACTCCAATATCGTTAAATCGTGCGTATAGGCGACGATTCACTAGACAAGATGAGGACAAGGGAAAAACCCGCGAACAAGCACCTTCTCTCTCTAGCCATGTTGCGAAGGATCCCTCATCAGCGACGATGAACATCGTTAATGCTCACGTCGCAGGGGGGAGCCCCTCATTGGGATTGGAAGAAGAAGAAACTATTCGCCGCAATCCGTCACACTCATCCTCCCAGTACTCTCCTGCTTCGGCGTCAATTTCAGACCCTCCCTCAGTAGTAATCGCGGAAAAATCGCGAGTCAGATCTCCTGGACTTAATGCACAAGGAATACGATCTCTACACATTATGGCGTCGATCACATCTCATCTTTCCTCCCCCATTCGTGCACGCCTCGACTCAGGCGCTGACATAACACTTATATCTCAGGAATACTGGAACTCCTTGGACGAAACTATCCGTCCTCCGCTGAGAACTGGGTCCAAGGTACAGCTTCAACAGCTCACTTGTTCGGCGACGATCCTGGGGTTCGTCAATACCGTTTTATACGCAGAGACTAACGATCAACGCCTGGCTCGATTCGACGTCGAAGCCTACGTTGTTCGAGACATGAAGGTGCCTTTATTATTAGGCGAAGACTTCATGACGTCGTACGAGTTAGGCGTCATCAGGAAATCGTCAGGACAATGTACTGTCTACGTCTCGGGAGGGAATATCGCCCTAAACGCCTCCACCTCGGATAGCTATCGACTTGGCGTCTACGTCCGCAAGGCGTACGTAGGGTCACAGTATATACGACGCAAACAGGCAAGAAAGGCCAGACACCGCCCTCCTCTCGTCTATACTCCCGATTCCCCCACGACCGTTACCGCCGCCGAAGCTATAACCATCGCCCCGGGCCATTGTTCAAACATACCAGTATCTCTGCCCGAATCGGCGAAAGATGTGTGGTTCATAGAAAGTTCGTTAATCACCGAAGATGGGCAAGACATTCTAGCCGCGCCGGCCACTTTAATCACCCCCACAATGCCTTACGTCCCCGTAGCCAACCCATCGACACGCCCTCTACGCGTCTACAAGGGCGATGTCGTTGGCTATGCCTTTGATCCGCAAACATACTTTGACGCGCCCTCTTCGACGACACATCTCGAACGTTTGCAGGCCAAGGCTCTTTCTGTACGCAAACTCATTAACGCGTGCAGCGACATCCACACCCAAGGAGATCACAATGTTCCATCCGACCCGCCTCCCTCTCCTTCGACTTCGCTCGAACAGTGGGGCCCTAAGACTACTGCTACGCCTGAGGAAGATGCCCCAGCCGACGTAATTAGTGCTGTACACCTAGGTCCCGATATACCAGAAGACGTCCGTCCCAGGCTAGAAGAAGTACTCCGACGTCGGTCAAAGGCTTTTGGACTAGGGGGACGGCTAGGTCGGGTCGATAGGAAAGCCACGATTCCTCTCAAACCCGGCGTACAGCCCATTTCACTCCCCATGTACGGCACGTCGCCCGCCAAACGCGAAGTCATGGATGCACAACTATCGAAGTGGTTCGCGCAGGAGGTAATTGAACCCTCTAAAAGCCCTTGGGGCTCCCCATGCATGATCGTATATCGAAACGGGAAACCTCGGCTCGTCATTGACTACCGAAAACTCAACGCTCAGACGGTACCAGACGAATATCCTATTCCACGGCAGTCTGAGATAATACAATCGCTCTCAGGGTCGCAAGTCATCTCGTCGTTCGACGCTCTAGCCGGATTTCAACAACTGGAAATGGACGACGCCTCGAAGCCAATTACGGCCTTCAGGTGCCACCGGGGACTGTTTCAATTTCGACGAATGCCGCTAGGACTGCGTAACGGTCCATCCATATTCCAACGCCTCATGCAGGAAGTCTTAGCTCCCTTCTTGTGGATTTTTGCACTCGTATACATCGACGATATCGTCGTATACTCCCGGTCATGGAAGGAGCACCTCGAGCACCTCGACGCTGTACTGGGAGCTATTGAAGACGTAGGATTGACTCTCTCGCCCCCGAAGTGTTTCATAGGCTTCTCCTCCATCCTCCTCTTGGGCCAGAAGGTCTCTCGGTTGGGACTATCTACTCACAAGGAAAAGGTCGCCGCTATCACCGAATTAACTCGCCCCACGTCCGTCCATGAACTCCAACGATTTCTAGGAATGGTGGTCTACTTTTCGGCTTACATCCCACACTACGCTCATATCGCCTCACCACTGTTCACTCTTCTAAAGAAAGGTGTACGATGGGTATGGACGGCCGAACACGAAATCGCCTTCACCCACACCAAAGATGCCCTCACACGAGCCCCCGTACTCGGCCACCCCATACAAGGGTCCCCGTATCGTCTATATACGGATGCGTCCGACTACGCCTTGGGCGCCAGTCTACAGCAAGTCCAAACCATTAGGATAGGGGATTTACGAGGCACCAAGACCTACGATCGCCTGGAGAAAGCGTTCTTAGCCCGTGCGCCTATACCAACCTTAGTCAAGGCGTATCCAGGAGGACATAACGACCTGGACCCAGTACAGGGCTGGGGGGAGACCCTCGATGATTCCCTCGTTCAAGTGGAACGAGTCATTGTATACTGGAGTCGTACGCTGAAGGCCGCGGAACGTAACTACAGTGCCACCGAACGCGAAGCGTTAGGTGCCAAGGAAGCTCTAGTTAAGTTCCAGCCCTTCATCGAAGGGGAGGACATCACACTCATCACCGACCACTCCGCCCTAACCTGGGCCAAAGCCTATGAAAACGCAAATCGGCGGTTAGCCGCCTGGGGGGCCGTCTTTGCCGCATACCCGGGATTGAAAATTATACACCGACCAGGACGAGTGCACTCAAATGTAGATCCCCTGTCCCGTCTTCCGCGTAGCCCTGATCACCAGTCCCCCACGCAAGATCACATTGAGGCCATTGTGCCAGATGAAGAGAAACGTCGAGTGGCGTCGGACATGGAAGGAAGGAAAAAGGAGGCCGTTCGTTCTGCGTTCTCCGTATGGTGGTGGTATGAAGAGGCCATCGTCGAGGAACACGAAGCCAGCGCTCTCGCAGTGCAAACCCGTAACCAACGACGAAATAGGATCCCTTCACCGACGCGGGACGCCCCGGCCCCCGGCAGCAGCGCAACTCCCCCTATGAACCACGAATATTCCAGCACAACTAGAATAGAATCTCCCTTCGCCCTACACCCTTTAGCTGAAGACCACTGGACGTACCCCGAACGGCCTGACACAAGTCAATACCGCGATTCGACGACCGATAACGACCAAGACGAAGTTCTACGCCCACACCTCCTGGTCGCCGTCAGCCCCAAAGAACTCCGATCGTGGATAAAGGCATACAATGCCGATCCCTTCTATCTCGACAAAGGGCGATCTCCAGAAGGACCCTCTGCCCCCCTCACCCCGTCTCGCTTCCAACGAAGTGACAACGGATTAATCTACTTCATCGACGCCGACTGGCGCCAACGTCTATGTGTCCCTAGGGACAAAATTAACATCATTCTCAACCAAATTCACAACTCTCCCCACGAAGGTGCGCATAGTGGCGAAAAACGGTTCATCGCCCGGCTCCGCGAACTCTTCTATTGGCCTCAACTAGTAAAGGATGCCACTGAGTTCGTAGAATCGTGCGACATCTGCCAGAAAACCAAGGTCGATCGCAGGGGAAAACAAGGAGGTCTACGCCCCGCCCACATCCCCACTCGTCCCTTCGCTACCGTATCGATGGACATGATAACGGGACTCCCCGAATCTGGCCCCGACAAATTCACAGCTATTCTAGCCTTCGTGGATAAACTCACCAAATTTGCCATCTTAATCCCTACTTATAACACTCTCGACCAAGTAGGGTTTGCGTTACATTTCATTCAACAACTCGTGAACGTATATGGCCTACCCAATCGAATCATTTGCGACCGCGATAAACGATGGACGTCCGCATTTTGGCGGTCCGTTGCAGCGTACTACGGGACCAATCTCGTCCTTTCATCGGCTCACCATCCTCAGACTGACGGTCAAACTGAGATTTTAAATGCTCAGATCGAAACCATGCTACGCGCATATGTCGCCAAGGACCGCTCGTCCTGGTCGCAGTGGCTAGGCGTGCTGGCACACTCGTACAACTCCTCGACACACTCATCTACAGGATATCGCCCTGATTTCCTTCTCCTAGGCTACGAACCTAAGATCGCCACTACAGGTCTTATCCCTGACACGCAGTACGTTCAACGACCTCTCGCCAGCCAAAAGGCATTCCATTTCATCGCCGAACTGCAACATCATAGGCAACTCGCGCGAGATGCTCTAACGATCGCTCAGGAAAGGCAGACGAAAGCCTTCAATCGTCATCGCCGCCCCGTTGATCCAATAGAGCCCGGCGATTTGGTATTAGTAAACCCTCATACCCTACAACTGGTCGAAGCTTCGGGAACTGGGCGGAAACTAGTTCAGCGAATGATAGGCCCATTCGAAGTCATAGAACGCATTAACCCCCTCGTCTACCGTCTACGATTACCTTCCAATTACCCCATGCACCCCGTCGTGAATCTTACGCATCTGAAACGTTACACCCCGTCGAATGCTCGACTCGGCCCCAGAGAGACCCTTCCCCCTACTCGCGATCTTCTACCCGCTACGGAAGAGTGGGAAATAGACAGGATACTGGGGCATCGAACTACCTCCAATCGCTCGGGGAAGACTCGACAGTACCTCGTGCGCTGGAAGGGGCTAGACGCCGCCGAAGATTCCTGGCTAAACGAATCCGAACTTCGCAATGCACCGGAATTAAAGCGAACTTACGACACGTTGATTCAAGCCCGTTCGGAATGAGGCCAACGCATGTTACGCAAGATCAGGAGACTTCGAACACAAAAGGTGCCGAATCCTCGCGACAACCTCGCGTTCAAACAGTATTAAGACCTAGAAAGAAAGACGAGTTCGAGAGGCGACCTCCCACCCGTAACAAACGATTCATGTCGGACCCTCTCTCCGTCCTGTACCAAGCCTCCCCTCCACTCGTCGCGTCAGTATGGCGCTTACACTTCCTCGACCCGCGAGAATCCTCTCATAATGATGTTTTCGCACTTCTTCATTTCATCAATTCGCACATCGAGATTCACGTCCGCACAATCGTCCGCACGTGGGATGATCAAACCCCCATATACTGGATACGGTTCGGAAGCGTCACTGAAGCGTTGGTAGCGCGAGGTTTCGCCACGAACGCGGAAGGCAAACGCAGCGTTAAGGTCACAGGGGCGCTAGTGGAAGAAGGTCTATTCCGGCTAGCAGAAGAAGAAGAGTACAATCCCCGCTTCAGCCCGCCTCTCGAACCGAACCGATGGGACAGCCCTCTAGATATGTTTCGCAGTCCGCCTCAAGAACTCAATAACACGACGTCGAGTCAAACGCGTTCAAGCGCACCCCCCGAACCACCCACACCCATAGATGAATCGATTCTCGGCTCGTCGAAACCTCTTCACGAACGCATTCAACGTGCGTCCCTGCTAGAACGACTCGCCCTATCATAGACCGCTCAATCGACGCGCTTACGCCCTCACGATCGTCCGCGTTCATTCACACACGCGCCTCCATAAACTATGCCTTACCCCCTCTTGCCCACCATCTTCTTGTTTACCACCTCGTCCGCCCTCCTCTCTTCCCAAACCGTCAGGCTGTATGCACAATACCCCTCAGGATAGCTGGGGGGCACTGTAATGCGGTAGCCCTCGCGGTCATCATTAAACACGGCCTCACGCAGTTGTAGCTATCCTTTCGTGTACTTTGTACAAACACAGTAGATTACATAATCTAGCTTAATCTCTTCCTCTTACCACTCACTACGTTCGCGCGTTGCGCTTTCTCGTCGTAAGAGGCCTCGACGCCCTCCCCTGCTCGGGTTACCAGCCCTTAGACTTCAGGAGTAAGTCCTCCCCGGCCTGGATCTGGCCCTCTCTCCCTCGCAGGGGTCGTGCGAGCGATCTCTTCCCCGACGGCGCGATCTCTCACCTACACGGACGCTTTACAGCGCCCAAGGCACAGCCAGAACGATACACCTTGACTTTGGTGCGCTCTGGCTCTCGGTAAGCGGTCATACCTTTCACTCAAAGTTCAGTACAATGCTTACAATACTCTAGATTGCATATCTTACCCATACCTCTCTTCAGTTTTATACAAAGAGTATGTGGTATAACTCTATTTTAACGGTACCAAAGAAGGTATGTGTTCTTCTACAACAAAGCTCAGCATACTAACATTACCAACATCGTTCAGCTCCGTGGCTTCCGCATAGGACTGGCGTTTGAGTTCAAGACACATATTCTGGCATTTGTAAGTTTAGACAATGTCTTTCAGGTTAGTGGTGCTACCATTATTTCTGCTCAAGCATGTACTCATGGATAGTCCGAACTGAAGGCAAACTGGGCTGCTTCATGCAACGAGCTTCCACAGACACCATCAGACGTTTTTGAAGACTTTCATGCATTTTTGCATAATGTTGCCAATTTTGTGAACGCGATCCTTAGCTCCCGCAAGAATTGCCGTGCGGTGGATGAGATACGCACTACACCTACAAAAGCATTCTTTGGTATGGGGGTTTATACCCTTTGTGAGGTTTTCTTTATGGCTGGTGAGTTCGTGTCTACTGGTTATCCTTTCAATTCAATTCCATCGTGCTCAAATCAACAAATGAAAATTTGCAGGGATTCCAATTCATATTACCATTCAAGAATTTTGCCGGAGCGCCTCACGGGTAGCTAGGCTTTGTCTCGCATTCTGGGAGTATACACGCAAGTCCCACATGTGGCTATGGTGAGTTATTCTGAATTCATTCCAATGAACTGAGTGTACCATACCGACTTAAGGAGTGACATTTTGCGGCCTGCTATGGTTGAAGACATTCTCGCGCCTACACGGGGTCAGCGAGTGCAGTACAGTGACTGGCTCATGGTATATGCAAAGTCGCAGACCCTTGTACCTCAACGCATGGCTGATCTGATAGCATCTCATGAAGCGGCAAGTAATTACCCTCCCATGGCTTCCCAATGAACTCACCTGAGACATCAATAGCCTGGGGACACGGGGGACGTCTTCGAACCAGGTTACCTGAGTACCGCACTCCAGGAACACCCATATCTTGGCGCTCTCATCTTCGGGGAGATGGATTGGGCCCGCCTTGGTGGTGGCCCCCCGAGCTCTGGTGGTGATCCACTGACAGCAGTTTACATGAAGCGTGATGGTATATGGCCTTGATATTCAGTTTGTATATTTATGACACTCTCTCCAGATTCAGCTTCATTGTTGGCAGCACGTCACATCAAACCTGATTACTACGACCACATTCTCCCTGGAGACTTCACATCAAAGCATCGGCCTCGCAAACCCACATACTTGTACTATGCTGCAAAGAAGAAGACGAGCAAGCAGATTTGGACACATCAGCAAGATCACACATTGTTGGAGTACATTGGGAAGGCGGCTGGACAAGTGGCGCCTTGGGAAGCCTGGGCCCAGTCATCCATGTGATGCCAGTGTGACTTCGTGACCACTCAGTGTGGGAATCCAAAGAAAAGATGTTCGCTTTTGCCAGTTCATCATCAGCTCATCTCTCTATCGCCGACAATCAGTACTCAGTGTCTATGTCCGACTCTACCACCACAGCTCCCAAGGAGCGCCTCTCTCAATCCTCCCTTCCCTCATTCACTTTTCGACCAAAAAAATATGTCCGCATTTCCCCCACTCCACCAATTGGCCCAGCGAGTGGCACAGCGGCTGATATCAGCCCGCTGACGTGCCCTCCGGAGACAACAGCGGTAAATCCGACTACCCAACTGCATCGCACTTTGCTCCTGTTAATGGAGCTTGACCCGGGACCAAATGATCAACACGGTAAGTGCGCAAAGGCAACGTTACAAGTGTACAATAATGCTCACTCAGTCTGAACTAGTTGCCAAATGCCATTGCTGCCGTCGTGCCAAGATCTATAAACACGATGCGAAAGAGCTCGATCGTGTGCATGCAGAGCAACTGCGCACCCTCTCCACTGAGTTATGCCATGTGCAGCGCCGCGTTCTCCAGTTGTGTGATGCACTTCGTCTCATGGGAGCCGCATTGATTTCCCAGGCCGATAACGTAGAGGAGGGAATGGTGGAAGAACTCACGCAAAGGATGGAGGATGCTGCACAATCGGCAGAAGTTGAGTTGGTCGTTGAACAAGTTGCTGCCCCAGTCTCTACTAGTTGAACCCTCTCTTATTACCTACGCCCCACATACGGTATAACCAATTCAACGATGCTACGCCTGTCCTTTTTGAGTAAAATGCAAGCCTAAGGGAAAGCCTTGAATGAGTGACAGTTTATACTTATCTACGTAAAAGGCTGTGAATATGTCCAGTACCGATATGAAAAGAGAGTACGAGGCATGCGTAACCTGATGTACATCAAGATAAAACCTCGAAGGAATGGTAATCTATATATTTGTTAACATAAAAGGCCGAAAATGCATCTAAACTGTCAGTGTACTTGAACCATACAGGAAGAGGATCATTTGTGAAGACCGGAAGCAAATGAGTAGCGCGGAATAAGGAATCCAAATGAATAACAGACATCAACGGTTCATCTCCATAATCATGTACGTCCGGGCGAACAATCCATAGGCCGGTATCAGTGTCTGGGTGTTGGCCGAAGCGCTTGAACCACTGTACCAACGCGCAAGGAATAGTAGAACCAAAATGTTTGAATGAGAATAGAAGATAAATGCGTACAACACTCATTCCCAGAAAGCCTGGTAAGGTGTCATCCTCAACTACAAGAGCGCAGTCACGGCGATGACCAGTATCACGCCAGGAAGGAGTGGAGCGGATGCGCTCTCTCCGCATTCCTTGAGTGCCAGAGATGTCGCTTGGAGCGAAAAAAGTTGCCACGGCAGAGTGAAAGACAGATATTTTAGAAGTGATAACTGGACATTCGTGAAGTTCGACCTCGTTAGCAGTGAGCTGCGCGTTGGGGTAGATGTGATCGTAGAGGAACCGCCGCGTTAAGAGGTGAAGCGATGGGAAGCCGATATGGTCGCCTAGAGCATCGATGTTGCGTGGATAGTTACGAACTATAATAGAATTATTAGAGACAACGCTGTCGGGGTATAACACAATGAAATGTACTTCGTGTTTGAGCGAGAACGACACATGCTTCAACTTTGTTGTCTATAGGAGTACAATCTTCGTCGTCTTGAAGTTCGGCCGCGGTTGGTGGTGGAGGCTGCGGTTCGACGGCTGGGGCATGATGTGATGGCGCCAGCATACCACGATCAACAAAATCACTACGCATGGCAGCTAGTTTATCCAGGCGCTGGTTGGTTTGCAGCATCTGGCCTAACGCATTCCAGCGACTCGACCGCCGCCATGGCTTCTTTACTGCAGTAATGTGCCGTGATTCCGTTATTGATGAACAAAGTCCATTCGGGGCGCCAAACTCCTGGATGAGATACTTATAATGCACCATTGAGTGCATGCGTGGTATTGAAAAGCCGTTGCGTACACCGAGTTCGTGGAATATTTTGCGGTGATGATGAAAGGACCGTAAGGCAGCATCGAGGGAGTCTAGATCTGCAGGACTGAAAACTGCGCGGCGAACAATGTAGCAGAAATCAAGAAATGCTTTGAAGGTTTTGATCATCGCACTAGGTAGAAAGCCTACAAGTGCGGGGAGATAGACCTATCAATGGCGTAAGGGCTTGGTTGTGCATGTAAGAAGATTAAACAATAAATACCTTCATCAGAGCCTTGGAGTCATCCCCAGTCCACTGCTTGAACCGTCGGCCATCAGGGAATCGACGCAGCCCTGGAAATGCAGGCGCAGCTGCCAGCCTACCAATACAGAAATATGCAGTGTGAGATACTTCAAGTGCTTGAATGAGACGCATACCGGTGGTCAATCTTGTCCAAGATCTCCTGGGCAGCTGACTTTCCATGCTCGACAAGCAGGTAGTCGCTAACCCAGGCAACGAGATGGTCTTTGAAAGACCCCTTGATAATTTGGTGAAGTAAATCGGGCGTCATGATTTCATGAATGTCAGCACGTGGAAAATCATTGGTGAATGGCTATAACGTTCAACGTTAACCACACGACCACAACTAGGAGGTATCCTCACTATGATGTCGTTGTCAATTCCGTATTCGTCCCAGAGAATGGCCGGCGGCAATTTGTCTACCAGGGTGTTAGTCAGATGTTGTCTGCGACGCCCCGCATAGTCAGGACCATCAAGGTCAGTACATAGTGCGGTGCATCTAGTACATCTCATTGAATAGAAGGTCAAGCTGGAATCAGGATTTGCAGCTCACCTAGCGCACCAACCTTGAACGATGCCGGATAACATGACCTGCTCAGGATAATCACCTATAAATGCCGCGAAATCAAAAATGACTCGACGGTAGTGCCCATCCGGGCAGCGACAAATGATTGGCTCGCTCATATGAGGCAAGACACTTTGGAATATGGCAGAGATTGAGGAGTGGTACAGTTGGCGTTTGAATTTGCGGAACTCCATGTCGTTGTCGTGACGGCGATCAGCTGAAACCAGAATCAGTAAGCAAATAGATATAGTAATTGGTGGAACGGACATTTTGGAATAGCTAAGAATGCTATGGGCACCAAGCCTTGACGATGTGCACGGCGAACACTGTTGTGAATATTGCCGATGGACATATACAGCGGATGGTATTCAACTTGTCCAGTAGCCACCGAAACTGTTGTCTTGTCACTACCCAAAATAATAGGGCAGTACATAGAACCACTGTTTTGCTGCGGATCCTCATCATATATTGAGGTCTACTCTGAGAAGTTAGTTGCAGACTCGTGCTAACGATGAAGATATAAATCTTACACATCGTTTCCAGGCAAAATTGGCCGACATGAAATCAGACCATCGCCGCTCTTTCATATCGTTAAGTTCGACATAAGGAGCGTAGTCAAACTCGTGATTGAAGTCAGGGTTGTCCAGCATGTTGCGGAGGACCACCATTGGATCCCGGTACCAGACTTCATATACCTTCGTCTTCCACTGCGGGAAGCCAGGTGGAATGGCATCACCAGACGTCGACTCAGATATGCCACCAGGAGGCGTGATAGAGAGGGATTTCCATGGTGCATCACCAAGCAAAGAATCGTCAATTGAGTCGTACATATCCTGATGTTTCGTAAATGGTGCCGCGGCTGTCTCGCTATCAGAGAGTCCCCAGATCGAAAACAGATCATCAAGGTTATTTGCAGATGCCTCCATACGGCGAAATAGAAGGTCTGCAATCTCAAACTGTTGGCGAGTCTCGAATGGAGTCCAGTCGTATTGGCAAGGCGGCTCCCGCGGCAGTGGTATAGCATCGACCGGAAGTGTAATGCCATCCAAATCGCAAGGCCTGCCTGCCAGAAATTGACAAGAGTTAGCACTAGTAGGTGTGAATCACAGCGAAACATTTACTTCTTACCATCTAGTAGTGGGTGAACACGGCGATCTGAGCCAACTTCCCTAAGCGGTTCAAATGCCTCCTGTGGGCTCCCTGGATCCGATACGGGGTATGCAGGATCGGGTGTTGATGTCTGAGATCTTTCATGGTCGGATAGAGAATCGAGGGGGGGATTTGAGCGGTTGGTTTGTATTTGATTAGCGTTTGAGTGTAGGGCACGGATGTGAGATGTTCGTCCATGGTAACTCTTGAATGTGGCATGGCATTGCGGGTAGAATGTACAACGAAGGTTTCGGCCAGGAGGGAGCGGGGGAGAGGTAGGGGCCGCCATCTGAGATTAAGGCCGACTTCCTAGCAAGGACTTTTTGAAGAGTTCAAGTTGAACCATTGAACCGATGCAAGGGCGCAAAAGGTCGGACTTGGACTCGGATTTCAAATTTTCATGGTGGCTGACACGATCGGTGAAAATTCCAAACTTTGCTTGAAAATCAACACAAAAATCCTTACTTCATACCACCATGTCGTCAAGAGCCGCAGTGTAAGGGCAACCTCAAGATGGCCGCACAGCGCAGGCCTAGCAGAGGGAGAATCCAAAGATATGAATAATGCTACCTACAATACATGAGAGAATACACACCTAGCAGAGGGAGAATCCAAAGAGAACAAGATAAGGATCCTCCATGCTAGGATGCGAAGTATATACTGTGGAAGCGTGGGAGAAGAATGAAAGAACTGTATAGTACACCCGCCACAAGTCCGATGAATATCACAAGGTACGAGCAGGAGCATGTGATAATAAGTGGAGGGGAATATGCAGGAGTCGTGCCAGCGACCTGGGGAAGCGGAAATAGGAAGGGGAACGGTGAGAGAAGTGAGGGGAAGTCGTCCCAACGAGTCCAGAGACGTGCACGCGAGTCCGGAGTGAATCCGGACTGCGGGAACGCTTCGGAGTCATCGGGACGCTTTGGAAGGCGAGGGAGTGGGGTGGAAAGGATGGAATGAATGATGGAACGAAAGGGGGTGTAAATAAGAGTCCGTGGAAAGAGGGGAGAGGGAGGGGACGAGGGGAAAGGGAAATGGACAGGGGAATAGGGGAAAATAGGAGTGTCCCCTTACACGCAGGTGGTCGCGGGCGTGGTAGTGCCAGGCAAGGTCACCGTGGTTTGCAATCTGCACCTGAAGTCACTCCCGTTGATAGTTCGACAGCAGCTCCAGCAAAGAAAGCTGGAAGACCGAAAAAAGCAGCTCGGCCTGAAGCAACGGCAGATCATCCCTCTGGCACCAACGATACGATGGGCAACCCCAGGATGGCTACTCGTGCTGCGAACAAAGCTGCTCATCCAGGTCAGATCGTCAATGATGCTAAACAAAAACGTCGTTCATCAGCTCAAGTCCGTGCCGACGAGGTAGCAAAAAACGCCAAAATCCTCACCGAAAAATTGGCTTCCATCCGAAGTGACCGTGCGACATTGAAGACAGTGGCCGCTGTGGAAAGCCAGCTCCTTCAAGACGCTCATGATGATGAAGAGGCCGCGGATCGGCCAGATCTCTTCATGCCGGCAGTTTCAGACAACGCGAACGACTTTGTGAGCTAAATTCAAGTTGCCGCCAGTGCTCAGTCTGATTCTGTCTGATTTTGCATTTAGATGGATGTCGAAGGGCAGGATGAGTGGCTTGAAGCTGATGGTGGAGAGATTACTGAGGATAGCTTCAAGGGCGATGATGGAGTACTGAGTGTCCCATCTGAAGGCGGTGACGATGACTTTCAGGAGGCCTACTCAGATGGTGAGGCCCAAGATCCGAACGACAACGACTACATCGAGTTCGACGACGAAGCCATTGAAAACCTGGCCTATGACATTGAAGAGGAGGCAGAGGAGACTGTACAAACCGTTAGCAAAGGAAACAAAGGCAAAAAGGTGGGTTACTTCCACGTACACTCAAGGGTCGCTGTCGGTCGCTCATTAGATCACCGATATACCTCTAACAACGATGAACTCACCCGTAGAAGGAGCGGAGTGTCTTCCGTGGTGCTGCATCAGCCTACCATACAGCACCCATCGCAACTCACATGTCGCCGGTGAGCAATGTGGGAGAAACCTTGAAACGAAAAATGGCGCCTCAACAAGCGACCGTGGGCAAACCGCCTGCAACCGTGTAAGTCTTATTTTCCCACTCACCTTTAGGTTCGATGCTCTAACCCGTACCTTTTTCAGTGTCAAGCGTCCCAAGACAGCCCTTGGAGGAATCAAACCAGAGTTCCTTCGTGCTCCAAGTCGGCCACAAACTACCCAACCAGGCTCTAGCACTTTGACCAAACAAGGATTCCCCACTCAGCCTGTTCGTAGCGACGTCGTCCGAGTTGCTCAGAGCAAACACAACATTCGGGTCAACCCTTCTGAAGCACAGAACACCAAACAAGAAACTGCGCCTGCGCCAGCCATCGCCCAATCTGCAGGATATGATTCTGAGGTCGAGGTCGTCGGAGAATTCATGGTTGACGAGGGTCCTGACATTCTCAAGGTGGTGCGGGCGAATAAGTCGAGCAGCATTCAACCGAATACTTCATTGGGGCCCATGGGAGTTCGGCGAAGCACTGGCCAGGTAGTCTTCTTTTCACTGGACGTTCTAGGTGCTGAATCCCATTGCTTTATCACAGACAGGCATAAAAGTCGAGTTTAACGACGAAGGTGGCAGTAATCGGGCTGCACGAAGCCTTTCGCGATCTCGGGGTGCGGTCCGGGAGCAGTACACTGTTGCATCGCTTCCATTCCCTCATGGCGAATGGACCAAGTACCACAAACTTTGGAAAACTGCTTACAAGTCTACACTTATCGCATGGAGTGGCACTGTCGACGACAACTTCAGCGCCAGCGCACATCCGGAGTTCGAGGATGTGGTTGCCAGCATTTGGGAGAGCATCTTCCCCGAGCTTGCAAACAACTCCCGGGACATCAGCGTGATCCGTGTGGTAAGTCATCCCAGGCCTGCTTTTCTCTCGCCGATCCGAATGCTTTTTTAGTCGAGTGCAATTCTCGTTGACTATCGCAGCGCCATTGGAAAGGGGGTGTTGGCCCTCGTAGAACGAATTATCCCACCAAGCAAGTCCTCGGAGGAAGTGAAGGCCATCTTGAAATATTACCGGGTACCACGGTTCATTTGCTATACTCCCGACGCAGAGGTGAGGGTTATCTTGCCTCCGATGTCTCCCGATCCAGCACTAGACCTGAGTCTGACCGCTTTAAACCAGCCCGGCGCCAGCAAGGGAACGTATCGATCAGAACTACTGCTTGAAGCCTTTGCCCTCCATCTGAACATTGCAATCTCTGCGTCCGGCAAGTCTTACGGGCGTCCAGTGGGCGCGCTAGCGTTATGCTGCGCCGCTGTAAGTACTTCTACCTGTCACCTACCTCACGACCTCACGAAGATCTGCAGATCGAACGAGCTTTTAACGGATGGCGTGACGGCAATAACCTATGGAAACTGGCGTCCGATACCAACAATAAAAAACTCGCGGCCTCTATGTTCTTCACCGCTGAAAACTGGGCACCACTAGTGAAGGATTGGGCAAGGAGCATCAGAAGCGAGTTGACGGAGAAACGATGGGATATCATTCTCATTGAAGCCGCTGTGTTCATCAATGCGAAGGCCTCAGCGGTCATGCTTGAGGACAGTCATGGCGCTCCAACCGCTGCACGAAGTGTTCGCGAAGCTGTTCAGGTGTCGGACGACGAGTGCTTATAAAGCTTTGTAGCCGCTAGCCACTATACGGTCTCGATTGGGGGTAATACAGTGTAATTAGATTCGTGCATCGTCTCCAATGCCAAGTACTTTTCTGCCAGCAAACTGCTTTCTGGGACAAGTGAAAATGATGGCTCCAGCTATCCAATGCTACAGAATGCTCACTGGAGACGGGCAAGTCCTTCTGGCAGCAACTCAACGTCTCGAACAGGTTGGAGGGGTGGAACACATTGGAGTGCTGGCGCCAGCGACTCCAAAGACCTGTGTTCTTGCTGATGCAATTAGTAAAATACCAGACTCGTAAGTCATTTAACATATGTAGTTAGAGACAGACATGATTCACCTCATATTCTAGATGCAAAGACGAGCTAGTTCTCATAACCGGGTCGGAACGTGATAGCCGCTTGTTCTCCAACATTGTGAAGAAGTCCGCAAGTGTCGCTATTGGACCTCTAGAGTACTGTGGAAACGGTCGCATAATGAAGACAACACATCGAGAGAAGAAGTAAGTCTGTTCACCGCTTTGCTTCTACTTTAAATACTGCTAATATAATTACAGAGTATTTGTAGTACAAGGCGACCCCTCACTGTCAGATTCTGAGTTCAAGAGATACATTCAAGGTATCTATCGGGTCAAGAACCACTTGGACGAGCCAGGCCGACCTAAAACGGAGATGTCAAAGGAGCACCGACGAGACCTCAACAAATGGATCGACTCCTTGGATGCTGTTCGCCGTAGCACACCCTCTGGCTCGGAGTGCAACATGGAGGAGACCGAGGATGTTGTCAATGAAGCTGCCAACGATGACGATAACGACGATAACGACAATCAGCAGCTCACATTAGGGCCTTCCTCCGACGATACCCTTGTTGGTGATGAAGATGATCAGCCACCAGCAAAGAAGCGGAGGCTGAGTGCCGATCAACCACCAATGAAGAAGCGGAGGCTCAGCACGGATGCTCGGCTGTCCTTGACATTGGGAAAAGAGAATATCATTCCAGCACTCTTTGGCATACGGGTGACTAGACGTAGCAAGAAGCCTTAGACCTCATATATAGCTTTTGATTGATCTTGGTAGTATCAAGTAGTAGACTTATATTTTAATACAATTGATGATTGAGACGCATATGAAAGGTACCTGGGGTCTCCCTCAAGGAGATTCGTTCACAACCCTGTTGTTTGTGGCGGACCACTCTGGTTCGCAGCGAAACGGCGCAAGACTGATCTGCCAAGGAGCAGATCAGTCTTGCTTTCCATATGTAAGTGCTGTTAAACACATTGTGTGTCGCTGTCCGTGTTCTATTCTCACTATTCACACTTCCCATTAAGTAACGCACCGGATTTTGCTTCTCGTGCGACAAGCCCTGCCGCGGCCTTCTTGCCGCAGTTGCTCTCCGTCCCCATTACGTTCTCAGTGGTTAGCTTCATTGGTATCATTGTCAGTTCTTCATCCGAGACGATATACGGAGAAGCGATATGGTCGCCAATAGACTTGTTGGGTAAATTCTTGGAGAATGGCCCTTCTAGCGCTACAAGATTCGGGGCAAGTCTCATGTCCAAGTTTAGTTCATGACACAGCCTACTTACAGCTTGACTATATAGGTATGGTTCATTTCTGCATCCTTCATCATTGCGCAGGTTAGTTTTTTTCTGCTTCGTTCTGTAACAATCCTGTATTAATGTCGCGTTTTTAGCTGGGGTAATGTCGCCTCCTGATTGTCTGCCTTTTGTGAGGTCTCACAATAAAAATAAACTCTATAGCACCAACATTTCCGCGAACTCGATCAGTGCCGGCTGTGATCTCACGGCGTTATTCCCTCGGTTCATCGTAAGTCACCCCCCGTTTCAGGAGAAACTATTGTAACTTTGCCCTCTTTTAGAACATTCGCCGTGGCGGCTATATTGCGGCCATTGTTGGCTTGTGTATGCTTCTGTGGAATCTATTGAAAAGTAGCAACAGCTTTACGTCCTATCTCTCTGCGTACTCCGTGTTTTTGAGTTCCATTGCTGGCGTCATGGTAAGCCGCGCCCCACATTATGCTTCGTTTCTTTACTAATGCCTCATCTTCAGATCACGGAGTACTTCTTGATTCGCCGTGGGCATTACAGAGTCGCAGATTTGTATGACACAAGGCGTGACGGATGGTATTGGTATTCCTTCGGTTTCAACTTCAGGTGGGTAATTCACCATGACCATGACGTGTTCGGCAGCTTCCAGGCTTACGACCACGACCGTATTGTTACCTAGAGCGTACGCAGCGTATATCTCAGGTATCCTCATCAACGTTGTTGGATTTGCCGGTGCAAGTACGTCACGGTCCATGTTATATGGTGCTTTTGGTCAGACATCTAACTTCATCGACAGCCGGTCGAACTGTCCCACTTGCTGCAACCCGTGTCTACCAAATGTCGTTCTTCACAGGCTTTGGTGTCTCTTGCATCGTCTACCTCACGTTGAATTACTTCTTCCCCGTTCTTGGTGCCTCGAAAACCTTCAAAGAAGTGGATGTCTCCCTTCTCGACGATACTTCTAGTTCCGTCTATGATCGCTCTGATTCGAAGGACGACAAAGGGGATGCCGCGGTGACGATCAGCCCAATTTAAGGCATTCTAGGGATATGATACATGTTTCTAATTCTATCTATACATCCTTTATACACTCGCCGGCTCCGTAGTAGATCCACTAGCCTCTTCGATCACCACCTTCTTGCCCTTCGTATCCTCCGCGTAGTTCTCGTAGAAATTGTTCTCGTCTTTGCTGGAATTGTCTGCTCCATCACTGCCCTTGCGCCCAGGACCATCCCAGAAGTGATAAGCGTGGCTCAACACGCCGTATGAGGCAGGTACGACTTCCAGCAAATCGCCTCTGGCGATTTCGATAGCCGGTATCTCTGATGCTGGGAGACCGATCAAGTACGCCAAAAGACATCGGATCACAGACGCGTGGCCGATAATGAGAAGGTCTTCTTTTTCCCTTTCCAGCTCAATTAGGACGGGCTCCATGCGTACTACATGCAGCAACAACGAGCACTGGGTAAGCATTGTCTAGGGCTGTATTATTGTGGGGACTACGCACCACTAAGGTCATGATAACTCTCGGCTCTGGGAGCTCTGAATGTATACGGATCTTTGCAGAACAGGTTCCAGTCGGTTGGATAATACTTCTTCGCTTCGTCTGGTGTGAGGGACGAGGGGAAAGGGAAATGGACAGGGGAATAGGGGAAAATAGGAGTGTCCCCTTACATCACCCCCCCTTCAAGCTCGCGGCGACCCGACGCGGAGATTCCTGCTTGCCACGCCATGTATTCACCAATCCCGAAACCCCAGAATGCTGCGAGAAGACGTCGAAGTACGACTGGACAGAACCCGGAGCCTTCCGACTACGCCAACGTTCCCAAGACTGGTCGAGTGCCGTAGGAGTCATCCGGAGTACACGGACTGCGTCGGGATGGCGATCATGGAAGTCCTTGACCTTCTGGGCAGCGTGTTGGAGGTTGCTCGCGGGTTCCCAGGAGTCGTGCTCGATGCCATAGCCTCGCCAACGTACCAGATACTTCAACGCCCGACCGAAACGCCTGCTGTTCCGAACCTCCTCTACCTCGTGTTCCTCTTCGCCGTCTACAAGTTGCGGAGGCGGCGGGGCGACAGGGCGTCGACCCGAGATGGGGTCCGGAACGAAGGGAGAGAGTTTGACCACAGGGAAGACCGGATGGAGGCGGGATAAGCCCGGAGGGAGCTGGAGTCGGTATGCCGCCTTGCCAACCTTCCGGACCACCTTGTAAGGACCAAGGCGTGCATGTCCAAGCTTCCGGGAAGGTCGAGCAAGGTTGATGTCCGACGAGTCTAGCCAAACCTTGTCACCCGGTTGGTACTCCGGAGCAGGAGTCCGACGTTGGTCGTAGTAACGCTTCATGTCGTCCTGAGCTTTGACCAAGGCGGACTGAGCTTCATCAACAGCAGACTTCATCCGGTCGACGAACTCGTTTGCGGACTCCATGCGGGACGGCGGCTGGTGGGGCTCAAATCCAAGACGGGGGTGGCGACCTGTATCCAGTAGGAACGGGGACTGCTGGGTAGAAGCGTGGACACGGTTGTTGTACGCAAACTCCGCCATAGGTAGAAGTCGAGCCCAGTCGTTCTGGCGCTCTCCGACGAAGATCCGGAGGTAAGACTCGAGCTCTTGGTTAGTCCGCTCCGTCTGTCCGTCGGACTGAGGGTGGTACGCAGTGGAAGCAGCCAGCTTGATCCCAAGCATCCGGTAGACTTCCCGGGTGAACTCTGCAACAAACTGCGGCCCACGGTCGGAAACGACGGAGCGAGGGAGTCCGTGCAGCTTCCAGACGTTTTGCAGGTACAGGTTGGCGGAGCCGAGGGCGGACACTGTGGTGTGAGTCGGGATGAAGTGGGCGCGTTTGCTTACGGAGTCAACCACATTCATAACAGCGTCGAACCCGTCGGACTCCGGAAGCTCCACAATGAAGTCCACACTCAGGCGATCCCAGCGTTCGTCCGGAATGGGAAGCGGATGGAGCTCACCCATGGGCGGATGTCTTTGGGCTTTCGTCCGGAGGCAGAGATCGCAGTGTCGGGTGTAGGATCCGATGTAGCGGGACATGTTGGGCCACCAGTAGCTGCGTGAGACGAGTTCCAGAGTCTTCCACCTGCCTGCGTGTCCCGCGACCTTGGTATCGTGGTGCTGGGCTACAATGGTCCGACGCAAGTCCGGAACGTCCGGAACGTAGATCTTACCCCGGAACATCAGGAGTCCGTCCGATTGAGACCATTCCGCACTACGAACTGTCTTGCGACTGCCCTGCGCCTTCTTCAACTCCTCCGCTGCCTTAGCCACTGCATCCTCGAACTTCGCGTTCCGCACTCCAGTCCGGATAGCCGTGAGGATATCCTTCTCCTCCCCTTCAAGAGTGACACCCGTGGCACGAACGGCGAAGTAGGACGGTTTAAGTAAAACCACATCCTTGTTATCATCCTTACCGTCCGAGTGATCCGAGCGTCGCGAGAGAGCATCAGGCTTACCCATAGTGCGTCCGGGTCGATGCAGGAGTGTGAAATCAAAGCGGGAAAGGTAGAGGGACCAGCGGGCTTGGCGACGGTTGAGCTTCTGGGCCTTGATGAAGTACTCCAGGTTTTTGTGGTCAGTCCAGATCTCAAACGGGGTCTCCGCGCCTTCCAGGTAGTGCCGCCACTCTTCGAGAGCCCGGATGATCGAAAGCATCTCCTTGTCGTGTATTTCGTAGTTCCGCTCCGCAGGCTGTAGACTTTTAGAGTAGAACGCGACAGGGTGCCATTTACCATCATCCGGGTTGAGCTGAGAGAGGACCGCGCCCGTAGCGTAGTCCGACGAGTCCGCTTCGACGCGGTAAGGCCTATCCTCCTTCGGAAACACTAGGACTGGTTCCGAAGTGATGAGTTCCTTGATCCGGAGGAAGGCGGACTGAGCGGAGTCATTCCACTGCCATTCTTTGGCGCAAGTGAGGTCAAAGAGAGGCCGAGCTATGTGCGAGTAGTCCTTGACGAAGCGGCGGTAGAAGTTGACGAACCCAAGGAACGATTGGAGTTCAGTCCGGTTACGGGGCGTTGGCCAGTCGCGGACTCCGGAGACCTTGACGGGGTCCATCTCGATCTTACCCTCGGAGATGACAACTCCGAGATACTCCACCTTGGTTTGTTCGAAGTCGCACTTGTCCGCCCGTAGGAATAGCTTATTCCGCTGTAGGATCTCCAGGACTCGTTTGAGAACCCGACGGTGCTCCTCGCGCGTCTTGGTGTAGATCAGAATGTCATCCAGATAGATAATGACCACACCTTCCGTAATGAGCTCCCGGAACAGGTCGTTCATCATGGTCTGGAAGGTGGACGGGCTGTTCGTCAGTCCGAAGAACATCACCAAGGGTTCAAAGAGTCCGCGGGTGGTCCGGAACGCGGCCTTCCACTCATCGCCTTCTTTTATCCGGACATTGTTGAAGCCCCACCGGACGTCGAGCTTGGAGAAGTAGCGGGCGTTCCGGAGTTTGTCCACCAAGTCGGAAATGAGCGGAAGCGGGTACCGATTCTTGACAGTCATGGCATTGAGTTTCCGGTAGTCCTGAACCAAGCGGAGCGATCCGTCCTTCTTCTTGACAAAGAATACTGGAGCAGCCATGGGTGACTTGCTGGGGCGGATGCGACCAGTCCGGAGGTTTTCTTCCAAAAACTCGTCCAGCTGCTTCTGCTCCGCCGGGGACAGCGGGTAGCACTTGGTGTTGACAGGTTCCGCTCCAGGCACTAGTTCAATCGCGTGATCCCATGGACGGGGCATAGGCAGCTCGTCGAAGGCTTCCTTGGCGAAGACATCCTCGAATTCCTGAAGGAAGTCCGGAATTGCGCTGTGACGAGGGTCCGGAGCCTTATTACGCTGGAAAGCCAATGCCAGGCGTTGCGAGACAGTTTCCGTGGCTCGGACGTGTTCTTCCCGGAGGCTCCGAAGGTATTCCGGAGTTGGAGGAGGAACGGCCGCAAAGATACGGTCACCCTTCTCAAGACTATCGCCGTCCGGAGTTGCATCCTCGTCGTCCTCATCGTCACAATCCAGGAGCTTCGGAGGGTCATCCGAGTGGAGTTCCTCGACCATTGGCATCGGACCCGTACGACACTCCCGGAGTCGCACGGACTCCTTGCGTCTGGTCAGCTTGTCATGGCGGAACTCCTTGCGACAGGTCTCGCATCCGGATGGGCAGCGGCTCATGGTCACCTCCTTCGTTTGCCAGTCAATCTCGGGGTTGTGCTTCCGGAGCCAAGTGTATCCGAGGATGACGTCCTGGCGTCCGATGTTTGTAACGGCGAAAAGCATCCGTTCCGTGTGGTCCTTGAACCGGAGTACGAGGTCCACGACTTCGGAGATGGATCCGTTTTCGTTTGGCGAACCGTCGACATTGAAGACTGGGATTGGAGCAGAAAGCTTGCGACGGGTGAAACCATGGGCATCTGCGAATCGCGGATGCATGAAGACTCCGGTGGCTCCGCAGTCCACCAAGGCCTGCAGGGTGCATCGGTGTTGTGTATCCGTGCTCAGCACTTCGACGGGTATGTCTAACGAAAGCTTGCCGGGCAAGGCAGAAATCTTATAGCTACTAGGTAGCCGCCGTTCCCACTGCGGGCGAAACCTTCGGAGTGTGCGGATTGCAACCGGAGTTGCTTGCTTCACGTCGGACGAATCATTGGAAAGGTCGGAATGATCATCGTGTATTTCATCTACGTTAAGACAAGCAAATCGGTTGTTCACCAACGAGGCCGCACGGATCACTCGTTGGTCCGGGGAAAATCCGCCGTGTCAGATTCCTCAACCGGGGCCGTTCCCTCGTCGTCTATTCCTCCCGGAGTCCCAGTACTTTCTACAACGTCGGCCGCGGTCAAGAGATCCTCGATAGCGGACATCCGCTCCTCGGTTGTCATGAACCGGACATCAAACCGCAGCGGGCACTCGCGGGCCATGTGGCCGGGTTTGCCGCATCGGTAGCACGACTGAGGGGCAGGGGGCCGAGAGCGGGTGTGGTCAACGTCCATTGGGAGGCCGGGTGAGAGAGCCTTTGGAGGAGGCAGGGGTTGGAAACGGGGTTGAAGAGGCGGGAGCTGGGTCCGAGGTGCAGGAAGTATCCCTCCGGGGTTCCGAGCGATTCCGGAGTTCGCAGCAGGTCGGGGAGAAGGTCCGGAGTGAGCGGAATGCTGGCCGAAGTGGAAGGACTGGTTGGCAGCACGATTGTCTGCAACCCGTTGCGCAGCGCTGTACCATCCTTCGAAGTCTTCTTCGCTGGGGCAGTCCGCGGACTCCGCGACACGGCTCTGGATGACGGAGTCGAGCCCGCGTCGGAACTTCATCGTGATGTTGGAGCCCTCAGTGTATCCGGACTGGTCAATGAGGTCCTGGAACTCGTCGAGGTATTCCTGGAAGGTCCGGCGTCCTTGGTGGTAGCGGGTGGACTCCAGCTTGAGCATGGCAGACTCGCGTTCCCGATCCGGAAGGAAGCGAGTCCGGAATTCCGAGGCGAAGTCACTCCAGGTTTTGAAGTAAGGATCCCGGGTGCTCCGGAGAACCATGTCCGCATATTCCTTGGCTCGGTCCTTCTGGAAGAAGGAGAGACACCAGAGGATTTTGGCTTGCTCGTTCGGGAAGTGGTCCGGACAGAGCTGGAAGTAGATGGTGCAAGCGTTGAAGAATGCGCGACCATCCTTGCGGTTTCCGTCGAAGATCGGGGGAGAGGCGGGCTTCAGACGGGACCGCGGAGTGGCATCGTGTCGACCCGGGGCGTGTTGGGAGGCTGCTGTGCCTTCCGGTTCGGGGTCCGGAGTCGTTTTGGGCGTAGGGGGTCGGGGTGTAGCAAGGAGTGATTCAATTCGAGCTAGGGCGTCATGGATGGTGCTGATTTGGGTTTCGTGCTCGTACGTCTGAGCCCACAAGGTCCGCAAAGTCTCGGAGTCCGATCCTGGGGCGACTGGCTCGAATGACGGGATCTGGCCGGAGGCGCCCGTCATTTCGGAGTCGTCAGGGGAGCGAGGGATGGAGTTCCTTGGGTCCTCAGAGGTGGGTGGGAGTAGCAGGAGAGCGTCCGGAATGTCCGCAAAACCGGAAAGACGTCGGGAGCGAGTCCGGGATGACGCGGGACGTTTTCCGTAGGGCTCTGGTGCCAGGATGGGGGATCTTGTTCTGCTGTAAGGGCAACCTCAAGATGGCCGCACAGCGCAGGCCTAGCAGAGGGAGAATCCAAAGATATGAATAATGCTACCTACAATACATGAGAGAATACACACCTAGCAGAGGGAGAATCCAAAGAGAACAAGATAAGGATCCTCCATGCTAGGATGCGAAGTATATACTGTGGAAGCGTGGGAGAAGAATGAAAGAACTGTATAGTACACCCGCCACAAGTCCGATGAATATCACAAGGTACGAGCAGGAGCATGTGATAATAAGTGGAGGGGAATATGCAGGAGTCGTGCCAGCGACCTGGGGAAGCGGAAATAGGAAGGGGAACGGTGAGAGAAGTGAGGGGAAGTCGTCCCAACGAGTCCAGAGACGTGCACGCGAGTCCGGAGTGAATCCGGACTGCGGGAACGCTTCGGAGTCATCGGGACGCTTTGGAAGGCGAGGGAGTGGGGTGGAAAGGATGGAATGAATGATGGAACGAAAGGGGGTGTAAATAAGAGTCCGTGGAAAGAGGGGAGAGGGAGGGGACGAGGGGAAAGGGAAATGGACAGGGGAATAGGGGAAAATAGGAGTGTCCCCTTACACGCAGGTGGTCGCGGGCGTGGTAGTGCCAGGCAAGGTCACCGTGGTTTGCAATCTGCACCTGAAGTCACTCCCGTTGATAGTTCGACAGCAGCTCCAGCAAAGAAAGCTGGAAGACCGAAAAAAGCAGCTCGGCCTGAAGCAACGGCAGATCATCCCTCTGGCACCAACGATACGATGGGCAACCCCAGGATGGCTACTCGTGCTGCGAACAAAGCTGCTCATCCAGGTCAGATCGTCAATGATGCTAAACAAAAACGTCGTTCATCAGCTCAAGTCCGTGCCGACGAGGTAGCAAAAAACGCCAAAATCCTCACCGAAAAATTGGCTTCCATCCGAAGTGACCGTGCGACATTGAAGACAGTGGCCGCTGTGGAAAGCCAGCTCCTTCAAGACGCTCATGATGATGAAGAGGCCGCGGATCGGCCAGATCTCTTCATGCCGGCAGTTTCAGACAACGCGAACGACTTTGTGAGCTAAATTCAAGTTGCCGCCAGTGCTCAGTCTGATTCTGTCTGATTTTGCATTTAGATGGATGTCGAAGGGCAGGATGAGTGGCTTGAAGCTGATGGTGGAGAGATTACTGAGGATAGCTTCAAGGGCGATGATGGAGTACTGAGTGTCCCATCTGAAGGCGGTGACGATGACTTTCAGGAGGCCTACTCAGATGGTGAGGCCCAAGATCCGAACGACAACGACTACATCGAGTTCGACGACGAAGCCATTGAAAACCTGGCCTATGACATTGAAGAGGAGGCAGAGGAGACTGTACAAACCGTTAGCAAAGGAAACAAAGGCAAAAAGGTGGGTTACTTCCACGTACACTCAAGGGTCGCTGTCGGTCGCTCATTAGATCACCGATATACCTCTAACAACGATGAACTCACCCGTAGAAGGAGCGGAGTGTCTTTCGTGGTGCTGCATCAGCCTACCATACAGCACCCATCGCAACTCACATGTCGCCGGTGAGCAATGTGGGAGAAACCTTGAAACGAAAAATGGCGCCTCAACAAGCGACCGTGGGCAAACCGCCTGCAACCGTGTAAGTCTTATTTTCCCACTCACCTTTAGGTTCGATGCTCTAACCCGTACCTTTTTCAGTGTCAAGCGTCCCAAGACAGCCCTTGGAGGAATCAAACCAGAGTTCCTTCGTGCTCCAAGTCGGCCACAAACTACCCAACCAGGCTCTAGCACTTTGACCAAACAAGGATTCCCCACTCAGCCTGTTCGTAGCGACGTCGTCCGAGTTGCTCAGAGCAAACACAACATTCGGGTCAACCCTTCTGAAGCACAGAACACCAAACAAGAAACTGCGCCTGCGCCAGCCATCGCCCAATCTGCAGGATATGATTCTGAGGTCGAGGTCGTCGGAGAATTCATGGTTGACGAGGGTCCTGACATTCTCAAGGTGGTGCGGGCGAATAAGTCGAGCAGCATTCAACCGAATACTTCATTGGGGCCCATGGGAGTTCGGCGAAGCACTGGCCAGGTAGTCTTCTTTTCACTGGACGTTCTAGGTGCTGAATCCCATTGCTTTATCACAGACAGGCATAAAAGTCGAGTTTAACGACGAAGGTGGCAGTAATCGGGCTGCACGAAGCCTTTCGCGATCTCGGGGTGCGGTCCGGGAGCAGTACACTGTTGCATCGCTTCCATTCCCTCATGGCGAATGGACCAAGTACCACAAACTTTGGAAAACTGCTTACAAGTCTACACTTATCGCATGGAGTGGCACTGTCGACGACAACTTCAGCGCCAGCGCACATCCGGAGTTCGAGGATGTGGTTGCCAGCATTTGGGAGAGCATCTTCCCCGAGCTTGCAAACAACTCCCGGGACATCAGCGTGATCCGTGTGGTAAGTCATCCCAGGCCTGCTTTTCTCTCGCCGATCCGAATGCTTTTTTAGTCGAGTGCAATTCTCGTTGACTATCGCAGCGCCATTGGAAAGGGGGTGTTGGCCCTCGTAGAACGAATTATCCCACCAAGCAAGTCCTCGGAGGAAGTGAAGGCCATCTTGAAATATTACCGGGTACCACGGTTCATTTGCTATACTCCCGACGCAGAGGTGAGGGTTATCTTGCCTCCGATGTCTCCCGATCCAGCACTAGACCTGAGTCTGACCGCTTTAAACCAGCCCGGCGCCAGCAAGGGAACGTATCGATCAGAACTACTGCTTGAAGCCTTTGCCCTCCATCTGAACATTGCAATCTCTGCGTCCGGCAAGTCTTACGGGCGTCCAGTGGGCGCGCTAGCGTTATGCTGCGCCGCTGTAAGTACTTCTACCTGTCACCTACCTCACGACCTCACGAAGATCTGCAGATCGAACGAGCTTTTAACGGATGGCGTGACGGCAATAACCTATGGAAACTGGCGTCCGATACCAACAATAAAAAACTCGCGGCCTCTATGTTCTTCACCGCTGAAAACTGGGCACCACTAGTGAAGGATTGGGCAAGGAGCATCAGAAGCGAGTTGACGGAGAAACGATGGGATATCATTCTCATTGAAGCCGCTGTGTTCATCAATGCGAAGGCCTCAGCGGTCATGCTTGAGGACAGTCATGGCGCTCCAACCGCTGCACGAAGTGTTCGCGAAGCTGTTCAGGTGTCGGACGACGAGTGCTTATAAAGCTTTGTAGCCGCTAGCCACTATACGGTCTCGATTGGGGGTAATACAGTGTAATTAGATTCGTGCATCGTCTCCAATGCCAAGTACTTTTCTGCCAGCAAACTGCTTTCTGGGACAAGTGAAAATGATGGCTCCAGCTATCCAATGCTACAGAATGCTCACTGGAGACGGGCAAGTCCTTCTGGCAGCAACTCAACGTCTCGAACAGGTTGGAGGGGTGGAACACATTGGAGTGCTGGCGCCAGCGACTCCAAAGACCTGTGTTCTTGCTGATGCAATTAGTAAAATACCAGACTCGTAAGTCATTTAACATATGTAGTTAGAGACAGACATGATTCACCTCATATTCTAGATGCAAAGACGAGCTAGTTCTCATAACCGGGTCGGAACGTGATAGCCGCTTGTTCTCCAACATTGTGAAGAAGTCCGCAAGTGTCGCTATTGGACCTCTAGAGTACTGTGGAAACGGTCGCATAATGAAGACAACACATCGAGAGAAGAAGTAAGTCTGTTCACCGCTTTGCTTCTACTTTAAATACTGCTAATATAATTACAGAGTATTTGTAGTACAAGGCGACCCCTCACTGTCAGATTCTGAGTTCAAGAGATACATTCAAGGTATCTATCGGGTCAAGAACCACTTGGACGAGCCAGGCCGACCTAAAACGGAGATGTCAAAGGAGCACCGACGAGACCTCAACAAATGGATCGACTCCTTGGATGCTGTTCGCCGTAGCACACCCTCTGGCTCGGAGTGCAACATGGAGGAGACCGAGGATGTTGTCAATGAAGCTGCCAACGATGACGATAACGACGATAACGACAATCAGCAGCTCACATTAGGGCCTTCCTCCGACGATACCCTTGTTGGTGATGAAGATGATCAGCCACCAGCAAAGAAGCGGAGGCTGAGTGCCGATCAACCACCAATGAAGAAGCGGAGGCTCAGCACGGATGCTCGGCTGTCCTTGACATTGGGAAAAGAGAATATCATTCCAGCACTCTTTGGCATACGGGTGACTAGACGTAGCAAGAAGCCTTAGACCTCATATATAGCTTTTGATTGATCTTGGTAGTATCAAGTAGTAGACTTATATTTTAATACAATTGATGATTGAGACGCATATGAAAGGTACCTGGGGTCTCCCTCAAGGAGATTCGTTCACAACCCTGTTGTTTGTGGCGGACCACTCTGGTTCGCAGCGAAACGGCGCAAGACTGATCTGCCAAGGAGCAGATCAGTCTTGCTTTCCATATGTAAGTGCTGTTAAACACATTGTGTGTCGCTGTCCGTGTTCTATTCTCACTATTCACACTTCCCATTAAGTAACGCACCGGATTTTGCTTCTCGTGCGACAAGCCCTGCCGCGGCCTTCTTGCCGCAGTTGCTCTCCGTCCCCATTACGTTCTCAGTGGTTAGCTTCATTGGTATCATTGTCAGTTCTTCATCCGAGACGATATACGGAGAAGCGATATGGTCGCCAATAGACTTGTTGGGTAAATTCTTGGAGAATGGCCCTTCTAGCGCTACAAGATTCGGGGCAAGTCTCATGTCCAAGTTTAGTTCATGACACAGCCTACTTACAGCTTGACTATATAGGTATGGTTCATTTCTGCATCCTTCATCATTGCGCAGGTTAGTTTTTTTCTGCTTCGTTCTGTAACAATCCTGTATTAATGTCGCGTTTTTAGCTGGGGTAATGTCGCCTCCTGATTGTCTGCCTTTTGTGAGGTCTCACAATAAAAATAAACTCTATAGCACCAACATTTCCGCGAACTCGATCAGTGCCGGCTGTGATCTCACGGCGTTATTCCCTCGGTTCATCGTAAGTCACCCCCCGTTTCAGGAGAAACTATTGTAACTTTGCCCTCTTTTAGAACATTCGCCGTGGCGGCTATATTGCGGCCATTGTTGGCTTGTGTATGCTTCCGTGGAATCTATTGAAAAGTAGCAACAGCTTTACGTCCTATCTCTCTGCGTACTCCGTGTTTTTGAGTTCCATTGCTGGCGTCATGGTAAGCCGCGCCCCACATTATGCTTCGTTTCTTTACTAATGCCTCATCTTCAGATCACGGAGTACTTCTTGATTCGCCGTGGGCATTACAGAGTCGCAGATTTGTATGACACAAGGCGTGACGGATGGTATTGGTATTCCTTCGGTTTCAACTTCAGGTGGGTAATTCACCATGACCATGACGTGTTCGGCAGCTTCCAGGCTTACGACCACGACCGTATTGTTACCTAGAGCGTACGCAGCGTATATCTCAGGTATCCTCATCAACGTTGTTGGATTTGCCGGTGCAAGTACGTCACGGTCCATGTTATATGGTGCTTTTGGTCAGACATCTAACTTCATCGACAGCCGGTCGAACTGTCCCACTTGCTGCAACCCGTGTCTACCAAATGTCGTTCTTCACAGGCTTTGGTGTCTCTTGCATCGTCTACCTCACGTTGAATTACTTCTTCCCCGTTCTTGGTGCCTCGAAAACCTTCAAAGAAGTGGATGTCTCCCTTCTCGACGATACTTCTAGTTCCGTCTATGATCGCTCTGATTCGAAGGACGACAAAGGGGATGCCGCGGTGACGATCAGCCCAATTTAAGGCATTCTAGGGATATGATACATGTTTCTAATTCTATCTATACATCCTTTATACACTCGCCGGCTCCGTAGTAGATCCACTAGCCTCTTCGATCACCACCTTCTTGCCCTTCGTATCCTCCGCGTAGTTCTCGTAGAAATTGTTCTCGTCTTTGCTGGAATTGTCTGCTCCATCACTGCCCTTGCGCCCAGGACCATCCCAGAAGTGATAAGCGTGGCTCAACACGCCGTATGAGGCAGGTACGACTTCCAGCAAATCGCCTCTGGCGATTTCGATAGCCGGTATCTCTGATGCTGGGAGACCGATCAAGTACGCCAAAAGACATCGGATCACAGACGCGTGGCCGATAATGAGAAGGTCTTCTTTTTCCCTTTCCAGCTCAATTAGGACGGGCTCCATGCGTACTACATGCAGCAACAACGAGCACTGGGTAAGCATTGTCTAGGGCTGTATTATTGTGGGGACTACGCACCACTAAGGTCATGATAACTCTCGGCTCTGGGAGCTCTGAATGTATACGGATCTTTGCAGAACAGGTTCCAGTCGGTTGGATAATACTTCTTCGCTTCGTCTGGTGTGAGGCCATCCCAGATACCCGGATTGACTTCCAGCATCTGCGTTTTCTCGACGACCTTCACGTTCAACGGAGCATTCTTTGTTTGCTGCTGGGTCGTGGGCTGATTCGGCGCCAGCGTGTCTGAGGATTCAGGCTTCTGTGCTTGAGATGCAGCGAGGAAAGGCCATGCAGTGTGGTGGGCACGACGACGGGTGGATGTCCATATCTGGATTACAATTTCAAATCACCAGGCATGTCGACCAAAGCCGTAAGACTGACCACCAAACGACGATCTTTGGGGTCAAGACCCCGCTCCGCGAGGCTTTTCGCCCTTCGTTCGATGACGAAATCCTTTAACCGCTCTGCATACTCCCACCCAGCAACAGAAAGGTCTGAATCGGCTTTGTAGGATCTCTCGATCAACGACTGGCCAGACTGCAGCACATATTAGGTTTGATTAAGACAATATCGGTGTTGCGTACTCGAGCAAAGTAGATTGTTCTGAACCTGTTATGGATGTTCATCAGGAAGAACACAATTCTTGACTATATGTTTGGTCAACATCAGTGAAGGGGTCTATCAGCAACGAGCAACAATACCTGCAGGTAACCATGAATATCCTAAATATAGGGCCTATGATAAACAATTGCGCGATTCCAGTGCTAAAACCACTCACGTTAACCATGATCTTCTCTCCTACCTGCAAGTCGGCAGTTAATGCAAGGCTATGCGAAACTCAAACGGGACATACGTTGATAATTCGGATAAATGGCCAGTTGGTTTCTTCGACAGTTTCATAGTACTTCTCATGGTCCCGAATGCGAATAAAGTAATCTTCTACAGCCTTGTTCGGGTCCCACCCTCGATACTAATGCATTCTGTCAGTACATTCATCTCGCCAGGGGTTCGGCAACATACATCAGGAGATGAGATCTTCACGCTTCGGATATTCTGCTCGATGATCTCCTTGTTATCACACAACGATTCTACCACGGGGTTAAGCATTCCTGACATGAATCGCGTTGCGAATACTACTCACCGAGGAAAATGACATGAATGTCCTTCTTATCGAACTTCTCCGCAAGGGTCTGACGCGCTGCCCGCGTACCGTTGTTGGCATCGTAGATCACGACTTGTCCTCCGCCTGAGAAGAAGTCCCATATAAGTTGCTCGCAGCCCTCTGCTATCTTCTGCCGCAGCGCCATTGTTTCCGGGCTCTTCTCCCCTATTCCCGCCATCTAAGCACTAAAGTACATCCAAACGTGAATTCCTATGCTCACCCAGAGTGAAATAATCTGGGGGAAGCTTCTGCGCGCCTCCCAAGGTCTTCCGCCTGTAATCCCCTAATGAAACCACCTGGGTCTTGACCCCCATCCATCGCAGGTATCGTTCCAATGATCGAGAGATATGAGTCTTCCCTCGAGCAGGCAAACCCACTGTTACTATCAAGATCTTTCCAGCATGAAAGAGCAATCCCGAGTCTGTCGTGTACAGAGGTGCGACCATGGTGTATTGACTGACACCGCGAACGGGCAATCTACGTGCCTTTCGGAAGACTTGAGGCTGAAGGAGTCCCTTCGCCGCCGTTCGGTGTTTGAAACCGGCATCCGTGAAGCGCTCAGCTGATGGACCGTGAACGAGACCGACACTCCAAGCGCCAGATACCCAACTTGAATCGCGGCCATGTCCCAAGCGCAGCCTCAACAAATCAACGTTGCAGATCTTGACCTGAATCAACTCTCAGATGTCAAGAGACAGCTAGAAGAGGTACGCTCAGTGACCAAATCGATTGCGCATCTTATCTGAGCCATGAAATAGGAATTGAATCATTTTACGAACTCTTTTGCGCAATTGAAGCAAGCCCAGGCTAAGTTCAAGGCATGCGTAGAGAACGTTAGCGAGATCAAGCCCGAAAACGAGAGTACGCGTTGAAAATCCATGCCATTTCTTCTTGAGTAACTCACTATTGTGGAATAGATAAAACTATCCTAGTTCCTTTAACCAATTCTCTCTATGTTCCTGGAAAACTCAGCAATCCGACGCATGTAATCGTTGACATTGGTACCGGGTACTTTGTGCAAAAAGTGCGTCGATCTTCTTTCGAGTTTCAGCCGAATGTTCAGCTGGCGGTAGACACGAGAGGAGGCAGCCAAGCATTACAACGCGAAGGTGGACTACATTCGTACAAATCTTGAAACACTAGAGGAGACGATCACGAAGAAGCGCGACAATTTGAACTATCTTGTCAACGTGATGCAGGCCAAACTACAATCACAGTCAGCGCCGAGTAAATCATCTTAGGATGCACTTCCCATGCATCCTCCACTCTGTCATTAATTGTCAGCTCCTCGTACTGTACCCTATCTTCACTTCGCTGGAAACATTCGCCCCTTCATTTAGGTTGACCCGTGATGGTGACCTCCGATGAAAATCCATTGAATCCAGCTATAGGCCAATAGTTGACGCTTCAAACCGCCGGTAAAATTAATGCGTTCACATGAGCATGCTTCAAGAAGGCCATATCACTCCCTTCAGCCTGCCCTATTCATTGCAGTTCTGGGTGGACGACCATACAGCTTGACGGTGCCGTTGCGGGCCGTAGGACGTTCCTGTCCGACATAGAATGCTTGTTCCATGTCAATTATAGAATTTCACAGCCAAGGTGATTCATTACAGCTCTAATGTCACAAAGCCAGATGGCTTTAATGCCAGTTTCCCTTGTTCCACTTCTCAATCGTCAAGCATTCATGGTTGGCTAAGCGTGTCGGATGGGAACGCACACAAACATTGGGGGATACGATTGTATTGCTATACATGTACATGATTGATTACCTAGCTGTCGTTTGCTGACTGCCTGCTTTCTCCGATACACGGTCGACCAGCGATGCATCTGCAGCATTGGCTGCTGGGATCTCTAGTTTCTGAGTCCCGTCTTTGCGCGGGGACGTCGTATCTCCCTTGAATCCGATGTAATATACCCTGGATATCTCGTCGCCTACCGCATGGCTCTCGAAATGCACGATGAGCTGTATACGGTTTGAGGTTACATTGATAACTTACGAAGAACAGCGACAATGTGTTTATGCTCGCAAATGCTGCCACTCTTAGGGGGTACTCGGTGGCAGACACTTCGCCCTCTAAGAGACTCAGCTCGAGCTGAGGCTTGGTCTCTTCCGCATCAGCGAAGTCAATGATGGTAGGGTGATTGGCGTAGATGCGGAGCCTGCGAGGGGTAGATTCCCCTCGGCCTGCAATCATAATACCCATCGAGCTGAGGTTGACACGGTGAAATGTGAACCCACCTAGTTTCAATATCATCGAACGAATTCGAACGTTCTGCGAGAAGGGGATGTGTATGATAACCTAGATCATACATACGGTCAGGTGCCGATTCAGGAATCAGGATACTTCCTGCTTCGAGGACGAGAACTCTGACCTGATCATCTACCCCAGAATCTATAAACTGGGACGTATCCTCTCGCTGATCCCATGGCTTGATAATCGCTTTCGCGTCTTCAGGCACAGAGAGGTTCAGCCCATAGACACTGATTAGCTCAAGCATAGTCAGGTTATGCAATTATTAGGAGGTAGCACTAACCTATCTCTATCGATAACACTGTACAGGTTCGACAAATCTGAACCGCCTATGTCTGCGGCTGTCGAGTTAGCAGTGGAATCAGACATTGTCTAGGTGAGATCTTTGAAGGCGCCGTTGGGCCGCCCTGCTTACGCCTCGCCTTCCCCTCACAATCATGGACAGGGATACAGGGACTCCCTATTTTAATAGGGGATGATTTACAAAAGCGCAGATAATGAGTACAATGATGAGTACACAAGCAACGAAAATACACATTTGATACAAATAAAAGGATGCAGATTTTAATACTACTGAGGGAGCATTCATTACTCTTATTGCTCCTCTTTGCTAGAGCCAGATGGGTTTCGATGCTTCCTGAGGTTGATCAGCATCCGTGACGCTGCAATCGAGATGACAGAGAAGCCGTATCCGAACGTCATGAACGACTCTGTAACCTGTTGTCGTAGGAATTTAGCGGCCATGGTACAGTGGTAAAGTGGATTGTACCAACAGAGAATTTGACGAAGGATATGATAATGACGGTGTATACCATCACAATCCTGTTGCATAAACCGTCAGGATCTGTACCAAGCGTTTAATAGAACCATACTCACGATAAGAAATAAAGAATGGAATCTCGTATGATCAGACGGACGAGAGAGGTCCCTCTGAGGCCAACAGTCTTTTGGACCTTGAGGTGGGTTATTCCGCGTAGAAGTACCAGAAGGAAGGCGGCAATATCGGGGAATATGGTAGTGACGCTGGGATACATGGATGAATAGAATGTGTAGTTGATACTCACGAAATAGACTTACGAGCCAAGATAGAGGTGGGTCACCGCACCAGGAGTCGGCTGACAAGCGACAATGTGCAGGAAAGGCAACGGTATTGGTGTCACCTCCGGAGATAACTTGATCACGATATATAACTGTGCAACCATCGCCGCAAGGAGTGATACAGTGAAGAACCCTATGATCCATTTCGCGCGATTGTAAATTCCGTATACTCTGAAGAACAGTATTAATTGCACGGATGTAGTCATCGTGAATGCTTGTGTAGAAGGGCATAAGGATGAGGAATAGCCTAAAGCAGCTCGAAACTTACCTGAAATCGTGAGCGTGTTATGTACCCATGTGTGACCTTGAAAGTAAGTTGGTTCTTCCCTCACTGCCCCAAATGAGATGCCTCAGCTTACAGCTTGATCAGGTAGACGAATGGGCTTGGTTTGTTAACTAGTAATATGCCGTGATGAAGAGCAACGCACAACTGTCAGCTCAATCCACGTCAGTTAGAAGGGCTGAAGATTCGGCGTCGAGCCCACCTGTTCAAATCCAGGCCTTGTGACCATAAAGATCCCTACACGTCGAGACATGCAGAACTGAACACGAGAGGTTCGCTTAAACCACGTGTATTGTAAGCGTACCTATAGTGTGGAAAATCTGCCAGCCGATTACTTGGTATCGATTCTGAGAACAGCACGCTCAGCTATTTGCAAGCGTCGGGACGACGGTGTAGATCGGCTCACCACAAAAAATAGGACTCGTGGATAGGACCATCTGCCCGTCTGGATGAGATGCTCGGTGAGTTGAAGGGATTCGTGGAAAGTGTTGCACAAACCCAGAACAACTCAATCTTTACAACTATATTATCAGTGCTGTCAACGCAGAGAAATCAACGCAAGTCATACCTCATCGGGTAAGGTGACAATATAGTCCCATAGTAGGAAAGTCAGCGACGAGACTAGACGGCCGAAGGCATCATCATCAGACGGAAGGGTATAGACATCGCGTAGATCTGTTACTGACGCTGTGCACATCGTGTTGAATAGTACTGTTGGTACCCAGTGGCAAGCAGTTCCGAGATGGACGACATGGTGGATTTGGAAGTGAGATAAGTGATCAGGCTTTATATTGCCTTCATGCATGATTCGCATCCATCACGAAGGAGAAGTAGCCTAGTGACCAACATTCAAACAGAGGATCCGCAATCATGGCACACAGGCTCACACCGTCTCCAAATACACCGTGGGTTGGGGCCAAGGGCTGTTGAAGTCCATGTTCCAAATTTGAACACGGGCATGTAGAGAATTCAACAAAGAGAAAGGGAAATATCGAAACGATAGTACTCACTCATGAGAATGCCTGGTAGTCCACCATCTCCTTGTCCAGCTCTGATATAGCACTAGACTCTGGCCACGGCTGTGGAGTGCGGCGTACGAGAATAGACTAGAGGCAGTGTGGGAGGTGATGACGGTTGTAAATCATCCATCGCCAACAATTTCAACTTTGCTGCATGTGTAACGAGGTTACAGGTTCTGGAATGAAAGAATCTTCTTTACTGCACCATTATGATGAAGGGTTTACACCTGGAAGTGGTCATATATCGAGGTTACGGGTTCTAGATTCTGGATACTAGATGAATATAATTCTGATGAAATCATACCTGGCGAATAGGCGCCGCGCGCGCTTGCAACAGACGGTACACAGAAGAACCAGTCCATGCGATACGGGATCACCTCCAAGTAAGTACCTGACAGACGTGAAAAGCGCGGACTCACAGCGACGGACACTCTTGAAATAAACGTTGCTATTTAGATGACATACAAGTACAAACGGAACTGCGAAGATGCATAAGTTGCCCGCCCTGCTGAGAGTAGCTAGGGTTGTATTTAATTCTTCTTGAGGTTGAGCAACATCCGTGACGCCGTAATCGAGATGACAGAGAAACCGTATCCAAACGTCATAAATGACTCGATGTCCTGTTATTGTAGAAATTTAGCGGTCACATTACAGTGGCCAAGGGGATCGGACGAACAGGAAATTTGACGTAGGAAATGATAATGACGCTGTATACCACCACGATACTGCGGATAAATCGTCAGGAGTCATCTGAGAGGCTTTGATAGGGCTTTACGTACATCAGGAAATACAGGATGGAGTCCCGCAAGAGTAAACGAACAATGTTCGATCCTCTGAAGCCAACAGCCCTTTGTCGCTTGAGATGAGATATTCCCCGTAGGAGCACCAAGAAAAAGGCGGGAATATCGAAGACTATAGCGGGAATGCTGGGAGGTAAAGATGAGTAGAAGGTTTGGCTGAGGGCGACAACTTGATGTACGTACGGACCAAGATATAGGTGGGATACCGTACCGGGAGTGGGCTCACAGGCGATGATGTGTATGAAAGGTATGGAGATTTGCATCACGTCTGGAGATAGCCTGATCACAACATATAACTGTGCAGTTATTGCTGCAAGGAGCAACACAGCGAAGAACCCTATGGTCCACTTTGCACGGTTGTAAAGCCCATAGACCCGGAAGGCTAATATCAATTGAACGGGTGTAGTTATCGCAAGCGCTTTATAGACACGATGTAAGAGTGAGGAAAGGGGAGAGGGCGTTGGGAGCTTACCCGAGGCTGTGATGATGCTGTGTATCCATACGTGACCTTGAAGATGATCGGTGCGTCGTTGAGTGCAGCCCATGAATTTTGAAATGTCGCCAACTTACAGCTTTATTCAGCAGACATACGAGGTTGATTTGTTAACTAGTGATCGCAATGGGCCGAGTAAAAGTGGCAACACGCACAACTGTAGAGCCAACCCGAGTTAATTGCTAGAAGGGCTGAAGGTACGATTGCAGGCCTACCTGGTCAAACCCAGGTCTTGTGACCATAAATATCCCTACGTGGCGAGCCAGGCGAAATTGAACAAGGTGTTTTCGTCTAAACCACCCATGTAGTGAGCGTACCTATAGTGTGGACCAATTGCCAGCCAATTATTTGGTACCGATTCTGTGGAGCACACTTAGCCGTTTGCGGGCGTTGGGAGGATGCTGTAGATTGGCTTACCACGAAAAATAGGACTCGTGGATATGACCATTTGCCCGTCTGGAATTGAGATGATCGGTGAATTGAAGGGGTTCATTGAAGTGTGGCACAAACCCAGAACAGTTCAATCTGTATAACCACAGCTATCAGTGTTATGGACGTGGAGATAAGAACTAGGCTATACTTCGTCAGGCAAGGTGACAAGATAATCCCATAGAAGGAAGGTCAACGATGAAACTAGACGATTGAATGTGTGGTCAGTACGTTCAGAGGGATATGCAGATATGTTACTAACGGTGGGCACATTTCGTTATATAGTATTGTCGATAGCCGGTGGCAAGTAGTTCCGGAATGGACGACATGGTAGATATGAAAGGGGGAGAAGTCTCCAGTACTCGATTCTTTATACATGGTTCGAGTCGAGGTGTCACGAAGAAGAAGTGTTATAATGATTAACATTCAAACAGAGGATCAGTATCAACTCGTCATGACACTCACTCACACCACTGCCAAATATACCGAAGATACTCGAGTCAAGTGACAGTTCCCTGGTGTAAATCTGATGAAGTCCAGTTCCATATTTGATCGAGGATTGTGGCATCTAGGAAGCCACGCTTTTGTTGAGTCTAGGGAAAAGGGCGAGACAGTTAACGAAGAGAAAGCGAGATATCGGAACAGTAGCACTCACTCATGAAGATGCTTGGTGGTAGGCAGTCGTTCATTTCCTTGTCCCACTGTAATGCGACATTAGACTCTGATCGCGGAGTTGGGTGGCGGGAGGTGGTGTACGAGAATAGACTCGAGGCAGTGGTCGTGGGAGGTGACAGATATAAATAACGTTCTCAACTTTGCTGCGTGTGTATCGAGGTAAGAACCTGTCAGACGTCGAAAGCGTGAGACCTACTGCCTTCAATAATCTTGGGTTGAAACGAAGTCGAGATAACTGGTGGGAGCACGGAAACCACACTGATATTTAGATAACCAACAAGAGTACGAACGTAAGAAGCACGAATACGCATTGCGCGCTCTGCTGCCAGCAGCTAGAGGGTCTAATTCAACCCTTCCTGAGGTTGATCAACATCCGCGACGCTGAAACCGAGATGATAGAAGCAGTGTATGTGAACGTTGCGAACGTTTCTATATCCTGCGAATACGATCTCAGTGGGTGAATGTACAGCAGCAAGGTAAATCAGACGGACGGGTAGTTTGATGAAGGCTATAATTGAGCCAGAATATGCCACCACAATGCTGTTGGATAGGTCATCATCGGAAGGAGTCGTACCGGAAGGTTGAGTTGGGGAACGCTTACATCAGGAAATACTGGATAGAGTCCCGTACGAGTAAACGAATGAGAGCGGCTCCTCTGAAGCCAATATTCCTTTGAGCCCTGAGGTGGGATATGCCTCGCAGAAGCACCAAAAGGAAGGCAGGGACGTCGAAGGCCAAAGCCGGAATACTAGGAATTTAAATGAGCAGAACCCCGCCCGGAGCTTCACAAGACTTACGGGGCAATGAATAGGTGGGATGTTGTCCCAGGGGTCGGGTGACAAGCAGAGATCTTCAAGAGTGGTATGCTGATCTGTGTAACGGCTGGAGAGAGCTTGATCACGAGATAGAGCTGTGCAGCAGTTGTGGCGAGGATCGCCACCGCGAAGAATCCTATAATCCATTTTGCGCGATTGTATAGCCCGTAGACTCTGAAGGACAATATCAACTGGATGGGTATGATTCCCGAAACCGCTGATATGCACACAACATAAGAAAAGAAAAGGTTAGATGTATCTGGGAGCTTACCTGAGATTATAATCATGTTGTGCATCCATACGTGACCTTGGAATCATCAGTTTATGAATGAATCTAGCCGATATACGGTTCATGCTTACAGCTTAGTGCAGCAGGCGTGCGTGATCATTGGTCAACTGATAATGGACCGCTGAGAAACAATACGCACAACTGTAGATTCACTCGAAGTAAATTACTGAAGATGCATTAGATGGAACAGCACACCCACCCGTTCGAATCCGGGTTTTGTGACCGTAAGTATCCCTATGACCCAAGCAGCGTTGGATGTGTCATGTCCTCTATACCACCGGCATGGCATGCGTACCTACAGTATGGACCATTTGCCAGCCGATTGCTTGGTATCGATTCTAGGTTGGGCGTTCAGTCTTTTGCAAACGTTACGAAGACATTATAGATGAGCTCGCCACAAAAAATAGAACTCGTGGATAGGACCATTTGCCCGTCTGGAATGAGGTCTCGGTGAACTGAAGCTCATGGAGGCGTTGCACAAACCCAAAATAATTCAACCTTCATGACCACGATGTAAGTAATGAAACAAGGAAAGATCAAATAGAGCCACACCTCGTCGGTAAATGTGACAATGTAGTCCCAGAGAAGGAAAGTTAACGATGAAACTAGAAGGCCACGGTCGAATGTGTGGTCAGTACGTTCAAAGGGGTATTACATCGCACCGTTACTGACAGTGTACATATTGCGTTATATAATATTGTCGATAGACAGTAGTGATCAGGTCCTGGATGGACGACATGGTGGGTATTGAGGTGGGAGTTCCCCAGTAAATAATTCTTTATACATGGGTCCATACCATCACGAAGTAGAAGCCCGAGCGACCAACAGGATCAGTATCAACCCATCGTAACACTCGCTCCCTCACACCGCTGCCAAATACGCCGTGGAAGTGGGGGCGAGGTGGGAGTTCTCCCAAAATAGATCTGATGAAATCCTGGTCCGAGTTCGAACGAGGATCGTGGCACCCAGGAAGGCATGATTTATCCAGACTAAGAACGGCGCCATACAATCCAGCAAAGAGGAAGAGAGAAATGCCGAAACCACAACGCGATCATGAAGATGCCTGGTAGTCGTCCATCTCCTTGTCTAAATCCTCTTTCGACTTGGCTACCGCTGCCGGGCGTTTGTTGAGTCGTCTGGGACCTTTCTTGACTCGGCGCCTCGCTGGTGCAGCGGCTTGGGGCTTATGGTTCAGCGAACTGTTGAGTTGAAGAATCAATCGCATGCCCAACCTAGTAAACGTCAACCGTACGCTGCAGGAGCTTTCACTGGTGCGCCTACGCGGCTACCCAATGAAGCGCTAGTTGTAGAATTGGGAGGCGGGGGAGCAAGACGCGAGAACAGACTAGGGGCAGTGGGAGGCGAAGGGGACGGCTGTAAATCACTATCAACAATGATTTCAACCTTGATGGGGCGTCCTATGTTGCGTGGTAAGTGCCTGCCAGACGTCAAAGCATGAGACTCACGGCCGTCAACAATCTTGCCGTGGTACTTTGTTCGGGCCACAGCAGCATCTGTTGTTTTTTGAAATGAAACAATCGCCAGCCCCTTCGATTTCCCTTGGTTATTGTATACGAGGACGACCTCCTTCAGCGGTCCGACGGTCTTCTTGAAAAGGTCCTACAATTGCCGAAGGCACAAAGGAATCATCGCAAGCGGCCCCCCCTACAAACTGCCCAGCTATGCTCACCTCAACTTCCTGCTCGACGACATCAGGAGGGAGATTACTTATGAAAATCCGACTCCCACTCTGGGCGACTTGCTTGCCCTTTGCCGCACCAGGAAACGATGGAACTGGCCCTGTCCCCCTCCAAGCTGGGGGGGCATTCCCGGCCTTGCGCCCTAGAAGTTGTTTCTTCTGTCCGTGAAAGTTGTTCAATCGTGCATGAGCTGGGCGATTCTGCTGCATGTTTTGCTGCTCAAGGCGAGGCCGGGACGCGTCTTGGAAAGAAACAAGGCTGGGCGCCTAAGAGAGAACTCCTTTAGTAGGGGCTTCAGGGGACCCAAATATTCGTGAACGTTTCGATGCCATAGAACTAGAGAAGCCCTCTTCTTCATACCACTTTCACCGTGTAAATAGTTGAAAAAGATGAGCTGTAAGATAAAATTTAGACAATTGCACCAAACACTCTCAATCTTTCCTGCTCACGGCCTTCAGCATTTTCACGATCAACGAGCAGTAGTTGTCCTGCCCAGCATTGATGTATATTCTGGTTTTTTTGCTGCTGGAGCAATTACACTGAGGGGTTAGTGGGATACTACTCATCATCAACCTCGACCTTCGTTAGGCCATGCTCTTTGAGTTTCTTGATGTGCACCATAACCTCCTCGTAGTGTTTGACAGGCACTCAATCCTTTGACCCAATATCGATACCATCCCGGATTGTATCGATAAACATGTACTTCAATTTTCATCCAGTTCCATTATCTCGCGTACGTCGTCGGGGTCAAATGCGACAGGACACGCTGCCCCTCCCCTACAAGTATCTCCTATTCCTCCTGGCGTATTTCTCCTGGGTTCAGACAGGGGCGAGTGGTGAGACGGAGTCCTTGCGTCGGCACGGAATAGCGGATGTTTGTTATGGTGCCAACCTCAATTATTTGGTTGGGGCTCGATAGAGGGGGGCAAGAATGAACATCGGGATGCCGCTTTTCCAGCTCTATCTAATTGACCAACGCCTTCCACGCGCTGCCCTCGTAGTCCAACTTGGATGAACGGCTGGCCATGCATGGGGGGAATCCAGTCGTTTTCGAATCTTGGGCGGCCCTGGGTTGGGTAATACGTGGTCGACGACTGCTCGCAACAAGGTGGGTAAATATACCACATTATTCCCTTGGATTCCGATTTTGGTTCAAGCAGATACAACGGTTTAACGGTTCTTCAGATATTTACTGAATAAACTTTGCGAGCATTTCTTTGCGTGGGAGCGGAGTCTTTCATTTCGACTAGAACTCACACTGAACCATCAACGTTTAACTTTCATCTTTACCGCGATCATGGGCGCCGTCTCCGTCAGTCTTACCCTGGAAAGCTGCTTTGTCTTCTATGTATAACGAAGGAGGAATCTCATCTGACGCGATCGGAAGAATATCTCACCATGGACGTCGTCGGGACACAAATGGCTTCACTCGTGGATAAGTAGCTAATGCAACTTGCCGCTGAGACGAGGCACCTAGGTCGCTCGGCTATGGTCACCAAAGGAAGAGCCTTGTGCAGTAATGCGAGCACTCACCTGGGAGGACACAACCTTCTTTTTACCCCGGAAGTGAGTGTCAGTCTACGGCTTTAGATCTACTGCGCAACTCACATGTCAAGATAGCACATCAAAGCATCAAGACTCGCCATGGGCCGCTCCGGGGAACTGTTAGCCTGTCCCAGGATTTCGAAATCTCGACGACCGTGAGTGAATCTTCCGAGTATAATGAACGAATCACCTATGATAGATGTAGATGCTGCGGGCTCCTCAACTCCGGCATCATATCTGGCCCGAATTATATGTAGCACGAACGTCGAATACTGTAGGTTCTCTCAAGCCTCCTCGATACCCATCATGTCCTCCATCTTAGACCAGATTACCACTGGCTATCAACAATATTATACGACTCAGTATCTACACAGTGAGTAACGAACCTACATTATCTCGCCACAGTGCTGACTGCGTGTTCTGTTGTCTAGTTTCGTCGCTGACTTTCCTTCTATGGGATTATGTTGCCACTTTTCCTGATGAAGTATGGTCTGCACGTTGCCTCTTCATTTATCATATTGAACTATTGCCATTGCGAAGGTCCAGCTATTCTGGGTTTGTGTCCCCCTTCGACGCCCCTTCAGCTCACCGAACCTCTGCTTTCAGACTGGCAAATGGACCTATCCACGAGCCCTATTCTTTCTGGTACGCCCGACTTCCAACCTCCACAGCGCTCGCGGGCACCTTGACAAACTGCCCAGAATCGATACCAAGTCATTGTTTGGCAATTATTTCATACTATTGGTATGTACGTTGCACGAGTATTTGGGGACATTATATTCAATACACCTTCCCCTCCTTCTCTGTGTAGGGGTGTTTATGTCCTTAAGACCCCAAAAAGTGAGCCCGTTGAGTTGTTCTCTGTTCTTCTAGTGATTTACTTTGACTGGACCTGCAGTTGTGCGTGACTACGCTTAGTCTCGTTACCTCTCAACTAAGCAAACATGTGTTCTGGCATGCCTAGCTGTAAGTTTTGAATCATCGAATCGGGATCCTCACCGATTCAAGTCTTCCCAAGGCCAAGTATGGGTACATAACCTTATCACATTTTCTGGTAAGTACCAAGCAAATTCATCATGTTTTACTCTTATATTGTGACCGTAAGCACTTGCGATGATCATACCCGTCCAACTTATTCTGTCACTCCGAGTCTATGGACTTTACAACCGCGCAAAGTGGATCGCAGGATTCCTGACAGTCCTGATCCTCGCCTCATCAGCTGCAGAGCTATACGTTGTGATCAAGCTCTCCCCAGAAATGACTCGGATTGCCTTGCCATTCTCTGACATCATCGCATGTGAGCCGACTCCTGGTGCAGTATCCCATCTCTACCTCGGCCTGTACGTCTATGTTGTATCACACTTCGGATACCCATATTCATTCGTCCCTCAGGGTCCCCGCCATAGCCTTTGATACTCCTGCTTTCCTTTTGGTCCTTTTACGGGGTGTCTCCCACCTCAGGACCCAAAAGAATGTCGGATTCAGGGGATCGAACCTTGTCCGTCTACTCATGCGGGACTCTATCCTGTATTTCCTGGTGTGCGTATGGGCCTGTGCTGTCGATTCCCTTTTGCTCATTGAAATTGACGTATCCAACAGCATTTTAGTCGTGTACATCGCCCTGGCCGTGTCCTGGATTAAACTGCCGGTTTGTCTGAGTTATCTAACACTGTATATTGTTCGTTTGCTAAGCTGTATCAACAGGGCGTAGAGGCGTTTATAACGTTTGGATACGGATTCTCTATCGTCTCGGTCACAGCCTCACGCATGTTGATTAACCTCAAGAAACTTTGATCTTCATCAATGGGCCGCACCATGCTGTAATTCTTCTCGGTGATTTCGAACCGTGTTCTCTCGACTTGTATCTATCCGCCGTTGTAAATATTCAGTGTTGAAGCCCGCTTCGCGTCAATCAGGTGATGTGCTTTCGGTGCTCCCTGGCTGAGATACGCCTCTCTTCAAGGGAGTGCAGCGGGGTTTGCGGCCTTGACTCATAGAGTCTCGAGCTGCCAGAGGTGAAGTAACGGAGGCGTCAAAAGGAGTACTCGATGTTCTGCGCAGCAACTTCTGGCCAACCACCGACAATCACGCTGCGCCTTCGTTCTCATCTATCTCCAAGTGTCAAGTGGTTCGCCTAGAAAATCCATCCTTCGCGATCTCTGGAATTCTGAAAAATACCTACAATGGAGGGCGATTGTATGGTACATGTACAACATTGGAAGCGATTAACGTCTCCCTCTTGAACATCACGATGCACCGCCTAAATGCTGAAATAGAGAGAATTTCATTGTGGCATATGATCGCAGTAACACCTACAAGCAACGGCAACGACGACAACACAGCGACTACTCCATAATACATTGGTGGGTCGCTTCTAGAGCTCTGTCTTCCATTGTGTTAGTTGCTGGGCTACTTAAATTCTCCATCGGTTCTGGTTCTGTGCCACATTTAAGTACTCCAGCTCGAAGAATGCCATCCTGGCAAGCTCCCTCACCTCGCCAACATGTCTTCATTTAACATCATGGACCGGATCGTCACCGGCCATCAACAATACTACATTACACAATATGTCCACAGTCAGTAAACGTCTGCATGCATTGCTTAATCCTTTCAATGCACTGACTACATGTTTACTTGTTTAGTTTCATCGTTTACTTTCCTTCTATGGGATTATATCATCACACTACCCGACGAGGTATGGCCTGGCCGATTTATCCGCGTTGACAAAACTGAAAATGTGTCAATAAAGGTTGAACTGTTCTGGGTTTGTGCATCGCCTTGACAATCCCTTATGATTCACTGAGCGTCCGTAGACAGGAAAGTGGTCATACGCACGAGTGCTATTCTTTGTGGTTAGCCAGCATATTGCGACTTCATACTCCTCGCAATGGCTAATCATACCACCAGAATCGCTACCAAGCCATCGGTTGGCAAGTGGTCCATACAATGGGTGCGCACCTCTTATGAGCGAGCTTGGGGCACTACCTCGTATTTAGAACCGTTTCTGCAGGGGTATTTCTACCTTCACGCCTACCTAAGCAAGTGGGTCTACGGTTGTGCCTCTCGTCCTTTTCTTAGTTGATCTAATTACGTCCACAGTTGTACGTGTTCTATCCCTAGTGGTCCGTTTCCATTAAATCGATCAAACTCGCTTTGCTGGCGGACTAAGCTGTAAGTTCGGCACAGCAGCCTATGCTCGAGTACCCTCAGCTTGAACTGCTCATTTTCAAGGTCAAGTATGGATACACAATCTAATTACACTTTCCTGTAAGTTTTAAGTTGCTTTTCCATGTTCTTGTTCTTATACTGCATCTTTACAAGGCCTTTCATTGATAATACCGGTTCACTTGATATTGAGCTTCAGAGTCTATGGGCTTTACAATCGCGCGAGGTGTATCACCTGGTTCTTAGCTGTCTTGCTTCTGGGATCAGTAGCTGCAGAGCTATATGTTTCAATCAAGCTTTCCCCAGACCTGATGCGGATAGCCCTGCCTTTCTCAGAGATCGTCGTTTGCGAGGCCATTCCTGGCACAGTGCTTCACCTCTACCTTGGACTGTACGTATATATTTTGAGCCTTCGTCCCGGGCTTATGTTCCCTAGCATTCCGGCAGTAGCCTTTGACACATCTGCCCTCCTTTTGGTGCTCGTCTGGGGAATGTCGTACATCAGGGAACAAAAAACTGCTGGCTTTAAAGGTTCAACCCTTCTTCGCGTACTCATGCGGGACTCCATTCTGTATTTCCTTGTGTAAGTCAAGTCCAAGGCTCAAGCACAAGGTCGGCTCCTCTGATGATCGAAGCTGATTGAATTTGGCAGTATCTTGGTTGTGTATCTCGCCCTGACCATAGCGTTAATCAAACTTCCTGCAAGTCTGCATCACTTCGAGGCTGCATTTCTCTGACTACTTTCCCACCCTCAAGGGCACAGAGACGTTCATAACATTCGGATATGCGTTCTCTATCACCTCGATTACGGCAACTCGGATGCTGATTAATCTCAAGAAGCTTTGACATTTACTGCTAGTTTTTGGCGGTTCGAACGGCACCCTGATGTGTGCCTTCTACTGATTTTCTGATTCCATCATTTCTGTTACCGCTGCAAATGTATACTCTGGGCCGAGTCGGCTCACTTTGCGTCAATATGCTTGCGTGCTTCGGTATGGTTACACCTGGAACCGGGCGAACGAGGTTGAGCGAAGGGGAGGGGAGACCGGGGACAGCTAGAACATAAGAAATGAGCCTTGTGATCCCAAGATACTGAGATGAAGCAGAAGCAGCAACTTTACTTTGCCTCATTGAAAGCTGTCTACTCGTCGAGAGTGGGGCCGAGCTGGCCGAGGTGGACGTGTCACACAGGAGATCAGAAACGGCGAACCCCGTGACGACTTTCCATTGGTTTGGCGCGCCTCTCTGCCAACAACGCCCACCATCTCGATTTTGTACACTGCGTTAGATCCAATACCAGCTTCCAGTGTCGACGCGTCGACATTGATCCATTGTCAGTGCCTGGATGATATTCTTGTCACGGTCAACGCCCAATCTTTCGAGGTTCTGATGGTGCTGGCTGTTCGATATCTCGCGTTCACTGGAAAGATCCCAGATAGATTGGGGTTCAGCACGGTTCCTTTTTGAAATCGTCAACAATGATATTCTAAAGCTGCCCAAAAGTTACACCTTAGTTGTTCACTCTTGGCGAGCACAGGGATTCACGCTCAGATGCACCACACTGGTCGCCTGCTAATCGGAGAAAAGAGCGCTGCGACGATGATAGTACTACACAAGATCGTAGACGCTTGTGAGCGAAGGACACTTTGTTAGCTGGGGCCGCAGGTGAGCCGTCATAATGATGATTGTTCGGTCGGTCCTGAAATCAGAGATCTACATGTTCCTTTGTTATGTTAGTTGCTAGAACACCTCAACTCCATGCAAGATATTCCGTATTATGACATATATTAAGTATGGCATCTCAGAGGGTTTCCCAACCTCCTTGCATCCCCACCATGCTCTCCATCATGGACCAGATTATCACCGGTTATCGACAATACTATGCAACCCAATATGTACACCGTTAGTACCAGATCTCCGTGCTATAATCCTCTGAATTCAAGTACTGACCACGTATCCACTTGTCCACAGTCTCATCGGTAACTTTCCTTCTATGTGACTATGTTGCTACCTTACCTGACGAGGTGTGCCCTTGAATCCTTTCCTCGTTTTGACATTGATGTTCATTGGTCGCGAAGATCGAACTATTCTGGGTTTGTGCACCACCTCGCTAAGTCACTTCAACTCACCGAGTGTCTGTCTCCAGACTGGCAAATGGTCCTTCGCTCGAATACTGTTTTTAGTGGTAGGTCAATTCATGTTATCCTCACTACGCTCAAAATCGGCTGAGTGTGCCTCCTAGAATCGCTACCAAGTCTTGGCTTGGCAACTGGTTCATACCATAGGTATGCTACACGTAGATTTAGTCAAGAAGCTGCATTATGCTCAGCGCCTCTCCCGCTTCAATTTGTAGGGGTACTCATGCCCTCAAGATCCGAGAGAGTGAGTTCTTTTGGTATATGTGATTCATTTGCTGATTCATTCGGGGTCGTGCGGACAGTTGTGCGTGTTCCTGAACTTGTTTATTGCGGGCTGTCAACTGATGAAGTTCATGTCTGGAACAAAAAGCTGTAAGCTCGAGACACCCAGACACGTATCCTCATGAATGAACCGTTTGCTTTCAAGGTCAAATATGGTTACACGATGTCATGGCCTTTTCGCGTAAGCCTCAACCTCCTTCCTACTTTTATTATTATTCTAACCCGTACAAGTACTTGCGTTGATGATGGTCGTTCAATTGATACTATCCATAAGAGTTTACGGGCTTTATGGCCGTGCAAAGTGGATCGCGGGGCTTCTAGCGGTTCTGTTCCTTGCAGCAACTGCCGGAGAGCTATACATTGTGATTAAACTGTCTCTAAACGCGGTATCAGTCCACCTACCTTTCTCAAACATCACTATTTGCGAGTCGACTCTCGATGCGGTATCCCGCCTTTCCCTCGGCCTGTATGTATCTTTCGCTGAACTCCAAGAAAACTCAGATTGATCTGTATATCGCAGCATTCCCGCTATAGCCTTCGATACTCTTAACTTATTGTTGGTGCTTCTACGAGGAATAACGCACCTCAGATCCCAAAGGAAAATCGGCTTCAGAGGCTCAAATCTTGTCCGTTTACTCGTGCGGGACTCTGTTCTGTATTTCCTGATGTAAGTTTCAGTAGGCCAACGATTCCTTCTGATGATTGGTATTTATTGATCCGACAGTATTTTGGTTGTGTACATCGCCCTGGCCGTAGCCTGGATCGAACTGCCGGTTTGTCCGAGTCCCTCTAGCACTGTACATCGTTCGCTAAACTGTATCCAATAGGGCGTGGAGACGTTTATAACGTTCGGATACGGATTCTCTATCGTCTCGGTCACAGCCTCGCACATATTGATTAACCTCAAGAAACATTAATATTCATCGGTTGGGTTGCGCACTCGCGCTCGTCTCGCCGACCTTAACTATGCTCGAGTAATAGAATGACTGTATGTCTTTTAGTGATTTTGGCCTTTATTCTCGTCTTACATCATGTTTCATGTATCAATCTATTTTCGGCCCACTCCACATCAATTACAGTCAGTGTGCTTTCGGTGCCAACATCGCTCAGTGTGGCTACTGGATTCAGCGGCTCCGTTAACTGGTAAATTTTTGTCCAGATGCCAGTCTATCTACACTTCCCTTTGAGATTTTATCGCTGACAAAGCATGGTGATGTCTCCATTTATGATGCTGAACATCGGTTCAACGTTCCTAAAGTTTTACATCCCTTTCATTCAGAACGCTCGCCGACAGAGTTTTCTTGGCTCAGAGAGCTTAGAGCGGCCAGAGGCGAAGTGATGTGTGAGTCGAGGCTCGGCGCAACTTTGACCAACCGTTAACGCGTAGCTTTCTTATAAGATCTCTCCTGAGAGTGGTGGTTATCTCGTTCAACCCGGTGGAAGCTCCGAGCCCGGAAGGGAGTCACCGTCGACAATCACTTGCCTATTGGTTAGGCCTGAACGAGTTCACCTCAGCTATTCCCTGATTATCAGATAAATATCGAGACGGTATCAGTGGCTTGCCTGAAAAATCCATACCTTGCGATCTCTGGAACTCTAGCATCTGATGGGGTCAGGTAATTCCGTACGTCAAAAAGCACTGGAAGCGATTAAGCCTTAATTAAATTCCGCGCTCGGTGAGACTTGCATACAGCATGACGCACCGCTGACACGCTGAAATAGAGAGAAAGGTATTGTGACACATGGTCGCAGCAACAACAACGCCGACATGGAGGCAGCGACTCCATACCTTGCCATGATGCATTAATGGTTTGCTTTTGAAGCCATGCCTTCCATCATGTTGGTTGCTGGGCTACTTCAATTCTCTGTAGGTCCTATTCTGGAGGTATAAATACTCGAGCTCGAAGCATTCAAACCCAATTCCCCCTCGAGCCAAGATGTCCTCCATCGCCGTCATCCAACAGATTAATACCGGCTATCGACAATACTACATTACACAATACGTGCACAGTTAGCAACACGTGCAATATTGATTAATCCTTTCAATGTACTGACTACATCTTCGTTTGTTTAGTTTCGTCGGTGACTTTCCTTCTATGTGATTATATCGTCACCTTACCGGACGAGGTACGAACGGGTTGATTGCTCCGCACTGACGATACTAACAACGCGGACACAAAGGTTGCACTGTTTTGGGTTTGTCCATTGTCTCGACACCCCGTACAATTCACTGAGCATCCGTAGAACGGAAAATGGTCCTACGCACGGGCTCTGTTCTTTATAGTCAGCTCTCATACTATCTTGTTTTCCCAATGCTTAGTACCCCTCTACTAGAATCGCTATCAAGCAATCGGTTGGCAGGTGGTTCATACCATAAGTACGTACCTCCTATGAGCTTGATGGGCTGCATTATATCGAATACCGTTTCTGCGGTTTTGTAGTGTTCCTGCCCTCGAGCATACCTAAGCAAGTGGGTCCACCGTTATCACTGTCGCTGGCATTATTTTGCTGATTAACTTGTTTACATTCACAGATGTGCGTGCTCACATGCCCCCCATATTTCTTTCAACTGAACCATTGAAACTCGCGTGTCTGGCGTACCAAGCTGTAAGTTTGGCACGTATACCTCGATACCCTCAGGTTGAGCTATTTGTTTTTAAGGCCAAGCATGGATACACAACCTCATCGCACTTTCTTGTAAGCTCCGGAGTTCCTCGACATGTTTCTGTTCTTACACCGCATTTGTACAAGGGCTTTCTTTGATTTTACCAGTTCACCTGATATTGAGCCTCAGAGTCTACGGGATTTACAATCGCACAAAATGGATCGCCTGGTTCTTATCCGTAGTGCTTCTTGCATCTACAGCCGCAGAGTTATATGTTCTTATCAAGCTACCTCCAGACATGATGCGGATTGCCCTGCCGTTCTCCAAAATTACCGTTTGTGGGGCAATTCGCGGCACGGTGTCTCAGCTTTACCTTGGACTGTATGTATATGTTTTGGACCTTCAACCCGGGCTTATCCATGCTCCCTAGCATTCCAGCAGTAGCCTATGACACATTCGTCCTCATTTTGGTGCTGATCCGCGGAAAATCCTACATCAGGACCCAAAGGAACGCTGGATACAAAGAATCGACTCTTCTTCGGTTACTCATGCGCGACTCCGTTCAGTATTTCCTTGTGTAAGTCTAGTCCAAGGCTCGAGCACAAGGACGGCTACTCTGATGATAGAAGCTGATCGAATTTGACAGTATCTTGGTTGTGTATCTGGCCCTGACCATAGCGTTAATCAAACTTCCTGCAAGTCTGCATCACTTCGAGGCTGCGTTTCTCTGACTACTTTCCCACTTACAGGGCACAGAGACGTTCATAACGTTTGGATATGCGTTCTCTATCGCCTCGATTACGGCGACTCGGATGCTGATCAACCTCAAGAAGCTTTGATGTTTATCAGTTGGCCCTCTTCTTCTAATTGATTTCATACTGTACCCCCGCCTTCGAGGCTATTGCGAATTTATCCTTGATTCTTCCCACTTCTCCTTCAATGTAGTAGTGTGCTTTGATATCCCTGCAGTCCCTTTTGGGCTGGTGTTTGCAAGCGAACCAAGGGGCTTACAAATGGTATCAATCTATTGCCGGTGTGGGGATTTATCCGAGATTTTCCCGCAGACTCGTACTTATACATCAAGCCGACGTGTTTTTTCACTCACGACTCACCAGCTTCCCTAAGCACCACCACCATGAGTCAAACAATCGAGCTGAGGGAGATCGAGACGATCTCAAAGTCTGTCTCTGAGTCTGTCCACGAAGTGGAATCACTTCCGAGGCGGCTGCATGACCATGTCGGACACTCTGCCCAGTCAATGGCACAGCCGACGACGGAGGACCTCCAAGAAAATATGCAGACGTCGCCCAAGAAGCAAGCCATGACAGCCCGGATACAGTTTGCGACTCTGTGCTGGTGCTTGTTCATGGCAGGCTGGAACGACGGCACTACCGGGCCTTTACTTCCAAGAATCCGGGAGGTCTATAATGTCGGTGCAGACGCTCTTTCCATTCTCCACAATGATCTGAAGCGGAAAGATAGGTCGGCTTCGCAGTTGTCTCATTGATTTTTGTCTTTGCTTGTGTGGTTAGTATAAATTTCCTTCACCGGTCGGGTTACAATTCAAGATATTATGCTAGGGCTTTATAGGCGGTGCATTGCTCAATGTTCCCCTTTCCGATAAACTTGGCTTTGGCAAGGTGGCGTCTCACTATCATTTGTTACGCCTGGCTCTCATCACTGCGGACGATTGACCACTTGATAGGTCATTGTGCTAGGTGAACGAGTATTCGGAATTTAGTCAAACCTCTTGTTGACGGCCATCGGCAGGATCAATTTTGCAGATAATTGCATACACTCTCCAAGCACCTGGGCCACCATTCCCTGTGTTTGTTATTGCCTATGTCATTAACGGAGCTGGGATCGCGATGCAGGTAAGTACTTTTTACTCAAAAGGTGTTGAGCCATCAAATATTGACGCTAGTTCAAGGATGCCCAAGCCAATGGATATGTTGCGTCCATCAAAGAGAACGCCGAAACGAAGATGGGTATTCTCCACGCTGCTTACGGTGAGTCGACTTCGTCTTGCTCGTCGTCGTCGTCAGCCAGTCATTCATTAATTGCAATTTGTTACTGCAGGTATGGGGGCCTTCGTTGCGCCGCTTGTAGCGACACAATTTGCGCAGGCAGAGAGGTGGTCGTTTCATTTTTTAGGTCTCCCTTGGGATCTCCTTGTCCAATGCCGTAGGCATTAATAATGGTCTTCCGTTTCAAAGGCCAAGACGGTACTTACATCCCATCCCACCGATCCCACTGCTCCCAACACTCACATTTCCGTTGTCTCAGAATGCCTAGCCGCGATGGGTCAACCGGTGGCTGAGAAGGACACCAGCGAGCACAGCAAGTTCCGACAGATCCTCACTCAGAAAACCGTGCATTTCTTGGCCTTCTTTATCCTCGTCTATGTAGGGGTTGAAGTTACCATCGGTGGATGGATCGTCACCTTCATCATCGATGTAAGGCACGGGGGGCCTTCGTCTGGATACATATCCTCCGGATTCTTTGGCGGTAAATATCATTGTAGGTTATATCTATCCTTCTGTTCACATCATCTTTGAAAAGGTCTTACCGTCGGTCGCGTCGCCCTCCTTTGGGTCAACAAAAAGGTACGTAACTACGGGGCGGCTAGATGATAACACTACTTATCATCACCACTTAGATCGGAGAGCGGCGTGTCTTATATTTATACACTTTCCTCGCAGTCGGGTGGGTGTCCTAATACTTCTCACATCTACTCTCGCTCATAATATATCAGCCTCGAGTTAATCGTATGGCTTGTCCCCTCGCTAATCGGGGGCGCAGTAGCAGTGTCACTAGTCGGTGTTCTATTGGGCCCATTTTACCCGATTGCAATGAACCACGCTGGACGTATCATCCCTCGAGGGCTGTTGACTGGTTCTATCGGTTGGATTGCTGGGTTTGGACAGGCAGGCTCTGCGGTCATACCATTTATGACTGGTGCATTGGCGTCTAAGTATGGGATACAAAGCTTGCAGCCTTTGTAAGTTCCTCACTCACGCCTTGAAGACACGGTCATAATGCGATATATCTACAGGTTGGTTGCTATGATGGCCTTTATGATCATCCTATGGACGCTGGTACCAAGGACTCAGAGGCGAGAAGACTGACGAGCCTAGCGGTAGGAGAACAGAACAGCTCAACCCATGTCGCTCGACGTCACCAGACCTATCAACTACTTAGATAATATATACTGTACATATCACTTGCTTCACTGTCGCCCATTTCAATTCCTGTTTAATTCAATTCCTGTACTCCTGTCAGCTCCTAAGTATAAGACCACGTGGTGTCTGGGACTCCGAGCACGATGGGTTCGTTCGACTGCTTGCTTCAAGGTAAAATACAATGGAAGTGGTGAGTCAAGACTAGCGGTTTCATGGTGGAGAAGAAGCTCAGTATAATCTAGGACCCAGCCATAGTGCCTCGACTAACCCCGATACTCTCAGTATTTCGAGACCTCGCTGAATGCCTTCCCTTGGCGCGGAACGCGACCTCAAGAAATTGAGCGACGACGCGCCCAGCTCAACGATGTTTTCATATTTGACCTGCTTCTCTCTGCAGGGGGAAGTAAAGAACCCAGACACACTATTTCCACCTCACGACGTCCCCGGTCTTGAGCGGCTGCTTGGGGTCATTGAAGCGTCGAACTACGACTCCCTGAAGAAGGAGTGTTTGAATCTACTGGCTGCTCAAGTGGCATACCGACGGGCGTGAAGCGAGGTTCAGCGAGGACAGATGTATCCCCCCTCAATTTGTGGTGTTGTCGGATGCGTACTGGTACCTGGATGCAGGCGTAGACATTCCGGTGAGTTCAGCGCCTTGTATAACGTACAGGCTTCAAGTGATGTCTTGAAAGCGTGCGGTTTCCATACTATCAGATCCCCGGATTAACCGTGACTTTGTCTCCAAAATTCTTCACGCCATCTCCACGTCGTCCGATGCCTTCGCACGTTATCCTCAAATATGTGCGAACGGCTAAACCAATACTCACCGAGCCGGATGATATCGACCTGTACGCGAACGCACTGGCGGAGTCGAGTTTCTTGGAAGGCGTGGCAAGCACCAGCGGTCGTTTGGTGAGACTGATTTAACACGGGAAAGGTTATTTAGGAATTTTGTTGGATGGTGTCTGATGCGTGCGTTCATCTGTTATTTCTATTGAACTAGTGTTGCTGAAAGGATACTAGCTACCCCAAAGACGTCGGCCCTGGCACAACTTCTTACCTTCCCTATCTCCCCCTTCGAAGAAAAGGCTACTGCTTGCCATCGCGTCGCCAGCGTCTGTGGGACGCCAGCAGTCATATCTGTCCCAATTGCCTACATTGAGCCGCCTGTCACAGATTGTCCTGCAAGACCTCATTTGTACGCGACTCATACAATGCGGACGTTACACGGAGGCGATTAAACTGGACAAGGAATTCACGGCCAACTCTGCAGCAGGCCCCTACGTCTATACGCGATGACTGATGCATCACTGATACAGTCACGGATCCAAGAGCGAAATCGCATGATGCGGGAAGTGTACTCTACGCTTACACCTGCGGAAGCGCAACCTTTTGGACGCCGAGATGGACAGTGCCGTCTAGTAACGGTGGTACGGCAAACCATACGAATCAAGGTAGGCCAACGCGCTAGCAACGCGCCTGACGGAGACCTAAGCATGTCTTGGGAAGAAATACATGTCCCCCTTCCAGCGTACCCGAAGAGCAACGCCTCGACTACAAAGACAACGGCTAGGAAAAGTCACGGAGGTCTATTCGATTCGATATCTTCTCTCTCTCGCCCCCTTGCAGCCAGTACCTCTGCTCCCCTGCTTGCGTCCTCGATTGTCGATAACTCTGCCAAACCAAAAGCTCTCGGAGAATCTGCTCTTCTGGGATCACTTTCTGGTAGACAACCTAGAGTCAGCTTTCCGCCAGTGCCCGTCACAAGCGCCTCGCCATTCAGTTCTCCGTCTCGGCCACGGTTGTCGTTCCCCACAGGATCGGCGCGACTATCCACCGGTTCCAATCCACGGCTAACATCCACCCTCAACACCTCCCAGACGCAGTTCACGCCAGCTAGTAGCATGCGGAACGCGTTCTATAATCCTCCGGTGAGGAGTCTGGTCGCAGAGGAGCCGAGTTCGCGGCTGCAACAGAAAACACAGGGTGGCCTAGGTGGCGAAGTTGATGCGACCTATGGATGAAGGAGCAAGCCATAGGAGGCGAGAGTGTAGGCGTCTGAGGAAGAGCGACCTGTAGAAGATGAAGAGGGACGAAATGGAGAAGAGGATCCAGAGTCCCCGGTCGAGGAGCTTGGCTATTCCGTCTTCGGAAGGCCCTCAATGCAAGGAGAACAGAGGGATGTCGAACAGTCCCGAAGACACTCAGAACATTCAGCGACGCCAGACTCCTCCGGGCCACTTCGAAATCGGCCGTCAAGCTTAATCATAAAGAGGACTCCGACGACTCTGACGAGGCACCCTTCGACCGAGAGGAAGAGTTGTTGAAGCTGAAAGCCGAGGTGCAGCGACAGCATCTTGGTCTGCCGAAAGCCACAACTCGGTCGACGAGAACCAGTATAGCTAGCGACGCTAAACCTCGTTCACGGCGGGCGGCCGAGACGAACAAAGATAAGCCCACGAAGTCGACGCGCTCGACCAAGGCAAGTCCGCGAGAGCAAGCCTTCAGACCTTGGGCGCAGCTTACCTGGCTCACTCATGGATGAAGAAGATAGCGACGATGCCCGGGCACATACAGGGCTTCGCGAAGAGGATGACGACATCGCCCCTCTGCCATCTCAATCAGAGAAGGCGAGCCATGCCAGAAGGTCGAGACGATCTCGTTCATCTCTGTCGGTCTCAGATTTGGGGGATGACGAAGGGGCACAAACGAGAAGACGATCAACGAGAATTTCGGCTGCACATACGCCTTCTGAGGAAGATGGAGCTCGCCGAAGTAAAGCTCGGACAACCACTCGTAGGAAGAAGTAACAGCTCGAACTCTTTGTCAGATCCGGACCAGACAATTGTCATTTATGTCCCTCAAGTGTTTTTCGTTCTTTACTATGTTCAAATTTGACTGCGGCGTAAAATAGTCTACATGAGAGACCAACAGAACGGTGAAGAAAACACCGAGGCTATACAAGTATACAAAAAGGTGGTGGTAAGGTATTGGTGGAACATGGCAGTCCAACAGGAGGAAATGAAAGAGATGAAGGCGTATTATACATCGTCGCCATCCTTCTTGCCCTTACTGTTGACAAATTATTCGTGACTAGACGCGAGGAAACAGGGAATGATGCTTACTTGGACTTAGATGGGAGCAATTCTGGGTTGATGAATGGTACAACACCACCTTGGGAGATGATAACATCGCCTAGGAGTTTGTTGAGCCTAAGCGTTTTGGTCAGTTGGGTGCATGTCAAACAATCTTCGGGCATACTCTTCATCGTTTCTGATAGCGAGCTGCAAGTGGCGAGGAACGATACGCTGCTTCTTGTTGTCGCGAGCAGCATTCCCGGCCAACTCAAGAATCTCAGCAGCGAGGTATTCCAGGACAGCAGCGAGGTAAACTAAGCCTTTAATTAGGTTGCTTTTTATGAGGGGTGAGTCGCATCGCGTACCAGGGGCTCCGGCACCCACTCGTTGGGCGTAATTGCCCTTCTTCAGGAGACGATGAACACGTCCGACGGGGAACTGGAGACCGGCTTTCGCAGAGCGTGATTGGGATTTGGTATCAGTTCCAGCTTTGCCACCGCTGGTAGATTTTCCGGCTTTGCCTATCGCACACTCGTCAGTAAGAGAGCCACAGGACTTGGCTCAGACAAGTGCATACCCTTTCCGCTCTGAGGGGGAGACGTCAGAATCGAGGTTTTCCAGAGCCAACAAGAGGCGACGCACCATGTTTATACAGTGAGATATTCAGCAAATTTACAATGTGAGAGGTGGTGGTGGTGGTGGTGGGGGGAGTTCAACGAACGAGTAGGAATCTGGTCTGGCTCAGCGCGTCCTTATATAGTAGATCACGTGGTCAATGCTGAATTCACACGGTACTGCTAGTCAGTCACGCGCCGCGATTTCGGCCACGGAATTGAAATCATGTCCCTTCTCCGCTCTTGCGCGCCATCTCTGCGCTCTTCGCGTCGTTCATTCCATTTGAATTCTGTATTGGGGAGTAGCAGTGCGAATGCAGCTAAGGCAAAACCTGCGCCGACGACAGAAGATGACCCACTTCCTCTACTAAATCGCCCGCTTGGGGTGGTCCAGCGGCCGACGACGAGGACTAGAACACGGACAGAGAAGCTCCAGGCATACATGAACCAGGATGCGATAATAGAAGAGAGGAGACATATGTACGACTACTTTGCCTAACTACACGTCGTTGAGTTGACAGTCCACAGCATCAAGGAAGCTACAAAGGGTTACTTTGATGATCTTAACAACACTCGGCGACATGGTGGAAAGACGTGGATAGCTCCTCAAACTTTGATTCGCGAAGATGTGCGTACCTTACTCTCTGCGTCTTTGCCAGACCTCACTCCGCACTCAGAAAGCTCTCTACCTCCCGAATATCTCCGGGACGCCTCTGGTTGGTAAAAAAGCCGTGAACACGACTACTATGTGTGCCGGTCGAATAACAGTGTTAGCAATGCTCGGAACCAAAATATCTGAGGTATGAATGTCCCACCTCCCATTTAGTGTTAACTTAACTTGTTACCAGATACACGCGAAGGGATTCGTGGATCCTACTTATGAGCATTACGGAACCCACCCATTGTTCCAATATGTTCAGGTCAATCTACAGGAGAACCTTCTCAAGTCTATCCTCGTCAATCTCTTCACAAAGTCCCTTCGGAGTACAGTACCCCCGGAATTGCATCCATATTACCTGGTTTCGAGCCAAAATATGGAATATGTTCGTGATGCGATAGGCATGACGAATAGCAAAGTCGGATACGTATATTTGATTGATGAAAACCTCAAGATACGATGGGGAGGGTGCGCAGATGCCATGCTTGAGGAAACACAAGCGCTAGAGACTTGTACTGGCGTCCTAATAAAGCGGTTAGACAAGCTGAAACCTCCGGGGACACGCCCTCGCACGTAGACGATACACAATATATTCTTTCACTGCTGCTGCGCCAGCTACGCATTCTTGCTGCTACTAATTTTTGAGTCCCCCGGGATGTTTGTCCATGTTGTGTAACGGCGTGTTTGCGCTTATTTCTGACGTGGCGAGGACGTGGTCTCTGGCGTTAAGACTGCACGAACGCCAAAGTTACATCCAACTCATAGACTTTTTCTCTTTCTTCATCAAATGGCGTCCCCAGCTCAGCAATTACCTCCAGGATGGGCTGCTGAATGGTCGGGATCTCGCACTTTTCCCTCGATGTACACTCACATTCCATATTCATATCTAGGGACCCGGCGAATCAGCGCTACCTTTTCATTGGTGAGATCCACGATGCATATGGCCGCTGGGAGTGCCTAATTTCGAGCAGAAACGGCGTCGGGCCACCGACAATGGGAGCCACCCGCCATGGCACCGGCCGCGCCAGCTGATCTGGTCACCTCCGGCTCTCCACCTCCAACTCATCACGCAAAACGACGCCAGTACGCGGCGGGTCAGACTCATGCCTATTATGGTGATGCCGTAGCTCCAGATCCCAACTATGGTGCCATGCAGCCCCCGCAGCCTGTCGGCGGGCAACTCTTCACCCCAGGTTTGGCCGCTGAAAACCAGTTTGCACAGCAGCAGCAACCACCTCAGCCGTATTACGGGCAACAGCAGCCTGCGCCGGAATATGGCAATGTGCCAGCATATGGCCCAGGGCCAGCCGCCGTTGGAGGAGGGGCTGTGAATGCTTTGGCAGATCAGTTCGGTCAAATGGGAATGGGTGGTCAAAAGCAATTCCAACTCTATACTACGAATCTGCTCACGTCACCTCCGGACCCCCGCGAGCTTCTACAACCGCCTCCCGAAATCCGGTTGCCTCCCAATGCTTGTATATCGCCCTCCCCCCACGCCAACGCGCACCCATCCTACCAACGATCGACCCTCAACGCGATCCCGACTACGTCATCTCTTCTCAACAAAGCCAAGGTTCCTCTAGGCCTGATCCTGACCCCCTACCGCTCTCTCGACGAAGGGGAGGAGCCCGTTCCTGTGGTCACCGACACTGTCATCGCGCGTTGCAGACGGTGCCGAACGTACATCAACCCTTATGTGCAATTCATTGATGGAGGCAACCGCTGGCGATGCTGCATGTGTAACATGTCTAACGAAGTGCCACAACTCTTTGACTGGGATCAAGTCCGAAACCAGCCTGGCGATCGCTGGTCTCGAGCTGAACTTAATCATGCTGTCGTAGAATTTGTCGCTCCTACTGAGTATATGGTCCGACCCCCACAGCCAGCCGTGTACGTTTTCCTCATTGATGTCAGCCATGCTGCTGTACAATCCGGCATGGTCGCTACCGCCACTCGCACTATTCTTGAGAACCTTGATCGCATTCCGGATGAGGACGGCCGTACCAAAATATCAATTATCTGCTACGATACATCGTTGTATTTCTTCTCCATCCCTCCTGGATCGGCGGACTCTACCATGCTCGTTGTCGCGGATGTAGAAGATGTTTTCTTGCCCAAACCCACCGATCTGCTGGTGAACCTAGTGGAATGCCGACAGTCTCTTGAAACACTCTTAGGTCGCATCAATGGTATGTTCCAGGACAACATGACGGTCGGTAGCGCGATGGGCCCTGCCTTGCAAGCTGGCTTCAAACTGATGGTAAGTTTACTCCATCGTCCCGTCCCCTTCAAGTGTCTGACAGACGCGCAAAAAGTCGCACATTGGTGGAAAGATCACTGTCTTGTCATCTAGCCTACCTAGCGTTGGACAGGGTGCTTTGAAAAACCGTGAGGACTCAAAGATTCTTGGGACATCAAAGGTGACTATAATAATTTTGCTGTCGTTGACCTGGAAATTAAACGGTGCCATCAGGAATCGGGCCTTCTGCAAGCTGCTTCGCCCTTCTACAAAACCTTCGCCATTGAGTGCTCGCGCGCCCAAGTTTCGGTCGACATGTTCCTCTTCAGCGCTGCTTATCAGGACGTCGCGAGTCTTGGTCCGTTTCACTCCCTCTGCTTTGTTCTTCTCATCTCATTTGCGTCATTAAGCGTGCTTGCCCCATTACACGTCTGGCCAGACATACTACTACCCTGGGTTCAATGCTGCGAAGTCGGAAGACGCCATCAAATTCGCTCGTGAGTTTGGTGACGTCCTGGCTATGCCCATCATGCTCGAGGCTGTGATGCGTGTGCGGGCTTCCCGAGGTGGGTTTGAAAGTACAAGCCGGGTTTACTCGAAATTTACACTTTCGTAGGGTTGCGGATGGCATCATTCCATGGCAACTTCTTCGTTCGGTCCACGGATTTGTTGGCTATGCCCGCTGTCCCACAGGATCAGTCCTACGCTATCGAAATCCAGATCGAAGAAACTATCACAACACCTTTCGTTGTCTTGCAAACCGCGGTTCTGCATACCACTTGCTACGGTGAGTTTCACGGTGCAGAAGACGCGTCTAACTGACAAAGACATCGTTCAGGCGAGCGCCGAATTCGTGTTATCACCCTGGCACTCCCAACAACGAGTAACTTGTCTGAAGTTTTCGCGTCGGCAGACCAGGTTGCAATCGCGACCCTCCTGGCGAACAAGGCTGTTGAGCGGTCTCTGACGCACAAGCTCGAAGACAGCAGAGACCACATATTCGCCAAGCTCGTGGAAGTCCTGACCACGTACAAGACAAGTATGACGGCCGCTGGATCCGGCGCGAGTGCACAGCTGGCGATCTCGGAGAACTTGAAGATGCTTCCTGTCCTGGTCCTTGGTTTGTTGAAGAACGTGAGTATAAGAGGCGTTGACGATAGTCCGTTAATGATGTTGATCGTCGTGTTTAGGTTGGTATTCGACAAAGTGCACAAATACCTCCGGATATTCGTGCATACTCTCAAGCCCTCCTCACATCTCTCCCATCTCAGCTATTGATACCTTACATCTACCCAAATTTCTACTCACTGCATAATATGCCTCCCGATGTACGTTTTGCCCTTGCCTATGCGCATCTCACGGAAGTTGATGATTATTTCGAAGGCTGGGACTGTTGGCGAGCAAGGTGTCATCATGCCCCCACCCCTTCCTCTCACCTCCGAACGAATGGAGAGGCACGGCTTGTATTTGATCGAAGACGGTCAGACTATCTTCTTGTGGATCGGTCGCGACGCAGTGCCGCAGCTGGTCATGGATGTCTTTGGTCTGCCAAACTACGAGGCCCTTCGCGGTGGCAAGGTAATAATACGCCTCCCTCGAGTCTCATCCCTGCACAAACATGACTGACCTTGAGTTCGTCCTTTATAGACGACGTTACCTGTATTGGATACGCCCATCTCACAACGTATAAGCGCTGTTATTCAGAAGACCCGCGAGATGCGCAGGGGTGTGTATTACCCGCATCTCTACATCGTCAAGGAAGACGGGGAGCAGCCGCTGAGGTTGTGGGCGCTCAGTGCGCTCGTGCAGGACCGCGCAGACGTGTTGCCGAGCTACCAGCAGTTCATTCAGACTCTCAAGGACAAGGTGGGTGGGCTTTGACTATTTTGATTGTTGATTGTTATGGTGTGAACGGTTACTGATCTGTTTGTGTCGACTTAGGTCAACGGGGTTGGCAGTTATTAATTGAACCGTATGATCGTAGAACTTCTCTGGATGTTTCTTTAGCGTTTCATTGAAATTTCTGGCTTGATGACATTCTGCACTTGTGAGATTGGTTGATTGGACTCGAGGCCAGTATCACGACGTGCTCACACTTCACAATCCGCAAGATGGTTATCCTCATTAGCAACCCTCATAGAGGATAACGGGAGGTGCGCTGGGGAGATGAGGAGACTGGGGAAAACCAGGTTACTACCAGAAGCAAATGTTCGGGAGAAGCAGTCCATCTTGGTGTTTTTAGTATGACCGAAAGCAAGGTAAAGGATGTGGTGACTAGAGTTCAAGGTGATCAAATAATTTTATAAACTCTACCACCCTAACTTCGAAGAAGGCGAGAAAAAAGACCGGGACCCACAACCTGCTTGGCATGCTCCTTCGCCGTACGCTCGACGTTCCTAGACGACCCCACGAGTGATGGCCGACCCGTTTGGAAGATGGAGCAGCCTAGCACGCGTCCGTCTCGAAACGCGGCCTGACATACCGATCCTTCACTGATCGACGCGTGTAGCTCCCTGAGATCAATAGCGGATTGGTGGAATCGCCTCTGCGCGAATCGTCGAGAGATCCACTGCCTTGTCGAGAGCCTCGTCTATTTCGCCGATCAGGACACTTCATATATTTGTGAGTCGGGAACTTGCGAGTGAAGATGTGGTTCTCTTACATCATGTCTCCCTTCACTAGATATAAACCAAGCGGTATCTCCTCTACGCCTTCATCCATGCTGTAGACGCGCTCTTTTGATTCCGAAAGGACAACGTTGGATTTCTGATCAAAGCCAGCCATGATTCCCTAGGATCTGGTTCTTTAGCGGGATCCATTTGAGAGCATCGAGGAGGACATACGACGATGGCACGACCATCCTGGAGAATCAATAATACGTGACCTGCGTGCCAGCGATAAGATGGGATGAATGGTGTGCAAGTGAGGGAGACACGCACGGTCGACATAGCCCTGAAGGCTCGACATATTGCAGACCGCGGGCTGGCCTGCTGGGATGGCGTCCTCCGGAGAGGTGGTCGATCGAAACGAAGGGACTGGAGAGCTCGACTGTGGGAAAAAGATACCGAAGATGGTCGGTGATAGATACGCCTGCTTACCTAATGGCTGATATGCCCCTGTGGCGTTGCGCGGCTACATCATGTCTTCGGCTCAGCTGGAATTATGGCAGCGGCAGTTTGTATCCGTGCGTCTGTGCTTCTCTTATATTTTCTTTCTCTCCCTCCCTCTCCCTCTTCCGCCTCCCTGTGCCCAAATCCCTACGCTGTGCGTCCATCTCTTTCCCGATCCACCACCACGACTGACACGCCCTCTGCCTGCAGCTTTTCTGATTCCTTGCATAACGACCCGACTTCATGGCCTCGCCGACTCCAGAACGCGCCGACAAGTTCAGCAATGAGGAGGAGCTCGAGATGGAGCTCAAGGAGCCCCTCCTGGAGGAGTCGGACACCGCGTTGCCCACCCCTGTGCAGGCGACGGCGACCAAGCCCAAACCGAAGCTCTCAGCAGCCGCAATAATCCCCGTATGGATCGTCTTGAGCTTGTCGGTTATCATCTACAACAATTACCTGTACAACACCCTCAACTTCAAATTCCCTGTGTGGTTGGTGACATGGCACCTCACGTTTGCTGTGAGTGCATATAGCCATGTGTTGGTGAGAAGCGATAAGAATGAGACGCATACAGACGATAGGGACGCGCATTCTGCAGCGCACAACGCCCTTGCTCGACGGCGCCAAAGACGTCAACATGACCAAGGAAATGTTCATCAAGTCCATTCTCCCCATCGGCGTCCTCTTCAGTGGCAGTCTGATCCTCAGTAACACGGCTTATCTGTATCTGAGCGTCTCCTACATTCAAATGTTGAAGGTACGTGCTTTTTGACATCCTGTAAATGTTTGCTTATGTCTTTCGACAGGCTTTTACGCCAGTTGCCATCCTTCTGATTTCATGGACCTTCCGTATACAAGATCCCAACAAGAAGCTTGCGATGATTGTCTTGATGATCTCAATTGGTGTCGCACTTGCATCACACGGCGAACTGCGATTCAATTTATTTGGGTTCATCATTCAGGCAGCAGCCGTCGCGGTACGTTCCAATTGTCATCATATGAGGCTGTCGCCCTTCTCAACCCGCATCTACTGCAGTTCGAGGCATCAAGACTGGTGATGATTCAGATCCTTCTTCACGGACTAAAGATGGATCCCCTCGTGTCGCTCCACTATTACGCACCCGTCTGTGCGGCCATCAACCTCGTTATCCTCCCTTTCACCGAAGGCCTGGAGCCCTTCTTCGAGCTTGCGCGGATCGGCCCCCTAGTCCTCATCTCCAACGCGTCCGTCGCCTTCCTCCTCAACGTCGCCGCCGTATTCCTGGTTGGCGTCGGCAGTGGTCTTGTCCTCACACTTGCAGGGGTTTTCAAGGTGGGTGCCTCGTCATTTGACTGATAGCTGGTATCTTTTTCGGCCACCCAAGCCCAAAAAGCGTATATTTCTCTCGTCACTCGATGGCTTCCGTGACTTCACTTTACTGACGGGCGTGTGTAACACATCACAGGACATCCTCCTAATCACCGGATCGGTGTTGATTTTCGGGGCCCAGATCACGCCGCTGCAAGTCATAGGTGAGTATCTTACCACACTACTATTAATACTACCATATTAATATCACGTCGATTCTGTTAGGTTACTCAATAGCACTAGCGGGCCTTATCCTCTTCAAGACATCAGGCGGCAAGTAGCGATTGCCACCCCCTCCTATCCTCTCCCTGCGCTCGCATCCATTTTTGTTGCCATATCTCGGGTTCCTTTTTCTTCGGACTCGCTGTCTCATGAGTTTATTAGAGTTTCAAGTACTTTAGCACCCGCCGAGGACATTCTGCCATAACCACTAGACTCCATTGCCGAATGTAACAGTATAGGATATGAGTCGTTTGTTAATAACTCCTTTTGATGGATAAGGACACCTACCCTTGTTCTTTTTTGGGGGTTGTATACTTTAGCGAAGCTAATGTCGCGACCGCGTTGTTTGGCCTTGCTTTTCGACGCGTCCTTAACCCACCACAGATCGGGTTGAACAGCAACGCTCTACCGTTCAGGCGCACTCCTTGGGTGCGCTACTAGCGTCACAGGTAAGTCGATGAAAACCCCTTCCACCTCGGAATCGCCAAGCGCCATGCTCTCAGTCAACATCAAGTTCGCCTCACCTTTCCCCAGGAAGTCGAATCTGCCATGGTAAGTGTACAGCGCAATTTACCTCCGCCGATATTCGCGGTTCCTCGGGTTCGTCCTCCGTCCGTTGTGCTTTGTGAGCTCTGTATTGAAATATTGAACGTTTCAACATTCAACGCTGTCGACACTTCGTTGATCACCCCTTCCAAGAAGTTTATTTAACAACTGCTCAAGCAATTCATGCTCGTCTAACTGCCAGGGATATCTTCGCCCAGGGCGCGATGGACACCACTCAGCTTTCTCCTCGGATATGGGCTTGCAGCGCCCAGTATGACCAGGGGAAGTTAAATTCAACAAACAAAATTAGGCAGTCTATTCACGGCTGATGCCGATCCAGCTTTTAGACAAGACGTGGGTACGCTTCGATGCAATGCCACATTCCTCCTTCTCCCTGGACGTTCCCAACGACTTCTTTTAGTGTCTCCAGCGACCCTTGACGTGAAGCTTTGGCTTCTAGATGTCGTCGATGATGTAGTTGCAGAGCTCTCCAGATGGCTGGCAACTAGCAGAAGGATCGTTAGAAAACTAACAGTCAGTCTGCACGCAGACGATGCCAGCACATACCGAGCTCCACGCTTGTCAGAGCAGCAGTGGCTGCCAGCAGGACCTTGTGGCGTCGCGACAACATCAGTACCATATTCTCACTCAGCAAGCTCCGAGTAGACCAAACGTACATTTGATCTGTATGGCATTCGAGCATCTAGGTTAGCGTCCACTCGGGAATGGGTGTTGTGGTTCTCACCCCGTAAATGCCAGGCTCGCCTACGAGCGGAAACATATGTGCGTCAATATAGCGGTAGATCGTAATTTGTTGGCAGGCGAGCATCGACTTACATGTTCCATACGGGCAATATTGCCAGATTGACGTGCAACTGTTGGGGAAGTTAGTATTGGCCATGGAAGACTCTGTCTTCTTACACGGCAGGAGTCGCTAAGTCATTTGGTCTTGGGCAACAATGATAGTCTTCAGGGCCTACAATCCAGGAAAAGTGAGCAAGTCTGTCTGTCTGTCTCAGTCATAAAGCGCTACTTACATCCTGCCTACGTGCAAGTCGTCACGGCCTTGTATTACACCGTAGCTTTACGCGGAGTGGTACGTACCGAAGTCGTGAGGCACGCTGAAGTTAAATGTCATCGTCTGGCAAGACGGTAGGTTTATGCGAGGACGTACATTGAGCAGCAACATTGCCTGCCAGAGACGCAAGGAGGATGGTGGTGAACAGGTTGAGGCTGAACATGCTAGCTGTCGTATTCTTAGTGGTATTCTTAGGGCTTGACTCTGACTTGGGTTATATACTCGGGTACCGTTGCAGGGCTGGAACGCGTTGGGGAACCCATCGCGGGCCCAGAAAACGTTCTTTGCTTGGGTTCAACGTAAACGATCCATCCCAGTGCGGGCATACGGGAAAACCCAGAAGGCAGTCAATCAGGAGGACACCTAGGTGCCTGGGTGGAGTGTCGGGATTCGCGAATTAACAGATGTATTTCCGAGTCTCCGGCAGGCCGTGTAACGTAGGTGGCATGGTCATTTAGGCTATCTACTTTTGAGTCTAAGATACGGGCGTGAACGAATCGGGCGTGCTCCGATGGCTCAGAGGAGAAGGGGGAAGCTCAGTTAAGGATCCCGCAGAGCTCGCCGGAGGGCTGGCAGCTGAGGAATAAATCATTAGTCAAACATTGGGGAGAGGAAATAGGTAGCCATACTGAGCGCCGTTAGCGGTAGGGCAGCAGTGGTCGTCGCCACCGCAAGTGATCTTGAATACAATCAACACCGAGGAAACATCCGATAGAAAAGTCACATACTGTCCATTCGGTACCGGGGCTGCCTGTAGGTGAGAAAATCGGAGGTTAATTTAGCTCTGGGATTCGAGTGGTTCTGACGTACAGGTCGCGCCCTCGCAGGAGGTGTAGATGGACTGGCACCTAGACCAAAGTTCAGACGTATTTCTGGTACGGGAAGTGGAAGAGCCGTACGGCGGCTGGATCAAGTCGGGAACCGCTGGGCAACAGTGGACGGGGCCGCTGAACTCAGTAGCCACACCTAAGCAAATGTTAGCAGCTAAAAACAGACTGTTATGTACGGAAAGTTCAGACTTACAAGCCTACGCGTCGAACGGAACATATACGATAGTTGTGAGCATGCATAGGAGAACAAGAGACGATATGCTGACAAACCTCGGCAACGCCTAAGCAAACACTGAGCACGTTAGCCACGAAGGGGAGGAGAGTTATGAACCACTCACAGCCACCCTCCTGCCTTGGGTGAAGGCTAATAGCAGAGATGGACTGGGCAACGGCCAGGACAATGAAAGCGGCGGTGAATTGCATGTCTGGGATGCGGCTACAAGGCGTACTGTTACTTGGTTGAGAGCGCAGGGTTTATATAGGCCACTGACCAAATATCAGATGCGGGTAACGTCCAGACTGCCCTCCAATGATTAATCGCCAAGTTAATATCATGATCCATCGTGGGGCGCTGCTTTGACTGAACGCGTCTTCATTCTATTACGGCGGCTGCAGCGCCAAGATAGCGCCAACAACAGCGACCCTCGAATCCGCGGCGACCCTTCTGGAGCTGCACTAGCTTCTGGGTGAAGCTTCTCCGTTGCAGATGCTCAACGCTCCAGAGGCGCTCCAGTTCACTTGGAAGTGACAACCTGCGCTGTGGTGAAGACACATGATTCCATGCGCGTATGCAAAGGTTCCACGGGAGGCGGAAACAGTCGTCGACATTTGATTGGGTATATGTGCTGTTAAATTTTGAAACGGACATTACTGGACTAGGATCAGGCCTCAGGATATCCGATCACAGGAGGGGAATGGTGCCCGCGCTTTCCAGCGCCATCAGCCAATGTCGCCGTCGGCATTTTTACGTCGCGGTTGATTACTTACTCCAGTCGTTAGAGCGCTGTAGCATCTGCCGTAATGCGAAGTAGATGATGGGGATGTGCAGTACTGCGACTATAGAACATTGAATTAAATGTCCGGATCATGGGATCATGAGTGGGGTTCAGGGAATGGAACTGCCGGCGCGTCCGAGGAATGCCCAAGGCAAATAGCCACCACATGGGACGCCATGTCTTCACGGAAGGAAGCGAAGGATACGAGTTTCGTTATTACACCCTAGACATCACCGACTCGGACCTGTCGTTTGTTTTCATGTTCTCGATGAGGCTCGTCGACACCTTGTATTATCACGTCGCAATTCCAAGTATGTTTGGGATGGTTGAAGGGTCTTGATGAGCGGGTGTTGGGCTCTGACCAGATAGAATGAAGGAGTATACTCGTGTTCTGGCTCTCTCAACCTCGTAGGAGCTGAGGTTAGTCTAGACGTTATGACAGGTTCGGGCGGCCCTCCCGGCAGGCACTTCAGCACATGGGTCAGCGTCTCGAGACGGTAATAACGCTGCCTGTACACACCAGAATTTGACGATATCAGGAATAACACTCTAGCCAAGATTCACCGACCAAATAACTCGGCACCCGAAGCAGTTCGAATGTTAGTAACTTAGGCTCTCACCCAGATATTTGGCCAAGTGCTCACCCTACTCCTGGGCTCGGTGCTTGAGGCTTGAGCTTGAGGACTGAAAGAAAGAGACTTGAATCTTGATCGCCTACGGTCAGTAAGCAGCTGCATGATACCGGTAACTTTCTGGAGAAGTCTACAAAGTCCTGATCTAGTGCGTAGGAGCAAATCGCGATAGAGCAACAAATTGAAGGGTTGGAATGCAGAGTTGCTAGGCTAGTGTAGCCGAATGGCCCGAGGACAATACAAAAAGGTTCCTTTCTCCCGATTAACTTCTAGAATCTCGTACAGAGGTGCTTTCGAGGATGTAAAGGACAAAAACGGGTAGATGAAACAAACGGCGAGGATCTTGGCCTTCGTGCATAATTAATCGTTACCAACCGAAGCCCGGAAGATGCAAGAGCGAGATTGAGGGATTGAGGGATTGGGGGCCACATGCTCAGGACTGCACCATCATACGTTCCAGGGTTCGCAAGGCTTCGTCGCGCGACAGAGCTCGGATGGGGAGGGAGGGATTTAGGGTGGCGTGAACCACAAGACGCGCGATCACCTCGCCCTGGAGAGAAGAACATCAGAGGGGCCAGAGGGTTACGGAGAAGAAAAGATCTACCAATTCCACTAAGCATGCGACGACAATGAGCCTGGGGAAAATGGGTGAGACCAAACCACAACGAGAAGTTCACAGTGGGTAGATACCATATAATGATCCACGTTATACGTTCCATTGCGGAATTGTTCAAGTGGTCATGAATAGCGTCCAGCTACTCGCAGCATCGATAAGAGAGTCATAGGACATTGGCGAACTAACTCACAAAATCACTGGCCACGCCCAACTTCTCATTCAACACCTGCACTCTTGGTTTGATCTCCATGTAGTCCCGAACAGCATCGTATAGCTCCTTCAGACTAGCCTCACTCCAAAACAACTCCGGCACGTCGAGGACATTAGACACGAGGTTGACATCCCTCCTCAATTTGAACAGACTCCCAGTGAGCTTCAACGCTTCGTGGCGCCGTAGTTGTAAGGCACCAGACGTGGCGAGTTGTTTTGGAATTGCCATTGCCTTGGGGGACATCAACACTCGCCGCGCCTCGGACTCATAATGAGCTAGTAGTGTCGACTGGGCGAGCGCGTGCGCGATTGATAGTTTTAGCAAGTGGGAGCGGGACTTGAGGGCTACACACGCGTGAATATGTCTACTCTCTCGCCGAACTGAACGACCTTACTGAAAAAATCGTTGTAGATGCGGGGATACGTGACTTGCGGGTCGTGCTGGCGCTATGTTAGGCTGCGTTCGTTGAACTCGAGGAAATGCATACCGTGAAATGACAGGCTTCCACCTCCCAGTCTTCTTCAGCAATCTTCCGCCGGACGACACCCGCGGCTTCGATATCTTCCAATAGACCTTTCTCCTGCTCTTCGGTCAGGCCGAAAAACACAGCGACGCCGTATTCAAAGAAGACCACTTCTGCCACCTCTTCCTCTGGAGGCCTCATAGGTGACGGTGTGGGCCGTGGAGGCGTCCACGCCCTCTCTGTTTCCGCGTCCGTCTCAGCCTCCGTTTCCGAAGACGCTGTCATCGGTTCCAGTTCTGAGGCAGATGCAGGTATTTCATGTTCGGGAGTATCGGGTGCTCGTCGATTCTGAACCGGCGAAGAACTGATATACCCATCAGTTGTTGGCGCTTTCCCGATTTCCGCGTTGAAGTATGTCCCCTGATATCCGTTCTCTTCTGCCTCAGACAACCGAGTTAGCAAGGATTTGCCACTCGTCGAAGGAACGGGGATGGATGATCGGAAATTAGAGCCGGGACCGTAACCTGGCAGTAGGGGAAGGTGATACATCTGCCGATAATCAACTCCAGCGCGTACTGCAGTAAACCAGCCCACTCACGCAATATACAGCTTCATCAAATATTCTGGGCGAGACATTGTGTTCCCGTTTAACAAACGAAGCCAACAGTTTCATTCGAAACGATTCTGCAACGCAATATGCTCTACGCCGCATTAGCAAGCAATGAAAAGAAGAGAAAGTGCACTCACGTTATTCTCTTAAAGCCCGCACGCTCGCGCTGGTCCTTGTTCATCCGCTCGGCCTGACTTTTGTACTCTCGGATACCGGCATCGGTTTCGTATCCAAACTTCAGGTCCTCGTCATCTGCGGTAGGAAGCGGCCTCGTTTGCGGCGCAGACGGCAGCACAACCAACTTCTGGGATGTTTTTGATGTTCGTTGCGTCTTCGGTGCGCCGGAAGTCAGGCCAGAGACAGATGTGCGGCGGACATTTGGTGGTCGCGACAGAGCATCTCTGTGAGTCAGAGACGCTATTCTGCTGGTCCTGTTTCGTCTGCTCGCGCCAGGCGACCCTGAAGGACGCTGAACGTTTCCTGGCCACGACATTAGGTTCAAGCAGATGAGGGAGACCTCCGAAAATCTCTACAATAAACAGTGTGGGAACCCTTTGGCTGAAAGGGGCGGAGGAGAAATTACCTTATTAAGAAGTTTGGATGATTTCCAACCCTTGATTGACACAAGTTGCGCACCTACGCATGAATACTTCCTTTCAAGCCTCAAGCATCGAGCGTGCTATGGTGAGCACTGGGCTAAATATCTGGGTGATGTACTAACACTTGAGCTGCTTCTGGTGCCGAGCTGTTCGGTCGATGAGTCTTTAAGACCAGTGTGCACCCTTTCTGATATCGTCAAATTCTGGTGTGTATATGCACCATTATTATCGTCTCAAGGCTGACTGCCTGCCAGGATGCATAATGTCTAGACTAGCCTCAGCTCCTACGAAGTTGAGAGAGGCAGAACACGAGTACAGCGTTACGGGCTCCTCCATTTTATCTAGTCGGAGGCCATCACCCGCTCTTCCAACATCCCAAACATACTTGGAATTGCGACGTGATCAATACAAGGCTTCCTCATCGAGAGCATTGAATGAAAACAAACGCCAGGTCCGAGTCAGTGATGTGTATGGTGCAATAACGAAACTCGTATCCTTCGCTTCCTTCCGTGAAGACATGACCGTGACGTTCCATGTGGTGGTTATTTGCCTTGGGCCTTCCTCGTGGGCTTCTTTGGGTACGGCGTCGCTGTGTTTTTTGGCCTGACGGAAGAGCAGGAGAAAGGGCTATTGGAAGATATCGAAGCCGCGGGTGTCGTCCGTCGGAAGATTGTTGAAGACTGGGAGGTAAAAGCCTGTCATATTAAGGTATGCATTCCCTTGGGTTCAACGAACGCAGCCTAACATAGCGCCAGCACGACCCGCAAGTCACGTATCCCCGTATCTACAACGACCTTTTCAGTAAGGTCGTTCAGTTCGGCGAGAGAGTAGACATATTCACGCGTTTGTAGCCCTCAAATCCCGATCCCACTTACTAAGACTATCAATTGCGCATGCGCTTGCCCAGTCGACACTACTAGCCCATTATGAGTTCGAGGCGCGGCGAGTGTTGATGTCCCCAAGGCAATGGCAATCCCAAAACAACTCGCTACGTCTGGTGCCTTACAACTACGGCGCCACGAAGCGATGAAGCTCACTGGCAGTCTGTTCAAATTGAGGAGGGGTGTCAACCTCGTGTCTAATGTCCTCGACGCGCCAGAGTTGTTTTGGAGTGAGGCTAGTCTGAAAGAGCTATACGATGCCGTTCGGGACTACATAGAAATCAAACCGAGAGTGCAAGCCCTAAACGAGAAGCTAGGCGTGGCCAGTGATTTCGTGAGTGAGTTCGTCAATGTCTTACGACTCTCTTAACGATATTGCGAGTAGTTGGACACTATCCATGACCACTTGAACAACTCCGCAATGGGGCGTATAACGTGGATCATTATATATCTATCCACTGTTAAGTTCTCGTTGTGGTTTAGTCTCATCAATTTTTTCTAGGCTCATTGTCGTCGCATGCTTAGTGGAACTGGTAGATCCTTGCTTCTGCGCTGACCGTAATCCTTGTCTCATCTGATGTTCTTCTCTCCAGGGCGAGGTGATCGCGCGTCTTGTGGTTCACGCCACCCTAAATCCCTCCCTCCCCATCCGAGCTCTGTCGCGCGACGAAGCCTTGCGAACCCTGGAACGTATGATGGTGCAGTCCTGAGCATGTGGCCCCCAATCCCTCAATCCCCAATCTCGCATCCTGTATCCTGCATCTTCCGGGCTTCGGTTGGTAACGACTAATTATGCACGAAGGCCAAGATCCTCGCCGTTTGTTTCATCTACACGCTTTTGTCCTTGCATCCCTTTACATCCTCAAAAGCACTCTGGAGGAGATTCTAGAAATTAGTCGGGAGAAAGGAAACCTTTTATTGTCCTCATGATCCAACCTCCCAATTGGGCACCCGAGGGGTGGATTAATTGATCAGAGCGTCGAATAAAATAGAATCGAAATACAGAAGTGTACGCTAGCACACTAGCGTAGCGAGCCAGATTTTCGGAGGTCCTATGACTGAGATTGCTCAGATAGAAGCACCGATTATCACGTGAAATTATTGTGGGCGCTTATAGACGAAAGGCACCAAAGGCTAGACCGCGTTCCTTTGTCCCTGCATGCAGCAGCATAATAACTTCCAGCACTTTATTCGACACTTTGCTTTCGCCATTCAACATGGGCTGGCTTGAACCACCTACGAGGCGAGAACTCACACTCCTTTTGTTTTCCATTACGACTTTTGTCCTTTTCTACAACCTTGATAATTCAATACGACAACTCGGCCTTGACCCTATCTCAAAACAAGGCGCGGTCTTCAGCAAGCTCGGTCTCGGAGGCCCGTCAATCATTGGGAAAGATGGGAGGCGGCCAGCTGAGTGGAGGGACTCTTTGGAGAAGTTCATATATGGTGAATGGCATTGGGACGAAGGCCATACTGCAGGCGACGAACGTACCAAAGTACTTAGCGGGGATATCTACGGTGCACTCTGGCACGACAGGGGGAAAATAGACGATGTCCGGACGGAGGAAGATGGTGAAATGCACGACGTTCTGGAGTTCTGGGGAAGCAACGCCCCGACCACACGCTTGATAAGACATGTACCTGGTATGTTCTTCGATTTTAAGCCCCCATGCGGCTGCTCACATCCCGGATTGCAAGGCTTTACTGTTCTAGACAACGTCTTCATGTACAACAAATCGTTGGTCGTTGTAACAGACTTCCCCGAGCGGTTTCCTGCAATTGGCACGTCGAGGATCCCGGTAGTCGTCATTTCGCCTGCCCAGGCCCCAACTATGCTCGGAAGATACGGTGGAAAGTAAGTCGCTGTGATAATCAGTGTATCAGCTACTCACCGGTATATTAGAGTACGGGGTGTGACCTGGTTGTCTACAGACTCGAAGCCAGGTTAGTCTACTCTCGTTTCATAACGGAATAAGATCTGACGCTTGGCTAGACAACACGACCTTGCTCAGCCTTTGGCGAACATACAGTACCCTTGATCCATCCATAGATTCCCTTGGTCGCACGACACTCCCGCCTCCCCGACGCCTGATATTTCCTCATATACCCATCTACTCTGACCGCGAACCTTCAGCTGATGGTCGCGAGATTACTCAAGAAGAGCTCATAAAGATACCACGTCAACGGTCGGACACGGGGTTCCATCCCCTCCTCGCCAAGATCGCTTTCCCTTCCATGGGGCTATTATATGAAGGTGACTGGATGGACTATCACGAAATGGGTACTCCCTTCAAACTCGAGCGGATAGTTCTTGCGAATATGGAAGCCGCGGCAAGGGCTCTTCCCGTTGGACGACCTCCTCTTTCTTCCCCATTCGAACTTGTTGCATCGCCACACTGGTTAGAGCCCGTCAGACGCCCATTGCAAGATTTCTTTGAAACCTTGTCCGCAGAAAGTCGCCGTAGAAAGGGGAAGGTGGCTATTACTTATCTACATCGGCAATGGGACCACACCGGCACCAAGATCAAGACACAAGATCACCTTGCACTAATAGACGGTTTAAGACAGCTTCAACGAGATCTCGGCCACGATGTTTTCATCGTATCTAGCCTCGATCACGAAACTTCGTGGTTTAACCGTATGAACGCGATATCTCAGTCAAAGGTGCTTTATTTCCTCCGACATTTCAATACAATCCATTCATACTTCGTTTGTACAGATAATTCTAGGCGTACACGGAAGCCACCTCCTGGATTCTGCGTTTCTCCAACCTTCGGAACGGACGATGGTGATGGAATTCTACCCGACGGACACCTTTTCCTCCGACCGCCAAATACTGGCTAATTCATTGGGAATGAATTACTCTGCGTGGTGGGGTAATAGGTAAATTTAAGCAAGCTTATATTAACATAACATCCGCTAAATCTGCGGCGCTAGGGAATTCACAGACGAAGAGATACCCGCCGTCAACCTTCCTCACGATCAGGAAGTTCCTGTGGACGCCGCCGCTGTCATTCGACGGCTTCGGGAAGTACTTTCACGTACATGACACCTCGCATTCCTCCTTGATCTATCTATTGACCGCCAGACTCTCAGCACATCCACATGCGCTTGATCTATGTTGTCACTACTTTCTTTTGCTTTACCCATAGATGCAGCAAACGGGACTTTGCGTGTAAACATACCGCACACATAGTAGTGTATTTGTATATCTATTTAATCTCGCTCTAGTCGTACAGTATAGATTTCTCGTGGCCTGATGAACGTTGAACTCTGTCCGTTAGTATCGCACATCAGCGCAAGCGACGTATCAGGAAAGCGAACGTACCTCAGGATCCACGTGCAGATTCATCCAAGTATGTGAGCATGTACATGTCACCCGCGGCCCGGCGAATTTTTACCTCAAGTACCATTCACTTCAATAGCTTCTGCTGCATTATGCTAATGGGTCATCAGCAATTCACCGTCGTACAATCCGGAAGCTAGCTACAGACACAATCGAAACTTGGTACCCGTCCTTGGTTCTTAGTGCAGACCTTGGGCCTTTTCGCGGATGTTATACAACAGGTGTCTTACCGTGGTAAAAAAAACTACTGTTGACACAATAGTCATAACGTCAAGTTTCCTTGCATCGGACGGACAAAGACGACATATAACCCGAGTATGGATTATTGGAATTGGCCGTTGACTTTGCCTTCGTTTCTTGGTGCTTTCCCTTCCGCGTCGATATGTCGCTCACCGAGGAGACGAGACCTACCACTGCTGCTTCGTATGCATCGTCGGCGACTAACGTCCCCACAACGGAGCTACCAAGCCATGCCGAGCACCCTGGGCATGGCGAGTCGGCTTTGCCTGAGGACAAGAAGGAAGAGGCGCTCGAAAATCTAGAAGAGGACTGGGAGGATGATCCACTTAACCCTCGTAACTGGTCCTTTGGCAAGAAATGGACTGCTGTCGGCATCGTGAGTTTTGTTCTTTGATGATGTCCAGGGGAATACTCTTACTAACCCGCGGTACCCTAGGTTTCGCTATATACTTTTGCTTCCCCTCTTGCTAGTTCCATGATGGCCCCCGGTCTACCGGAGGTCGCGATACGATACGGTATAACGGACTCTACGACACTCGCCATGACTTTGAGTATTTTCTTGTTGTCATTCGCACTTGGTGTGAGTCTTCAACCCAAGGACCCATATTCATAGCTGAATGAATGGTTATATGATCTCAGCCATTGATCTTAGCTCCGCTGTCTGAAATATATGGTCGAACATGGGTACGCACGTCTCATCTGTTCAATAGTAGATGAACTCAAACAGTCAAACTATAGATACTACACATTGGCAGCCTGTTTTCCATTGCCTTCAACTTCGGTTGTGCCTTCGCACCGAACACCGGTGCACTGATTGGCTTTCGTTTCCTTAGTGAGCAAATAATTTTTCCCTACTCTTCCATGGCTAACGATTCACCAGGTGGTCTCTCTGGGAGTGCTCCAATAGCTATTGGAGGCGGTTCCATCGGCGATTTATTCTCAGAACGGGATCGTGCATCTGCGATGGCCGTCTATAGTTTGGGCCCTCTAATCGGTAGATCACCGAGCTCCATGGAGTGTCACCCCGTTAACTTAACAACGCTACCTATAGGTCCCGCGATTGGCCCAGTCGCCGGCGGTTTTATCGCGCAGACGATTGGTGTCAAATATGTTTTCGTCGTCATTGCCGCGTTCAATGCCCTATCATCCGTCATCGGCATCCCTCTTCTGAAGGAAACTTACGCCCCAGTCATACGCCTCAGGCTAGCCAAGCACTCTGCTGATCCTGAAGCCGCTGCCAAACGCCACCCAGCTTTGATGCGAGCCCATGGCAACAACTGGCACGTCCTATGGGTAAACATTACTCGTCCGGTCATACTCCTGACGAGAAGTTTCATCTGCTTCATCTTGTCGCTATACATGGCCTTGTGAGTGATTATTTTGTGCTCTACATGCTAGGATCTCACTGTTTCTCTTTGCAGCATGTATGGTCAGTGCCAGTCCCATAGGTTCCACTATCCTGAGTCCTATACTAATGTTACGTGCAGGTATCTATTACCTCATGTTCGCCACCTTCGCTAGTGAGTGCCGTGCAATGTGCAGTCATCGTTTAATCGTTCATCGTCACTAACTTTCCACCAGGCTTCTTCAGCTCCACGTATGGATTCCGCGCTGGTGTAGGCGGCCTTGCATACCTCGGGCTCGGCATCGGTTTCTTCACTGCTACCCTATTTGGTGCCAAATTTGCCGACCAAGTGTATCACAAGGTACGCACTGGTACCTGCTAGCCACACGCGATGTTACATCGTGCCAACGATTCACCTAGCTCTCCGAAAGAAATGGTGGTAAAGGCAAGCCCGAAATGCGGATTCCCGCTCTGTTCTTCGGTTCATTCTTCGTTCCCATTGGGTTGTTGTGAGTAGCCTCTCCTTCCTCGATAACACTCTGGGCTTAAGTACGCGTAGTTGGTACGGGTGGTCCGCTGAAGCAAAGATACACTGGATCATGCCCATAATCGGCTCCGGAATTTTTGGTTTTGGTGAGTATTTGCTTGAGTGTCCAATGTTTCAAGCATCTGATCGTTTCAAACAGGCATGATGACTACCTTGTCAGTAATCACCGCAGAGCCGTTGAACAGCCCTTTCTAATTTCCTTTTCGTAGCCTTCCCATCCAACTGTACCTCGTCGACACGTTCACCTATGCTGCCTCTGCGACGGCGGCCTCAGCTGTATGTGTGCCCGGTGCCTTCTATCGGGTCTGTATCCTAATGCACTCATCTGATAGGTTTTCCGCTCCCTTCTTGGCTTTGTCTTCCCCTTGTTTGGGAAACAGATGTACGACGCCCTTGGCTTTGGGGGCGCCAACTCACTACTCGCCGGCCTGGCCATCGTGTTAGGGATCCCCTTCCCCGTTTGGATATACTACAAGGGCGAAGCCATCCGCGCTCGGAGCAGTTTGACGCATTGACATATCAACATGACGGCGTTAAGACGAAAGATAAATTTTGGAGGCATAATTTATTATCATTTACATATACATACATCGTTCGTAACCTACGCACCTATTTTTTCGATGCTTTCAAAGTTAGTGTACACTCTACATCCACTACGTCGCATCATATATCCCGTTGCCCGGTCGAACATAGAACAGAAGTAACTTCTCCTTCGCCACGTGGCTTCTTTGCTGTGTTGACAACGACTTACGTCCAGGTTCGATGGCAACTTACCGCTCGAATGCTTCAGAGCCAAACTGCAGTTCCAAGCCCTCATGCTTAAGCAAGACACTCCCTCCTTATCATGAAATCTTTTCGTGTGTCTATCTGCTGCTCTCATGCCACGAGCAGTACACCATGTGTTCGAGGACTCCGTTGGATCCGAGGTTTTACCTCCATGACAGGATCATTCAACGCCTGATCCATGACCATCTGGACCATATGATGAGCCTGTTCCTTTTACCCACCCAATATTTTATGCGGAAAAAAACACATCAGGGCCACTTTGGGTGGCGCTTGTACAAGCTTTCTTGGAAAAGGAGAAAGTACTCCCACAACGCGCCACGACTGACGGGGTGTGAACCTAATTCCAATAGTTGCGGCAGAAAGGTGCGTCAGAAACTTTTATCGCTTTCTGAGAACCTTGTGTAGGAACTTCGACGTAAAACCTCCTTCACCGTCAATACAATCGAAACAGACCCAGACGAGGCGTATACACGTAAACTTGGTACAGGTATCGACCTGACCCCAAGGAACGGTATTGTCCCAGAATTACATTTCCTAGCACGACGCACTGTACAGTGTACTACATCTTGCACATGGCGTCGAATACTATCGCTCGTTGGCCCCTTAGGAGATGGAGTACGATAGGGGGTCCCTTGCTCATCCAGGGAACCACTGATGTCACCCTCGATGTCACTGTGGATCGCCCCGAAGCCTATATAATGAGAAGGGCAGAAGCAGCCTTACAAAAATCTCCCAACTATCGCCAGTTCGAAATATGTCCACTTCAGCAAACTCTGGAACGCAGTCACCTCCTCTAGAGGCCACAGGGGAGGAAAAACCGATGGGATTTTCCTCCGTTAATTCTAATAAAGAACCAGTCGAAGTTGTACCAGACAAAGAGCAAAGAAAAGGTAGTTTGATGCGAATTTCATGTTGTCAGCCATCGTATCTGACCGCTTGTTATAGCATATTTTCCTGATACAGTACGTTATGCGATTCCTGTGGCCGTTGTCGGTACTGACACGAATATAGGGAGTTGACAAGGAAGCTAAACCTCAGAAATTGGGACAGAGCATGTCGGACAAATTTAGCTAAACAACCGTTGGTGTAGAGACGGTGAAGATTGTGTTCCTATATCCAATATTGTACAAGACACGGCTGTCGAAATTTCACAATTCGCTTTGAACTATTAAGTGAGGTACTCAGACCACCATTCTTCGAACAAAGTCAGTCCCAGCCCTCCTTCAACCCCGAGGTCCTCGGTTTCCCTCGTATAGAGCTGGGTGTTCCTTGGACGAGTCGTAGCCCCTGCCCCTGTTGGAGGTTGGTCGTCTGGGATGATGTGACCATGGGGCAAACCAAGTATCTTCGAGAAGATCAAGCACATTTCGTACTTTGTGAATGGCTCAGCTGCGGAATAATGCAGTATGGGAGGGATAACGCCCTTGAAATCTGTGGGTACACAATTAGATTGTGAGAGGAGTGAGATTCGTTCAGCCAACCTGTGAGTCGGGACAGAAAGCCAGCGATATCGAGGACATTGGTGGGATATCGGGTGGCATAGTGATCCATCTTGTACGTCTTTCCAGATTGGTCCTTGACAACATCCACTAAGATATTGACGGCAGAGTCAGAATTCTTGGGCGCGGGGCCATATCTATGGGAATGGATTGAGTTCTGTATCTGGGTCGCTCAGACGCGATTGCCATCCGTACAGGACTGGGACACGGAGCACGATGACATCTGCGCCGCTCAAACCAAGGACGGCCACTTCCCCATCTCGCTTAGTGCGTCCGTAGAGTTGGAGTGGGTTGGGGATCGCAGAAGGAGCATACGGCGGAGAAGTTCCATCAAACACATAGTCTAGGTCGCAGAGTCCAAGGTTACATGGATCTCACTATGACACGACAATCGTGGCCACGCACCGGTGGATATATAGACCAAACGGAAGCCCAGCGATTTGGAAAGTTTGGCCAGGTGTTCCGGGACGGAAACATTCAACTTTGGGTCATGTCATTGAACCTTCCAATGCTGGATGCGTCGGAGCTTACGATTTGAGTCTTCTGAGGATCCTGGGGAACGATAAGAAGATTGTCAACGGATTGAATGTTCGCAAACGGTGTACCTGTTCGGCAACGTCTGGTCTCCTTTCGGCGGCACAATGAATGACCCCTACAAATAATGAATACGTCGTTAATATGGGTGCTCACGAGGCGTCGAAGTTCGTCGCCCAAAGAATGGGATGCTTGTTTTAGAAATGCAAGACTCACAATCAGGCCTCAGCTTCTCAATAAACTCATCTACTTTTTTGGAATCGAGAAGATCGAGTTGGATCAGGCCCTCTCCGGTTCGTGTGTTCGATAGAGAAGTGACATCGAGGCCGCCGTGGTCTCTCAAGGTAGCGCTCACAGCGGAACCGAGAACACCAGAAGCTCCTGGAGAAATATTCAGCAGAGCTCTCGTGTAGATAATTGCGCATACCCGTGACGAGGACCTTCACCTTTGACGGCATGGTGTAAGGTTTCTTGAGAAGAGTTCAATACCTTCGAATCTAATCTTATCAGAGTTCGGCATCTTCCGATGGGCGCGAGACCATCTTCAGTGTTCGTCACTTGCAAGTGAACAAGTACGAGCCCATGTAGCCTGCAAAAATGAGTGCTTTACGGAGCCTACTCCACGATTGGTATGTTATTTGAATACTGGTGGCTACGTTAATCCTTGTATCTTTGAAGGAAATGCACCGATATGGCATCTATTTACTCTCAGCGTGGGCAATTTGCATTCGTGAAGACAATAAGGCTCACCTTTTGTTGGTTGGATGCCATTGAATGGGGCACATACTGCGGAAAGCAGGCTCTACTCCTATGTAGGAAGTACGGAAGACCAAGGCACGATTTACACGGAGGGAGAACATCGCTTTGACAAGTCTTCATCTTTCCTCCTCAACAGCATTTTGTGAACATTTGCGGAGGTTACCAGGCCGGACACCCTTTGGCTCCAGTGGGGATATAGAAAACCTCAGCTGACCTCACTTTCCATGCATTCGACGAAACCATGAGAGTGCCGATGCAATTTCCCGCAGGCTACTTAATTATGGGTGAGCCCGTTCCGTTGGAAACTGCCATTTGACATGTCAGTTGCTAGTATGTGACTTGTTATCAACGGTGCCGTTCAAAACCCACCGTTTCACTATGAGCCTCGGGCTTCCGATCGTGGTTTCGAAACCGTTTTCGCGTGAGTTCTTCGCCGTTCTTCCCTTGTCATGACGCCCTTGTCAGGAATCGAATGTATCTTCTCCATTATCGCGCATGCGGTCGAGGAATGCTTGGTTCTCGATAAACCCTGGCTTCTGATGCACCCATCTACATGTGCCGCCTCTCTCTGTCTACCCTCAAAGTACGGTCGCGTACCGGTGTCCCATTGAACCCTTGGTGTCCTCGCGCGCCTGATCCGGAAGGCTTATTGTCTTTCGCCTGTGAGCAGGGAAGCACAAACACTCTTCGATCGGGGAAAAATAGAAACCACGAGTCTCCCGACCTCTAAAAGCACTCTCAGGAAGTTTATCGTCAAACGGGTGACCACCCAAATTAAAAGCGGATGCCTATGAAAAGACCCTCGAAGAGATGTCATGTGTATGGTGTTGCGGTGCGAACTGAAATAAATTCGTATCCGATCTGGCTATCTAGCTCATTCCGTCGTTTTCAATTGAAGATGGAACATGTCCGACAGACGCATTATAGCAAGCGAGTTCTCAAGCAACTTGTCACCTGAGCCATCGTTGTCAACCCCCGTGGTCCAAACGATTGCGGCTTTCCGTCACAGGGATCGGACGCCGGCGGCTGGTTTCTATACAGAACAGTGTAGCTTTCCTCCCTCAGAGTTTGTACGCCTCGAGCTTTGAGATCCTCCTCGCCCGAACAGCCAGACACCTGGATCGCGTTCGCCGCGTTCGGATTGCGTCGCCACACTCACGACTCAATGCTCATCGCTCCCCTGTGGCTTCTTACTGCTACCCTCCTTGCACTGACCGCTCTCGTCTTCCCCGTCGCACGATCTGCTCGCTGCAGTGTTCAGCGGTGTTCTTCAGTTCCCGCAAAATCCATTCGCTTGCATGTGACCAAAGGAGCGCATGGCTTTTTAAGCGTCCATCAGTTATTTTATCCAGGCCGTCTTCTTCGAATTTCTCTTTAAGGGTTATGTGTTATGTGTTATGTGCTCTCGTAGTGCAAAGAGCGCATAGGCCCGAGTTAGACTCCCAAGGTCCCCAATCGCTACCCTTCCCCACATGCGGCGCAGATCTCGGACAGGGCATGTTCGAAGGCTGCCAAGTAGCTGGCGATCAGAAAACATCGATAGTTGGCGGATCTTTCTCGAAAACGAGCGACGAATAGTACGTTGACCCAAAGGTCCCCTGGGAAAAGTTGTGTCGTTAGTCTAGTTGCTAGGTAAACCCCACGTGGATATGGGGCACGTTTTCTCATCCCTTCGGTACACAGAAAGTGTATTTGATGGTGCCTCCAATACACCAGTGCTCTGGGACTATCTATCTGAAAGTATGTTTTGCTATATATCAAACCATGCCCACAGATGCTAAGGGTGTTTCAAAATTCTGTTCTAGCATTAACGGTCGATGCACGGCCATACCCGTATTGCGTTCTTGATAGACGGTTTACCCCAGTCAACATTTATAACGGAGAGTTGGATCCGTTCACTTGGGACGATTTCTCATAGTTTCTCACCGATCCAAGCGAAATCTCCTTTAAGATCTTTCGTCATCTCCGCGAGTGGAAATCAGTGAAGCGGTGGCTTCTTTCCGTCCCTTACGCTAGGAATGTTTTGCGGAAAATTTAGGTTACATCAGGTTTACATTCACAGAAAGCCTCCATGGTTCCTGGGACAGCCGAGGCAAATAAAACTCGCCGCTCATCTATATCGGTTGTTGGTTGACGCTCTGTTCCAACACCATGCTTGTAAGGATACCTCGTCGTCGATTTGACTCCGTATCGAGTGGCGAGTCACGGCAGCCACCATCCAGCTTCACTCCTGCACCTGCCTACGCCCATGTCTCAACGTATCGGTAGGCCTACCCTGTCTTACTATTCGTGTGGCCGTGCTAAAGCGCTGCCGCCATAGGTCACTGCAAATGGAAATGCAGATACAAAGTCCATCACTCAAGGCATGCGACATGGACCATTGGGGCCCCGCTCCCTGTGTTCAGTGACCACGACCAAATACGCGGGCGTGTCATACTGGACCCCAGCTGCTCTTCGAGCGGCAGACTGGTTATTTCGGTGAGTGGTGTTGTATTATTCTTAGCAACGACGATGTTGATGGCAATGTCATTTCAAGATCAAAGGCTCCTTCCTCTATACGAACAAGGGCGAGTCATCGAAATACAACTGCTGAGCAAAAGAGCCATGTGTTCCTAGCCGCATCAACGGCGATAGTGGTGTCGCCTGAGCCACCTCGTTCGGCATTTAGGGACGCCTTTGCCGGCAAGCATACGGCGGCGTCCAAGTGGATCCAGTCTCGCGACAACGTATGCCTCTGCAGAGCGGTCGTACTCATTCAACTTCGACCTTCCCAGAAGTTGCAGGTCAGCGGAGGAGCTGCCCCCGTCGTGCTCATCTGTCAAAGTAGACGATAGTGACCCCCTTCGTCAATCCTTAACCCCAGGGCATAAAGTCCAATATATCATTCAAGCGTCCTGGGAACCAGCGGAGGGTATAGAACTATCATCAAGGTGATATCTTCGTTATGTTATGTTGTTCTAATTTAACTGATAGTTGCCAATATAGCTTAGAGACGCCGATCATAGTGCAGCCTGAAAGGGATTTCCAGTCACTTGATTGTTCTCCTGTCAGTCAAGATTCGTGGCTGGAAATGCCTCTTCGATCAGATCGCCCGATACCCTACCGTGTCGCGATCACGCTTCCCAGCCTTGTTACATTCTCGAGAGGGACCTCGATACCTTTCTTCGTCGTTTTCACTACGACCCCTCGTTCACCTTCTCTCGTCAAGGAGATTGCATCCGATGCAACTATTTCCGTAGTCACTCATTCAACAAATTCAAATTCAACAAACAATAACGCTCCCACCGACTCCACCCCATACGCCTACTTCTTCGATCGACGAGAGTGAACCACCACGGTCTGCTAAACTCCTCAAGCGTGTGGGGGGACGGCCGCGCCGTTCCCCATCGTCGCCGACGCTTTACACCGACAGTTCACAGGACATACGGGAGAAGCCCCTCCCAAGGCTACCTATGGAAACCAGTCTCGCGGAGACCAACTCGCTCTACTCGAGTATGTGTATCGGGTTTCCCAAGCGTCCGCGCAATCCGTGTGGAGATACCCATAAGCATCCAAGTCTGGCTACCCAACATATGCTTCCAGACGGCCTTCACAAGTCGAAGATACCACTGAATTCGGCTATGCTACCATCGATTGACTGGATCGGGATATCTGTGAAGGTAAGCGAATGGAACACCTACTCTATTACGCCGGTTGTTAACCAGCAACCCAACAGTACTATGTGGACGTGTCTGTACTATTCGGACAAGATGACCTTCGCGTCCGCATTCCAGTAAAGATAACCTAGACTTGCTTTATTACACGGACATTGCTCTCGGGACCATGCTATGTATTTATCGTTATATATAGTCCATGCTCATACCATTGTATATCTATGCACATTTTCATATCGGATGCGAGTTTGCAGAAGCATTCACTAGTCGATTGCCATATATTGGTATATTACACTGCTTCGTTCTCGGGTATCTGGAGAAATGATCATCACCCTCGTCCTAGGATATCATACATCAGACTTTGAACCTTGTCAAGCACCCGAATCTTGTTAAGCAACCACAAGGCCGAAGACTCCTATTTACGGATTGACACGTGACCAACGATATTGTATGTGATCGCGCCCCCCAGTGGGCGACAGTTGGTCTCCTCCTCACCGTTCCTGTTAGCGACCAAGCACAATGACGGCGCACCCTACAGCATCATGGTCGGCCATGCAAGATGGCAATGTCTTCTACCGGAGGCAGCAGTTATATACTACGTCCGGCAAGCTCCCCAATCTTAACGAGTATATAGTGGCTGGTTGCAAGTATGGTGGCCCTTTGGGTAAGCAGTAGCGCGTCCGTGCACTATTCCACAAATATTGACTAGGGCTTCAGCGATGATGCGCGATACAACGAAAGTCATATCCTTCGGTGGCCCAAACCCTGCGCTCAATAAGGCCTCAAATTCAAGTATATTCACCAGCTGGCGACGGGATGCTCTTGTTTAGTGTGGATACTCAGTGGTCGTGTCGTTGGAGATGTTCAAGACTAATACGTGGCTTATAGTGGGACAACGGCAAAATCGTGCGGTTCGGATGGACAGACGATGAACGCCTGGTCATTCTGAACGAGGAGGGTGTATACCGTCTGTATGACCTCCAGGGAGACTACCAGCAATATTCACTCGGCAGCGAAGCTGGGGAACTCGGAATTGTAGACGCATACATCTACGAGAGTGGACTTGTCGCTATCACTGGCTCCTTGACACTGTTAGAAGTTAAAGGATGGGAAGGAGCGAGACCGCTGTCTTTGGCGAATCCAGGTGAGAAGCACTCTTGTTCGTTCAACTAGAGGGTTGTTGATGTAGTAATTGACTTCAGGTTTGACATCACCACCACATGCATGGGCGGTAATTCCACCCGATCTTAACATTTCACGACATGTTGAGGTTCTCTTATCAGTTGAGGCCACTATATACAGCGTCGACAACCTCGAAGGTTGTCGACCAACGGCTTTCTCGCGGTCCATTCACTCACCTCTCCCCTTCTCCGAACGGAAAATCTCTCGCTCTTCTCACATTTTCCGGGCTTCTATTGGTTGTGTCCACAGATTTTCAGCGAAGCATGGCCGAATTTGATACTAGCACTGCCCAGCATGCCAATGGTTCGGTGCGGCAGATTGCCTGGTGCGGAAATGATGCTATTTTGGTGACTTGGGATGCATTTGCGCTTCTCGTTGGGCCCTTTGGAGATACCCTTGAGTGAGTTCACTTCTTATTGGGTTTCCCGCATTTTGTAAACCATGATCAGATACTTTTACTCAGGACCAATCTTCGCCGTCACCGAACCAGACGGCGTGCGACTGATGAGCCCTGAAGTCTGTGATTTGGTGCAGAAGGTCCCCGGTGGGTGCAATGCTTTGTAACGTACCAAATTTCCCAAAGAATATTAAACATATTTTTTCAGCTTCTACTGTGTCCGTGTTTCGGCCAGGTTCGACTTCTCCATCAGCGATGCTTTATGATGCATGGGAAAGCTTTTCGCAGCGGTCACCCTAAAGCTGATGAAAGTATTCGTAGCATACGGCCCGAGCTTGCATCAGCCGTAAACGAGTGCATCGACGCTGCTGGTCACGAATGGGAGCCCTATTGGCAACGACGACTTATGAACGTACGTCGAATTATCCTCTTTCTGAACGCTGACACATTTACCCCCGGTCAGGCCGCCAAGTTTGGGCGCGGTTTTCTCGATTTGTTCAATCCCTCGGACTTCGTAACTATGGGACAAACACTCAAAGTGCTTAACTCAGTTAGATTCTACGAAATTGGTGTTCCACTCACGTATACGCAGTACGTCATCTTCACACTTGTTCATGTCCGTTGTCTGACAAGACCAGATACCTCCATGCATCCTCGTCCCATTTGGTTGCTCGATTGACCGCCCGAAATCTCCACTTACTCGCGCATAGAATTTCAACTTACCTGTCACTGAAGCCGGATGCCGTGCTGAAGCACTGGGCAAGTGCCAAAGTTCTCCATTCACGACCGTCAGGATCGGGTACAGTCAAAGACGCAGATGCATCTGCGGATGATGAGGTCTGTCAGCTTATCGTGGACAAATTCCGTAAACTTGGTGGCCCAGAAGTGAGCTTTGCGGACATCGCTAAACGCGCCTGGGAGGCGGGTCGCACGGGTTTGGCAACAAAGGTGGGGCACGCCCTCTTCGTCCTAGGCTAACCCTACTGACCACGCGCTAGCTCCTGGATCATGAGTCCAGGGCGTCCGATCAGGTACCACTACTGCTGACGATGAAGGAAGATAGACTCGCGCTTATCAAGGCTGTTGATAGCGGCGACACTGACCTTGGTAAATCCCCTTCTGCTTCTATTCATAAACAACGGCTTACACTCGTCGTAGTCTATCATGTCTTATTGCACCTCTACAACAGGCTACCTCTCGGTACCTTTTTCAGGCTCATAGAGGATGGAGGAGAGCGACTGACACTCGCGAGCCGCCTCCTGCAAGTCTATGCTCGAGAACAAAACCGAGAGATGCTCAGGGACTTCTACTATTCCGATGACCGCCGTGTAGAAAGCGCAGTGCTATCTCTAGAGGAATCTGCACAAATCCTTGTGAGCCTTCCATTCACAATAATGCTCAAACAAGTGCTTATCCAGGCTTACAGGACCCGGCATCCAAAATCAACGCAGTCAAGGCGGCTCAGAAATTCTTTTCAGAAGATAAAGATCGTGCATTTGAAGCCAAGGTAACTTTTATATACGGCCCCATCCAGCAACCATCATCCCTGAACGGTCATTCCGCCACAGATGATGGACGAAAGCGTTCGTTTGTTGAATCTACAAATGCAGTTGGAGCAGGAGACTGATGGGAAGATTACTTTTTCTGGTCTGAGCATCAACGACACCATTCATACATGCCTTGTCAATGGCATGGCCAAACGCGCCGATAAAGTCAAGTCTGATTTCAAGGTACCAGATAAAAGGTGTGGGATTTTGGTCACCCTTCGTAACAACGATGAACAGTCTCTAGATTCTGGTATCTCAAGTTATACGCCCTAACTTCTACGCGCGATTTTGAGGGGCTTGAGGCGTTTACAAAATCGAAACGAAGCCCAATCGGTTATGAACCTTTCGTGAATCACCTCGTTGAGAAGGGTTTCTCAAAAGAAGCGGCGACATATGTTCCTCGCTGCGACTCACCTCGAAGACCAGACCTGTACGTGAAATGTGGCGAGTGGCGAAAGGCAGGAGAAGAATGCAAAACGCGGGGAGACAAGGCGAAATTAACGTGAGTCTAAATCTATTCCACGACAACATCTAGGCTAAACACCGATCTGTGTGAAGGGAGTTGCGTAAGAAGGCCCCCAATTCACTGATAGAGCGAGAATTGGATCAAATAGCCACTTCCATGCGATGAAGAACTCTTTAATTTCCTCGTCGAATTAGTTGCTATGTTGGTTTAGCGTCTATTTTTATACCCTAGTTGGAATCACTATTGGTGTTCTGCTCGGATTGTCGTTTCCGATAGAACAACCAAGCCATTCGACCGGAAGTCACTCCGGCCTGAGCGTCAGACTCGTCGTTATCGTCGTCCTGGCTAGCCTCGTCGAAGGAATATGGGAGGGGTACCTCTCTAGTAATGCGGTATTGATCGACATTACCGAGGTGCTCGTTCTCAAGGCGGTCTGCGCCCATCGTCCGTTAGAAAACTGCGTCGTAGTGGTGAAGAAACGGTGTTCTCACAGAAATTCCATTGCCAACGTCGAAGCATTTCCAGTATACCGGCGATGAAGGTTCGCAGCATTATGTTAGGGCCGCGACTCGGGATATAGAATACCCAAACGAATCGTAACAGAACATTAGAAACCTAATTGAGAGTATGAGCTGCGGTGATGCTTCTCGTGCGTTACTATCTATCACTTACTATGGCGAAGTAATAGAACTATTATTATCATCAAGGTTAACATCAGCGGGATTCGGGAGGCGACAGCCACCTACAGGGATCGATTCGGTGTATACCAGCTCTGGCCTCAAGAAGGGAAATTTACCGTCTGATTTGAGGCGCAAAATACTCCAATCCATTAGAAGGTCCTACGAGTTCAATTAAGTCTGCTGAACGCCGAAGATACGCGGTGGTCGTACCCAAGAGGAGGCGTAGATGGCATATACGATGGAGGAGACACACCAAAGGGCCAAGCTTGCTCTACTCCCTGCACGGTACACAATCGGGTCAACTCTTCGTTTGTGGAGAATTAAACCCACCATTGTGTCTCCACAGAAAATAGAAGAAATAGCTGACGATGCCGGATGCGTACTTGCCGCCCTACAGTAGTTCGCTTAATAACAAGTTGAATCCCAGAGCAAGACTAGCCGGACTAACGTTAACCAGATGAGTGGGGAGCTTCGAATCGGCGTAACGCCGTAAACTTTGAACGACGCGAACTACGAAGGGCAGTATACCGAGCGCGAATGCAGCAGGCCAATGGGGAGAGGAAGTTCCACATCGCCTCCACTGATCGTCAAAACCTCGGGCATAAACGCATGCGAATAGGTACAGGTTTGACAGTGTGAAGAACAGGCTACAGAACTGGTCTCTGAAGACAAAAAGAAAGATCACGCAAGCATTAGCGTGTAAACAAAAACGGCAGTTTGAAAGGGTTCGAGACGAGAGATACTTGCCCCATCCAGAAATCTGCGAACTATATCGATGGGCGGTGAGAAGTAGTGAGTAGCGAGTGTGTATGTATATTGCGAGCGCCGTCGAGCAGAAGTTGAGAAATTGTGTCATCAATGAAGGGTTTGGCCCAGTTGGGACGTACATACCTCCACACGCCTTGTCCCCGACATCAGTAGCCTTCCTATCTTCCGTAGAAGCCAGAACCTTGAGGGTTTGAAGAGGAATGGGAATGGTTGGAAGAACACAAGACCCACAAAGCCCAGCCAAGCAAGAGGCCATACAGTGGTCAAGCCTGAAGGCAGCCCTAAACGTGAGAATGAGAGCCAGAATGCATAGCATAAGGTGGCAAATAGAAGTGAGGGGATCTGCGAAGAAATCAACGGAGGGTAGGTCAATCGAAAGCAATAATACCTCGAAATATTCCCTGTGATCGAGCCTCGTTCGAACGTCTAGCTCTATCTTGGGTGTAAGATGTATTTATGCCGACTGAGGGTACATGCATACCGAAGATGAAGACGTAATTTATCCTCGAGCGCGACCACACTAACAGATTCAAGCCGACCATCAATGAGAAGAGGACAGGGATCAACAGCATTCCATAAACGAAAAGGAGCGCATCCCATCCAGGTATCTCATCCCTTGTTTCTTGGAGAAAGCCTAGAGGAAGGTTAGCATCGTAAGGGAGGGCGAACGAGGTAACTTTACTATGGTATACCCCAGACACTAAGGCTGGGAGAGCTAAACCCAACAGTATCCCAGAGCGAAAAGTGCTGAAATGATGGCTTTTGGTTTTTCCAGACCCTCGCAAACGCGCACGAGCCTTCTTCCTATCGCCTTGTTCTAAAGTCGAGTCAGTAAGGGAAGCAGAGAAAGAGTGTGGGGGACATACCGAACCTCAAGGTATAGACACCTTCCATTTCCTCGATCATAGCGTTGACGGCTTTGTCGGAATAGAAAGCGCTTGTCTCAACCTACACTTATTCGTTCAGAACTTCAGCTTCACATAGCACTAAAACAATACCTTTTCCGCCATATACGCGTGTTGCACCGGAATCTACTCTTTGCTCAGCCTATGCACTTAGCAAGCTATCTCGACAAGCTGACCTTCGTAAACTTTTCGAACTTTTTGAGAGCCTTCCTAAACCCGGTGATATTCAAGATCTAGGAAGAAGGTCAGACATGAAGCCGTCGATGTCCAGGAATCAGGACGATCGCACTCGATAAGTTCTTCAGTGCCTCCAACGCGCTGGGGCTGGCTTAACGTGATGCTAGTTAACGTGTCAAGAGAGGGCTTACCGATAGTGTTCGACAACTGCTTTGCGTAATTTCTTCTTAGCGTGGTGGTATTCGTCAGGAGCTAATAACCGGGAGGACGCGTCTAATGCATGACCTTTACTAGGGCCTACGTGGTCGCTCTCGTCGTTTGAAATGGCTGTGCCACTGGTTGTAGGTCTCTCCATCGACGGAGGTTGTGTAGAACTGAGTTCAACAGTCTGTTCTACGGCGTTCTCCTTAGCCTTCCCCAGTCTAAGTCGCCATCTGAGTCCGCTTTGGTATTGCTTAAGTGCAGGATGCTAGCGTCTGCTTGTGCTCAGGAAAGGCCTCCTACAAAGCACGAGTCGGCGTCAATTTGCCACCGCAAACGAAAAAGGCTCACATAGAATTGTTTCCGGTGCTCGGCGAGTTCATTAAGTTGTTCTTTCAGCATTTGGGTATGCTCTTGCAAGGCCTTCTCTTGCTTCTCGTAGAAAGCTTCGATCTTCTCAAGTTCGTGATCGAGGGCGGCGAAGAAAGTTTCTCCGTGGAGGATAAGTGTGGAAATAACTCATGAAGAGGCATTGGCGTAAATGGACCATTCAAAAGAGTGGGTGCTCAACACAAGGTTATTCAGGTCTGCAGCACTAGAAAGTTGAAGGCACACTTACCTCGAACAGAGCCTCTGCTCTTCATGCTCCTAGGAATCCGTTGACTTTGCGATCGTCTAGATATCATTGAAGGTCGGTCACCTCGTACAGGGTTTGTCTTGCGTCCGGTTTAATTCAAGTGAAGCACAGAAAGGCAAACGGACGCTGACCTTGAACACTGGAAGCATGGCCTCGTTGTTCCGTTACCGTCGACCGATCGTGCAGTCCATTGTCGTTATGCTCATTAGAAGATCTTGGGCTCTCATTCACCGACAAGTGCGTTGTGGAGCCAGCGGGGCTATCGACTGTTTGGAGGGGAGCGCGTCGGATTGCTGTGATTCGTTTCTTGAGTCCGCGATAATCACTTCATCGCGCGTTAGGAAATTCGACGACATTGGAGAGATAGTACAAACATATAGGCCTTTTTCCATTCAGGGGTCTATTTATGTGGAATTGGCGGAATGTTAGTTTGCAGAGGCAACGGGACGCGCCTGGGTTTCCTCGAGATACCTTCCGAGCCGAAGTCAGCATAGATGGTCATTACAGCACCGGCGACATACCTCGCGAATTTCATCCTAGCGCAGGCTTTCGAAGGGTGCGACGTGAACGAAGATCAATCGAAACTTTACTGGAAAGCTTTTCTCAGGGCCACATTATTGCACCCGCCTCTGCCCAAGGGCCAAGACTTTTATACTTAAGAAACGCAGAAGTGCCAACAGCCCATATATTCCAACTTATCGACTACGCTCACGTAAATAAGGTATCGACACTGGGTATATACACAATCCCTCATTTAATCCAAATCTTCTAAGGATTCTGAGAGTTCACGATGGAAGATATCCATGAGCTCTTCAGAAACATCGCGGCGAGCCTGGCCCATTCCCCCGAACAGCGACAGGCCAGTAGCAATGAGGGGGACATAGGGAGCAACCTTCCCAAGCTTTGTCCCGAAGCCACGGGCCTCGACGTCGGTGAGTTCTCGGCCTAACAGCTCCTCCAAGTCCCGGGCAACTAGATCGTCGGCATCATCAAAGTCGCGCTCTTCCAAGTCATCGTCGGCATTTCGTGCGAAGAGCTCCTCGTAGAGTTCGCGTCGCATCTGCCCTTGAGTGACGGCGTCGAGACCAAGACCAATGAGCGGAGCAAATGCAGCGGCTGTACCGAGGCCACTGCCGATTCTGCTTAAAGTAGACTTTCCGCTCTTTCCACCCTTGGGAGGGGCACGCGCTTCGAGGTGGTCGCCGTCTTCAGCATCACGAGCCCAGAATTGCTCTTCGAGCTCGCGTCGCATTTGGCCCTGAGTGAGTGCAGAGAGCCCCATGCCGATCAAGGGAGCGAATGCGGCAGCCGTACCAAGGCCGCTACCAATCCTGCTCAAGGTCGACTTCTTTCCACCCTTAGGAGGAGCGCGTGCTTCGAGGTGATCGTCATCATCGGCGTCGCGGGCGGAAAACTCTTCAACGAAATCGCGTGCCTCAAGACCTTCGTCGTCGTCAGCGCCCCGAGCCCAGAATTCCTCCTCAATGTCGCGTCGCATTTGTCCCTGATTGACCGCATCGATTCCAAGGCCAATGAGCGGGGCAAATGCAGCAGCAGTGCCAAGTCCGCTGCCAATCCTGCTCAGAGTAGACTTCCCGCTCTTCCCGCCCTTGGGAGGAGCACGGGCTTCGAGGTCATTGTCATCTTGAGTGTCGCGGCGCACAGGGGCGGGAGCAGGGGCGTTCGGGTCGACGGGAGCAGGAGCAGGTTTTGGAGACAGCTTCTGTCTGAGGAGATCGGCACCAATGCCGATGACGGTACCCCAGGGTGCTACTTTGTCGAAGGTGCTACGTAAACGACGAGCCTCGAGCGACTCTTCGCCTTCCTCCGAACGCTTGGGCTTGCCTCGGAGGGCAGCAGGCTTGGCGGGGACCTTGGGTGCCTTGGGCCTACTTTCCGGGAGCATCCCGCCGATCATTGGGAGCCACGGTGCAATCTGGCTGACGGTATCAAGAATGCCGTCCAAGCCGCGGGCCTCGACGTCGGTCAGTTCCCTTTCGATCATCTGCTCGATCTCGCGGCGCTGAGGAGGAGGAGGGCCAAGGCGCTCACCACCGTTGATTGCGTGCAAACCAGCCGGGATGAGTGGGCCCCAGACTCCAAGATCGTTGACCTCGCGTCGTTGCTGTCCACCGAGGCCAGGGATCATGCTGATGAAGGGGATGAAGGGTGCGGCCTTGCCCAGGAATTTACCCAAGCCACGCGCCTCGTGATCAGACAAATCGCGACCCAGGAATTCTTCGATTTCGCGACGTTGAGGAGGGATGGGGGCTGGCTTCAGCAGGGGTTTGTGCTGGCTTAGACTTGAAGAAATCAAGCGCAAGAGGAACCAACTGGTGCCCATGGCGCGGCACTCTTGAGAGTATCCCTCAAACGACGAGCTTCGAGTTCGTCGACGTCTCGGCGTTGCTGGCCACCGAGGCCGGGGATAAAGCTAAGGAGCGGCAGGAACGGAGCGGCTTTTCCCAAGAAAGAGCCGATTCTGCGCTCCTCAAGCTGAGAGTTGTTTTCGTTAACATCGCGAGCCTGATTGCTGTTACCGTCAACGACACTGAGAAAATATGGATGAGACACAATTCGACGACAGAATCGCATAAAGGCTTACTTCATGGGGGTAGCGAGCGCTGAAGCAGCATTGAGAGCGAGTGCACCAAGAACAACGGCGGATGAAGTGTGAACCATGATGATAAGGGTGTAGGGGTAGAGTGATAGGAGAAGAGAGAATGTAGTTAAAGAGTGTTTAGGTCGTAAAAAAGAGTCGTAGAGTCGAAAGAGAAAAACCTCAAAGTGACCGGCACTGAGAAGGTAGTTGGCGAAGATGAGCTGTTGAGACAACCAGTGGGCAACTGCTGAGGGACCTATCCACCGAGTTGAAGGCCTCTTATACCTTGGAGCGTAAAGAGCGCTGCCAAGACAGGGTCCGCGTTTCCTCTCGGGGAGTTACAACTTGGTTACAACGAGACGAAACCAAGTTCGCACTTGAGCAGGTTGATGTTTCGGGATTTGATGCTAACCCATCGCCACCCATGTGCAGCCTAGCTAGCAGGACCCTTTGCTGCAACCGAATGGTTTCAAAAGCATAGTCCACCGCCTGAGACCGCGACTGCATGAGCCTGAGCATAGCGCCTCGCCGCCAGCAACGAATTACCGTCCACAGTGTGTTTTCGAGAGCACAACGGTCGCCATTTGGTGCATGTGGAGTGGTGAAATCGTCCACAAGTAACTCGGGTAGTGGCGCTTCGGCGCTTGCAAGTACAGGGACATTGCAACATTGCCCATCCCGTATGGAAAGTTGTTTCGGAGATCAGTGTCTAAAGTTGAAGGCTTGATGGATGGAAACATATAAAGCTGTGCACCGAACGACCTTCCGCGATCGTCGCTCTGAAGCAAGATTAAGCGCCCACCACCGATCAAACAACTTCCTCCGAATCGATCATCACTTGAGTAATGGCCCTCGACCTGACAGCGTTCAAGGCAATCATCTTTGACGTCTATGGCACTCTAGTCGACTGGGAGTCGCCAATTTACGAGGGTCTTATTCCAATTATCAAGAAAAATCCTGCTTGTGCTTCGTGGTCTCGGAAGGATGTTCTAGAGGCATACTGCATCGCTGAGGCCACTTTGGAAGAACAGCATCCGGATTGGCTGTACGCTAAAGTCCTGGAGGAATCTTACAAGGAATTGGACCGTCAGATGAGAGAAGGGGGAAAGGGGATCTAGCAGTTCTGAGGGGGACGCGATTAGATTCGCGGAATCCATACGCGACTGGCCTCCGTTTCCCGACACTGTTGCCGCACTGCGGTCGCTCGCTAAACGATACAAATTAACGGTCCTATCGAATGTTGACCACCAGTCGTTCGCGTTCACTCACTCTAAATTATCCGATGATACAGACCATCTCAGCCTGTACGTCCATGAACCACGGCCGGCGGAGACACCCCTCGATCCATCTCTTGTCTTCCATCCCCGTCGGAATCCCGAATCGAAGTCCCCATTTACCCTTATACTGACCGCTCAGGACACCGGAGCTTACAAACCGTCGCCGCTCGGAATCGGTGCGGCCATCGAGTGCATCATCAACGACCCCGACTGCGATGTCAAAGACAAGTCGGAAATCTTGGTGGTGGCCGTGAGCTTATTCCACGACGTCTACCCAGCTCACGAGCTTGGGCTTAAGAGCGTCTGGATTCATAGGCAAGGAACAAGGATGGGCCTGAATGTTGAAGGCAATTCACCAGATCTTGATTTGGAAGGAGTTAGACGACTTGGTGAAGATAAATGGTCGCTGCGCTTCGAGACGCTGGGTGAATTTGCGGAAGAAGTTGAGAAAGGGTTCGCTGATAGGAGGTAACCACAGCTGTATTGCAGTTCGCTAGATCACTGTCATCGACCGAAATGGCGCTCAGATTACCATAACATGTGGTACAAATATCTGAACAACGTTGACGTTGACGCAGGTGTTGCCTGTTGGCTATACGAGGCTGTACGATAAGATTCCAGCGCCGGAACATCAGCCTCGACCCTGGATCATATTGGGGAAACTCATGACTTGCCCCGCGCTGATTGGGTGTCTGTCAAAGTACGGGGCACCGCCCTTGTTTTTGCAAAGAGGCTTATAGGGCGGCCGCAAAGGTGGATCTCCCAGCTTTCACCTCCTACCACCCATGGCCGACCTTTTCGATTTCGGCGAACGGTTGGGATTATTCTTGATCGTGGAAGTGGCTAGTCTCTCGGCGATCGCAACCGGGGCTTTGCTGCTGTACATTCTGGTACGCGTCGGTTTTACGTGCAAACGGGCTCAACGTGTTAACACAGCATTGTCTGCAGTACGGTTCATTCACTAGACGACGAGACTCGCGTGCGGGTGGGCATGGGCCTCCAGGGGGACCCTCTACGGACACAGACAGTATCGACAATGAACCGCAAGATGTTAGCGGGTCAACGTATTTTAGGAACCTCATGGTTGCCGAACTCATACAAGCCATCGGTTAGTAGCTCCTTTCAATTATCATCCTCGTTTGCTGAATTATGCCGCAAATCCACTAGGCGGTCTCCTCAATATTCAATGGATAATTGATGCTGTACGTCCCCCTCACCCCCGTTGTATCACTGCTCTTACATTCGGGTTCAGTCAGTCGCAGATGGGACGCTTTGCACGGCGCAGGGGGTGATGAAGCAAATGGGAGATGTTGGCGTTGCTCTAACCACTCTCACAATCGCAACTCACACCTTCCTGGTACTTGGCCTACGCTGGCACCCACCAACGCGAATCCTTTCCATCCCGGTTCCCTTCATCGTCGTTAGTCTGCTCTGGACGTTCATTGTCCTGGCCATCGCTATCCCCGCCGGTTTACATCAGACCTCAGACGCGCCTTACTACAGCAACACAGGGTATTGTAAGTCCTCCGAGTTGCGTCAACCAATCTCGTTCCTCATGCTGAATTCTTGTCTCTTAGGGTGCTGGATCAGCGAGACATACTCGCGCGAACGCATTGGACTGGAATACTTTTGGCTGTGGGCTGCTGCTTTCATCCAAGTTGCGATCTATGTCTTCCTCGCGTTGGTCTTCCGCGGAATGATCGTCATCGAGAAAGGCAGATTCGGCTGGCAATCCGTCAAGACTTCGCAACTCGACCGCCACGATGATGATTACTATAAAGGAATCAATGATGAAGAAGCCAAAGCAACCAACGGACGCGCAATGCAAATGCTATTGTGAGGTCTTGTACTAATCATAAATACTTTATCCTGACCAGTCATTACAGCTATCCCCTAGTCTACATCATCACTGTCTTCCCCGTTTCAATCGTTCGATGGCTCGATTTCTCCGGTTCTAGTGTTCCGCCCGGAGCCACCATCTTCGCCGGAATCTTGTTCTCCTCGAGCGGTTTCCTCAACGTCCTCTTATACAGCATCACGCGCCCCGGAGTGGTGAAGGGATCTCCGTCCTCCGTCCCAGACGCTGAGCAAGCGCACAAGTTAAACAACGTCGCATTCCCCCAACAAGCAAGTCCCCACAGCGCCACGGCAACAAGCATCTCTGCCAGTCATGCTGAACGACGAAGGGCCGGATCTGTTAGGAGTTCGAACGGAACGACTCCTTTCAGCCCGGCGCAACGAAAGTTTGGAGTGCTGCCCGATCTTGGGGACGAGGATGAAGAGCAGATGGAATTGAGCAGCACAATAGGGCGGACGTATGGACATCCTCAGGGTGCCAGTCATAGCAGTTCAGCTCGCCCTGGGACAGGCGACAGCTTCTTCAGTGGTCGCACTGCAACTGAGCCCCCTTCGCGGACCAGAGCCCAACATGACGATGATATGGGCCGACTCCCTGATTCAGACGATGAGAGATAGTTTGAACGCCTCCTGAGCTAAATTTGGACTGTATGATGTAGCACATTTCGTTTTGTATTAACGGACTATCATCTTCGTATACCTTGATATATCATTTAGTTATTGAATCCAAAGTGCATGAAATCCTTGATGTAATTTGCGAAGTACCTTTCTGAGTTTGCCAAAGAATTTACACTTGTAGTTTGATAGAGTCCACACATTTCCGCCCATCCTAATCGAAACAATGGTAAAATACAACATGCATGTAGTATGAGGGGTGGGAGGTAAATGTAATGTTTGGAACGAGCCATAGCACCAGGGAAACATAATGATAAGTAGCGTGGTCTAGGTATATGTAGAGACGGGGTATTGATTTTGGGTGGAGATCTGGTGGGGATCCAAAGGTTAGTCCTCATGTGAGGACAGAGCCTGAGCTTCTGTGTCTGTAGTCTCCGAATCCCCGTCATCGGAGCTCGTCTCGTCGACAGAAGCAAAAGGGCTGGGGTCGCTGGGGGGATGGACGATGACGATCCACCCAGAGCGGGATTCACTGATATCCCTAAGCCGACCATCGTATGCGCCATGACCAGGACAATTAGCGACCAACGCCTTATAACAATTGAACGCCTCGTTGCCGGCGATGAGGGCTTCGCTGTATCGCCCGACCATGGCCAGACTGCAGGCCAGCTGCTGCAAGCACATCCCCTCCTCGAATGCCATATTTTGCGATCTCTGGAAGTGGCGCGCTGAAGAAAAGACAACGATCTCCTCTCCAGAAGCCTCCCATTGAATCCAGGTGTCATACTGTGGGGTAGAATCGGAGACCTTGCGCTGTAGTGAGAGCGCTTCCTTCGCGTACTCGACAGAGTCGTCGTAATGGCCGTTGATAAAGAGCTCGATAGAATAGTTGCGCACAGCGCGTGGAAGATGTGACGAGTAGTCGTAATCCGTGATTGTGTCGATCATAGCTTTATACATGCTAACGGCGGATTTGGACGCGTTGAGTCCGTCGAGGGTCCCAGAACGGAAGGATGCGAGGTTTAGCAAACCCCAAGCAACGTAAGGCATAAAAGCAGTATTGTTTCCAAGCATGAGGGTACGGTAGATAGTGATAGCCCAGGTATCGATGGCGGCCGCGTCGTCGCTCAAGCCCAAGTCCCAAAGGTAGTTGCCTAGATCTAGTAACTGCTCGGCGCCGTCTGGAATAGAGAGGCTCGAGGGTTTCGATTCCAACAATTCGATGATCTCGAGGACTTTGATCACCGCTATCCGCATGAGACTAGCTTGGGGTCCAGTATGTGTCATGTATGTTGATAGTTCCAATGGTCGATTATATCTTCCTTCGAAGTCGTCGACCGCGAAGGTACGTGAGGCTGAGATGAAGCTGAGGTTATCCACAATCTTCTGAATTTGCAGGCGAAGGAACTGGAATTCGATCCCGTCTGGCGAGGCTTGGTCCAGGAACTGCCAAGGGAGCGTCTGGTAAGTAGCAACACATTGGCAACTGAATGGCAACTTACCAGAGGAGGTCTGATCCCGGATATGTGTGAATCTATCAGAAGCCGAGATACTAGCCCTTCCATCCGATTCATCCTCGCCCTGTTCTCAGTGTTGACAACTAGAAGGCTGTTCTCCATGCGCATAGAAGTGATGTACTATAGCAAAAGTGAGATGAAGCACCTCGCAGCATTATTCGATAAAACAACTCACGGTAAATCGTCTATGAAAGGATGTGACATGGTCTTTGAGGCGAGATATGTCAGCTTCAATTTCAGCGTTCTTGATCCACGCAATAAATCCCGATTTCACAGTATAGAAGCGTGTCCGTTTACGCGGCTCCAGGATTTTAAGGCAGCGCGCAAGAACGTCTGTCAGCTCCCTAGTATATGAGCGTTGCTGTTGAGATACTTCCAATTTGACAGATGAAGGGTTACTCACGATTGCAGGTCTTCCAGTGATAAGGTTAGATCATAATCAAGATGTGATCCGTCAAGGACTCCTTCTCTCCGTTGACACAACTTCTGCAGTTCCGTGAGCTCGTGTACAATGTTGCTTGTCAATTCTTTGAGCGTTCGACGGTTTTGGCTGATCTAGGTATCCATGATCATACGTCAGCACCAGATTAAGAAGCTTGCTAATAGTAGCCTCACCTTGTCAACAGAAGACTTGATCCGTTTAGCGATGTCTATGAAAGTGACAATCGATGCAGTAATGGACAAGGGATCCATCGTAGGTAGAGATGGGTGACTGAGAAGGTTGACTAACCTAGCGTTGTGATGGCCAGTCCTTATAAGAAGAACCTTAGCGCTCAGACACCGCATTTTAGACGAACCCTTTGCCAACATATCTAGGTTACGTCAGAAGAGTTGTTCTGAACGAGAACAGTGAGCCCACTTATAATGTGTCAAATGGATATATTGATAGAGCCCACCTATGATTTTCTCAGCATACACCTCTCTGCCAACCTCCAAGTGAAGGATCATAATTCCAAGTCAAAGGATGAAGAGGGATCTCGGCATGGGCCATACACAGCCGCGGCATAACCTTTGGGATGGCGTATGTATAATGTAAGCCTGTGGATTGATCGTATTGATGGAAGGCGATAGAGTGGCCGCGGGTACAAAAGGAAATATCGATCCAGGTGATGAGGTTTGGGAAATAAATAGGTTCACCCTGAGTAACATGCACTGTTGGCGATGTATTTAGACGAGTACAGCCAATATACGGAGGCATCGAGACCATCGACACTGCCGTGGTAAAGCCCAAAGCCCATCGCTTACTTCGGGGGTTGTAGACCTAGGATGCGCTTCTGCAGCATTTCGACTTCGTGGGTCATGTGCAGTGACTTGCCCTGGACAACCGCTGCAGTGTACAACTTTCGTGCACCATCGCCATCCCCTGAGAGCTAGGGTAAAAGGAAATCAAATCAGAAAAATGAACAGGATCGTGGGGCACTTCACTTCATACCTCCCGTAACAAGCCAGCTCCATGATACGCAGCAACAAGCATCTCTTCGCAGATAGGTACTGTTCCCCAAGATTTAGAGCGAGCCTCTTGTACGACGGACAGCCCCTTCTGCGCCCAAGCTTCCGCTGAATGAATAGTGTGCTTGCCCTCAGGCCCGCGTAGGATAAGTTCGGATATTTTTAGCATCATATTCGCGCCTGAAAAGAGCAGTGAATAAAATATCCCCTGAAGCAATGTAACAGGTGCACACCTCGGCATTGATTTTCTGGCGATGTCTGTTTCTCGGACTTTGGTGGGACCAAAACCGACGCGCTGTGAAGATACAGGGGCAGGGCATATCTATGTGATGTAGTCAATATCACAAAAAATCTCATCACAAGGGAGGTGCAACTATACTCAGTCTGGCCTTTCTGCTCGTAAAATTCTGCAAGGGCTTCCAACGGCGCTGCGATATCGACGGCAGTAGCCCAACCCGGAAGGTCGATTCCTGCTAGTCCTTCGGGAGGATCAGGACCAAGGGTATTCGTAGTACTGCTTGCTTGTTGCGGTGAACCTTGTTTACCAGCGCTGCGCCCAGCATTCTTCAAGATTTGCTCTACAGCCACAACGAGCCACTTTTCTTCATCTTCCGCTAATTTTAGCTCTCCGGCCAATTCACCAAGTTTATATGCGATGGAAATGAGGCGCAAGGTTTCCGGGCCAGACAAAGAAGAGTTAGACTGGGCCCGGCGAAGGTATTCATATCCATCCGCATATGTGTCGTACGCAGCTCTGGTTTTTCCCTGGGTTTCTAGGAGATCGGCCAAAGCAATCGCTACGCCAGTGACTTTGAGATGGGGGTCGCCTCGTAGCTCTTCAGCAGGTAGTACAAGAAGTGACTGGAGAGCTCTTGATATTTCACGTCAATAACATAGTTGATACCGGGCGGAGGTACTGACCTCCGGAAATGTTGTTCGCTAACATCCAGATCCCCTTTCTGCTTCGCGTATAGGGCACGACGAAGGTCAGGTGCAACGGCCTCTGGCCATATCTCCCTGCTTTCGCGCCACATGGTATATCTGCATGATATTTTAGCTTGTGGTAGCTCGTATTTTAGCATTTGGGTACTTTGGGTTGAGTTGGTACTTACAACCAATACGCCAGGCTCCCCGTACCTAAGCACAAAGCCAGCGTAGTTCCCCTCCAGAGCCAATGCCGACTAGCACTGTCGCCTTGAAGATCAACCCCAAAATTCCGTTGCGTAGACATCGCCCGTGAATGGGGAGGTATGATACCGTATCGCAGACTTGAAGAAGCAAAAGGTACGAATGGGCATGTCTGTCGAAGCGTGGATACAAAGGCTGGTCGAACCACCGGCGACACTAAATTCATGTTTGAGCGTCGAGTACGAGCGGGAGTAGACACGGAGTGAAGAGTCGGCGACTCAATTGAATCGCATACGCGCGCAATCACGTGAGGAGCATAGATAGGAGATATTAGGAGCTAAACCCAAGACTAACCTCTCCTTTGCCCGCATATCCGGTTTCAAGAACAGGATGGACACATAGATATGTTACAAGAATCATCTACATAGCTCGTTTCAATTTAAATATACTCAGACCGTCGAATGCTGAATTATATAGAGCCCTAGGAACGGACGGTGCTCAGTTCTCATCGATGTCGAAAGCACAAGGTACAAAGGAAAGCGTACCCGGGTTAGGCTTCTTCATGCTCTGCCACCACTCTATATGGCATCCCTCCGTCGTGGTCTCCAGTGAGCATGCTAATTCGAACGATAGCACCTCTTCAGTCTTGCATGAGAACGACCGACGCCAAGTTTCACGAGCTGTGCTACTGAGGTGAACGTCCCCCACCTTGCTCGTCCTAATAGGCATAGAGCTGTACGAAAGACTTGATACATCAAGGGGTATCGTCGTGTTTAGTCGATGTACTGCTAATGCCATTGTTTTGTTTCCGGCAAGTAGGGTAGGGTCGAGAGATGGCAAGGCGAGATACAGCTCGCACCGCTCCATCCCATAATCTATTGCCCTAAATTGAACGACCGTAGATACCTGAAGAACCCGTCATTGGGACAAGGACGTCACGATGGATACTGCTCTCGTACCGTATCTGTGACGAGAACGCGCCTATCTCTTGGTGAGATAGTACCTATCGGACTCATATATCTCTTTACATCGTCTTCAAACACCTTATCCTTCTGGGCGGAGTCGACCTGAGTCATAAGTATGGGATAGTTGTTGAATTCCTTGTGTACAGGCGGCGAAGGGCGTGTGATCTCGTCGAAGCGAATGAACTGCGAAGGCCGGCGGAGGGATTGTATGTCTTTATACGTCACGGGAGGGTATGCGTTTGATTTCAAAGTCACCTCGAAGCGAAAAGAGAGGACCAAATTGAATATAGTGCATAATATGCAGGCAAGGAGGCAGATACGGGGAGTGAGTGTCGATTGTTTTGGTGGGGACAGGCCCTCATCGTCATCTAGTGTGGGGGACTCGGGAGATACTGGTAGGAGTTTGTAGGAAGACATCAGAACCTCCACTGACAGGAACCTCGAAAGTGGAAACCACTGCACCTCATTGCGCCATCGCACCTAAAACACTTCTGCACCTCCGAGATGTGCGAGCAGTAATGGAAGCATACGTCCGACCTCATGGAGCGCCCTGGTGGTCCATGTTGGACCATCTGAACCTATCCTGAACCTGGGTCGACTTCCAGAACGGGCATCCACAACGGTGATAGTATCAAGTGATTGCAGGAATCACGCTTGTTTCGTTGTAGCTATATTCATATGTGTTCATTTGGCCAAGACTTAACTCTGATGGTCGGGCTAAAGTGACGAGCGATGAAACGCACAATTCCTACGGCCTGGGTAGTGGTGCTGCTAGCACTGTTCAACGGAATCCTCGTCTTGCGTAGGACTCTTCCGCACGTGGAATGGCGAGAAACAAGGTAGTCTCAACTCAGCGTTCGCTGTACAGTGTCTAAAGAAATGATTAGAAGCGGCATATTCCTATATTGGCATGGACTACCCACCCATCTATCCTATGGGAGAACTTGATCCCGTCGCAATGACTCTGCAAGAGTCTGTTCGCTTCGGGTTTAACGCTTCGGACCCCATTGAAGCGCAGGAGTGGGATATGATCAATGCCATACCCCGAGGGATAGGCCGGACCCGACTAGGACCCGACCATAGAGCTTTCGTCCTCACATTCTTGCACCAAATGCATTGCGTGCGTCGCATCCAATACGCACTGCTCAACCGCAACGACACAATGGCCAGTGCAGGGCATGTTAACCATTGCCTCAATTACTTGCGACAGACGATCCTATGCGAAGCCGCTGATTCCGTGGAGAAAGGGGACTTCATGGAAATCGACTACGAGGAAGAACGAGTCGGAGATACATTAGTCTGCAGAGATTGGGAGACAGCAATCAGCATCTTTGACGAGCGATATGAAGACTGGGTCAAGTGGAGAAATACATGGAACTGAGACAATTTTGTAATGAATGATGCATTCTGCGAAATACAGCGAACTTGTACATGGAAGGAAATGATTTGAGCGCTTATTGCGACTATGGATGCGCCAAAAAGTCGCCGACGACCTGCATGTACCTCTCCCGCTCCTCCCAATGTGGCATGTGGCTCGACTGCGCGAATTTCACCCATTTCACCTTGTCTATCCCCCAGTAAAATGGCGCGCACACCTCGTCGGTCATGTAGTCGTGTTCCCCGTTGATAATCAAGGTCGTTACATGGCGCATCAAGTGGATTCGGTCGGTGATGTCCCATTGCGTTGCAAGCCCCGTTTCACCATTGCGCCTTGGGTCCGATTTCGTCAATGAAAATCACAAAATAGCAAAAGAAATACGCACATCGCGTCGAGGACAGGTTGGATCTATCTCGGGTTGACCTAGAGAGTACGTGACTTCTTGTGGAAATGGCTTGACGCGACAAGCGAAGGTCTCCCAGAAGACCAGCATGTTGGCTTTGTACTCGTCGCATTTGGTCGTTCCTTCCTTCTCGTGCTTTGCGAGCGTCGCCTGGACTTCTTCTGGCAGCTTCTTTCTCAACCGACCGATAGCATCATTTCTGAGCTTTGCACTCGCAAGACAGTCCATGAGGACCAATCGACGCAAGCCTTTCGGTTGGCGACGAACAACGAACTCGGAAGCTAAGGTTCCGCCCCATGAATGTGCGATCAAGTTGAAGTTATCAACGATCCCGAAATGAGAGAGCAGGTTTTCGAGTTCGTCGATAAAGAGGTCAATGGTCCAGAACGTACGTGTCCTTCGACTGGAGGTGTGTTGAACGGCCGCTGCCGAGCTGGTCGTAGAAGATGACTGCGTTGGGACCGTGAGTGGAGACAAGGTCGGCAATTGGCAACAGGTAGTCATGGGAGATCCCTGGACCACCGTGCAGGACGACCACAGGCCCGTGCTCTGCCTGCTGAACGTCGCCAGCAACCTTGAAATAGGTTTCGAAGGTTTCATCTCCAACGATGAATGGGATCTTGCCTTCTGTTATGGTGGCTGCCATTTGGTCGTGAAGTTCTAATGTTTAGAGCGATCTCCCAGCTTTTACTTACAGTGGTTTTCGTTATCAAGCTGCGACCACCACCTTGCTTCTGCTTACACGGGCGCTCTGGGAATTAGACCTTCTCCACATGATATCGTTCCGTGGTACTTATTCAGATGCTCCTCGAATGGATCAAACGCATGGGGATGTATGGGGAGGTTCCTCGACTGGCAGATCCCGTCCTAGAGCTTCAGATGACCCTACCCAGTCCATCCCCTCCATACCGACTCGTTCGCCAATCATCCCTTCCTCCCACTTAACGGAACTAAAAGCGTTTCAACTCAAGTCTCTGTTTCAGAGCGTCTATAAGTTCTGCACGGTCGGTTGCTCTACCTCATTCGCTCCTCTCTACTTCCGTTCTCCAGAGCCACCGCCTGCGAACATGTCGAATCCCAACCGCCCGAACCTCCCGGACAAAATAATATGGCTCGAACGGGCCGTCCTCGTTGGGGATTGCGTTTCGCAGATGCTCTACGGTACGCTAACCAGCAGTTGTCCTTGGTGCACATTTCTCAACTAATCAATCGATGTAGGCATTCTCTTTCTCGTGTTCGCTCAGATCATGTATACGCTTGCGATCCGTCCTCGTCAATCCGGACCGCGCAAGTGGCCTCTCATCGCATACACGATCTTGCTCTTCGTCTTGTGCTCCGTGTACAATTGCATGAATCTCAATTCATTGCGGTTGATGTTCGTTGACAATCGGATGAAGCCTGGTGGCCCCACCGCATATGCTCTTTCCGAGTATGGCAAACCCATCACCGTCATTCCCAATGCGTGCGCCATCGTAGGTGACTGGCTGGCTGCTGGCTTCTTGGTATGTTAAGAGTAATCGACTATGGGCTTAATAATAACTAATTGGAACCAATCCAGCTTTACCGATGCATGGTTATCTTCCACATGAAGTTCTACATCGTCGCAGTGCCCATCCTTATGTATCTTGGATCTGTTGGTACGTACGCTCCATTGGTAGCCAGTCTCATCAACTAATTCATTTACCAGCTACGGGATGTTTGGTGCTCTACCGTTCTTCTCGACCTGGTGCTCATCTGTGGACGAAGACCACCGTCGACTTCGGTGTCCCGTACTTTCTCCCTCTCGGTCGCACTTAATGTCCTCATCACTATGATGATCTCCATCCGCCTCCTCATTTTCCGCCACTCTCTACGCAAAGCATTGGGTCCTCAGGCTATGTCCGTCCCATACGCTTCCATCGCCGCCATGTTGATCGAAAGCTCGGCGCTGTATGCCGGTATCTCCCTTCTCTTCATCGGTGGCTATGGCGCGAAGAGCTTCGTGTCGAACATGTTCCTGCCCAACATGGTCATAGCTCAGGTACGTAACGATACCTCTTCTACGATGTTTCAGGGTTTTTACGCGGTTTTTACTTAGTTCTTGGCTCCTATGTTGATTATCCTGCGCGTGGCCCAGCGCCGCGCTTGGGACTCCAAAACGGCTACGACTGCCCCGATGACGGCCTTGAACTTCAATAAAGCCAGCCCGGGCGCTCATAATCACGCACATACGCACACAGACTATACGGAGGACCAGAACGAGAAGTTCGACAGCCTGCCCAGCGTCCAGCTGAAGTTCAAACAGCCGGACGGAAGCTATGGCGATTCAACGACGCAATTCACGAACTCAACGCGAACACAGGCTTAAGGCGATATGTGAAGTAGACAGAGACTTAAATTATTGGGTTATGCTTTATCGACTTTTCAAAATACTGGGGTTTTATCTGTCTAGAGATCTAGCTATTTGGTACAAAGCGTGTATATACGTGGTGACTACACAGACAACTATTGACGTTCCTTCCATAACGAGAATGCTGCTTGATTTCTGTCGGCTTCATCGTACAACTTTGTCCAATCCCTGCAAACAGCATCGTAGTCGCGCGCTGCTCTTCCTTCCGCATCCTCCACTGATTCAATCCCCATGTTCAAACGGCAATACAGGGTTTGTCGAAGGTAATTCATGCAATGCCGTGCGCGAGGGCTAATTCGACTGGATGGTGGAGACAAATATTGATCCCTGATGATTTGCAGGCACTTCAGCTGATGGAAAAGCGTCACGGTGTATGGCTCTGGTGTCGATGTAGGAGTCGAGGCTATGTGCACCAAATGGCCATGCTTGGGCAGTATCCTGTCCCACTCTTCATTTGCGTCTGGCTCCAGATCATATCGTGCACCCGTAGCTATACGCATGGCGACACTCTCCTCTCCAAAGGGAACAGAGAAAGAGAGTTCATGTGCACGGTCTACTTGGGCAGGTGAATAATAGGAGGAGGAATGGAGGAAAGAACGCCACCATAGTCGGAAGTTTCATGGCCCCATTCTGATTTCAATAGTAGAAGTGCCGTCAGAAACAATAGCACAGCTCCTAGACCCAAGGCGATCCAGCGACCGTATGGTGGGCGTTGTGCGCTCATAGTACGTCTGCGATTCTGGGGGAGAGAATGACGAAGGGACGAAGAAGTTGTATAACTCTGAAACGCGATGACTGTGCTGGAGCGATATGGGTTATAAGCACCTTATCAAATACACCCATGCTGTGAAGCGATGGTGGTTCTGAAGATCAGGGTCGCGGAAATCGGGGACATGTGTATATCGTGTATCGATCACAGGAGGAGAGGAGAGATGGCGATTTTCAGGAGGGAGGGTATCCGATGTTCGTGGTCCACCGCGCGGCAACGACCGGGGGTGCCTACTGCCTCCTCTGAGGACGGGGGATTGGGGGGAGCGATAGTGCCGTCCCAGTTGTTTGCGGTGGTTGTGAATACCGAGCACATGAAGCCCACGGTTTGATTTGGGCTGGCTCACTCCAGCGCTGCGGCTTGTGTGCACATGAATCATATGCGTGGTCTTGGTCTTGGAGAGTGGTCGGCGGCGTAATGGAGTCACCAAGTCTTTTCTGTGATGGAGTTCTGAGAGTATAAAGGCACATCCTCGAGCATGAGTGCTGGGTTATCCAGCTGCCACCGAATACTCGAGGAATCTTGGTCGAGATGCATCCGTGGAGCCTTTTCACCACCTTCGCACTTGTTGCTGTATCAGCTGCGTTCCCTGTTGCCAGTAAGTGACCATCTCTGCATAATTTCTAGCTATGATGCTATAATCTTCCCCAATTTTCTTTAGGAGAAGGCACTGGAGAAATCACCGCGTTTATGGATATCCGCGCTGAAAAGCCAGTAGAACTCACCGCAGTCATGGATATCCGAAGCGTCGACAAGCCAGTGGAACTCACAGCCGTGATGGACATTCGCGAGGTTAAAGAATTGGGGGTAAACATGGATATTCGAGAAATCAAAGAATTGGGGATCAAGATGGACATCTAAGGTGAGCCCTATCGTTTTTGAGTTACTCTTAGTTCGAGCGAACCTAAGTATTGATCTAGAGGCCGTGTTCGTCAAGACATATACGAACCGTGATGTGTATGATACATACCAGGTGTAGCGATAGACTTGCTTCGGACGTTGTTGACGCGTGCATTGTATAGTTGACTTGGTGGTTGACCAGGGGGTTATAGATTTTGTTGTTTAGCTGTTTAGCTGCTTTGAATTGCCACGTTTTCCGCATCAACTGGCGACAATCGATAACCTCCTCATCACCTTGCTGTTCTCTAAGGTTACGGGACTGCAGATGTCGCATCACAGGTAAAGGCAAATTTGCGGCAACGATAACATCGATTCAATTGCGCGTAGATCTGTCAATCAAGGAAAAGTCATCAAGTTAATGAAACGCTCATCAGCACACCTCCATTAAGTATACGCGCCTGCTTACCATCACATGGCTATGTTCGCAACCTCATCGCCCTCCTGCGACTGATGTATTGGACACACTGCAGGGCGATACCAAGGCTATTACCGCAAATCGAGACAAAGCAAGCGAGCATCCAGCGGACCATGCCCCCTCACAACATCTAGCAAGACCACCGTTATCACCCCAATCGAACCGTATTGTGTATAGAGGTCCCTGTCGATGCCCAATGCTTCGGGGGGCGACCAACGAGAGCCCTGGATGCAATTTGGTGGGTTTTACCGCCCAATTAATGATCTCAGCCAGCCATGGGTCGCTTCCCCGGCCGTCACGACCCGGACTCTCCCTCCCACAAAGTTCGCACTCGCCATTCATGAGAGACCAGTTGCAGTAGATGATCATAGCGATCGTGGAAAGAAGCGTCGTCGCAAAGCGTGGCGATTCCTTGATCGCTTGAGAGGTGAGTCTGGCGCTAATCTAAATCTAAAAGGTCCCGTTGGCATTAGAAGAAGTTAACGAGTCATTTGCTGTTTGCATAGGATCACCATCGTCAACTCAACGCAATGTGTCGGTCCCGGCGACGGAGCCCTTCATGAGCGATCAAGTACCTCTGCCTGAATGGAAAGCATACGGATACTACGCCTGTCCGAGAGTCAACGGGGTTGTTGTGAGGAATTCCTGTGAGTGCCACTATTGATGCGCGTTCTGTATTTGGCTCACAGGCATCAGCACCGACGGCAGAGACACCGGATGTCGATATCCAAGAGATGTTCGACTCTCTGCGCGATGTCGACGGTGATCACCCGGAGCGATGGATTTCCGGGACACATCATCCCGCGCTGCCTCCGCGTCCGACGAGGTGGAAGGAGCCCAACCCGCAAGACCCGCTGCCTTTTCCATGGGAATGCCAGTTGAACCCTTTCCTCGAGCACCAACTCTTCGGGCCAATGTCTTTGTGGTTTGACATACGTGAGGACCCCTCGATGCTCTGCTACGGCACCGTCGACACAATGATACCCCTCTCACCGGCGGACAGGATGCAACCAGCAACGTACCCATTCCTCACACATATGTTCATCAACGCGATCGGCGACGACCCCATCCAACCCTTCCTCTGGCCGTTCATGGTGCGCAATTCTAAGGGTATCAAATGCGAGGATGTGTACAACGCAGTGTACGAGAATTTCCAGGAGTATGTGTCGCAGTCAGAGTACGACGACTGGCCGCAGGTCCGGCAGGTTCAGTGCACACACTCGTACGGAGCGAGACATTCTTCTCGAGCGATCCGAGAGTCTGGATTCGTGGAGGGGATACGGAGGGTAGACTATCTTGGGGATAATATCATGTTTCGAGGCTTGGAACCTAATCCAAATATTGACGGGTGGGTGATGTGTGTAGGGCGTACCTGGTGATGGTGGACTTGTACATTCTCCCACTGTTGGATTATATCTTGCGCGAACACTCCTGCCCCCGCAACTCATAAGTGGCTCCTGTGAGGAAGGAACGAGTCAAGAACCACCATTAAGGTTCGCAGGCATTAGGCTGCAGACCGTGCGCCTCGTGCACGGCAGCTTTGACGAATCTGCATGGCACGATCAGATTTCACTCTTCTGTGAGTCGTTTCGCTCTGATGGCCTAGAGAAGTATCGCCCAAAGCTTCTGTGTTTGACACCTCAGCCTCCAGTAACGCACATCGTCCGAGTGGTAGATGCTCCAAGCTCTGTTCCTGGCGCGTAAAAGGGTACCGCTCATAACCAAGTTTCGAGCACGGCCAGGACTCCATTCGATATGCTCGGCGACACCTAGTTTGAAGGCGGGGCAGCTCAGATGGAGCCAAGTTCGCAACCAGCAGATTCAACTATACAATCATTGCATATCTGGCAGTCACATACCTCGTATCAACTTACTTGTTCGACGACCATACTCGACTGGCCGAGGTTCGAATGAAAGGTATTACGTCCAGCGAAGATGGCACGTCTGGTTGGATAGGCTGTGCCTTGTCGCTTTGGTGTGCTTTGGTGGTTGGGTGGCAAGACGAGTAATGCGAATGTAAGGTCCAAGTTAAGCTACAAGTGGCTGTTTTGATTTTTACTACTTATATCAGGTATATGGGGCTCAGAGGTATGTTGATATGGCCAGACGACGTGCGGGAGGATATTGCAGACTGTCTTCTATACCTTGTGGAGCAGGACCTCGATCACGCTGAGCTCGCACTTCAAAGGTGGGTTGTTACGGCTTTGCTGGCTGCGAGTGCGTATTGCTGAGGAATCTATTCTCTGACTCAGCGCCATCTTCGCGATGTTGTATCGACCTACCGCAGAGCTAGGAAGCAACCCGCATCTCAAGGTCACTGGGCTCATAATACTGTACGCGCGTATACTCGAGAACAACGACAAGGGCGCGCTCGCGTACAAAGCGTACAATACCGGCTGGGAGTACCTGCGGGAGGTCAGAAAGCGGGGGCCGCTCTCTGAGCCCGAGCTCATCCGGATGATTGCGATCGCTGCGAAGCTGAGCGTGCTGAGCTCTGACGCAAAGGTGGAGATGAAGTGGATGTCTTGGGCCGTGGACGAGTGCAGGAAGTGGAAGCAGAGCCGCAGTAGCGAGGGGTCCCCGGTGGCATTGGAAGCTGCTGGCCGGGAGCACTACGAGGATGTTCCCCTTTCCCTCGAGCCTCGGCCGACGAAAGAGTTGGGGTTCCCGAGGGATCATTGGGACATGGACACGATTATGTTCTATCAATGTTTCCCGCACCCGCAATGGGACGTCGAGGCCAACCCGAGCATCGTGTTCTTCCTCATGGGCCGCATCCACGAACGGCAGAAGCACCCCGAGTCAGTCTCTTCGTTCCGCCCATTTTATCGACCGCTGAACGCGCTTACACGCCCTTTGGTAGGCAGGCCTTGTCATACTACTTCGAGGCACTTGACGAACCCGACCCATGCGCGGCGCAGAGCGGTAAAGGTAGGCCTTTTTCTCTGAACCGTCGAATCTCAGGCGCATCAAAATTGATGACCACACGTTTTTATTCTTATACATAGAGCTTGCTCTGACCGAGACCGTGGCAAAGGTCGTGCAGAAGCACCCCATCGCCTTCGGTCACACCAAGACCATCGCCCAGAGCATCACCGACTGCACATCCAGCATTCTCGAGGAGTGGGTATCCGCCGGGGGGCAGGACTCCGCCCCTGGCACGACCTTCATGCAAACTATTGAGCAGCTGCACTACGGTGTGCGCGTGATCATCTCCTTCACTGTCGTCTGCTTTGCGTGCGCTAAGGTACGTGCTCCCTTCGTGCTCCCTCCTTGACTTGTGGAGTGGTTTCCTCGAAGTCGTTTCGAGGAGTCGATGGTCTCGTGGTGTTGCTGGGTTCGCGTTTGCTGACGGATTCCCTTCGCAGTCGCATGATAAGCAGCGCGTGCGCACGATGATGCTGCTACTGAAGAAGCTCCTAGACGCGAATGGGCAGCTTATCGGTCTGCTGAAAAGCAAGCTGCTCGAAGATATTAGAGACATCGGACAAGCCTAGCGTCGACGGCTAGTCTTCCTCGTCCACCCCACTCCTCACGCCGCCCTCATCTCCCTCCCCCAACTCACGAAGAAAATCATCCTCTCCCCTCCTCCACTCACCAAGAATTTGTATCAACTAACCACAATCTATATATCCCAACAACACACGCAATGTAAACCTAGACTCCATGTACATCAAGTTGTCTATGAACCCTGTCCGATCGTTATGGGATGTATACGCGTTCCGTAAGTACGTGACGCTGTGCTGCTTCCATCAGATCACACACCGAGTTGCATGTCGGGAGGCATGTCAACAAGGCGATAATGATGCCACTATTCGGTGCGTTTTCTGTGATTTCTGGTTAGTCCAAGGCTGAGTCGAAGTCGTTGCATCGGTAGGCTATTCGTAGCGATTGCTAGCGCTCTCAGTGAAAGAACGAACCTCTACTGAACCTTTAATCTCTTTGCTTTGTCAGACAGAAAGGCAGAAGTTCCGTGCGCGCTATAGCCGATGCTTAGCCGAATGGGTGATATTCTCTCTTCTGATGTTCTGCTCTCCCTTGGCACTCGTGTCGAGATGACCACTGTCCGGGAGCCGTCTTCGTTTCTTCTAGCTGGGGAAGTGAATTTGGACTCACCAAGGTGATTCTTCCCCGCATCACTTCAGCTGCGGCGACTATATGCAACATTCCGGGCGATGATCGATGATGTATCCATGGAGGAGACTCGGGATCATTACCTTCCCATGACCGCAGCGCCGCGTCCACTATTCAATTGGCCCTGCGCCGCCCTGCCGCCCAGAATGATTGTTCAGCATCCAATGATACATCCATGAAGGAATGCTTCCATGTCACATGTGTAGATGTTGACTGCTTCGTGAGTACGCTTGCTCAACTCGAGTCCATTAGCTATGCTTATGTACATATACGCTTTCCGACCCCCCTTGCTCATCGCCCTCGACGCGTAATTGACTCGGTGTCGAAACTTGAGAGTGACGCCCGCGACCTCCTCGTTCCGCCACTTGCTCCGAAGTTTGTTCGGAATCACACGTCAATTATCACCAGCGCCCTCATTTTGTCGCCGATCGTTTTACGTGATGCGTGATGCATTCCGTACGATGTGCGTACTCCACCCAATGCTCCGTCCCAGAGCGAGTGCCAGACCTCGGGCGGCGCAAATGGAGGCGATAGGCCTGTCGCTCCATGGAGGTCCTTGGAAAACGGAAATATCAGCGAAAAAATGGGCGGGACGCGCTCGCCGCCTATACAATTCTGCAGCTCTCGACATTCGGTAGTCTACTTCCCACATCGTTTCAGCCCTCTGGCTCCCTATTCGCTAAGGCAGGCTAAGGCCCGCCTTCCCCCTTGTTTCTCCTGCCGGCACGAGGGTGGAGGGCTCCACGGATGTTCGTGTATCACATGAAGTCCGGAGCAATATGTAAGGATTGTGCGTTAAGATTTGGGGTCACTCGACAGTATAAAAGCCTAGTTAGCGGTGCTCATTCTCTACTTACACAGGTACCCAAGCACCAACATGAAGTTCTTCTCTGCTGCTGTTCTCTCTCTGTTCGCCGTTGTCGTCGCTGCCCAGGAACCTCTTGATTTCGGAGGCCAATGTGAGTGCGACCTATCCATTGATTCTGCATTAGCTGACGATGCAATTCAAGGCGGGACCTTCGTTGGCACTGTATGTCGCGCTTCCTTGTGTTGACGCGCGCGGTGTTGATTCTTACTGACGCGTCTCTGGTTTCTAGTTTCCCTGTGATTATTAATGGCCACGCAGCTCTCGTGTCCACATACTAACCCACATAATCCTAGGCAAAGCCGGTCTGAAATGCTGCTACGTCAACCCAGACGACGGAAAGTAGGTGGTTCACACTATGCGTTCAAGAAGATGATGTTGACAACTTGGGGTCCAGGTGCACGCTCGAGGGCAGCGACTCTTTCGAAGGCGAGCAGTGTTTGTTCTGAGCTATGAGCACGGCGTACCGGTGCGTGGTGTGTATGCTGCGTTTACGGCACCCAGGCTTACTCCATATCTAGCGTTGGGCACTCGTTCCAATAAGTAAACACTACACAGTCCTCTTTGTAATGAGCCGCGAACTGGCAAATTATGCTATCTTCTTCAGCGTATTGACCTAGACTTGAAACCTTCCTGGATGAGATGGGACGCAAATATTTGAAGCATCGATGAAATGCCGTTAGCATTAGATCATGTCACAATATGAGCTTCAAACATAAATTGATGCGCAATCGGATTGTTGAGGTTCTTCTATGTCGAGTATATGCTACATATGTTCTCGAGCGGTAGTGCAGTGCGTCGGTGGTAAAGTCGATTTGATCCCCTATCTCTTCACTGCCTTACGTAGTAGCGCTGGAGCGGCATAGCCTTTCCATTATCTTCCAGATAAATACCAAGTCCATCAACGTTCATTGAACCGTGCACGACGACGTGAACTCTCAGTGTTGCTGAACAAGCCGTATCGCAAAATCCATCCGATCGACGAACTTGAAGCCTTGCTTCTTGCCTTCTGCCACTATCGATCACTTTTGACATAACATCGACACATGCCAAGAAATAACACTCTAGTCCTCCTCCTCGTGGTATTCATATTAGCCTTTTGCCTTGCTGGCAATGGCGTATATGCCTTCGGAGCGGGGAACATCCCTTCGTGAGTGATCGTTTAGCAGCCGAATTGGTTGCAGGAGGTGTTCAACGATGCATGGGGCAGTTTCGCGTACATGGAAGGCAGGGCATTTCGTCACGGTGATATTGTGCGTGTGTGATATCCTCGCGGTCCGTATATGTCTAAAGCGACAGCCTGTCGCTACAGGAAGATATTCTATCCGATCTTCTGAAGAAGGGAGGTGGGGGTTTCGCGCTAGGAGCGTTAATAGGCAAAGGGGGATCTAAGTTCAGTGGTTTGGACGTCAAACGAGTTTACTTTGGGTGCGTTGCACTCTGCAGATGCTGACAATGACCCGCATTTACTTATTGTCTGGGGTGCAGCAATTGGCTTCGCGATTACAGTCAAGTAATGTTGTCTTGACTCATCATCTTGGAACTTGGCTGACTATCCGATCTTCAACAGGCCGTAGATATTGCTGGCCTGTCGAAGTTACAGCTCCAGGTGATTTCCAGAGCCGTACGATGTGTATGGACAACTGAAATGTGTTGAATTTCCCCTAGACAATCATCAATCTTTGCATGGCTCTTGGTTTCATGGTATGTCGAACCATCGGTCGCCTTTGAGCTGCAAGCTTATTGCCTCTATAGGCTCACGGATACGCGACGGGCGAATTCGAGGTCACTGCCGAACGTCTTGGATGTTATCTCCCCGTGAGCCCTCTCTACTGTATTCACCTTAAGTGTATGCTTACTATTGTATGCGCAGACTGAACACATTGACTAATCCGAAAGGCTACGGTGACGGCCAAGACGCCCGACAAATCCACCCAGGACTCCGTGGTCCAGTAGACGTACGTACCCTCTCTTTGCCGTGACGCATATATCGAGGCATATATCAACCTTAATCCTCAGCCCATGGAACTGGAAATTGATTCCCGTACAGGGATGAAGAATTATATTGCTAATGGTCCGGAGCTTGCTCACTGACTACGTGCGGATATATTAACCGCGTTTGTTCACAGAAAATGGGCGTTGGGACACGTCGAAAGCATTGGTTAGGCGTACACTCGAAAGGATGCATTCACCTTCGGAAGGACAGTATCGATCTCAAGGAAGGAAAGATGATGAGTACGAGGCTTTCAGATTGTTGGGTACAGCTGTTCGTCCCCTCCGTTCCACCACGCTCCCAGGATTTTGACTCACACTACGGTCACATAGCTTCATACGTTGGAGGACTTCTCTGCACATTCGAACTTCTGCGAGTTAGGCGCTCATTAGCATGGGTCACCAGCAGGTATTTACGCACGTCGGCGATCAAGTACGAGTGCAGGCGTCCAATGGCAAATGGGTTGCCCCCCTCGTCACTGGTACTTTCGGATCCAGCGATTTCATCCATTCGTTGTTGGGGGAGGCTACCGATCATCTTGTACGTCCGGCCTCACGTATCATTTACCATGATTATCCTGACAGCTGATCAACTTCCATTCATGTAGAGTGAAGCGTCTGTATCAGATCTTAACCGACAACTCGACACCGCTCGTTCCAAATCGATGTCTACACGCGGGCCAGGTGGCGGCAGTGCGAACCCCGCAGACAGTCTTCGCAACCTTTTGTTCTCCCTTCCAGGCGGTACGGGAGGAGATATGAGTAGAGATATGGAAGGCATTGAACGGATTCGGGCAGGCTCTGCGCCTGGTGGGGGTGGTAAGAGACCGGAGGACATGAGCCCACAAGAGTTACATGCGGTGTTGTGGCAGGTGTTGACGTTTAGGGATGGTGTGGTGAAGAATATCTCGAACACAATTGGTGAGTAGACCCCTCAATCGGGTTGTTCATATGCTGTCGAAAGGGAAATCCATCAGCCCTCTAATGATTTGCAGAGAAAATTCCGGGATTGGGGCCACTTATTGATAAATTAATGGATTCCATCTCTGGTGAGTTGATTTGGTGGTTCTGGTGTGAATCAAGATGGTATAACCCTTCCCAGTCTTTGTCTTCACGACGTTAGAAGTACGCATTCCTACGTTACCGTTCTCTAATCACCACGCTAAGATTCGACTATTTTCATAGCCCTTCTTGAAGCCTATCATCAAATCTGCAACCAGCGGTTTGAGCGCAGCTTCCAGTGAAGTTATTGATAATCATGATCAATACGAGGTATGCCATTCATACCCCGTCTTGCATTCTGGTTGCAACTTAGGTTATTTTTAGGTCTTTAACGATCCTCGTGCTGTGCGTATTGCCTGCTGGATATGTGCACAAATGTGTTAATGCTATTTTTAGTCGGATCCCACTCACTCTTTCTTGAGTAAAGACCACTTCGTACGCCCATCTGAAGCAGGGGGAAATGGGATACTGAAAATGATCTACAGAACCTCATTCTGAACGAACCAGCCGGCCGGATTGCTCAAACTGTTGTTGTAAGCTCACTGTTCATCTAACAAGCTTTGATTTCTTGACGCTCAAACCCGCAGAAATATGCTGTAACTGAAGTCATCAAAGCTTGGGACGACACGTCAATAAACGTCCACAATGTTACCGAAGACATTCTCCAGTGCCTGTGCGTACTTCAGAAGTATATCCCCGCCTTTGATTCATAACCTTTGTCGCAGTTTCCACCCCGACTTTCACAATTCCTCCTCCAGGATACAGCGTGAAATGATGCAATGCATGCACGATTGGGTGAAAAGTCTGGGGGGCAAGCAACATCAGATCATCGGCCGTCTCGGCAAGAACGAAGTTCGCAACCACCAGAATACACGTCTCGCTGGTGAAGGTGGCGCTCCCGAAGCCCAAGGAACCTACGCTCACGCTCAAGGCATACAAGCTCAGAACGCGTTGCAAGGGTACATTGGGCAGATCCCCGGTGTTTCTCAGGTGCAGTCTATAATCGGCGGTGGTAGCGGCGTGAAGAGGGACGGTCCTGGGGGCGGTGGGTATCCAGGCGCCGGTCACGGTGCAAGTGGTGGACACGGTGCTGGGTATTCGAGCCCTCCGCCCCCGATGACTGGTCAGGCCGCGTCTTACTTTAATGACGCGCCAGCATCGTCTTATCCAGGAGCCGGCTCATATGCTCCCCCGTCCGGCCCACCACCAGGAGGTGCGTCCTCGTATGCGCCTCCCTCTGGCCCCCCTCCCCCGTCAGGCAATAGGCCCTCGCAGCATTCAGGCTACAACCCTTCATATACTTCTCCTCCGCCCTCTTTCCCTGGTGGACCTCCTTCTCATGGGGGGCATGGCCACCATCATGAGCACGGATCCGACAGAGGCCCTTCATTCCCTGGCGCGCCTTCGCATGGACCTCCAGGCGGGGGTCCTGGATTCCCATTGGCACCATCATTCCCCGGTGCGGGAGAAGGGCATGGAGGGTATTCTTCTTATGGACAGCCAGGCGGGTTCCCTTCGCCTTCTGGACCAGGTGGCTTTGGCGACCCATACGCTCAGTCTCCTGGTGCTGGCGGAGGCATGGGCTTCCCTGGAGCAGAACCATTTGGCGCACCCGGAGGACCTCCCCCTCAATTCCCCGGTGCTCCTCCCCCTGGAGGGTATAGCTATGGGAGCGCGTATAGAGGCGGGGCTAGCGGAGGTGGTGGCTGGTGAACAACAGTACAGAAAGGAAACAATTGGTCAGGTTTGTAAAACTAGAAAAATAAGAACGTTGTTGTATTCAGCACTATTGTATGGTTCACTTCGAAATCCAGTATACATGTTAGTCTCTGAAATCCGGCGGACCACAAGGTCAACGTTGAAACATCAACTGTTGACGTGCAGAACTAATTCCTGGGTATATATTGGGTAGTATTACACGACTAGTAACTCCAGAAAACGAAAGCATCGACGTATAGATAGGTTGACTTAAGCCACATTTATCTCCCTGGCGTCCCCCAGACTATTAACAATATAAAGTGTGTTCATGCCAGTACCAGTGGCTTTGTATGACAGCGGATTGCGAGAAACAAACACGGAAAGGATGACGTGTGAACAAAAGGAGTGAATCGTGACGAAAGGAGGTGTGTTTGGGAAGATGTGGTCTACTATGTGAAATGAAAGAAAAAAAATTGTGAGACGAAAGCTACCACAGCGGAGGGAATGCACTAACGTACCTTTACAAATGAATGTTGACGTTGTTCTACGTGATGGGGGCCGGTCGGAAGCTCATAATCTCTTCGTACAATAGCTCCTTCAATTGTTCTCGGCTGATATCGTCCTTGTGCACTAAGGAACCAGGAACGTTAGGTCTCAGGGTGGGGGCAAGTTCGACGGAAGAGAACATACAATCGAACTCAAAGAACTCGGGGTCAAGTGGAGGTGCCACGGGTTCGTCATCGGGGTCGTGCTATTGTTAGATTTTCTCAGGTCAGTCGAGGATGGCTGGTATGATGAGGGGATACGTACGTATGCTTCTAAGTAAGGGTGCGCCAACGCCTCCTCCACAGTGATTCGTTTTTTCGGATCGAATGTCTGATGAAGGGAAAAGATCAGAGGTCTTGTTCAGTTTAATTATATCCGAAAGGCGTTACCAGAGTCTTGGTCAAGAAATCTATGGCCAAGGGGTTCGCGTTGGGGAAGAGAGTCGCGAAGGGTTTGCGCTTGCGGAAAGGAAGCGCCCGAATATAGTCCCGGGATCGCCGTGTGGTGATGGCGTAAAATTCGTCCAGTGTAGGCGTTCCCAAGACATCGAGAATGAGGCTGAGTTGATGGTGATAATCACGACCGGGGAAGAGGGGTTTCCCGGAGAGCATCTCCGCCAAAATACACCCCACTGACCAAACATCGATAGCCTAATCGTAGCCCGGCATAAGCTTCAGCCGCAACACGCAATACTGTGAGGGGTGCCCACCTTTGTGTATTGCTTGAATGTCAGCATAATTTCTGGGGCCCGGTACCACCGTGTTGCCACGTATTCCGTCATGAAGCCAGTCTCCGTGCCAGATGGTTCCGCAGTCTTCACCGATCGGGCCAATCCGAAGTCACATACTTTGAGATCACAGTTGGCGTTCAAGAGGAGATTTGAGGGCTTCAAGTCTCTGTGGATAACGTCGGCAGAGTGGAGAGCCTTCAGTGCCCGCAGCGTTTGATAGATAAAGTATTGTGCGTGATCATCAGAAAGGTCCTGTGTTCGAATAACGCGATGCATATCCGTCTCCATTAGTTCTTGGATCACTGAGAACAGCCGACATGTTCATCATTAACGCATCAGCACCGCAGGAGACTAGAACTCACAGTATACTTCTTTAAAAGCCTCTAACGATGGGGGTTTCACGAGATCAAGAATGGAGATGATCTATGTGACAGGTGAACGACTAGATCGCAATGGAAGACACTTGAGACACATACATTCTCGCTGACCCCGGCTTCACTGAGGAATTTGAGCAACTTCAGCTCGCGCAGCGTCCGCAGGCAGAACATCGAGTGGTCGAACGGTGCAATCTTTTTGATCGCAACTTTGCGCCCGCTGGGCTTGTGCAATGCTGAGCAGACAATGCCATACGCGCCTTCTCCGACGACATCCAGTACTTGATATTGAGATCCTAAAAAGAGACAAAGGAAATCAGCCTTGTATTCGATTTTCCGGGAGATGTCTAAGGCAGTGGCTCACCAACGTTGAATCTAACTTTCCTGGGAGCCGCTGCGGCGGGCTTAGCAGCCTTAGCGGGTTGCTGCTGCTGCTGCGCGGTCGTCGTCGTCGTCTCAGGCATCGAGGATGGGGGTGAAAGGGAGATGGTGGTAGGAATGAAGGAAGAGACAATAAGGCGGACTGGTGTATATGTACGATCCTATTGAGGAACGATTACAACAACCAACAATTGCCTCTTTGGGCGACTGATCTCAGTCAATTATTCCGTTTCCTAGCATTTTGCCATGGCAATGGGATCACTGGAATTCAGACAGTGAGCTGATTTCCATGGTCCCTTCCAAGCGACCGTGGACTGACCATATCAATGGCTGTACCGACATCTGATGGCCTCTGCCCGGGGCCGATGTTGAGTCTTTAATTTCCTTTCTTATGGATCTAACTCTTACTGAAAGCCGCAGTGAATATCGCACAGGGAGCTCATATGTTCTCCTCGAGAAATCACGGTTCGCTTTCATGGCATTAATGAAACCGTGCCTCGGTCAGCTTAGATGACAGAGGTGCCAGCTAGATCGCCGACCGCCTGGCACTCAGATGTCCCCCTCAGCACAAACCTGAGGTGAGCACGGCGCCAACGCGAACCAATCGTCAGAGGCCATGACAGGCGTTATCAGCGCAGACCTCTGAAACATACTCCTAGTCTCGCAAGCGCAAATGAATGAGAGCGGAATTCGAGGTACGAATTTTGTCTCAAGGTTTCATCCTTCTGCATCTGATCATGATTTACACCAAACCCGCGTTGAATCCTCACTGACGGTCTTTTGGCTTCGCCCAGCATCACAGAAACGGCGTCCACATCTCAGCACGCGTGATGAAACGCATTCACTCGACCGGTGGATGATATCAGCGCGCGAATTCTCCTGCGGTAACCCCTCATGACATGTAGGTCTTCTTTAGCCGGTTGTGACTTCTCGCCGTTTGATCCTCAAGCGTTCCCATTGCTTCTCACTGGGCTCCTGGCTCCTGGCTGCGCCATCTGACCGACCGGGAGATCGACAGACACGTCATACCGTTCCCATGGCGGGACTGGATATCTCACAACCCACATGCAGTTGGATAGAAAGAACGACAAAAGGCGCCTGTACATTGACTCCCCCCCAATCCAGCAATCACCCAATCAATGATGCTAGTCGCTCCAGCCGCCTCTCCATATAGCTTCGACGGAGGAACGCACGCTGCGTGCGAGCTCTGATAGGCTACCGGCAACTTATCTGCAGTGCCAGTCACGACCACGTCCTGCCGCCGCGAATGCAGTCAAGACTCAACGCGAGTACGAGTGTATACCGCCGCCATTGCTGTTTCATAACAAAGATGGACAGATGGCACGTTTTGAGGAACTGAATTGGTGATGATGATTTTGTACACCCGTGGAGTTGCAGACGTGCATATACGCCGAATGGGTGGTGGCTTTACTGCTACGAACCTGAGATATCAGTGTCGCATCGGTCGAACGGGACGGGCGAGCATGATGGATGATGGATGATGCGACGTGTACGCTCCGAGTGCTTCGTCGCATCATATTCATTCTATTCATTCTATTCATTCTATTCATTCCATCCACCACTGAACAGATGCGATGCAATCAACGGTTCTTGGACGATCGTGAAGCGCCACGATCGCAAGGCTGCAGGAGAAGAATCGGGCGGAAATGAAAGCGCTTTCCCAGATGTCGCAACTCCTGGATGAAGATTCGAGGGCCACATTTATTTGCGCGTGCCTCGCCTCCTTCGACGTAGTATACAATCGCATCCCAACGTTCTGCTCGTTCAACGTCCGTGGTCAGTACGAAAGCCCATATACAACCAATACCACCCGACGCGTCGATCCAAATCATGGTAACTATCTACTATCTATCGTTGGGGTGGCTTCACGCAACGCACGCGCGGGTGAGGAGGAGGCATCTGCGTCCACAGCCAGTCAGCCAGTTAATCAACCGCATGCACAGTATAAGAACGCCAAAAGAAAAGAAAAAAGAAAAAACTCACTTCCCGTATTCCGTCTCTTCGTCAGGGCCACGTTCGCGACCGCCACTAAAGAGAAGCAGCCGCACCCCCAGGCGAAAACGCAAGTCAAAGTCTGACCGACGGCTGCAGCTTCGCAGACGACCGCAAAACGCAAGGTTCCGTCCGCAGTCAGGGGGAGGGTCTCGTCTGAGCATGCGGCAAAACACCCCTCCCAGCCCGCTTCACAAGTGCACTCCCATCCTGAGTCTGCAAAGGCCCATGCGAAAGCAGCGCCGTCGGTAACTGCCTCGGGGAAGGAGGCGGAGAATGAGAAGGAGAAGTCGGAGGAAGAGGTTCTGGAGGAACAGATGGCCCAGATTGACCAGATGCTGGCGATGGAAAAGCTCTTCCCGACGACAGATCCGTGGGCGCAGCGGGTAGACATATCTACCGCGCTGTATAGACGTCGAACTGCCTTACGCCGTCAACCCTTTTAAACCCTCAGAATACCCGTCGTGGCGCAGCATGCTTGAGCAGTTCGCGCAGAACCGACAATACTCATCGAAGAACGCGACGAGGTCGGGCCCATGTCCTCATTTCCTCATTTCCTCATTCCCTCGATCTATGATTCTCATTTGCATCCCTAGTATGTGGTCGCTGGCTGGGGGAAATGCGTTTCCAGGAGCCGATGTGTCCGGCGCAAAATTCCGGCATAGGCTCCTCAAATGGCCGTGGCACGTCTTCCAATGCCGGTCCACCAAACCAAACGCTTGGGTCGCTCCCTTTCGCGCCGTGCGTAAGTCCCGCACATATCTCTACCATTATCCTAGAACTAAGAACTAACGGTTAGTTCCTCCAGTAATGCCGTTAAGCGCATCAAAACACACGCCATCGACTCGTACCAAGACACGCAACTCAAGTTATTGCAGAAACGCTGCTATGGAGAGATACCTCTCGCCCGCCCGAGGAGCCGCGTACCCAGGTATTGCGTGGATACCTATATGTATATATATATGTATACGCGTTTGTCGATATCAGAAACCAGAATCCAGAATCCAGAATCCCGCCGGCGGTCGATCTCGCTCCTCCTCGCCGCCCAGACTCGACTCGCGAGTGCAATCAAGAGTTACTAGTCAAGAGCAGCGCTGGTGCTGGTGCCGGTGCCTGTCTCCCAGTGCAGACGTCACCACGCCGCAGCCTATAAGTTATAACATGTATAACATGTCCCGCAATCAGATGTGCGTTGCACATCTGCAGCCGCAGGGCTATAAACTTTAAAGCCAGGATTCCTGGAAGTACTCGCCCTTTATCCTCTGATTTATTGCACGACTAACACCATGCTATAGACTTCGACATGAACGTGAAACACGTCTACACTGTTTCCGTTGAACTGTCGGTGTGTCGAGCCTCGTATTGATTCGTTATTTTGAGCCGCTGCTTATCGTTCGACTGTAGGGGGAGTTCCAATGGGAGTACGACGCGCCTCTGGTCAGTATCCCCGAGACTGCTGCTCTTCACCTAGGGTATGCTCGGCTCTGAATCTTTGAGATGACTTCCTCTAAATATTGTCGACAGTGTAGTCCAACTAGGGCTCATGGGAGGAGTCTTCCAGCGAGCTTGTATCGCTTCCTTTGATGGGATTGAGTTGGACGGATCGACAGTGGACTCGGGACTCGGGCGAAGATCGAACCTTGATATATTGATAAGTCGTCGACACTCTGTGCGAAAGAGTCCTATATCTTTGTTCCGGATTTTCGACTTGCCGCTCGAGTTCATCCTATATAGTTTTGATAGTATCGCCTGCTGCGTACACTAAATTCCTGAGCCCCGCTTTGTTCTGTTTGATCTCCTGATAGTGTCCGTCCGAAGTTTGTATTTGTATCAGCAGAATGGTAATAATGATTAATCAGTAGCGAACTCACGACGACTTTGTCCCAAATATCCACAGCCAGTTGTGCGGCGAACACAATTGGCGGGAACCGACACCCCTCCGGTACTTCGGATGTTGGGTGAAGGCCCGCGGCGCTACACAAACACAGTCACTCCAGCGTTCCACCTTGGCATCTGCACATTCCTCCCATTCCAAAATGTACTCTCTGATAGGAAACAGCCTGCACCCCAAAAAGAAAAAAGAAATCCGGCATCAAAATAATCTGATTTCAGGTTGAACTGCTGGCGCGCTTTGCATTGATGCTTATGGGTTTTGGCCACGTTGGGTCAACTATCTTGCAAACAGCAATAAATTTAGACTCTGCTGCGCTTCGTCCCTACATTACTTAGCCCTTAGCCCTTGAGAGCCCCAGAAACGGATCCCCTTTATCGAACAGCAGCTCAAGCAACACGACCTCCAGCGATGGACAGAAGCCGTTCTGTCCCACCGGTGACTCTGACTGGATCGGAAATCACACACGTTGCAACATTGGCGGTGAACACACTGCGAGGATTGAATATCCGCTGCATTCTGGTGGGAGGAGCGGCTTGCAGTGCAATCGGAAGTTCGCGAGTCGCCAGGGTAGGGGTTGTCGTATACTCTGCCTGGCATGCTCTTAGCTGATGCATGTGCATGACGCCCGATCTTTTTAGAATGTAGACATCGTGGTTTTGTCCACCGACGTTGGTCTGGAGGAGATCAAACAGAGGATGGCTGCTCGAGACAGCAACTTCTTCCTTGCGTCGCCCAAAAACCCACACGCAGCTTTCAAGGTCTTGTGGTACGACATACCCCCCGCGGCGGTCCCCCGGAGCCGCCACCTGCCACCGATCATTCGTCCGTGCAGGGTCAACATTCTCGCGCCAGGTGTAATGAACATCCCCGACGTTCCCCAGGGATGCGCCGTGGAGATCAGGGGTCTCCCCCTCATGCCGCTCATACCCTTGTTGATGTTGAGACTCCAAGACTGGACGGAACACCGGAAGCCGGGGGTTGGATCCAGACGATCTTTCCAGCAAGGAAATGATGATTTCCTTACCATAAGGGACCTCCTCGATATTGGGGTGCGTCGGGGATACACCCTGGATGCCTGCAGAGCGTGGCTACCCGCCAGCCTTTTGGAAACAGCCGAGGAGCAGATTCCTACGTATAATAACTACCATCCGATGAAGGCAGGACATTGGCAGAGGCTGGGATTTTCTGCCGCTTCAGCCCAGGGCTGGCTTCCAAACGGGGTATTCAGTGCTGCTCAAACCTCCCAGATGTTTGAATCATTGGCGGAGATGAATATATAACTACCGAAAGGCTGTGTACTACATATGCCTGCAATGGAATGTCCTCTGTCTCCCCAACATCGTCATCGCCCTCGTCCACCGATCCACTAAGTGATCTCTCCTTCTCAACAGGAGGAGGCGGAGACACTTCAATACTCGACGGAGTCATCACTGCTAGTGAACTGGGAACCTGGAGTCTTTGTTCATCGTCCCAGCTCTGCTCTTTCGCTTGCCTGCATCCGGAGACGATGATTGCAGGTCTTCGACTTCTGCTGCGGGCGCGTGAACCCTGCCGAGTGCGCTGGAGCCACGGCGTTGGCCCCTAGATAAAACGAAGCAATAGGAACCATCCTGTTGCCATGCTAGCACCAATTCAGCACGCATAGGAATCATACAACAGCGTACTTCTTCTCGATATGGCATACCATTATCCAGCGCGGCTGCACGAATACTAGAATGCTGAGCTGGAGTGCGCGCTGGTATTCGACGCCGGGCGCATTCATCGCGGTTCCTGCGGCCGGCGTGGCAGCGGGCGTAGTGCAGACAAAGTGCGTGGTGTCAATCTGAATCTTGTCGCTCCAGTCCGCGAGGCATCTCCTTCGATGCCAGCTTCGCGTATTCCCGCAGAACAGAGTCCCGGACGTTCCCTCAGCACACGCGTATACCAGAAGTATCGGTCATGGTATGTGTCCGGACGCGTAGTATGTTGGATGAGTGCGTGCCTGCGGTGGTGCGAAGAACGAGGCGGAAAGAGTAGTCGGTGTTTATAATTATGTCCAATCCAGAGAGCTTTGTTGATGTATTTGCTGAGGGCGAAGGGATTGCAGCGAGACGTTGCTCGTTTCGGTATATGTCGAGCGACCGAATCTTCGCTTTGGCGACTTTGATCGGAGGCCATTGCAGATTAACCGACGTTTGGGCGACATTTCGGAGCTAACGTCCATAATTTCGAGGTTCACGAGGTTCACGAGGACTCTAAAGCTCACTCACTTGTAGTTGCGGTGGGTACGGAGATTCCCCCCCGAATTCGTTTATAATCTCTTCTTGGAAGTCCCAGAATTCGCAGTCGTGTCGTTTATCTTCAGCGTGGTTTTGGTGTACCGCAATGTTGACAATGGACCCTGTCGTGGCGCCCGGAGGTAGGAGAATGGATGGGAATTCAATGTGGTGCGGTAGGATCTGAGAGACCGCGAGCCATTGTTACCATCTTTGCTCGATTCGCAGCCCCCATCTGTTACGAGGCCGTCAGAAAGAGTGAGATTATATTCTAAGCTTGAAGCCTTTACTGATCGTTCGATAGACCTCGCCTGGGGTTGGCGCCAAATTGATGATAGAATCAACAAGCTCGTATGATCGGTGCAGACAGAGTTCGATAACAACGCTTTTTGAAGTTGATCGAGTGTCTTGTGGTCCCAAGGCCGACGGCTAAAGCAGCAAATGGGTCGTCCCTTGGGCTGGTCCGCACTGTCGTCTGCGTATCACATGCCTTCACAACTGCCAACTCAAGAAACTCCTTCAGGATAATGTCGTCCACAATCTTGATGCCCGACACCGTACACGTACGTTCTCGTCGACTCTTCTGGGCTTCGCAGTGGTGACCATGTCTTCAGTCTTCAGTCATTAGCTTGGGCCTGAAGGCCTGATGCCGTTAGGTTGGTGCAGAAACTTGAAAGAGCAGTCGCGCCTCCGAGTCTCATACATCTCATACATCTCATACATCTCATACATCTCATACATCTCATAAACGAAATTAAACCCTTATTCGATCGAGCTCAGGTTCACGTTCACGATGACACTCGAGCGATTCGGAATGAAGGTCTTCTCTGCTGCTCTCTTCACCTTCGCTTTCGCTTCGCCTTCACCATCACCATCACCTTCGCCTGCGTCGCCCTCAGCGTCAGCGTCGCGGCCGTGCCTTCGCAAGCCCCGCCCAATGTGCCCGACGCGCCCAACGACCAACGCCGATATCGATATCGATACCGAGGACCCGGTCAGGCTTGGGCTGGGTTGGGCTGGGCGCACCGCGCACCGTGCACCATGTAGAGCGCACTTCATTCTTCGCGCAGGCACTCGACTGACCGGCCTACACATCAGGCATTAGGCATTCGGTCGAAGGGGTTGAAGGTATGAACTGCTCGCTAGATTATCATTATCATTATCATCTGTAGCAGAGAGCACCTGGCCAAGTGCAAGTGACTCGCGCCGCGCTGTACGCAGCACCTTTGTGCGCGAAAATAGACGGCCCGTCTCTTTTCGTCGATCGTACGCGTACGTGCACTTGCACTTGCGCTCATGCGCTCATCCATCATGCGTTCATCCATTATCATTCATGCATCATCGTTCATGCGTCATGCATCACGAACAACGTATGCCTAAGGCCTCTCCTCTCGCACCTCGCACCTCCACTGCTGCTCCTCCCACGCTCGCCCTGAGGCCTCACGAAGACACGGAATCATACAGAAAGCGCCAAGTTTTTCCTTTCCTTTTCTTTTCCTTTTCCTTTTCCTTTTCCTTTTCCTTTTTCTTTTACCTTTCCCTTTGTCTGCTGGGGTTCCAACTTCCAACTTCCAACTTCCAACTTCCAACTTCTAACTTCCAACTTCTTACTTCTTACACTCTGCACTGCGCACCGTGCACCGTGCACGGGGTTGATTAATTGATTGGTGGACGACGCAGATCCAGATGCCTGCCCCTCCTCCTCAACCGCAACCGCAACCGCAACCGCAACCGCGCGTGCATTGCGTGCATTGCGGCGTGAAGCACCCCTCCGAGGTAGGAGATAGGAGATAGGAGATAGGAGATAGGAGATAGGAGATAGTCAGCAATGCATCATGGTCTGGATCGGAGGGACTCGGAGGGTGCGCGTCGCGCGAGGCTGCTGGTGGGGTGGACTCCGGTGACGGGGAATGGGAATGAGGGATGGGGAATGGGGAATGGGAATGGGAATGGGAATGGGAATGGGAATGGGAATGGGAATGGGAATGGGGAATGGGGAATGGGGAATGGGTTTGGTTGGTGGTAGACGTAAGCGTAGGGTAGGGCGTCGTGCATGAGTATATGAGTATGAGTATATGAGTATAAGAGTATGAGTGAGTAGAGAAGCGATGATCGATGATGATCAGGCGCTGCTGGTGGACCTCCGTATGCGTTGTATGCGTTGAGAGGCAAGACGGACGTGTGGGTGAGCGGTGATTCGATGATGCGATGATGCAATGGAGCTCCTAGTCGGCGAGGCGCAGACTCTATGCGCACGCGATCCTGCTCTGCGACAGGAGATAATCTATAGTAAGAAGCAGTTCGTATATTCATACCTTTGACCGAATGCCTGATTAACAATTAAATATAAATATCAATCCATTAAATAGTCGGTCAGTCAGTCAGTCAGTCAGTCAGTCAGTCAGTCAAGTCCCTCCACGAAGAGAGCAGTGCTTCTTGAAGCTTGAAGGCGTACACGGTGCGCCCAGCCCAAGCCTGATCGGTTCATCGATATCGTCGTTGGGCACATTGGTCGGAGCTTGCGACGGCATGGCCGCGACGCTGAGGGCGACGCAGGCGAAGGCGCAGGCGAAGGTGAAGGCGACGAGAGCAGCGGAGAAGACCTTCATGTCGACAGGCTCGGGTGCGAGTGCGAGTGTGAGTGTGAGTGTTAGTGTGGATGTGAGCTCAAATAAGAGTTTAAAATTTAAACGTTTATGCGTTGCATGAGGCACGAATGCTTTCTGCCCCAACGCATGCACGTAGAGTCAACAAACCCATTCGGCTGCGAGGATGCCCTGGCCCCTCAACGGCGACTCGCTCAGCGGCCACTTGCCGAGTCCCGACCCCTCTAGTATGTATCTACAGCCCGACATGATACATCGGGGACCACCGTCAAAGCAAGCGGGGAGCACGCCGTCCATGGCGGAGCGCATAGAATGGCCCGGGGGAAAGAGGCGGGAGGCGGCATTCCAGGGACGACTCACAAGGTGGGCCGAGACGGGGACGAGAAAGCCCACGACGAACGCAGTCACAACGGAGATCGCGGAGATCGCGCAGATGAAAGGTTGGGCGAGCGAATAAAGAGAAAACGGCGCCACGCAGGCTGGGTCGAGAGGAGTGGGACTCTGGGAGGGGAGGTGAGCGCTAGCATTCGAGTGCCTGCTGTATTCTCGTCGTATTCAGTCAGTCCTTTTATACGGTTTTCTGTTCGGCGTCGTTTCTCTGTTGTATGGGCGTGCAGAGGGCGATGCTAGTCTTTTTGTTGTTGTCGCCTGCCCCTGCTGGGGGGTTTGTGGTCGAGGTAGGCGCAGTGTTCATGCGGCTTGTGCCAGTGCCTTGGGGTATGAGTTTGGTTGGTGATAGTCATCCTCTGCTAGTAGACCTTCGAATGCGTTGAGAGCAATGACGTGTGGGTCACCGATGATGCAATAGCACCCCTCGTCGTCGAGGTGCTTATGCACGATCCATGACAGTGAGCTCACTTCCACGGTGACGTCATTGTCAGCGCACATACTCCTAGTAATCCCGCGTTCAATATCTCAATATAAAACGTCACTAGCACTGACCGTCTTTTGCCTTCCCCCAGCATCACAGAAACGGCCTCCACATCTCAGCACGACGTGATGAAATTACGCATTCACTCGATTGGTGGATGATATCAGCGCACGAATTCTCCTGCAGTAACCACTGCGGATCACCATTACTTTGTCGCGAGAAAAACCAACTGACATAAATGTACCCTATTACTCCTATATTTGTCCCCTGATATCCCTTTTCTTCGCCTTCATGTAAAGTTGCAGTGAAATTATTTATCCAACAAATGGAGCATCTTCTGGAATGTAAAAAATATGTCTGTGGTCAAAGTAGACATACAAATCACCATTTTGTCAATCTCTTTAGATTTAAGCAAAGAAATGCTTTGTCAATTGGTTCTTCCAAAGTCAAACTTTTCTATTGTTCCAACAAAGGGATTGCTTTGTCCAGAGATAAAACATGGCCTATAGGAAATGTTTACCAGCAGATAAAGCAATGGCCAAATGTTATCTTTGGTGTTCACTTTATCTTTGCTTTCATTGTTCATTTGTCACAGGAAAAATATGCTGTTAAATAATTTACTTATCCAACACTTTGTTAACAGTCCAATAATAAATATATTCATGGATGAATCAATTGGAAAATTGTACATTTGAATTCATTACTTTATCTACGGAAATACTGATGGCTTCCCGCAGTGAACCCCTCATGACATGCAGGTCTTCTTTAGCCGGTTGTGACTTCTCGCCGTTTGATGCTCAAGCGTTCCCATTGCTTCTCACTGGGCTCCTGGCTCCTGGCTCCTGGCTGCGCCATCTGACCGACCGGGGGATCGACAGACACGTCATACCGTTCCCATGGCGGGACTGGACATCTCACAACCCACATGCAGTCGGTTAGAAGGAACGACACAAGGCGCCTGTACATTGACTCCCCCCCAACTCAGCAATCACCCAATCAGTGATGCTAGTCGCTCCAGCCGCCTCTCCATATAGCTTCGACGGAGGAACGCACACTGTGTGCGCGTCCTCAGGCCTGATCTATGATATATGATAGGCTACCGGCAACTTACTTATCTGCAGTGCCAGTCACGACCACGTCCTGCCGCCGCGAATGCAGTCGATTGCAGGACTCAACGCGAGTATACGAGTGTATCACCGCCGCCATCGATATCGCTGTTTCATAGATCATACCAATTAAAAGCTGGACAGATGGTACGTTTTGAGGAAGTGAATAATTGAATGGATAATGATGTTGTTGTAGATGTGGAGGAGATACACTGACTGTGCGTGTCCATCAAGATAGGCTCATCGTCCAGGATGTCCAGGTGTCAGCGGATTTGCGGCTGCGGGCTTGAGATATCATATATTATATATCATATATCATATATCAGTGTCGCATCGGTCGAAAGGACGGGATGATGTGATGTGCACGCTCCGAGCGCGTCGCTGCATCGTATTCATCCCATCATACTCATCCTTTCAATATTCAACACTGAACAGACGCGATGCAATCAATCGTTCTTGGTCGCAGCTCCTGGACGAAGATTCGAGATTCGAGATTCGCGATTCGCGAAGAGACGATCTCTATCTATATCTATATCTATCTGCGCGTGCCTCGTGCCTCATGCATCCTTCGACCTACTATATATCATTGTATCATCGTCGGAAGGCATCCCAACTCTGCTCGCTCAAACGTTCAAACCTTCAAACGCTCAAACGTTCCAACGCTCAAACGTTCGACGTCCGTCGTAAATTCGTGAATGCTAAAGTACCAAAGTACTAAAGTACTAAAGCCCGGATATACTATATAAACAAAACGAACAATACCACCCGACGCGTCGATGCACAACATGGCCATGACCAAAACATGGAACCTATCTCCCATCTCCCATCTCCTATCTCCTGTCCTTACCTCCTATCTATCTACATAAGGCTCGCTTTCCGTATTCCGTCTCCTCATCAGGGCTCAGGGCTCGGCGCGTGGGTAGCGGCAGTGGGGGTGCGAGAGGCCTATACTGGCCTATACGTTGTTTAACAAGATGTATAATGGAATAGACGGGAATCGGGATACTCACAGAGGTGCTGAACACGGTAAACGGTAAACAGCGAGGGCAGGGTGGGGGGTCTCTGTCTCCGCCACAGATAATCTATAAGATATAAGATATAATCTATAGTCTATAGTAAGATTTATGAGCAGCGCGTACCTCCGACCGAATGCCTAATCAACAATCAAATATCAATATTGACAATCAATTAATAGACCGCCGGTTAGTTGAGTGCCTCTACGAAGAAAGGAGTGCTTCTTGGGGCTTGAAGGTTTAAACGTTTAAGGTTTGAAGTTTGGAGGCGTACACGGTGCGCCCAGCCCAAGCCTGACCGGTTCCTCGTAAGATATTGATATCGTCGTTGGGCACATTGGTGACCTGGTCGGAGCTTGCGACGGCATGGCCGCGACACTGAGGGCAACGCAGGCGAGGGAGAAGGCGAAGGCGAGGGAGAAGGCGAAGGTGAAGGTGAAGAGAGCAGCGGAGAAGACCTTCATGTCGAGAAGCTCGAATGCGAGTGCGACTGTGAGTGCGACTGTGAATGTGAATGTAACTGTGAACGTGAGCTCAAATAAGAGCTTATGCATTATGAGTCGTATGAGGCGCGAATGCTTTCTGCCAGTGCACCGACCGACCGACCTGACCTGGCTCTCTCTCTCTCCCCTTTATAGTCCTGCGGCTGCAGATGTGCTGCACACCTAATTGCTGCACATGTTATACGCTGCGGCGTGGACGTCTGGACTGGGAGACAGGCATCAGCACCAGCGGCGCTCTTGATTGCACTCGCGAGTCGAGTCTGGACGGCGAGGGAGGAGCGAGATCGAGCACAGGCGGGATTCTTCTGATTTCTGACATCGTCAAACGCGTATACATACAGGTATCAGGTATTCACGCCATACCCAAGTACGCGACCTAAGCGCGCGTAAAATAAATCACGTCAATTACTCTATATAAGTACCTGAGCAAGCACCAAGCAGGGGGGATACACAACTACAGCAGCACTCGACTATGGCCCTTACGCAGCGACGCGCGCTTTGCCTGCCCGCTCCAAGAGCTGGTCGCGAAACGTCCACGGGCCGTCGTACCACATCCGCTTTTCGAGCACCAGGTACTCGATCACGCGCCGCCTCTCGGCGGGGACGCTCAGCCACGTCTTCTTCCCCTGGTCGGCGTCTGGTGTGTGGGCGTGGAGCGGACGGCCTTGCCGGTCGTAGATTTCGAGGCTCTGTTGGGGACGTCAGTATGGGAGTATGTAAGTATGGAAGGATGGAAGGATGGAAGGATGGAAGTATGTTGTTAGGGTGGAAGGTGGATACGAAGGGCGAAGGGCGGTGTACGCACCTGTTCGGTGTCGAACTTGACGAGGATGTGGGCCATGAAGCGGTTCCCGAAACGCGGCTCCTCGGGCGAGAGGTACCCCTCCATCGCGCGGATCGAGAGAATCCGCGTGGGGGAGCGTTCGCCGTGGAAGCGCCATTTGTAGAGGTACTCTCGGCTGCGTTTCTTCAATAGCTTGAGTTGCGTGTCTTGATACGAGTCGATGGCGTATGTTTTGATGCGCTTAACGTCATTACTGGAGGAACGAACCGTTAGTTCTGGGATAATGGTAGAGAGAGACAAGTGTGTGGGATTTACGCGGCAAGAGCGTTGTTTAGTTCGATGTAAGACTCTAGGGCGCCGGCGCGAAAGGGAGCGACCCAGGCATTTGGTTTGGTGGACCGGCATTGGAAGACGTGCCACGGCCATTTGAAGAGCTTATGCCGGAATTTTGCGCCAGACAAATCGACTCCTGGGAACGCATTTCCCCCGGCCAGCGACCACATACTAGGGATGCAAATGAGAATCATAGACCGAGGGAATGAAGCCATGGGCCTGACCTCGTCGCATTCTTCAATGAATGTTGTCGGTTCTGCGCGAACTGCTCAAGCATGCTGCGCCACGACGGGTATTCTGAGGGTTTGAAAGGATTGACGGCGTAAGGCAGTTCAACATCTACACAGCGCGGTAGGTAAATTGCGAGGATATCCAGTAAACGCATACGACCAACCTAGCGTGTCCACCCTCTGCGCCCACGGATCCGTCGTCGGGAAGAGCTTCTCCATCGCCAGCATCTGGTCAATCTGTGCCATCTGTTCGCGCAGAACCTCTTCCTCCGACTTCTCCTTCTCCTTCTCCTTCTCCGCCTCCTTCCCCGAGGCAGCTACCAACGGCGCTGCTTTCGCATGGGCCCTCGTAGACTCAGGGTGGGAGTGCACTTGTGAAGCGGGCTGGGAGGGGTGCTTTGCCGCATGCTCAGACGAGACCCTCCCCTTGACGGCGGACGGGACTTTCGGTTTTGTGGTCGTCTGCGAAGCTGAAGTCGTCGGTCGGACTTTTACTTGGGTTTTCGCCTGGGGGTGCGGCTGTTTCTCTTTAGTGGCGGTCGCGAACGTGCGGAAGAGCGACGGCGAGCGGCGGCATGTCGCGGAGAGGTATGAGGGTAGCATGTCCAGGTCGCGTCGGAGCAGACTTCAAATTCACGCATTGCGATTGAGGGGCGTGATCGTGGGAATACACTCGACCGGCATCGTCCACGCGTCCTCTTTGGACCAAGTTCGCGAATATTCTTCGGGTCTCTTTCTTTCCTCCATCCATTTACATACCACCTTCACCTCGCATCTCTAATCGTATATTATTATGGCTGTAAGTGAATTTGTGTTCTAGCTGTGATGTTGAGGCTCAACCCGACGTGCAGCGCTCTTCCCGTGGACGTTCTGCAGCTCCCCGCGCCGCGGCTGCACCCCCACCACAATCTCGGGCTGCCCATACAGCTGCTGCCCCGGCCGGACACGCGCCAGCGCCAGCCCACCATGCCCCAGCACCCCCCGCCGCCGCTCCCACCGCGCAACCCCAGCAACCCGGCATGATTGCGCAAATGGCCGCGACAGCAGGTTCAGTGGCCATTGGCTCGACCATCGGCCACGGCCTCTCGAACATGCTTTTCGGAGGCAGCAGCCACGCGGCGGCGCCCGCAGAGCAAGCTGTGCCTACCCAGCAGCAGCAGATGGCCCCGACGTGCGAGATCCAGGCGAAAGGTGTGTTGGCTTTTTTGCGCGTAGGGTCGGGCACTGTTGATAGGTGATTTTTTAGAGTTCACGAAGTGCCTTGACAAGGCGGACCTTCCTTCGTGCACGTGGTATCTCGAGCAATTGAAAGCTGTACGTGGCTGTTACTTCTCTTCTTCGCGACATGTGCGTTAACACTTGTCCTGACAGTGTCAGGCGGCTGCGGCCCCTTACTAGAGGAATGCGTGGCTATAATATCTCGGTTACAGCTGTAGCACGCTGATCGGAGGACGTCTGAGAATGTGGTATAGTTCCTAGCCCAAGCGGAACTATTTCTATTCTTCTATAGTCTGTTCCCATGACACGAATAGAATCTAAATCTCCACTCTCATTCCTGAAGCCGATTTTGTAGCGAGCGCAGAAACAGCGATGAGTACCTGTTCGTTGGCTTCGTGGGACTTGATGCTGCCATCCCAGCAGAAACTCGGGTGTTCATAGCAGAACTCATGCCCCAGTGTTCTCGGATAAACGAGCCAACTACGGACATGAGCGATCCGCAAAGATGGAGCGGCCCGGCACTCCACCAACGACCGGAGTGCGCAACAATATCGTCTTTGCCGATGACCTGCATCGTCGGTGAAACGACCTGCGTACCTTGTGACCTATATCGCCGCTGAACACCATATAAAACGCCTGAACTTTCCGTGCAAGATGCTTTACTCTTGCCCCTTGTCACCTCCACCCCCATCATGGCAAAAGCCTTCCTCATCGTTGCCGTCTCCTGCGTTCTAGCGTTCTGCGACGTGGTCTTAGCCGCCTCGCGCACTTCCCCGCCGTCGGGCGCGATTGTCGTCCGCGCGGGGACTACTACGTCCGGGGAGTTCAGCACGATCAATGCGGCGCTGGCCTCCCTTCCGAACGATAGCTCTGCGCGGTCTATCTTCATTTTCCCGGGTACTTACTCTGGACAAGTGACGTCTATTACGCGCTCCGGTCCACTCACCGTAAGCCCGCAGTCTCGCTGTAACTATTGGTTTGCATTCACTGATCAAGAGCACTCCATATGTAGATCTACGGCTACACGACCGACACGAACGCGTATACCGCGAATGTCGTGACCATCACAGCGGGCGTCCCTGCCAGCACGGCAGGCTCGAACGATGCCAGCGGCACGATCCGCATCCACAAGAACGACTTCAAGATGTACAACGTGAACGTGAAGAACAGCTTCGGCCAGGGCTCGCAGGCCATCGCCATCAGCAACTATGGCTCTAGAGCCGGCCTATACGCGTGCGGCTTCTATGGGTTCCAGGACACGTTGTGCGTCTGCTTTTTTTGACGAGTCTGGTTCGAATGTCTCACGAGAAGGATAGGTATTCTAACCAGGGAACGCAGGTGTACTTGAAGGGTTATATTGAGGTACGATCGCCCGAGTCTGGATGCAATTGAACTGTGCTGAATGATCACCGTAGGGCGCAACTGACTTTATATTCGGACGTCTTGGTCAGTTGGTAGCTGCTTGGACGGCCTGTGTCGTGTTTCTGATAATAGTTTATCCTGAATCTAGGACAAGCTTACTTTGGCGGAAACACCATTGCCGTGAGTCGTCTAACTTTTCGATACGCCCATTCGTCGCACTAACCTTCTTTTATACATAGGTATCTAGCAAAGGTTGGGTCACTGCCTCTGGACGCGAGGCTGACAATGCCGCTATATGTAAGCCCTGAGCCTTGCCACGGAACACGCGTCGTCGCTGACCTATTTGCAAGACGTCTTGAACGCCAACAAGATCATCCTTGCTCCCAACGCCGCTTCTAATACGGCTGGAAATGTCTACCTCGGCCGTCCTTGGGGTGCATTCGCCAAGTAAGTTGATGTTACTCGTTTGTCGCTGCATGACATGACTGGCTTCGCAGAGTCATCTATACGAACAATGTTGTCACCCTTCCGCTGAACCCCGCTATTTGGTCCGTATGGAACACGGGTGACGAGCGTACGAGCAATGTCTTCTTCGCTGAGTACAACACGACTGGCTCAGGCGTCGCGAATGCCCAGCGACCGAGCTTTGCCACTGTGTTGTCGCAGAGTCAGGCTAATGGGTATACCATTGCGACCGCTGTGGGCAGTGACTGGGCTTCGTGGGTTGATAGCGCGTATCTCGTTTGAGGCGTACATATAGTGTAAAATGAATGTTGTAAAGCAGAAACATTAGCCATTATTTGTGATTCACCAGGGTCTAGCAGACGGTCCGAGACGTAAGTGCGCATGAGGGCGTGGGAAACGGAGGTACCGGCCTGTCCAAGCTGTGGTTGTTGTGGCAAAATATTTTTTGGCTTCTTGACGACTTGCTCTGTGCGCCAACATCCGTTACCTTCCACTGTATCCTCTAGCTCTTCACTAGATTCTCTTTTTTCCTCCCAAAAGTACCATTTCATCGTGAGTCGTCTGTCAAAACCATGTCCTGGTGGAGCCGCAGAAATCTCACAGGCATGCAGATGACGAATCCAGCTACCAGCATCCACCAGAACGTCGTTCCTTCTGAAGTCGGCTGGCAGTTTGTTCCTCAATACTATACCTTTGTCAACGAACAGCCCAATCGTTTGCACTGTTTTTACACTAAAACCTCCACTTTCATTCATGGTACGGAGGGCGAGGATGGGAAGCCGTGTTTCGGTCAACAGGTACATCTACCTTAGCCGTTTCTTCTACCGCTTTCAGTTTCTGACGTTCTTGGCAGGAAATTCACAACAAGATCACCTCCATTGGCTTCCAAGACTGCAAAGTCTTCATCCATTCGGTCGACGCTCAGGCATCAGCTAATGGTGGGATTATCATCCAAGTCATCGGCGAGATGTCCAACCGCGGCGAGCCTTGGCGCAAATTCGTACAAACGTTTTTCTTGGCTGAGCAGCCCAATGGCTACTACGTCTTGAACGATATCTTCCGTTTCCTCAAGGAAGATACCGTGGAAGACTCAGACGATGCGGCCCCGGGTGAGGCAACGCCTGCTTCAGCACCCTTCGTCGGCTCCAGCCTCTGAGCCTGCTGCTCAGCAGGAAGAACAGCCCGTGGTACAACTCCCTGCCGCGGCGCCTACCGACGTAGCGGAACCAACATGGTCGGCGGTCAATGCTTCGTATGCCGATGAGCCGAAACCAGAGGAGGTCCGGGAGCCTTCACCAGCTCCTCCTGCACCTGCACCTGTGGAGGAGGCCGCTCCCTCACCTGTTGCATCTCCCGCTCCCGTACCGGCGGAGGTCGTTCCACCAAAGGTGAATGGCGTCTCTGAGCACCACCCAGAGCCAACGCCAGCTCCTGCCGTTGAGAAATCCCCCACTCCTCCGCCAGTGCAGCCTGAACCACCTGCCGTCGAAGCGCCATCACCAGCACCACCCGCCGCCGCTCCTCCACCTGCCCAAGCACCTCCCTCTCCAGCACCTCCCATGCGCGCCCCACCTCCCCAGCAACAACCTTCTGCCCCCACACCCGCTCCTGCACCACCTCAACCGAAGACCTGGGCTAATCTGGCTGCAGCGAACTCGAAGAAATGGGGCTCCGCGGTGGCTCAGGAAGTTCGTGGAACAACGGAGGTTTTGGCGCCTGCTGCTACTCCAAGCCCTGCTCCTGCAAACGGTGCTCAGTCGCCCGTCACTCCTTCGCGCGGCGGACCACCTCATCAATACCAACGCGGTCCTAAAGGAGATCCTACTAGCATCCTTGCGTCGATCACAACTCCTTCATGCTTCGTTAAAGTACGTTTCTTACCTGCCTCACGCCATGTCCGAGTGCATTAACCTCTTGTGCTTAGGGTGTGATCGACCTTGTCTCCCAGGCTACGCTCTCCCAGGTTCTTACCACACGCTTTGGGCCGATCAAGGAGGTCGAGGTTGTCCACAGCAAAGCCTGCGCCTTCATTGAATTCCAATCGGTGGAATCTGCGCGTAAGGCTATCCTGGCCTCTCTTCCGTATAGCCAGGGTGGTGAAGGAGGCATCAGGATCGATGTTGGTACTGACAACCCTGTGAGGATCAACGTGGAGACCAAGAAGGAGCGGGGTGACAGGCCAGTGTCTCGGGGTCGCGGTGGCGGTATGGGTAATGGCGACCGTGGTGGATACGGTGGCGGATACGAGAACCGAGGTGACCGTGGCGGATACAGAGGCAGAGGAAGCATACGGGGTCGCGGTGCGCCAGCTGGCGGAAAGTAACTCCTTCGCCCAGCGTCGTCGTCCACTTTGAAGTCCCTGTGCCATTGAGTTTGTTGTGCTTTACTTATCACCTTCCTTCGCTTCACCATCCGGTGTTCTAGTGTTCTTTGCACGCTGCATTTTATTCTTTCTACCTTGGTTTTTGTTGTTGGTCAATTCATCGCCGCTCCACGCTTCTCGCTTCGCTGATTGCTCAATATGTTATGTTATGACCTTGCATGCAATTTATGTCTACTCCATCCGCCCATCCTCCACCCCCCATATCCTCCTCGCACTCATGGTATTATGTAGGATCCAATGCTATATAATTCCCCTCGTCGAACGTTGTGACCAAGCAGTGTTACTCGATGTTCCATGTTGCCATATCGAGCACGGGGTGATTTCATGATTCTCAAGCAAACGTTGTAAACATGTTTGAGGCTCTTCAGTGACCACATATGCTACAAATATCAGGCGATCACCAAGTCGCGCGAGTCTCGACTCGGTCGGATTCTTGCGTCTGTCTGCCAACGTGGCGCCAGCAATTCCTTCCTCCCGCCACCTTGTCAATACCTCCCGTCACTAGCGAGGTCTCTAAAAGCAGCCCAACCTCGCCGCAACCAAGGTAAGCCTCCACCATGTCGAAATCGCTGCAAAATACCATGATTGACCGCATCCTCAAGCCCGTGGACGCCTCCGAAAAGCCCACCAAGTCCTTAGACATGGAACAACAGGCCAAAGCCCCGCCTGAGATAAAGAAGGTTGCGCAATTCCTGCGCAGTGGGGGTGCTGGAGTCAAAGTGCGGGTAGGTGCGATGAACGGGAAGCGGTTGGACTACTTCAAAGGTGCGCCGAGCGGTCGTTCTGCTGGATGAGTAAGCGTGGCTAACTACGTCGCCAGGAAAATCCGCTGTGAAGGCCCTGCTGTCGCCGGAATACCAAAAGCTGAAGGGCGTGCCCAAGGTCACCAACGAAGATGAGGCGCGGACGGTGTTGCACGCCGCCAACGCCTTCGCATTCTATCTACGAGTCGCCCGTGGTGACCCATCGGGCTCATCGTCATCATCGCCCAGACACCTGCAAATCATCCAGGAGCAGATGTTCATGCCGGATGAATACTACGCGTGGTTCTACGAGGGCTCACAGTGGACGACGTATGCCGGCGGCATCGGCATGGTCGCTCTGCTCTTCGCCGGGGTCATGTTCCCTCTGTGGCCGCCAACTATGCGTCTCGGCGTGTGGTATCTGAGCATGGCCATGCTTGGATTCCTCGCTCTGTTCTTCGCCATCGCCATCGTCCGCCTCATCTTCTACATCATCACCATTGTTGTCGCATCCCCCGGAATCTGGATATTCCCTCAACTATTCGCCGATGTCGGATTTGTGAGTCCATATCTGCGTTCAATGGAACATTTACTCAACTCAATCCATTTAGGTCGACTCATTCATACCGTTGTACGAGTGGGACATGCCGAAGCAGAAGGGCAAGAAGAAGAAGAGCGAGAAGAAGGAGAAAGCAGACAAAGGCAAAGGAAAGGCGAGGGCTATCTCAACAAACGGAGCCGGCGCGTCGATCGTCGAGGTGGACTCGGATGACTCGAAACTCAAAAGTAGACGAGTAATGGTAGAAGAGGTTGAGGATGACGAGGAGCCTTCCTCATGATCTACTCGCCATATTCACCGTATATGTTTTTCTTAAAGTTTCTAGCAACTAATTTATTTTATGAGACTATCGTAGATTGTCTGTGTTATTATTGTCTCTGTCCCATCTATTCATCAGTTGGTACATCTACTCCGGATACTTTTAGACGGTGCTTATCAGGGATATCTGTCTCGGCATCACTCAACATGAACAAGAAGGCGCAAACTGATGGCCTAAAATAACTGATAATGTTTTCTCGTGTCAATTTGTCTACACATCATTTCTGCTTTTGTGCACTATATATCTCAAGTATGATGAACAACAAAGACATCCCCCTCACCCTCACTTGGTCGGTACTAAATACAGATAACCAATGTTGTACTCATCAGGAGTCACCTCCTAACTCCTGAGTCCAGACATCCCTGCTTCTTTTCCCTCGCCATTGCATGTGTTCATAATCTCATGGCTTCAATGACCATTCACATCTACAAGAACAAAGAAGGCACTGACACCATGAGGCAGAAAGGAAACTATATAAATGGGCTGTGAATGCAAAGACAACTTCTGTGACCCACCTTTCACGTTCCTATTGCCATTATACAAATTATAATTCACTCAAGTTCCTGAAACAAAGTGAGACTCACTTTAAATTGACTGTCATCTTCCACTGTATACAAATATGGTTTTGTTTGCAATCAGCATGTTGAAGCAAAAGCTATCTGAAGTAGAGGTAGAGATTGTATACTGCACTGGTGTCTATACACCAGAGGCAGGTGCAGGAATAGGCATCTGGTTCGAACAGGGTGATGAAAGGTGTGGCTTGTGATTTATCTTCTTCCTCATTGCTTTAGCTGAAGAATCACAGGAACACAGCATATACATGCCCAGGTGCACAATCTGAGCGAAGAGCACAGTTGATAGTCAGTTCTATTGATATAATCTAAGGATTGTCTCACCAAGTTGCAGGCTGTTATCATGGCGGTAATGGCTGCTGACGAAAAGAGATTGTTATCAGAACAAGCTCAGAATATGTACAACAATGTAAGTGAGCAGCTGCTTCGATGTTTCTGAAACCTCATCTTTGCTACATCAGCTGTTGAGCGGTACTACACCGTTTGGGTCCAGAGCGGCAGCATTGGACATGTGGAAAACCATTTGGTAATCCAGTGTCTTTTGACTTTGCTTGATGGAATGTGCCAAGCAGGGAAGACCATCAGACTAGAGCACATCCCAATTGATGCTGGGGCTCAAGGTGCACAGGAGTTAGCTTTTCACGGGTCTACCTTTCCAAAGGAAGAAGATTGGGACTGGGAGAGTTGCATTGCTGGATATAAGCAGGTTTTTGCCTCAGAAGGGCATGTTGGTGAATCTTCCAAAAGGGCCAAAGTACGTTGATTGTTATCCCTACATTTATACATTTATTTGAGATTCTCAGATTGTTGTTCATCTGATGCATCAAAGGTGAGCATGTGCAATTTGATTTTCAGAATTTGTCCCAATACAAGGGTACATTTTAGTCAGTGACACATGATGAAAAAGTTGTAAGCTCCATCTTAATGGGCAATAATTGGTCTGCAACAGCTAACTTTATAAGTTGTGGACTGTTTTTTTAGATGATTTCATTGATTTTTGATGGGATGGTGGATCAGTAGGCTTCTGGTGAATTGTAGGCTTGTAGCTTTTCTTTTGATTGTATCAACAAGGTGTTGATCTCCAAGACATTTTTGCCCAAGAGATTTGTTGGAGTTAGTGTTTCAAGTACTCACTGAATCAGGTGGTTATCACACGATACAATTATTGAGCGAGCATCTGTCCATCAACCCTAACGGGGAGGACGAGCATGCACTAAGTGAAAGACTAATGCATAGTCTACTCACTTGGTTATAAGACTAGTACTACTTGTAGCTAGGTAGCTTGAGGCACGCACTTAGTAAGTTCTCTGGTAGAGCACTTGGTAGATTGCAGACAGATACAGGCTCCTTAAATACTGTAATCTACCTATGTTATAAATAGATATCTGCAGTCAGTACTAGTCAGTATGACTCAGTATGACTCAGTATGACTCACATCGTTAGTAAGATGTTCTATGAAGTTCTACTGCGGACTGTGGTATGACACATGAGCTGATTGTCATGATCATGTGGAGGTGCATGCACAACACTAATTACAAACCAGATGATATTGCAGACAAAGTGCAAGTTGTTTTAGATAAACTGGATATCAGTTGGCCACCAACACAGGCCAACACAGCTACAACAACCGGTAAATGCCCTTGAGGAACCCAGGAGACAGACGGAGCAAGTCAAGGAGGGTCTGCCACTGAGAACCCACCAAGGAAGAAGTCTAGGTGTATCAGAGGTCCTTGAAAGAAGCGGTCCGCAAAGGGTAATTGTAAGGGGACACTCCTATTTTTCCCTATTCCCCTGTCCATTTCCCTTTCCCCTCGTCCCTTCTCCCCTCCTTTTCCTTCCACGGACTCTTATTTACATTCCCTTTCGTCCCATCCTTCGTTCCATCATTCCATCCCACTCCCTCGCCCTCCAGAGCGTTCCGATGACTCCGAAGCGTTCCCGCAGTCCGGATTCACTCCGGACTCGCGTGCACGTCTCTGGACTCGTCGGGACGACTTCCCCCCACTTCTCCTACCCTTTCCCTCCCTATTCCCACTTCCCCAGGTCGCTGGCACGACTCCTGTATATTCCCCTCCACTTACTATCACATGCTTGTGTTCGTACCTTGTGATATTCATCGGACTTGTGGCGGGTGTACTATACAGTTCTTTCACTCTTCTCCCACGCTTCTACAGTATATACTTCGCATCCTAGCATGGAGGATCCTTATCTTGTTCTCTTTGGATTCTCCCTTTGCTAGGTGTGTATTCTCTCATGTATTGTAGGTAGCATTATTCATATCTTTGGATTCTCCCTCTGCTAGGCCTGCGCTGTGCGGCCATCTTGAGGTTGCCCTTACAGCAGAACAAGATCCCCCATCCTGGCACTAGAGCCCTACGGAAAACGTCCCGCGTCATCCCAGACTCGCTCCCGACGTCTTTCCGGTTTTGCGGACATTCCAGACGCTCTCCTGCTACACCCACCCACCTCTGAGGACCCAAGGGACCCCATCCCTCGCTCCCCTGACAACTCCGAAATGACAGGCGCCTCCGGCCAGATCCCGTCATCCGAGCCAGTCGCTCCAGGACCGGACTCCGGGACTTTGCGGACCTTGTGGGCTCAGACGTACGAGCACCAAACCCAAATCAGCACCATCCATGACGCCCTAGCTCGAATTGAATCACTCCTCGCTACACCCCGTCCCCCTACGCCCAAAACGACTCTGGACTCCGAACCGGAAGGCACAGCAGCCTCCCAACACGCTCCGGGTCGAGGTAATGCCACTCCGTGGTCCCGTCTGAAGCCCGCCTCTCCCCCAATCTTCGACGGAAACCGCAAGGATGGCCGCGCATTCTTCAATGTGTGCACCATCTACTTCCAGCTCTGTCCGGACCACTTCCCGAACGAGCAAGCCAAAATCCTCTGGTGTCTTGTCATATACCGATCCTCATACCCCCTTAGGGGTCCCCCCTATGCCCCTTTTGGACACTCGGACCTTCGGAGTCCCTCGGGCTCCGCCCTCGCGGCCTACGCATGGTGCGCAGTACTTAGATTCATCTGTTACATGTTTCACCTACATGTGTTGCTTACTACTAGCCTCACTCTGTACACATGTTAGCTAGTATTTATAGTAGCATTAGTACACATGTATTCCTTACTCTGAATCTTAGTTCCAACTTCGCCACTTCTTGCCTTCTTGCCTTCACTGCAGGCTCCTCCGCGGAGCCCGCCTCTCACCTATGCTCTCTCCGAAATCGGGACACCGCAGGGCTAGGAGGGCGCAGCATCAAAGCTGAAGCCAAGTCCCGTACGCTCCGCTCATCCGCGCGTCCGCGCTCCCGCGCTCCCCGCGCGTTCCCGCGCCCCTTACGGACGAGTCAGGAGGCCCCTTGACACGGTCCTTAACAAACGTAGATGAAATACACGATGATCATTCCGACCTTTCCGATGATTCGTCCGACGTGAAGCAAGCAACTCCGGTTGCAATCTGCACACTCCGAAGGTTTCGCCTGCAGTGGGAACGGCGGCTACCCAGTAGCTATAAGATTTCTGCTTTGCCCGGCAAGCTTTCGTTAGACATACCCGTTGAAGTGCTGAGCACAGATACACAACACCGATGCACCCTGCAGGCCCTGGTGGACTGCGGAGCCACCGGAGTCTTCATGCATCCGTGATTCGCAGATGCCCATGGTTTCACCCGTCGCAAGCTTTCTGCTCCGATCCCAGTCTTCAATGTTGACGGTTCGCCAAACGAAAACGGATCCATCTCCGAAGTCGTGGACCTCGTACTCCGGTTCAAGGACCACACGGAACGGATGCTTTTCGCCGTTACAAACATCGGACGCCAGGACGTCATCCTCGGATACACATGGCTCCGGAAGCACAACCCCGAGATTGACTGGCAAACGAAAGAGGTGACCATGAGCCGCTGCCCATCCGGATGCGATACCTGTCGAAAGGAGTTCCGCCATGACAAGCTGACCAGACGCAAGGAGTCCATGCGACTCCGGGAGTGTCGTACGGGTCCGATGCCAATGGTCGAGGAACTCCACTCGGATGACCCTCCAAAGCTCCTCGATTGCGACGATGACGATGAGGACAACGAGGATGCAACTCCGGACGACGATAGTCTTGAGAAGGGTGACCGTATCTTTGCGGCCATTCCTCCTCCGACTCCGGAATACCTTCGGAGTCTTCGGGAAGAACACGTCCGAGCCACAGAAACTGTCTCGCAACGCCTGGCATTGGCTTTCCAGCGTAACAAGGCTCCGGACCCTCGTCACAGCGCGATTCCAGACTTCCTTCAGGAATTCGAGGATGTCTTCACCAAGGAAGCCTTCGACGAGCTGCCTATGCCCCGTCCATGGGATCATGCAATTGAGCTGGTGCCTGGAGCGGAGCCTGTCAACACCAAGTGCTACCCGCTGTCCCCGGCGGAGCAGAAGCAGCTGGACGAGTTTTTGGAAGAAAACCTCCGGACTGGTCGCATCCGCCCCAGCAAGTCGCCCATGGCTGCTCCGGTATTCTTTGTCAAGAAGAAGGACGGATCGCTCCGCTTGGTTCAAGACTACCGGAAACTCAACGCCATGACTGTCAAGAATCGGTACCCGCTTCCGCTCATCTCCGACTTGGTGGACAAACTCCGGAACGCCCGCTACTTCTCCAAGCTCGACGTCCGGTGGGGCTTCAACAATGTCCGGATAAAAGAAGGCGATGAGTGGAAGGCCGCGTTCCGGACTACCCGCGGACTCTTTGAACCCTTGGTGATGTTCTTCGGACTGACAAACAGCCCGTCTACCTTCCAGACCATGATGAACAACCTGTTCCGGGAGCTCATTACGGAAGGTGTGGTCATTATCTATCTGGATGACATTCTGATCTACACCAAGACGCGCGAGGAGCACCGCCGGGTTCTCAAACGAGTCCTGGAAATCCTCCAGCGGAATAAGCTATTCCTACAGGCGGACAAGTGCGATTTCGAACAGACCAAGGTGGAGTATCTCGGAGTCGTCATCTCCAAGGGTAAGATTGAGATGGACCCCGTCAAGGTCTCCGGAGTCCGCGACTGGCCAACGCCCCGTAACCGGACTGAACTCCAATCGTTCCTCGGGTTCGTCAACTTCTACCGCCGCTTCGTCGAACGCGAAGTTCGAGGATGCAGTGGCTAAGGCAGCGGAGGAGTTGAAGAAGGTGCAGGGCAGTCGCAAGACAGTCCGGAGTGCGGAATGGTCTCAGTCGGACGGACTCCTGATGTTCCGGGGTAAGATCTACGTTCCGGACGTTCCGGACTTGCGTCGGACCATTGTAGCCCAGCACCATGACACCAAGGTTGCAGGACACGCAGGCAGGTGGAAGACTCTGGAACTCGTCTCACGCAGCTACTGGTGGCCCAACATGTCCCGCTACATCGGATCTTACACCCGACACTGCGATCTCTGCCTCCGGACGAAAGCCCAAAGGCATCCGCCCATGGGTGAGCTCCATCCGCTTCCCATTCCGGACGAGCGCTGGGATCGCCTGAGCGTGGACTTCATTGTGGAGCTTCCGGAGTCCGACGGGTTCAACGCTGTTATGAATGTGGTTGACTCTGTAAGCAAACACGCCCACTTCATCCCGACTCACACCACAGTGTCCGCCCTCGGTTCCGCCAACCTGTACCTGCAAAACGTCTGGAAGCTGCACGGACTCCCTCGTTCCGTCGTTTCCGACCGTGGGCCGCAGTTTGTTGCAGAGTTCACCCGGGAAGTCTACCGGATGCTTGGGATCAAGCTGGCTGCTTCCACTGCGTACCACCCTCAGTCCGACGGACAGACGGAGCGGACTAACCAAGAGCTCGAGTCTTACCTCCGGATCTTCGTCGGAGAGCGCCAGAACGATTGGGCTCGGCTTCTACCTATGGCAGAGTTTGCGTACAACAACCGCGTCCACGCTTCTACCCAGCAGTCCCCGTTCCTACTGGATACAGGTCGTCACCCCCGTCTTGGATTTGAGCCCCACCAGCCGCCGTCCCGCATGGAGTCCGCAAACGAGTTCGTCGACCGGATGAAGTCTGCTGTCGACGAAGCTCAGTCCGCCTTGGTCAAAGCTCAGGACGACATGAAGCGTTACTACGACCAACGCCGGACTCCTGCTCCGGAGTACCAACCAGGTGACAGGGTTTGGCTGGACTCGTCGGACATCAACCTCGCACGACCCTCCCGGAAGCTTGGGCATGCGCGTCTCGGTCCTTACAAGGTGGTCCGGAAGGTTGGCAAGGCGGCATACCGACTCCAGCTCCCTCCGGGCTTATCTCGCCTCCATCCTGTCTTCCCTGTGGTCAAACTCTCTCCCTTCGTTCCGGACCCCATCCCGGGTCGACGCCCTGTCGCCCCGCCACCCCCGCAACTTGTAGATGGTGAAGAGGAACACGAGGTGGAGGAGGTTCGGAACAGCAGACGGTTTGGTCGAGTCCTGAAGTACCTGGTACGCTGGCGAGGCTATGGCATCGAGCATGACTCCTGGGAACCCGCGAGCAACCTCCAACATGCTGCCCGGAAGGTCAAGGACTTCCATGATCGCCATCCTGACGCAGTCCGTGTACTCCAGACGACTCCGACGCCTCCTGCGACACTCCGGATGACTCCTACAGCACTTGACCAGTCTTGGGAACGTTGGCGTAGTCGGAAGGCTCCGGGTTCTGTCCAGTCGTATTTCGACATCTTCTCGCAGCATTCTGGGGTTTTGGGATTGGTGAATACATGGCGCGGCAAGCAGGAATCCTCGCGTCGGGTCGCCGCAAGCTTGAAGGGGGGGTGATGTAAGGGGACACTCCTATTTTCCCCTATCCCCCTGTCCATTTCCCTTCCCTCTCGTCCCTCCCCCCCTCCTTTTCCTTCCACGGACTCTTATTTACATTCCCTTTCGTCCCATCCTTCGTTCCATCATTCCATCCCACTCCCTCGCCCTCCAGAGCGTTCCGATGACTCCGAAGCGTTCCCGCAGTCCGGATTCACTCCGGACTCGCGTGCACGTCTCTGGACTCGTCGGGACGACTTCCCCCCACTTCTCCTACCCTTTCCCTCCCTATTCCCACTTCCCCAGGTCGCTGGCACGACTCCTGCATATTCCCCTCCACTTATTATCACATGCTCCTGCTCGTACCTTGTGATATTCACCGGACTTGTGGCAGGTGTACTATACAGTTCTTTCACTCTTCTCCCACGCTTCTACAGTATATACTTCGCACCCTAGCATGGAGGATCCTTATCTTGTTCTCTTTGGATTCTCCCTCTGCTAGGTGCATATTCTCTCATGTATTGTAGGTAGCATTATTCATATCTTTGGATTCTCCCTCTGCTAGGCCTGCGCTGTGCGGCCATCTTGAGGTTGCCCTTACAGTGACAATGAGCTCCTATCAATTACAGCTCCGATGAACCTTGTTCTCCTTCCCGATTGAGAAGAGCCCCTGAGTATCATCATCTCCAAGTCGTGTCGCGTCGCCCTCCTGGAATGAGTGGATCTGCGAAGAGACCCTTGTCTCAAAAGCAGAGGAAACTCTTGAAGGAAAACCTTTACCAGGAGGGTTGTCAACACTTACAACAACTAGTCCAGGCGACTGGCAACAAACCCCATTCCAGCAGGTTCTGGAGGAACTCACGTCTCAGCCTGGCGGATCTGACATCACCTATGGTACCCTTCGGAATCATTACCTTGGCATGAAGCCGCAAGCAAGGGCTCATCAGCATCAGCAGCTTCTCTCTTCCGAGCAAGAGGATGTTCTTGTAGAATGGATTCTATTCTACTCAAGCCGTGCAGAACTGATCAAGAAACGGACACTCCAAGCACTTGTCAAGCGGATTGGCAGCAAGAAACCTTCCAGAAACTGGACGTTAAAATTTCTACAAAGGCATCACGAAGTGAAATTGGGCAAACCTTCCGGACTCAACTGTAAGGGCAACCTCAAGATGGCCGCACAGCGCAGGCCTAGCAGAGGGAGAATCCAAAGATATGAATAATGCTACCTACAATACATGAGAGAATACACACCTAGCAGAGGGAGAATCCAAAGAGAACAAGATAAGGATCCTCCATGCTAGGGTGCGAAGTATATACTGTAGAAGCGTGGGAGAAGAGTGAAAGAACTGTATAGTACACCCGCCACAAGTCCGATGAATATCACAAGGTACGAACAGGAGCATGTGATAATAAGTGGAGGGGAATATGCAGGAGTCGTGCCAGCGACCTGGGGAGGTGGGAATAGGAAGGGAAACAGTGGGAGAAGTGAAGGGAAGTCGTCCCAACGAGTCCAGAGACGTGCACGCGAGTCCGGAGTGAATCCGGACTGCGGGAACGCTTCGGAGTCATCGGAAAGCTTTGGAAGGCGAGGGGGTGGGGTGGAAAGGATGGAATGAATGATGGAACGAAAGGGGGTGTAAATAAGAGTCCGTGGAAAGAGGGGAGAGGGAGGGGGCGAGGGGAAAGGGAAATGGACAGGGGGATAGGGGAAAATAGGAGTGTCCCCTTACATCAACCCAAAGCGAGCACAATGATTCAACAAACCAGCTGTAACGGGATTCTTCAAGGAGCTTTGCGAAATAGTTGAAAAGCATGGCATATCTCCAGAGAACATCTACAACATGGACGAGAAGGGATGCCAGCGGGGAGGTGGGGGCAAGGTCTCATTGGAGAAATGCTTTGTTTGCCGAGGAAATCGGCCTGCATACAAAGTGAAGAGTGCGAACATGAAGTTGACCACAGCCATTGAGTGTGTTGCGGCAGATGGGATTGCTCTGGATCCCGGCTTTGTGTTTCCAGGCAAGGGCTACCACGAAGAGTGGTTTGAAAACTATCCAAACATCTGGTACATGATCACGGTGGTTGGCTGATTAATGATAAACTGATGATTCCACTGATCAGTGTTTGCGTCTCTGAGAACGGATGGACCGATGATTACCTTTGCACGGAGTGGTTCGTGAAATGCTTCCTACCACAAGTCAAGAAGCGGAACACGAGTGGAAAGCCGATTTTACTTATTGTAGATGGACATGGTTCACATGCGACACTCCTTCTCATCTCCCTGGCTCAAAAACATGGAATCATCATCTTATGCCTCCCTCCCCACACGACACACAAGCTTCAACCATTAGATGTAGGCATCTTTGGCCCATTTGCGTGTGTGTGGCTTGACCGATGTTACGATATCACCGAGGAAACTGGCTCAGAGATGCCAATTGAGACATTTGTTGACGAATATATGAAGGTGCACGCAAAGTCCATTACCGAAAGCTTGGTGAAGGAAGCATGGAAGAACTCAGGCCTCTATTCAATTAATCAGGATGTTTTCGACGATGATGATTACGGACCTAGTTTGTTAACGTCGTACACCACCCGATGTGTTCCCCCTTCATTGCCTTCCAATGTCATTGATCCACTTTTATGCATAATGCCGATCCGACAGAAGGGACGACAAGAAACTGAGGACAATGATAGTGACAGTGATGGGGACAATGAGAGTGGCTGTAAGGGGACACTCCTATTTTCTCCTATTCCCCCTGTCCCTGTCCCTTCCCCCTCATTTCTTTCTCTTTTCCTTCATCCCACGGACTCTTACCTACATTCCTTTCGTTCCCCTTTGTCCCCTTTCCTTTCCACTTCCTTTCCGACCACTCCTTTTGCATCCGAGTCGTGTCTGGTGACTCCGGAGTCTTCCCGCACTTCGGACTCGCTCGGACTCGTATATACACTTCGGGGCTCATCCAGGCTACCTCTATCCTCTTTCCCCACTTCATTACTCCTTGCTCTTACTTCCCCAAGTCGCTGGCACGACTCCTGTGCATTTACCCTCCACTTCATTATCACATGTTTCCTCGTACCTTGTGATATTCGTTCAGACTTGTGGCTGGTGTACTGTACAGTTATCCTGCATTCCTCTCACGCTACTACAGTATACTTTGCTTCCTAGCATGGAGAATCCTTATCCTGTTCTCTTTGGATTCTCCCTCTGCTAGGTGAGCAGCTCTCTCATATATTGTAGTTAGTCTTATTCATCTCTTTGGATTCTCCCTCTGCTAGGCCTGCACTGTCGGCCATCTTGAGGTTGCCCTTACAGTGGCAATGAAAGAGATGGGAATGGATGCGAAGAAGATGGGAATGGACTCGGACACGAAGAAGATGGATCAGATCACGCTGCATCAGCTGATCTCATGACTCCCAACAATCACGCTGTTGTAATCCCACCAATGCCAACTCTAAGCACTGTTGAACAAAACAAGCCACCACAAACCCCTGCCAGTGAATCTGCTGCATCATCGGAGATGCATACTCCATCGTTCACTGAACTCGTCACATCACTCTCGCCGCTCCAAGCAGACATGCCAGAGACTATTGATGCCCTCAAGGCTCGGGTGCTTGAGCTGCAGTCCGATAACGCCAGGCTCACAGCTCACTGCACGCTTTCGGAATTCGAGTTGCAGAAGAAGACAAGAAGGCTCAATGCTCATGAGACAAGGCCTGCCAAGAAACGAAAGGTGAATGCCCCCAAGACTCGATGTCTCACCAGCTCCCAATTCGTCGCATATTGTAAGGGCAACCTCAAGATGGCCGCACAGCGCAGGCCTAGCAGAGGGAGAATCCAAAGGTATGAATAATGCTACCTACAATACATGAGAGAATACGCACCTAGCAGAGGGAGAATCCAAAGAGAACAAGATAAGGATCCTCCATGCTAGGGTGCGAAGTATATACTGTAGAAGCGTGGGAGAAGAGTGAAAGAACTGTATAGTACACCTGCCACAAGTCCGGTGAATATCACAAGGTACGAGCAGGAGCATGTGATAATAAGTGGAGGGGAATATGCAGGAGTCGTGCCAGCGACCTGGGGAAGTGGGAATAGGGAGGGAAAGGGTAGGAGAAGTGGGGGGAAGTCGTCCCGACGAGTCCAGAGACGTGCACGCGAGTCCGGAGTGAATCCGGACTGCGGGAACGCTTCGGAGTCATCGGAACGCTCTGGAGGGCGAGGGAGTGGGATGGAACGATGGAACGAAGGATGGGACGAAAGGGAATGTAAATAAGAGTCCGTGGAAGGAAAAGGAGGGGGGGAGGGACGAGAGGGAAGGGAAATGGACAGGGGGATAGGGGAAAATAGGAGTGTTCCCTCACAGTACCAGCAATTTGCTGCTTGACCACAGCCTCTCCCTGACGCCACTCCTTCAAATCCTCCTTCCATTGGTTCAATGCCGTAGTCTGGACATTGGTTATGGGGCTAGCCGGCACAGGAACAGGGTTGACTGGTTCAGAACCAGTTCCATCGAGATGCTTGAGCAAGCCGTGTGCGTCCACAGCCCACATCAGATGGTCCTGATAGGTCACCCAGTTATTACCAGCAGCATCGAGTTTTGGAACGCGCAAGAACTCGTTGCCAAGTTTGATGGAAGTCATTTCGAGGAAGATAGTGATGAGACATAGGATGCAAGTACGAGTTTGTAGGAGATTGGATTTATAGATTTATAGGATAAGCGCAGGGCCCATAACCTATTACAAAGTAAACTCAGTCTCAGGGTAAACGGACTGTATTTAGGCCGTAAGTACCTATTACAACTGTGTGCTTAGATTCAGTGAGCACTTGAAACATGCAACACTAACTCCAATAGTTTGCCATTCTAAATATGATATGCCTTGTTTGCTTTCTAGATCTATGTGACACCACTGTTGTCAGATTTATAGAGCATCACACATGAACAGGACAACCCCGGGGTTGTGCACATATCATGACCTAGTATTGAATAATAGCATATAAAAATCCCAATAGCAGGAAGTGACGGAGGGAGGAGGAATTTAGGTTCAAAGTGAAAATTCAAGTTCTATAGCCGTTTCAAGCTCTGTGGGAACGATAGTAGTAACATGTTTGGTTTACCAGGCTATGCGGGAATAACTTCGGAGCGAGCCATGTGTACACGCGCGTCTGGTACTTGTGTTCAGTATGGCGAACATGGAGATACCCATAAGCTTCAACTATGTTGTCTTCAGTCTCCTCTTCCACTGTGACACTATGAATTCGCAGGTGTCGAGACTCAAGAATGAGTTGGCCCCAAGTGATGCAACTCCACGACTCCACGACAGAGGGTATAAACTCCGCGCCCCTTTTCTGGATTGGACACGTTTCTCAAATCGGGACTCTGGCTTGTCGCTCTGGTAGTTTCTTACGCACCTCCAATCTCCCCTCGTAGCATGAGACTTTCTTCCGAATCGCCTACAGTCGTCGCCTCAGACTCGTCGCTCGTTCACCACAATACCATCGCAGCGTCTTCAGCCCCGTCGACCATGCATCTCACATTCCCCGGCGTAGCTTCCATGTTCGTCAAAATGCGCCGAGCTTCCTCGCAGGCGAAAGTAAACGCCCAAGGCAAGCCGAATCACATCGAGTCTTGCTCCGGGCTAGAGCCCGTTACGGATCCTTCGCTGTCCGGGGAAAACGCGACGTTGTCGAGGAAGCTGCCGATGACGCAGACAGACGTGTACACCTGCATCGGTGGTGTGAACATCCTGGTTTTGCTTCGGGCAACGAGGTCCGCGTTGATGGAGCGGGCGGAGACTTTGGGAGCCAATGTGCTCGTTGAAGAATCGTGCGTTACCCCCCTCTTCTACGCGGCGGCCGTATTTACCTGGTCACTTCGTAGATGGAAGTGCACAATCTGCAAAAACCGCTCGAATGGAACCTACAAGGTCAACGTACGCCTTTTCGCATTGCTTTTGCCAGCACTGTCCTGTTTACTGAGTGCCCTGTAGATTCGGTATCAAGCCAGCGCAACGCGCTCCTCGATTCCAGACCCTCACAAACCCGTCGCGCTGGAAAACGCCAAGGGCGTACCAGGTTTGATGACCATCATCAAACGCAACGATTAGCTCGCTTTTAACTTCCACTTAACCCGTTTCCGCCATACGTCGGCGCTGCCCTTCGTCCGATCTCTTTCCCACTACGCCTTTCTGACCAGGAATTCAATGTACATGCCCTCGCTTTTTTGTATCATATAATGCCGATTCGAACGTCAACCGTCATACCATATCCTCAAGATTTGTGCGCCTTGAAAATTAGTGGAGGTTGCTTGGTTTAGCACCCGAATACCCCACTAGCCCGGTCTTGGTACCTCGCCCCCTTCACGACTTTCGACCCCCGCACTCCCCTGCACATAAACTTCATTCAAGGCCTCAATCGCCCCTTACTCAGCCACAAAGCATCGCATCGCAACACTCCGAAACCTCCTACTCGGTTCTCAAACCACTCATTTTTGATGCTCCGGTACGACGACCGACGAATCGCACAAATACACACTCTCCTTACCCGCCTCTCTTCATTTGCCGTTTACGCGCGCGATGTGTACATAAATCTCAGTTACGTTTATTCTTGCAGTGCGTACACTTGCCTTCACATATCCCTGTATAGTAGCGTTCATCATCCTTCTCATTCTTTCCGTATCATCGACCATTGGACCCCACCATTACATACGACATTTGGTATCGGTATACACGCCCATACTAATAATAAAATACAATCCAAAGCTTCTATACCACCTGTGAAGTTCACCATTCTAGCGATCCGAGGTCAACCATTGCCTGCGGTTGCTGAATTTATCGTAATCTCTCGAGCTTAGATGACAAGGCCATGCAAACCGTCCCACAAGTGCATTCATTTGGGCAAATCAATGGGAGCGACCGCGCGTCGTCCTCATGTAAACTGCCTCATGCCAAACGCGTGCTTCGCTGCTGCGCCAATGTATGGTGAGTAGGTGGATCGTATTGGCCTTTCCAGAAGTGTCTACCCCACGCAATCAGGTGCCGTAGTATATCGTATAGTATGAATCGTTCCATAAAACGACACTTTTTGACATTTTGTAGATAAGTGTATCCTCTGCTTCCCTGTCTCTTCAGGGGCCTCATAACCGCGACAGGCAAACTGGGGGTTCGTAACTCTCGATTATTGGGGCAGTTTCGTAACAGGATCATCATATTCTAGTAACTCTATAGTATATTTTCGCCTTTTCCACTGTGGCCTAGTACATTTCTAGGATCAACGACAAAAAGTATCCCCTGATCACATGACTGGTTGTCCCGAGTGGTGAAGCTCAAGCGCTGCAACTTCAACCATCAATCTACAGCACTCATCCTCAAGACGACGGCGCGCGGTCGTCGGTGAGCTTCCCAGAGTGAAATTCAACCAGCGTATCTTCAATATAGCTCCCAGAAACCTGTAAACCGGCATCAGGGAAGGCCACCATGTCGTCGCGTGAAGGATACGAACGACTTCCAATGTACGCGTCCGTTGCTCGACAACGTTCCTCATCTCACCACCCCGGTGTTACCTTTACACCCCCGCCCTCACCCCGTCCATCCCTTAGGTCTAGACATGACAATCACCCGAAACCCCACTTCTTTTGTCGTCCAAGATCGATATTCCTTTTCCTGAAATTCGCGGTCCCTACTACCATATTACTCGTCCTTTTCGGATTTTTCGTATACGAGCCGCATATTGAGCTGGCGTTCTACGAAAGGAAGTGGATAAAGCAGGAAATCGAGCAGCTGGCTCCGTTGGCCGGGTGCTTCGACCCAGATAAAGTAAGCCCGAAGTATAACCTCAGCGACGGGGTGTATGGGAAGCGGACGACTTCGGTGCAAGCGGGTATGCCGCTGAGGATGGGAATGGATTGCTATGACTTCGCCGGCACGATAAAAAAGGACACGGCTCAGGAAACACCGAGACGGATCCCCCCAGAAGACCGCGTCCAGTATCACACCTATTGGCGCGTAGATCTCGCTCCCTTCGGGCCCCGGCAAGAATGGATGCTGAAATCATACTTCGCGACGCAGGACATCAGCACCACGCGGCTGACTCTATGGTCGAACGGCGATTTGTCTTCGAACGAGATATTGCAGAAGTATCTTGGCCGGTATCCCGATGCATTCAAACTTGACGTTGTGAACATTCCGACTCTCGCACAAGGTACTGAACTGCAGGACAGCCCGCTGCTTGACCGGAAAGACGCCAAAGCGTGGGTTGACGGTGATCTCATTCGACTGCTGCTGCTCTGGAATTTCGGTGGAGTTTGGATAGACATGGATTCGCTATTAACGAGGGACCTTGAACCTTTGCTTGAGCATGAATTTGTCACACAGTGGGATTGTTATGGTGCGTCCTCAAAGCCTCCTTTATTTATTCTCATACCTCACCGCCTCCCTAGATAAAAAATATCAACCGTTCAACGGCGCACTCATGCACTTTCGCCAACACTCGCCATACTTGTGCGAAGCATTCCACATCATGAATACTTCCACTCCGCCGCGTTCAGGATCGACAGACTGGGGCTCTCTCCTCTATCACAAACTCTGGCGCCGTCTAGTCGCGTCGTCCATACCACCGTTCCAAGTCCTACCATTCTGCTTCAGCGACGGGCGCTCGTGCCGTTTGGACAATCGACTACCGGACCCATTCACACAGGATGACTCGAAGGGGCAGTGGACTATGGGCCTCGGACTTGAGCAAGGTGGGGGATTGGATCGCGTGCTGGGAAAGGTGTTTGGCGTCCATCTGCATAACCAGTGGGAGAAAGAGTTTCCGAAAGGCGGCTGGGTGGAGAGATTGTTACTGCGGAAGTACGACGACAAGCTGGTGGGACGTGATACTCCCGGCGACGAGCTGTGAGGGATTTGGGTGTCTCGGTGGAGTTTATTTATAGGACATATTATGAGTATGTATCGCTCGTCTGAGTGCGGGTTGACTAATGCGATGCTTACCACTCGGTGGTTAGACAGAGGCTTTCTACTACGGCACAACGTATTGTCTGATCCATTCGGCAGTGTTCTGGACTCACGGACGCATCCTTTTGGGCGTCTTGGTAACTGTGTTCCCCTACCTGTCATCATATGTCTGTTTAGGTGCTTACAGCTTCATCGGCGAAGGTAAGTGGATTTGTCAACGTTGAGCTAGTATGGGACTAACAGTTTCTTTTCCAGCGCTGTGCTGAAGGTCTAATAGGCCTTGTTCATCGCACACTCGTACTCTACAAATTGCATAATGGCTTCCGTGTATGGATGTACCTTCCCGCGACGTGTGGAATATCTAGATGATCAACATCAACCCCTACGGCCGTATGCCAGAACAATAGATCACTGCGAACGCGCCATGACTCGTATGTGCTTAGATTTGATTGAAAACTGGATTTGGAACGTTAGCAACGAAATCAATGATTCGGAGTCGACCTTTCCGAGGATCATCAAGCTTCAGCCAAGCACGGAGCTTTCTTCCACAGATGGTTGTGGAATCTCCTCGATGCCCCAGTGCGTATCATTTGAGTTTGAGAGGTGTCGCGTCTGCAAGGGGATCATGATTTTCATCATACTTACTTATTTGTTAGTGTTCATTCTTCTGTATGGGCTTCTAGCGTGCGTCGACTTTGCGCCGGATGGTTGACCAAAACGCGTCCGCGACCGTCGTACACGCAGCACTCCTGACGATGTCGGGGGATGTCGAACAACCCTTTCACGATATATCTCTCGTTCCCCAGCGGGTATGGGGGATTTCGCACCCAATAGGCAGTGGATCTCTATTTTGAGTTCATGATGGCGTCGGGCATATACCACATGGGGTTGGAAACGATTTTCAAGTTTTTCGTCGCGCTAATAATCTGCTGCAAAAATAGGACCGAGAACTAGGAATGGTCTTCGCGACGGCAACTATATGGATATTGAAAATAATATTCGAACAATTGATTCAGGCCGCTCACCGGGGCCCACCACATGCAACTTGCACGCTCATGGATAAATCGGCACGATCGTAACGGATGGGCGGGAATATCCAGGCAGCAGGCGAGAGCGAGCGCAAGCGCAAGCGCGCCTGATCTCTTCCGCTGTGGAACGAATCGCGCTCTCGCGTACCGCTTCTACTCCACAAACCAGTTTTCACACTCGCAGCCGCATGATTAGTGTCAAAAGTCAAGACTACCGCTGCGATTATTGATTATCGATTGCTGTCTGTGCGCCGTGTAAGTCGGTCTCTATCCTCGTGAGAGCCAACTGGTTCCTTAATGCGTAGTGAGCTGCATTAGGAGTTCCTGGTGAGAGTTAGCGAGTCGCCAGGCTGCATACAGCTGTGGCCCGTTAGGCACAGTTCAATCTGTCCCGAGGTCTTGCACATGTGGACAATGGGTTAGGTACTAATATAGCCCCTTCGGATATTCACCAGCCCGTGTGAGCACGGGCCTTGATGCTGGTTAATGTGCCCACATATACCCAGTCAGCTTGGAATGAACGCGGCGAGACTTCCATGCTGCTGGTGAGCCGTGCAGCCCTCTTGGATTTCATAATGTGCGAATGGAACTCACAGCATACCATTTTTCAGCTTTTATTTTGATTCCGGGTGACCAGTACCGTCGAGGACCAGGGAGATAGATTAATTGAAGTTCACGAATCTGTGGCAGCTTCTTTCTTTAATTCATGCACTGATGTTCCTCGTTTCGTTCATGTGGCACTACTCGAAACGGGAGGATGTCTACAAATGGTACTTGTTGGTTCGACAATTACAATGCGTGAAGTGGGCGACGGAAGTAGGATCAGGGACCAGGGTCAAGCACCCACACAGCATCCAGTTAGTCCAATAGCAGGATATAGCCACCGCCAACGGATCACTGTTGGAGTCTCCGGCGTTGATCGTGTCCATATTTGTCTGGGGCTACTTGGAAGCACCGTACTGATGATGGCAGGAGCATCATTGCTAGGCATATGCCCCAAGTCTTCCGTTCCGGATGGTTCCTAGCAATCAACAGCTCCGTAGCCCCCCAAGTCACTCTGAATCACTCCGTTGAATGGGTGTGAGCCACCGTGCACGTTGATGCATGGTGCTGCCGGACATGTTATTGTCCCTTCTGAGCTCGGCGCAACCCAATAGAAATATTTGCTGCATAGCATATGTTTGATTCCGAGTCTGCGTAGTACCATCGCAACTTGCCGGGCGGACGTCACGGACTTTGATCAAGCGACGACTTGAAGGACGCTGATATCAACTTGGGTCGCGTCTCGAGTCTACATGCATTGCCCCAGGGTCCCAGCGTATGCCCAGCAGCGAGTCGTCACTCTTATTATCGCCAAAGAAATTTTACAGTAGCCCATTGATATGGACGAATGATCATCAGTTCTATTCTTAACATCAGACATTAGTGAGCGCAGCCTCGAACACTCAAGACACTGCAATGTTTTGGATCCACCAATAGTGAATTATTATCTAAAAGTTGCGGTAACTACTACTACTACTAGGTAGGCAAGGCCGTGTACAAGGTAAATACTCTAGGAATTGCCTGTATAGCCAAAATAGGGAGAGGATGCATATGCATACCATAGATGTGTGTGTAACTAGTAAAACGAATGTACGGGGTGGAAAGATCAACTAAACCCGAGTAGTAATGTAGATAGGATGTAGGAGTGAAAGAAAGGGGAGCACAAATACGAATAAATGAATGGTGGATAGTAATAAATATGTACTTGTTTAAGAATCAAATGTCCATGTACAAAGGTGGAACTGATGAAGGAATGTGGGTCCGATATGCGTACAGAGAATGAATCCGGCATTGCTGGAAATAGTGGAAGAACGAATGTAGGAGTAGTTTGTTTGAATATGATACACGTGGAATTTTAGGGGTGGTGGTGGCGGGGATGATCGCAATGATGTCGCTTTTGTCTGATGTACAAGGTCTTAGGCATGATCAAGTCGCATGTCGAGAGTGTCTTGTAGGAATGATAGAAGTTGCATGGGGTAGGGGAAGGGGTGGAAGCATTGAACGCATGTCAGTGACTGAGAAAGTAAATGTCCATGAGCCACAATTTCATCAAAATGAAGCGAACGACACTTACTAGCGAAGGCGACGTCGAGTGGAGTGCGCTTAGCAAATCCACTATGCGCATTATGACCGGCGGGGAAGGAGGTTGACGACGCGGCTCTTCTTCACTTCGAGACCGGATTTGCCGAAGTAGCGCTCCGACTCAAACGACCAATGTAGCGAACCAACTATCCAATCGGCCAACCCCTCAACGTACACTGCGACTTGACGATCAATTTCAGGACCCCATGAGGGCAGATTCGCGCGGCATTCCACGAAACGATCAATCGACTGCTTGCAAAGTGCACCCACGAAGTCCACTGCGGCCTGAAGTTCGAGACCCTCCTCATGCATCACAACAGGGATCATGTTGTGTGTATCACCCTTGGATTGTTCGACATTGTATGAGAAGATATCCTGTGAAAGAACACGAAATGAGAAAGGTGTGGCTTTGACGTGTTGGAGGAAAACCCACATTTGACCATGTAACGAGGTCGTTGGCGGCTTCTCCGAGGCTACGGATAATGGGATGGTCCATGACCTCGTCGGGAATGTCCAGGTTGTTGGCGTATTCAATCAGAGCCCAGCAAGGTTTGCATCCGCTCGTGTCGCGGCGCAGAGCAATGTAGGACTCGAGATCGGGGATTGAACCCTCAGCGCGATCCCGCGCTTGCTGAGATACAGCTTGGAACTACGGGGACCAGGATATTAGTCACGAAGATGAGAGTGTATGGACGGGCACTAACGAAGAAGTCGAAAGTCTCGATGAAGCGCTGCTGAGCACCCGGAGCAGCGGTGCGAATAAGTCGCTGCCAGTAACTTTGAATAGAAGTGAGTACGAGATTGACTACCAACGATTAAGGTAAATACGTACTCCTTGGTCATCTTGCCAACACGTTTCGTCTGACGCATCTTCGGGTTATAAAGTGCATTCAGTACGACATCTGCTGTTGACTTTGTACCCCGGTTGTCCATGTCATCGGAGAGATTGTCGAGATGGAACAGGTAGTTCATGAAGTCGCAACAAACTCTCAACTGAGGGAAGCCCGCGTTTGGGTAGCACATAGAAGTCAGCAGGCCGGCCTTGAGTCCATGATACGCGTCCCGCTTTTTGCCTGTAAGGTTGTCTCCGCGGAAGAGCCATCGCTTTGACTGCGCGGAGGCGATTTTGCGATGGCGGTTTACTCGAAGCTCGAAGGTGCAATGAGAAACGAGGTCTGGGATAACAATCTTGCTAGGCGGGGCCGCCTGGGCTGAGGAAGAGGAGGATGCGATGGCTGACATGTGGGCAGGGGCAGGAGCTCAGTGAATCCGAGAGGGGAGACGATGAGGGAACAGCGAAAAAGGCCAGCCCGCTTTTATAGAATGATGGATCTGGGGAGTAGCACGGATCTGGCGGGCACGAGTCTGAGAGAGTGAAAGGAAAGGAAGAAGTGGTGGCTCGGTCCGCGTCGCGACAGAGGTTCAGGCTTGCCATGACAGAAATGAAGTTCAGATTTGGGCATGGAGATCTCATTGTCAGCCCCAAAATACACGCAAAGCTACCAACACCGCCAGTTCCGAGAATATCGCCATGGCCATAGAATTGATTTGACTCGAGATCTCATATAGCCAGTTCGCTTGCCAGGCATCAGGGTAAGCGGTCTCCGTGCAGATTCAGCCTTTTTACGTGCAGATTCGCTCCATCTCGAAGCATGCGAGAGAACGGATATCGCCAGACCAGCCAGAAGAGTTTCAGAATCAGAATCGCGGCCGCTCCTCGTAGTCGTCGACGTCAAGCTGCAGCACAGCGCCAGCTCCTGATGTCGATGGTGGGAGATCACTGCAACACTTGAACTGCTTCCACTGACAAACACACGACCACTGCGTCTGTTCTTGGCTCGGCACCGAATTCGAGCCTGGCAACCAAGGGCCATATATGGTTACCCTGCCGCCGGATAAAATGGTCGTTTGGTTCCGTGTTTTGTATATGTCCGAAAGGGTACGACCGAGAAATCACAGCAAACTTGTGAAATTGTACAGAGTCCAGACACAAAGATGAAAACCCAATTTGACTGGTTCATGGCCATGCCGTACCGATGGATTCGAAGCAATCTCGCTTGGAAGGCTTTGGAAGGGCGCCAAGGCCCAACTTGAACCCTTTCAAATTGACAAACGTCAAACTGACTACGTACGAATATACTTCACCATCGCAATAATATATCTGCCACGTTTATATTGAGTCATAAAAGGTGAAACATTCAGTGTAAGTGGGGATCAGGGATGCCGTGTGACCTTGGCGTGTATGGGCATGAGAGAGGTGAACGCTAGTTGACAATTGGCTACTGACACGGCCAAACATACGTTCTTACGCGAAGTCTTATCGGACAACGGTTAATGTATACCATGCGGGGCCATTTAATGGAAAGTCATCCGTCGAGGAAGAAAGCGAACACCGAGAACCTGAAGCGGCATTACGCTGGGCCGCGCAACTGGGAGACGTTGAGAAGATGAATGTATATCCCAAGAGATTCCCGCCTTGACTTTTCCCGACGGAACATCTGTTCATCGACCAAGATAATCTAGCCAGATGTCTGAGATATACGATGGTGAGAACTGACAGGGAAGAACAATGGATAATTCAAACCACATATTGAATGTAAGTACACCCTGGAAAACGCCCCGACGCGTATGAGTCTACAAGGTAAGTTATTGAGCCCGAAATATAGCGAGGACAATAAGAATGGCCATTCGTGAGAGGTACGGGAAAACTCTAGCACGCACGAATGGAGAGACGTGGTCCGGGACATAATATCGTGACAATTTTGGTAGCCACATTTGTTCCTGTTCCGAGGTGATTGAGCAAAGGAGTGGTGTGCTTGACGTGATGCATGGGGCTAAAGGTACCTTTTGGCAGTAGATCATTTTCAAAACTCAAACTAGTGGATCTGAAAGAACTCACAGGATGCGCATACGGACGTTTGCGTGAATCGGACGCGTGGAAAGGCTTGACAATATCACATAGCTTAACCTACCGGCCCTATATTGGCGTAACGTCATTGTCCATATACCCTTGGAATGACAAGAACGGATACCGGTCAATTCGCACCGTTTCAACTTGGTTTCAACGACCCCCAACACCTCCGAGCATGGCGTCGCGACCGGACAACGACGAGCTGATTTTCTACTAGTACGAACGGCAAACACCGTGGGCCGAAATCAACTTCGTATACCCACCAATTGCGTCAGTAATCCAGGTATGCAGGTCCGTTGATTCTCGATACTGCTGCACAGGAATGCATGGCAATGATGAAATCGTGCCTGCCCTGTATGTACGCCGCAGAGAGCCGGCACGTCATCTCGCGGTGATCCATGATACTGCTCTGTCGAGTACTATTGTTCCCAGGTAAGGTGTGCGTGTAGATGAACCAGATGTAGCGCAGTAGCCTAAGGAGAGCTCACGCGGAACACAATATCATTGACGGTTGGATAGGTGGCTGTTGGGAGAGTTCAGGTACTCCCGCCCTATGTCAAGTTGGCGCTGCGTTGATCCGTATGTTTGTCCTCTGGTCATGATATCGATAAACAAGATTGATGCTGATGGGCGCGATATCATTACTTACTACATACTATAGTGGTGCGTAAAGTTCTGCTCCAGGAACGGGGATATCCAGTTGATGGAACCAGGAGGTATACTGCGTACCTCATGTGCTTCTCCCAAGTCGACGATTCACGATCCCCTAGTGCGTAAGTTCATTAGAAGAACAGAACCGGACTGGACAAGTCAGTTCGAAGGAGTTCATCATTCATTCAACAACGTTGTGATGGTCTGTGACTGTGAGAAATAATCAAGTGACTGTTCCTGATGAGTGACCGTGGGAGATACGGCGTCATTGGCAGCGACGCGCCCAGTGCTCAGTCCGCTGCTTCTGACAACTAGCGCCTATGCATTTCCACTAATCCACTACAATATGTCTACGGTACCACCACGGCGCATTTTTGGAACAGATGACAGGCAATGCTGCAGAACATACGGATGAGGCCGAGTCGAGTCGACCTGGTGTTCGACGATTCCTTGGGACGGTTGTCTTTTGGAGGAAGCCTGCGCAGACCAAGCCTCTCGTTTGGGAGAGACGATAGCGAAGATGGGGAAGCATCTGCGGAGAGGCCCCCAGTTCCAACCGTGATGCAGTCCTCAGGCAGAAGTATACGCCACTCCGTTGCCGGTGCTATCTATGATTGTCTTATCCATAGTACGTGAGTTCTGGTTGAATCGCATGGGAAGCAGTGGATCATGGGGCCATCGATTAGACTATGCTGGGAGAGTTCCTTTCGGCAAACGTTTCGACCCCATTTCTGCTATTCATGGTGAAAGGTGTGTGAAGGAGTCATTGTAGATGCAGTAGCCCCCATTCAACCATCCGCGATAGGATTCGGTGAGTATAACGACGACTCTGAAGTTGCGTTCTGGACTGGAATCATCGGTATGTATGCGAATCATAGTATCCACGTTCTATCTATGTCTAACCGGTGCCCAAGTATCTGGATTCTTCTTGACACAGTTCTTGACCTCCCTGCTTTGGGTGAGTGTAGTGCTTTTACTTCCTGTACTTATCACTGAAGCTGTACAGGCAACTGTCGCCGAACGGCACGGTCGTAGAACAGTGCTTGTTGTGTCCTTGTTTGGCAGTGCGGTTACTTGTGCTATCTTTGGAACCTCCACATCGATACAGCAAGCTCTATGTATTCGGCTTCTTCAGGGGGTGTTTGCTGGTGCTGTGGGTGTCGCCCGTGGTTCAGTGGACGTTTGTGACCGATCCAAGCAATGAAGGCAGAGCGTATGCTATTCTAGGGTAAGCAAACTTGTCAAATAAATCGTCCTAATTCCTGAACATTCACCTAAGGTTCTGCTGGGGATTCGGTGGTGTAGCAGGTGCTATCATCGGTGGAGTCCTGTGAGCTTGGGAGTCCCATTGCCATGATAAGTAATTTATGCTAATAGCCTTTGAACAGTCGAGCGTCCGGTTGTGAAATGGCCATCGGTTTTCCAAGATTTAGAGATCTTCGTCACGTATCCTTATCTGCTGCCCTGTTTGCTCGCAGCAACTTATAACGTTTATCGGTATGTCAATTCCTAATCGTGGGGTTTACGGTACTCAATTACCAGAAGGTTCCGTGCTCGCATGCTTTCTCGGGCGTGATGGAGGCCCTCGTCAGGGTGCAATTCGCTTATTGCCAGAGAAAGCTGATGATCGGCCACATATCCCAGAAGACCAGACTCCTCCGCATAGTCCCCCCTTCGATGACTCTAATCGGTCTTTCGTAAGTTCTTTCAGAAGGAGGCTTTCGTCGACACTCTCAAGCTATCTCCCGAATCGAGGACAACACGAATCTCCGTCCTTTTCTCTCCCTGAAGGTAGTTCGCCACAGTCGGTGCCGTTATCGACCACTTCTACCGCGTCCCGTGCAGATCAACCCAAGAACTCTTTCTCGAAGACAAGTCGAGCGAATGGCTCCGCATATGGGTATAGCGGGAGTTACCGAAGTCGACTGGGGAGTAACGTAACTTTCGCCACTCGCCGAGGGAGTATGGCTACCTCTTTGCGTAGACGAGGCAGTCAGACAGCCGGAAGTAGAGCGATGTCGAACGAGGGCACCGATCTCAATTTCGCTCAGAGGATCCTCATGGCGAACGAAAATGCCGTGACCAACATTGCGGATTTGTGGGTGGCTGCCGCAATGAATGTAGATAATGAAGATCCGTTCGAAAGTGATGAGGAAGAGGGGGCCGTTGAGGGAGATGAAGGCGAGAACGAAGGGGAAGCACCTCGCCCACGCTCCCAATCTGGAGGATCCGTGGCCACGGTTCGCGGTCGGATGACATCTCCTCCACTGTCCCCGACCTCTCCTGGGCCAAGGCAATCTACCCACTCCTCTTCACGGCAGCGAATGAGTCGCCGTCCATCATCATCTAATCAACTCCTTGATGCAAACCGTATGACAAGACGTCTCTCATCAAGCGTTCCATCTATATTCTCTCATACTGGTGTGAAATCACCCCCCGCTGTCTTGGATGCGCAACAGCTGCTCCTGCGGACTGAGCTCGAGTCTCCCTACGGCGGTGGGGATGCTCTTCCTCCTATCACCGAGGGAAGACAGCTTTCTGAGTCAAGTTACGTCGGGGATCTCGAGGCATTGCAGGAGAAACCACCTTCGCTGGCTAGCCAGCTGCCAAGCATGATCATTGCGCAGTATGGCTTGTTGGCTCTGCATTCAACTACACACGATCAAGTCTTCATGTCCTACCTCGTTTCGTAAGTAATTCCCTTCCCGCTCCTGCATTATCTCATTGAAACCATTTGTTGCAGAGATTATGAGGCCGGTGGACTCAATCTCAACGCTGGTCATTTCGCGCAGCTTAGTACGTCCACACCCATATATGCCGATCAGCCAATAGCCTGAGATGTGATACTGCTCAGTTGCATTAATGTGCCTCGCCCAGATCGCCTATCAATTCTATCTGTATCCGTCAGTATTGATCACCATTCGCTTCCTTGTTCGCGTCACTGACATATGTATGATGGCGCTTACATAGAAACATGGGGTGAGTATTTGTTCGTTTGCTGATGATGGTCTCATCGTCATCCGCGCCATCACTCTAGGCCTCCAAGGGGACGGTTCTCCCACCTTACAATGTTTAGGATCGGATCGCTTCTCTTCATTCCGTCATATTTGACCGTTGTTTTGTACCGACCATTCGCAAGTGCATCAGATGATGGAAATTTCATAGTCATGGCAGGTGGGTATTGACTTCCGGAGGCTACGTTTTATGTGGAGGGCTGATATCAACCGCGTTCATTGATATAGGTTTGGCGCTAAGCACGTATGTTTAAATTTCCTAACTCGAGCGCGCACGAATTTGACATAGCATATTCTAGGGCTGTGCGATACTGTGCTATCACGTTCTCATATACCGCCATATCGATATTATTAAACTATAGTAAGTTCCAGTGCTCTCCGTTCTCTGCGCGAGTTGGCACCATTGATATATTTCTAGTGACGCCACCGAGCGCTGTTGGATATGCGAATGGAATCGCCCAGAGTATTGTTAGTCTCGCCAGGTGTTTCGGGCCAGTTTTGGGAGGATTGGTGAGTGATTACAACCATGCGCTGAATTTGATCCGTTTCCCATGCATCATGGCTTACTGTTCTACTAGCTATGGAGTGTTAGCGTTCAAGACAATGTATCGGGGTATCCCCTTGGATTCGTCGTCTGCGCGGGGGCATGTACGTTGGCCGTTGCTACTAGTTACTTGATCCGATGATCAAGCACGTTTGGATTACCATGGACATTCAATGCTGCATTTTGGGGATACTATGAGTTATATACTTCTGTACTAGAGTTGCTTCTGGCGTTTTCTTGTGTATCGTGTTGATGCAATGATTTCTTGGATTTCCTTCTTGGATGGCCTTAAGCGATCTCCTGAATCACGTGGAATTCCTATTTTTAATTTTCATCTAGTTTCGTTGTGTTCTTGATTGCTCTCAGAACGCACGAACGAACCAGTCGATGCCTTCCAAAACGCCAACTGAAGTAAAGCGAAAGCCCTCTGCATCTGCGAGTATCCTCAAGGCGAGGAAGAAGCGAAAATTATCTCATACCCGAGCGACTACTTATTCCACACCCGATTCGCTACCATGGCGTACTGCCTCGCGTCCGCTTGAAACTGGGTTTCGACGGGGACGATGGAATTCTTGGTTTGGAAGAAGTGGACGGAGTTGAAGTGGTTTATGAAGAGACTGCCGACGGAGGAAGAGTAGCCCGATTTAATGTATGCCCCGTAGATTCACTGTCTCCTTCCAAAAGCTCATGTATCTTGCCTGAAGGTATTTAATGAACCAGAGGAGATTGAAGACGATGGGATAGAGGAAGATGCGACGTCTAGATCAAATGCTAAGCCATTAACTGAGGAGCCGATGCCTGAGCCAGTCTCGGAGGAGGAACCAGATATTCCAGAAGGTAATATGCTGTTCGAAAGAAACGACTAGGTTTCAGCTTTCTGACGAATTTGCAGAAATTGTCCAACTACCTGAATGGTCGAGCGTCAAACTCCATCCGTCACTTCTACGCTTTCTCCATGCTAGGCGTTTTGTGTCCCCTACGCCGATCCAAGCGGCAGCTATACCATTTGCAATCTCAGGACGAGATGTGATTGGTGTGGCGGAGACGGTAAGTACGCTACCCCATTCACCGTCATCTTGTACCACAACGGTTAGCCAGGGATCCGGGAAAGACATTGGCGTATGGGCTGCCTATCCTCCACAGTATACTATCGGAGAAACTGAACGCCCGCAAACAAAAAACTACGAGCCGAAGGACCCTTTGTGCCTTGGTTCTTGCGCCTACGAGAGAGTTGGCTCTGCAAGTTTGCCTCGCATTTGAGTGCTTGTATGAACCCTCCCCCTGACGAGGGAGGGAAGGTTGATGGTCCAAGCCAAGTTAGTAAATCCCCGCCGTTGGTCAGTATTGCGGCCATCGTTGGTGGTATGTCCGCGCAAAAGCAGCGCCGTATCTTGGATCGAGGACTAGACATACTTGTCGCAACCCCAGGTCGCTTGTGGGATATTATCCAGGAGGTGAGCTCAGCCTAATAACAACAGTCACAGGATATGTCTCAGCAGTCCTGTAGGATGAGTCCTTAGCACAGGAGATTCAAGACCATCAGGTTCCTCGTTCTAGACGAAGCTGATAGGATGATCGAGCATGGCCATTTCGCTGAATTAGGACAATATCCTGAGGCTGACGCTAAGGGAGATGCAGTACGTATTCCAGCTGTCTATTGATCACGCATTACCAATTGGGCGTTTTAGGGAGGATCAGATAGATGCTCAATTCAACGATGATCCCGAGGCCGCGGCTAAGAATGACGATACCCAACACAATACGACTAGAATCAGACAGCATGCAAACATTCGTATTCTCCGCCACTCTTAGCAAGGACCTACAAAGGAATCTAAAGAAAAGGCAGAAGCACTTCAAGAACACCAGCAGGCGCAAGAAACAAGAACCAGCCGTCTACATTAGGTACACCAACAACAGTTCTGCAGTACTCGAGGCCCTGACGCTTTCTTAGATGATCTTCTGATGCGACTGGACTTCCGCGACTCCAATCCCGAAGTCATTGATCTCAGTCCCGAAGGTGGCGTTGTTAGCACACTGCGTGAAAGCAAAATCGAATGTCTAGCCTCCGACAAGGTCTGTTTCCCATGTGCGTGTCGTCACCCCGGCAAAGCACTAACGATGAACCCCGAACGCCGAGCAGGATGTGTACCTTTACTACTTCCTTCTGCGATATCCAGGTCGTTCGCTGGTCTTCCTTTCGTCTATTGACGGCATCCGCCGCCTCATGCCTTTGCTCGAGACGCTCGAAATTAAAGCTCTAGCGCTGCACTCGCAGATGGAGCAAAGAGCTAGGTTAAAGAATTTGGATAGGTAAAAGTCGCCACTGCATGACCCTAGAACGCCGATGCTCACCCTAAATAGGTTCAAAACGACGCCCAATGCAGTGCTGCTTGCCACGGATATAGCTGCGCGAGGCCTTGATATCCCCGCTGTTGACCACGTTATACACTTCCAGATCCCCAGGACGGCTGATACGTATGTTCACCGCAACGGCAGGACTGCCCGAGCGAAGATGGAGGGTGTCAGCTTGCTATTGTGTGCCCCGGAGGAGAGAAAAGTCATCCGAGCTTTGTTGAGTAGTTTGCACCGTGGTACGTTGCTCGTTTCTAGTAATACGACGCTCATTTATCGAGTAGACGAGTCATCCATTCCGGAGTTGACACTCGAACTTACCATTCTCGACAAGCTGAAGGCTCGTGTGCAACTCGCAAAGAAGATTGAATCAGCGCACCATAAGGCTACCAAAGAAAATCATGATCGAAAATGGCTCAAAGAAACTGCAGACGCCATGGAAGTTGAACTTGATGAGGACATGTTCGATTCGTCAGTTTCCGTCATTGATTCCTCCGACAATTGTTGACGTTTCATGGCACCGAAGGGACTCAGAGGATCAACGTACTCAAAATTCAAAACGCGCGCGCAAGTCCAGCATGCGAAAATTGCCGGGCTAAAGTCTGAGCTAAAACGTATGCTAGCGCAGCCTTTACTGGCTACCGGTGTATCTGCGCGATATATAACATCGGGAAGTCGACCCATCGTAGACGATTTACTTGCTGGTGAATGTGAGGAACCTTGATTCCCTCTACGTTGATGTAATCTCATTCCGTGTGCTTCTAGCGAACGCTGCGTTGGTCGGCTTGAAAAACGTAGCCGCTGGAAGAGATATTGATACCGCGGTAGCTCGGAAGAAAGCGTCGCGCAAAGGAGCGAAGGCGGGTTCTAAGAGCAAAGAGCCGAAGACCGAGTACGAAGAGTGGTCTGGGGTGTCTGTTGACTGAAAGCGGACTGTAACTACAAATCCAAATTTGGTCCGGCCATGGAAGAGTGCCATTCAACTAGGATTCCGGCGCTTTTCCTGCCAAAGACATGGCTTTGCCATCATGTTGCCAAGCGGGGTACACGGGTCTTAGGCTGGAAATGAACGATGTTAACTTCTAGACCGTATTCATTCGTTCCAATTGACTTCGAGCAATACAGATCAGATTACATGGACTAGCGTCCTTCTGGGAGTGCTACGATTTCATTCATTCTTTCGCAAAGCTTCGTCGACGCCTCATAACCTGTGAAGCTACTTTGGTTATGTCACTGTCCAGCCACTGTCAAGACACGACAACGATGATGTGGAAGGGTAGGCGAATGTACGCGTGTTCTAGATGCTATCGGGTTCCTGTAACCGAACGGGTGCAATACGCCTCCCGAAGATTCCTCTTGATGGTCACTAATCAATCATGGAATGAAGAACTTTCATACGCAACTCAAACGTAGAAGAATAAGCAATGAATTTTGCGGATGAATCTCACTTAGGAGGATGTTAGGAGTATTCAGAGGGGCACTTATTCTGTAGATCACGTGGTGACTTGGGTTTGCCTCAGAGTGATTCGATAGGAACCAAGCTCGAGATAGAACTACGACCACAAAATGCAGGACGGTCGCGCTCCAAGGTGAGTTACATACCGAAGGCTATCCACTGTGCTAACATCGGTGCTCAGGATAAAAAACCGTGCCCCTGCGGCGGTTCAGATCACAGCTGAGCAGATCTTACGTGAAGTGCGCTGGGACCGTTGTGGATTGCGGCGTACGAGCTCACATCGTTTCTAGGCTCAAGAGCGGCAAGAAAGTGCATTCCGTGCACCAAAGCAGCGGGTGGAAGACTTCGAAGAACTCAATGAGTACCGGGGCCGGAAACGGAAGGAGTTCGAAGAACGTATCCGCCGGACGAGGGGCAGCATGTGCGTGTTGAGTCCCTTCTTTTCATTCGGTGTACCTTACAGGTGTTTAGAAAAGAGTGGTTGCAGTACGCGAACTGGGAGGCTTCTCAGAATGAATTACGCTCGGTCACGTTCAGTATACGAGCGAGCTCTCGACGTCGACCCGCGAAGTATCCAACTATGGCTCAGTTATACAGAGATGGAGCTAAAATCACGAAACGTACAACACGCTCGTAACCTCTTCGATCGTGCAGTGACACTGCTTCCCCGTGTCGATCAACTAGTGGTATAAATACTGTCTACCTGGAGGAGTTGCTTCAAAATGTCCCGGGCGCACGACAAGTCTTTGAGCGGTGGATGAAATGGGAGCCTGATGACAAGGCCTGGCAAGGCGTATATCAAGATGGAAGAACGATACAATGAGTTGGACCGAGCAAGCACCATTTACGAGCGCTGGATCGCCGTGCGACCAGAGCCCAGGGTATGGGTTAAGTGGGCGAAATTCGAAGAAGAGAGGCAACGGTCGGACAAAGCTAGGGAGGTCTTCCAGACGGCACTAGAATTCTTTGGGGATGACGAAGAACAGGTAGAGAAAGCCCAGGCCGTCTTCAACGCGTTTGCAAAGATGGAGACACGGTTGAAAGAATTCGAGCGAGCCCGCGTCATATACAAAGTTTGTCCGCCGTTCATTGATCATCTGTGCTCATCGCTTAATTCGCTGTAGTTTGCCCTCTCTCGTATTCCGAGATCTAAATCAGCCTCACTTATACGCCGCGTACACCAAGTTTGAGAAGCAGCACGGCACAAGGACTACTCTCGAAAACACGGTTTTAGGGAAGAGACGTATACAATACGAGGAAGAAGTCACCCATGATGGCCGCAATTACGATGTCTGGTTCGACTATGCTCGGTTAGAAGAAGGTGCGTATCGTGACCTGAAAGACGAGGGTGCGACAGCAGGAGGAAGAGGAGGCCTGCGATTGGACGGGTACGAGAGGTATACGAGCGCTGCTGTTGCCCAAGTCCCGCCAGGCGGTGAAAAGCGTCATTGGAGGACGGTACATCTTTCTGTGGCTGGATTACGCTCTGTTCGAGGAGATCGAAACAAAGGTACGGCCGCAGACTTCCGAGCAGAACCCTACACACTGACCTTCCTCCAACAGGATTACGATCGTGCTCGACAAGTGTATCAAACCGGCACTTCAACTCGTTCCCCATAAACAATTCACGTTCGCGAAACTTTGGCTTATGTTTGCAAAGTTCGAGCTACGCCGTCTGGACTTGCCCGCCGCAAGGAAGATCCTGGGTGCATCGATAGGGATGTGTCCCAAGGAAGCCTTGTTCAAAGGTTATATTCAGCTAGAGATTGACGTGAGTGCAATGGCCAATCTGAAGAATTCTTCCTCGAAGTGCTAACCCTTCACAGTTGCGGGAATTCGACCGCGCTCGACAGTTATACTGAAAAGTACTATCGAAGTACGCAATTCGCTACTGCCATTAGTTCTCCGTTGACAACTTCTTTCTACTGCAGTTCGACTCCGCTAATTCTGCAGCGTGGATACGATACGCAGAGTTGGAGACTCAACTCCAAGACTTTGCGAGGGCGCGGGCTATCTACGAACTTGGCGTCTCACAGTCTCCTCTGGCCATGCCCGAGCTTTTGTGGAAATCCTATATCGACTTCGAGACCGAAGAGGGAGAAAGAGAGATTGCGAGGTCACTTTATGAGCGTCTCATCTCTTTGAGTGGACACTGTTAAAGTCTGGATCGCATATGCAATGTTCGAGGGCGAGGCTATCCCTGTGCCGCGGGATCAGAGAGACGAGGATGAGGAGGATGAGGACGCCGAGGTTAAGATGGCGCCTGGCGATCCTGAACGTGCACGTCAAGTCTTTGAAAAGGGCTACAAGGATCTGAAGTCTAAGGGTTTGAAGAACGAGGTACGTTTCCGACTTCTCGTTATTTCCCTTTTGACATGCTTACCTTGTCCTCTTATCAGCGCGTTGCACTTGCTCAATGTCTGGAAGACCTACGAGGAGAATCACGGCACTGCGGATGATGTTGCTAAGGTGCAAGCTATGATGCCCATTGTTAGCAAACGCCGCGTCGTCGATCAGGAGACCGGGCAAACTGTCGAAGGTGCGTTTTCTCTCAGTTTTACATTGTTACCTGTTGCTCAAGGCCCCTCAGACTGGGATCTGGTCTTCGCCGACGACGAACGGGAGTCCAATCCAACTTCAGTTCAAGTTCTTGCAGATGGCACACGCATGGAAAGCTTCGCAAGCAAAGAAACCCGGTACAACTCTTTCTGGCTTTACGGCGGCTACATCAACATCAACAACGATGAAGGCTGCGCAGGATAAAGATACAGGAAGTGATGTAGCTAGCTCCGACGATGAAGGCAATTAGGATTATTTTGCGTCCTCTACTTATTAATGTTGCTACTGAAATTTTGATACTCCACGCACATACATCGCAACCCCCAAACCGAAGAGGAAGAGTCTTTGAAGCGTACTGACTAACATCGAAATATGCCGGATTTACGTTCGGTCGCCAATTCGAGGCTGATTCTATTGCAAATCAGAAGGACCCTACTATATTGAACGAGCAATGCCCAAGGTAGACGTCTTCACCATTATTTCTCACTACTTCTGACCTGAAGTTATTTGCCATAGCTGGACCGAGTCCTAATCCTGCTTCGAGAGGCTGAACCCGGTGTACAAACCCTTACATATACTATATAGCTTCTCTAAGGTAGCTTCGCAAAGCGCGCCAGCGCCAAACTTTGTTCCAACACCGCTCTCATCGCACCCAAGATGCTCGCCTTATCTCCCTCATTCCCCACCTCAGATGTCCAACGCTGGCGCAGCGGGCGACGCGTCTCGCTTGTTGGATGGATTGATTGCTATGCTGAAGAAACTGTGAAGTGAATGAGTAACTAGCACGAGGCATCAGGTTAACTTCAATTGGTGTCCTAGACACCCAGGCGAGCTCTCTGAAGAGCAGGTGAGTCCTGGCACTATATTCTCGTCTGCAGAAGTTGATGATTACTGGGGTGGTCCCAGCACGGCATCTTGGAATCAAAGGCTATCTACGCTGTTTCGGCTGTGCGTTCTGTCCGCAATATGGCTTCCCCGGTCCACAGGCTTCCGTTGGAAGTGTTAGGGTTTGATATTCAGCGAGTTGGTACGGCTGATGGAACCTCAGGAAAGTTTCATCCCCGATCTTCTGCATGTTCAGGACACCTAGACCCCAGCCGATTCGAAGCGACATCGATGGTTAGTAGGCGATGGAGAGAGGCGGTGCTAAGCTGCCCAGGTCTGTGGTCAACAGTATACGTTTGCGAGGACGAGCGATTATTGAACATCATCGAACGGTCGGGGAATACGTTGCTCAGAATCTTTGTTTCTTCTCCTCTCCTCCGTTCGCCAGATATTTGGGAATTGCCAAGTCCCGTCACGAGGTTGTTGGTACCAATGATCCACACGATAAACTCCCATTCCAACCGAATACAAGAATTGCATATTGTAGACGTTTCCATCGAGAAGTTGAACGAAACATGTCTGCTGAAAGTACCGCTTCCCAAGCTGGAATGTCCTAACTCTCGTCATGGACGTCAACCAGCAGATCTTCCCCTTATCTCTCCTCGCCAGCGACGTACCTCTCCTAAAGAAAGTTACTTTCATCCGCTGTCCGCTGTCCGCCGCCGAAAACCTCCGCGGGCTCACGCACTTATGTATTCGCATCGGTCCGCTCATCCTCCCCCGCAGGCCAGATGGCTGGACATTCTGCGAGCCTTACCTGATCTCGAGGAACTGCTCCTAGGCCAGGTCACACTTGGGCACGATTCGACTTCGCTACATCATAACAAAGTAATACTAGCGCGCTTGCGTGTTATTGGGTTGCATGTATTGTCGCGCTCGTACACCGTCTCCGAGTTCCTTCAACATCTGTTGCTCCCCAGCGACGTCGAGTTATTTATATGGGGCGCCCACATGTCCTTAACCTTGCCAGCTCTCCACACACTCATTCCTGCCTTCATTACTCCCAAGAAACCCATCAAGGAGTTGCGGCTGACGGCTCCTCTTCCAGTTCGTAAACGCAGTAGACGAAACGCTGTCCCTTCATTGCGGTCCCGCCTACTATGTTCCATTGTCTCCAATCCCTCAGCGTTCCAGCTGGACGGTTGTTTCACCGGTGGTACCACTCTTCTTTCTCAAATCCCCGACCTTCTTGATCTCTCTTCTGTGCGCGTTCTGTGGCTGGGACAGAGGTATCACGAGGAGCCAAGCCTTGACGAATGGCGGTCATTCCTTACCTGTTTTCCTGCTCTGGATACATTGGTCATTGTGCATCGCCCCTCACATCCCATCATATCTGCCCTTACCCTGTCGAAGGACGACACCTCTGGCATCCTCCCATGTACGAAACCTCCGCACCCTTCGAATACTAGATCGAACCCTTTCAGCCCTTCGCCTCCTGTTATTCGCGAAGCAAAGAGATTCGCATTGGGTGTCGTCTTGATCCTCTGCGAAATCCTATCGTCCATCGCCTCTACCCTGATCCCCCGTCGAACGACGCATATGGCGAGCGTCACTACGATGAGAGTTCCACACAAGACAAGGCCATGATCAATGATGTAGCAGCTCTGAGGGACTACATCGACGATGTTGTGTGTTTAACGCGCCATTTCTCGTGGCTTTGGGATGTCTTGCCAAGTCCGGTGTTCGACTGGGTAAGCCGTATATGGGGGGTCCAATATGAATGACACCTAGTGGGGTCTAATGAGCATATCTGGTACCTCTGGAAGCGTCCAGGCGACCGCGAGGAAGTTGGATCTTCTACAATCGTATGGAAGCAACCTTCCTGAAGGCCTTGATGAGCCACTCCGAAGTTACTCACAGCATATCATCGACAAGCCACATCATCTGGACGTTGCCACCGTAGACTGAAGAGATTAGCTGGCGGGTGAAAGCGACATCCCTAACCTCGATGGGAAGGGGTACCTGGAATGGCTCGGGTCCACGACTCCACCTACGGCTATACGACGGCTGAATGCAAGGATGCGACCTACCGTTAACGAAGGCTTTTCATCCTTTGTCCCTTTTGATCCCCTTTTGATCCCCTCCTCTGCAACCCGTACGATATCGTGTCGTTTTCAATTTCTACTTTCGCCACAACACCTAGCTTGAGTTCTTCGTCTTTCACACTCGCCTCTGTCCCTAATTTGCCATCGTTTCGATTCTCATCGCAGGCCGTAAGGGAGGAATAGTCTGATGCGTTGGCATAAAGACGTTCGACGATATTGGGCTTGTCGTCCCGTGTATCCTAGCTTCTGTCTTTCCTTGTCAGGTGGTGGAAACTTCATGTTCAGTTTCTGGCACAGTTACTTCGATATCTCACTGGATTGAATAATAGTTAGATTATGTGTAACATGTCGATACATCGCGGGGATGCACCAACAGATCTTCTACCTTAACCTCTAGCTTGACATCAGTATCGGAATAATTCCGACGCCAACACTCGAAATTTACACAGATATCGTAAAATTTGACGTACTGCTCACTGATGCATGCATGTGTCGTCTCTGTGGATGGCGAAAGATCCAACATAGTGCAAGTTCCTACTTGACTGACGGGGATCATGAGAGCTCATGGCTAATGACTTAATATATTGTTGTAGTATTGTTTGATAAGTAGAGGATGTAAGTCTACCCGAAGGACATCATGGAAAAATAGGTGTAATAGTATGTGGACGAAGTGCGTAAATATTGTACAAGGTTGAATGAAGCAGACATTTGGGATATCTATGATCTAAGGAATTCATTATCTTCATAGTGAAGCACCAACGTGAGTGAATAGGAGTAAGAAACGACTCAGTCCATGGGGGAAAGAAAACTGCTAGGCGACATTCATGATCGTGAAAAGCGTGCTTTGAGAGAGGCGAAGACACTGCGTCTCCGGATGCGGAATAGGTATGTGAGGAGGTAAATGCCAGCAAACTACCAAAGAGATTGTAAGCAGATATAAAACCGAGTTTTAAACGCGCGACTTACGTTGCAAAGAATATAGGCGAACATGAGACCAACATTTCTCCATCTATGATCATAGGAGATGTTGAAGCTGGCGCCTAGCATTTCATCCGTGGAGGCGAAAGAGCAAAACTGGCATCCAGATGAGGCGCTTGGATCCCGCAAGTAACCGCCAGCCGTGGAGATGTATCGTTCGAAGAATTGGCTACAAGTCTGACCAGATGGCGGGTCGACGGTGACATACTCGATGTCGGAGCAAACGATCGCGCTACGACCAAGAGCTTGACCAAGTAGCCCTTCAATTAGGTATGTGAAGGGGGAAAGGCGATACCTATTCAACCGTTCGTCAGAAGCCTAGGATATGAGATATAGCAAGAACTTACATCCATTGCCACCAGCCAAGCAACCGGAATGGTTGGAGAACACCGTTGAAAGTGATCACAAAACTGAACAGGAAGCTGAACAATATCGCAGCTAGCTCGGTGGTGGATACCATGGAGGCGATAGCTTGACCGAACGTGGTGTAATACAGGGGGAAAATGACGCCAATCATGAGGTACGTGTAGCCAGCGCGATCATTCGGGAAGCCAACAGTCCAAAACCAGCAGAGGAAGTATAACGAAGAACCAAGGATATTCCAAGGTAGTTCGGCAAGGACTTGGGATGTGATGAGAGCCGTCCAGTTATACATTCTCGTCGGTCTTTCGCGGATCTCGTAGATGTTGCGCATTGCGATGTATGGGGCCTGTAGCTGATTTGACAGAGGAGCAGAGAGGATAGTACCCATGAAGATGGCCTAACAGAGAGTCAATTGGGCTTCAATTCGAGTGGTTTGCTTGCTTACGAAAAGTTTATTCTGTGTTCCTTGTTGCGTGTTTTAGCTTTGAAGAATGTGAACTACAAGGACGTGAGTATAAACAAAACAAGGAAGGGAGAAACTACGCACCCCGATGAAGAGGCCAGCCGCGATGTTCAGGACAAATTTAGCCATGAGGTATGTTGGGTCGCGCCAGTGGTTCCTTAAGTCGCGTTGAAGGAGCTGTTGGGTCTGGAACAACCAAGAAGAAGCAAATTTTGTTTGAAGAGCAGCCTCCACAGCACCCTTGCTTCTTCCTTCGGCGTGAATTTCTTCGATCTGTCTTTGTACGTCTTGTGCTTCCGGGGAGTTTTCCCAAATAGCGTGCCAATCCTTGTCAGTAGACGCACTTGCACCAGCTCCGATAACATCCAAGATGAATTCCGCGCTGGTGGGAGAGGTTAGTTAGGTATTCAGGTTTTGGTGATCATATGCTCACGGATTCTCCTCGTCATCGCACTTTCGTGATCCGTTCTTTTCGAAGTAATTGATCAAGGTAGTGGATCGTTGACCAACGTCGCCAAAGTATACAGTCTGCCCGCCCTTACGGAGCAAGAGAAGGCGATCAAATACTTGGAAGAGCTCGGCCGATGGCTAGATGAACGTCAGCGGACAGTCTCTACCTAACGATTGATATTTGACTTGCCTGATGGATCGTGCACAAGATAGCTTGCCCGTGGTCCGCCAGGTCGCGAAGGAAAGACATGATTGCCCAAGCACTCTGAGAGTCTAGACCAGATGTTGGTTCGTCAAGGAAGAGCAGTAGCTTAGGCTAAGGAACAACGTCAACAGCATCCTAAGGAAATACAATTCGATAGAAATACCTTTGCGGCCAGCTCGACTGCGATCGTGGTGCGTTTACGGTGTTCAATACCAAGGGAACCCACTGAGGCGTCCGCAACACCTTCTAAACCACACATCTTAATGCATGTTTCAACGCTTCGAGGAATGAGCACAATAGGAATAAGAATCAAGGGCACAGGACTCACTAAGCTTCCTTCTCAGAGATTGGTACCGAAGCAGGTTGCCTGAGTTTTGCCGAGAAGAGAAGAGCCTCACGAACGGTATCCGTAGAAACATGTGTGTCGAGTTGCTGACAGTACCCCGTTTGTGCCTGGAAATCGGCGGGGGGAGGGTGTCCGTTAACATACTCGTGGCCTGTGACGATGCCCATGGTAACCCGTTTAGCGAGAACGTTAAGTAGCGTCGTCTACGGAAAGCAGTAAGTGAATGGTGCGGTCTTCAGAGATAAATCACGAGACATACCTTTCCTGCTCCCGACTCTCCCATCAACGCCGTGAGCTTGCCCGGGGCAACATAACCTGAGACATCGTCCAGTAGCTGCCGCGTGCCTTCTTTGACGGGGACAGTATAGTTGAGATGTTGCCAGGAGAAGACGTCCGTCATCTCTTCGGCTTTGGCCAGTTGATCTTTGCTTTCTACCTCCTTGGACAATGCAATATCCTGAGCACCGACGTTGGATTTCTCGTTCTTCTCCTCGTCGTCACCCTTGACCAGCGATCCAGCTGCTTTGGAGCCACGCTTGAATAGTACGACTGAGGTATCCGTTGAAAGAGCCGTATTGTACTCAGAAAATACGAGGAGGGCGAAGATGAAAGCAACGCCAAAAGCAAGAATGATGCCGAAATTCTGCATATAACAGCGATCAGCGATGACACATGGGCATAGTCAAAGGGCTCACCATCCAGGTATTGGAATACGAGTACCCGTACGACAATTCGATGAACACGTTGCCGTTCACGGTATTCTGGCCCGCGACGGCACCGACTGTAGCGCAAACTTGGTTGTCAAGGGTAATATTTTCGTAACCCGGACCTTGAGGAACGAGGTTTGCGCAAGCTCCATTCAAGGTGCGGAACTCGTTAGACAGCACGGATTCGAATCCGTATCGAAGGGGCTATCGGTAGAAGTCAGGTCGAGATTGGATACCATAGAACTCAGGAAGTAACTTACGTTTATGTAAGTAATCCACCTCAGGGCACCGATCATATAGGATTTCGGGATAGTATAACCACTGTACGAGAGTTAGTCGGCGACGTATAGGAAGGAAAATAGAAGACTTACGTGTAGATAACAAGTCCAAGCAAGACGATACCTATTGGGGTATTGGCGTGAGGTCACGAAGAGCAACTTAAAATAGAAAGAACTCACCAGAGACCGATTGAGCCGTTGCTTCGGATTTGAAGGCCGCGGCAATGGCTCTGAACCATGCTTTCATCGTCAAAGCCAATGTAATCAAGAACAAGTAGAAAACACTGTACAACCAGTTAGTCGTGGGTTATCGCAGTAGCCTGAGATTACTCACAAGAATTGACTGGCAGAGGTCTGCAATCCGACAATAAAATAAAGGAGAATAGAGAAGAACGCGCTGGTGAATAGGGTAATAGGCAGGTCAACGATGGTGAGGGCGACGGCTTCGATAAAGGGGTGGTATAATGCGGCTTTCTGATGTCTCAAAACGATGGGACGTTGTTGGAAGAGGGCAGAGAGCTCGGCAAGACTGGATAAAGCAGAGAAAAGAAGCGCGCTATTGGGAGAATGTCAGAACCGAACGAAGGGCCTGGATAAATTAAGTAGACGCACAAGAAAAGAACACCACCACGAGAGAAGTATGCATCTGTTGACTCCGGAATTTTGAGGAATACCGTGCCCATGATGATACCTTGGAAGATGAAGGACCTATACAAACTTAAGCCGTCAAATCCAAGGGGAACGCAAAATAGGACATACACCAAATTCATCAAGGTAGCTGTCTTGTTACCCATCAATATTTGTACCCGGCGAACCATAACTGCGCGAATTTGCATGGGGACGGAGATCGTATACGGGCTAGAACAAGACTCAGTCGAGAGAAACATGGCCCCAAACATTGTATAGCCCACCTCATCTTCCTGGCCGTCTTTGCGCGTTCCTGCCTAGCGCTTTCCTTGTAGTGTTCGGCCAGCTTCGGGGATCCGACAAATTCGCTGTAGTAGGACTCCATGTCTTCCCTGTTGAGCGCACCGAGTTCGGACTTCTGGAAGTGCTCCGCGAATTCAGCGGCGCTACGAGGCTGATTGGAGATGCCTGCCCGAGGAATACGGCCCTTGGCGTCGGTGACCGCGACAAGGAAATCAGGCGTTGTCTGTCGGTTGGCAGGCTCGTAGCCCATGTCGATAAAATATTGCCTGGCGCGATCGGCAGGGCCGAAATAAGCCATACGACCTTCATAGATAACGCAGACCTTATCGAAGAGGCGGTAGAGATTCTCGCTGGCTTGATAGATCGAGACGATGGTTGTATTCCTGTCTATATCAGTCGTAATGCGGAGGGCCCGTCCGAACTCCAAAGCAGTCGAAGAATCAAGTCCGCGTGTGGAGCTAAGAATGCACATAAGTCACCTAGAACGCGATGAAGGTTATTTATATACTCACTTGTCCCAGGCGTTGATGCAGCTACGCATGGCCATTGCTTCCGCGATAGAGACACGCTTCTTCTCTCCACCACTGACGCCACGAATGGCGTTGTCTCCAACATACGTATTGAGCGTGTGCCTCAAACCCAAAACGGTGGTAGGACAGGGTAGTCATGAAGTTGGCGTGTTCTTCGCGGGTCTCGGCGATTCTGGTCTGCGGTGTACGGGTTGTGGCGGCGAAGGCAAGGGTCTGCCCGACGGTAAGGGTGGGGAAATGAACATCGTCTTCGGGACAATACTGCACGTCGCCACGATAGTGCTTGGCGACTTCGGCGGGGGTCAAGGAATCGTAATGAACATCACCATAGACGTGGTGGTACTCGCCGCGCTGGTTGGCCAGATTCTTGAGGAGGGTGCTGCATCCCGATCCAGGGCTCCCTAGGACGACTAGTATACCGGAATGAGCCGATGACACTCAAACCCACAGACGATAACTCACGTAGCATTTCCCCTGGACGGACGACTCCTTCGAATCCACTCAGAATGTCCTTCAGAGGTGGGTGGCGAGCGGTTTGGATATTTTCGAATATCAAGGCGGGGTTCAAGACGCTGCCGAGGGTAGGCAAGTGGGATGCGGATGCACCTATGCCCACCACGCGCAGGTCCTTGAACAGTACACCAAGGTGGCGCTTCTTGATACCGGCCTCCTCGCGCCTGTATATGTTTAGGAGGTGATCAAACCTAAAGAAACGCAACTCACTTGATCACGATCGCCCGCGCCGTTCTCTCCAGGTCAAAGGGCCCATCCCCCAAAGCCAGCGTCACGTCCGAGTCGGTGGAACTTTCTGCATCTTCCTTGTGCTGCTCCCTCCTGTGACGTGATATTTCCGTCAAGGTTCGCTGAAGCTGATTGAATCCGGGTCGATCAAAGAAGTCTACGTCCACGTGGGAAACGCTGGAACCGCGTCTGGGACGGCCGTGGTGTGGTGCATGTTCGTGGTGGGGATGCTGGGGGGTCTTCCTAAGACTATCTACGATGTTTGAATCAGGTCGGCGCGCTCGGGGAAACGTCTTCTGAGATAACAGCATTTTCCGGTATTTGATCTAGATGATGCTCGGGCTCCTGAATGTGGGGTTGCTCAGTAGGCTGCATTTCTGCGGCCAAAAATGAGCGGGGAGAGAATAAAATATGAAGCGTAAGATAGGGAAGGCGAAAATTGGTTTACCACTTTCAGTTGTAAATGGTTTTATACTGGATGCATGGAGCTGCTCGCTGAATCTTTCCGTACAGTCAGCACATTCACCTAATCTTCAACGGGCCGAAGGGATTACTTCTTTAAGAAGCTGACGCGGACGCTCGCCACCGTTGTCTTTTCACAAGCTGCGGAAACTGGACTTGGCATACACGGGTATAATATGTCAGACCGGCGGGTTAACTTACGGAGAAACGACCTACATATTTTATGATCGCAATTGTTCTGGGCCAGGCTGAGCACCTGTCAAGAATATGACTTAACTGAACTTGAATTGAACAGTACCAAAACACTTTTGTGTCTTGCAGACGGTCTTAAGCTATGTAACCCTTTCTGCCTTTGGGCCAAAATACAGAAAGAATGTAATTAATTCATCAATGATCACAAATCAGACAGACGATAACGTTCTTACTTTTCAGAAAAAAGGGCCGGTTCCTTGCACTTGCTTGTCAGCGCAAATGGTCAGATAACAATCGTATGGTGTGCTACGCCCCGAAACCAGATTTATCCTTCGATCGTTCCATAGCTACGGTTCGGTGGGCATCAACGAGGTGATCGGACGAACAGAACACGTACGGTTGTAGTGAAGCAGTTTCTCAATGAGGTCAACGTGTGTCAATACCATTCGACGGCAGCAGTACCTCTTCAGCTGAAGCTCGTCCAGTGCATCTCTACTCCGCAACGCTACGCAGTGAGAACGCGCATTCAATATGCAATGCAACGCACCCTTCGCTCATGTCCTTCGCCAAGTATTCCAGGTATTGATTCCACTTGTCACCAACGACTTTTCCGCACGAGAAACATCGGACAGGAATAATCTGCCCCAGACTCCGTCAGCCGCTGCAATGCATCGATACGATCCCGACGAACTCGCCATTTTTGTCGACAACAAGAGCGACGGTTGTGGTTTTGAGCAAAGTATGTTGGATTAGGTAATCCACAATATAGTGTGAGAAAAGATGTTTACTTCCTCCGGTGACCGACACGGCCGGCCGGGCGTACCACTGCACTCTCGGAGCACCACTTGCTGTACAAGAGACGCCAACACGAGAAGAGGGACTACTGCCAGATAGCCTTTTGCTCCATTAGCCTAAACCATACGGCCAACAAGAAGGACCACCGCCCCAGAACAAATCAATGATCATGATGGTGCTGAGACACGCCATGTACATGCCCCCGAGGTACTCATCTTGTCAAACACGTAAGCGGGCCCGGCTTATCTTCTTGGTAAACGGTATATGGGTGATGATCATAAGCAGGTAAGTGTACACATTAAACTTGATTCAGCGAATCCAACTGAGGGAGTCTCACCATAAATATATATCAACCTTGTAACTACAGCATCCAGCATCCGATTCGGCCGCCTGATCATATTGGTTCTTTACTAGTACAAGCAGCTTCGAAGCTCTTCGCAGCTTCCTCCGATGATATCGTCGTCCTTCCCACCGTATCATGAACAGTGACGAGAGAGGGTCACTGTGAGCATGGACTGAGCTCATATTCCGATCCGTGATTCTAGTCGAAGAGAATTAAATCGCTCGCTCGAATAGACTGGTTATTAATGTCCGATAAAATTATATTGAAAACACTTGGGCAGCCCCGGCCAACGCCCATAATCGAGCCCAGTAAAACATACATTACCCCGCAATTGCTGAATCCGCCAGCTCTCGAGTCTCGCCTGCTCCATTCCGGTGGAATATCCACTCTCGACGGAGACTTCTAGAGACTTCTCAATTGACATCTCCGGTATCCCCTATAACCCTCCTAACCAAGATCGTCTCGTGCCACGCAGCGTTTACGTCAATCCCCCTTGGTCATCTCCGTATTGCCAGCCAGCCACAGCCGTGCTGCCATTCCATCGAGGAAATTGATGATGGTGGGGGCAAAGGGTTTCCGCTTCCGCCACAAAAGGTCCAGACTTGTGTCCGTGAGTTTCTCTCGGCGCAGTCTCCAAGATGACGCGATTTTACCAGACTGAATGAATGAATTACTGAACCCAAATTCAAAATGAGGATGCATGAGAAGCAGAGATTCCCCGTTCGTCGAAAGTACGCAAGGAGAAATCACTTCGATGTTGATATATTATGGTAAGTCGCTCCGAGCGATGTTAGTCTAACCCAGCTGCCTGTCCCGTTCCGTCAGTGTCAGAACCTTCGGGCTTCGGACGCCAGAGCGAGCCTAACGGTCCTCAGATCCGGGTCGTTTAGCTGGAGAGCGCGAGACACGTATCTGTTTCTTCATACCCCACTCGTTGTTCATCAGAGCCTCAACACGCTCTCAAGGGCCTTCTGTCCCTTATTTGAAGCGAAGTATCTTGTCTTGCATGCATGCAAGGTTTCGACATGAACGGATGCAAACTAAAATGTTGCTATACATATAATAAAGTTGTGTTCCGTACGATAGAAAACAGAGCGTTGTCATGGTATGATTTCTGACATGAAGCGGAAAAATAGGGGTCCATACTGGGCGGGAGTGTCGCGGACTCGGGGATGTCGGAGTGGAATGAAGGAAGAGGGAAGTTGGAAGTAAGTGGGGTCCTGTTGTTTGTCAGCTACAAACAATAATGTCCTATAAATCCAGTGACCGTGAATGCTGGACGTCGTCATTATACTCACCTTGCATTAGTTTCCTCCCCCCACCTCGTGAGTACATCCTCCCTGCCTTGCTATATTCTCCCTTCTCATCTACCGCCCTCGACGACCAACTCGTAGTATCGACTGGCGCAGTGTGTTTACTGGGGAGGTTCAGAAGCGCAGCTTGCTGCGTAACCGTGACATTCCTCTGAAAGCGCCGCCGTCAGACCACAGCCGAAAGAGCTTCAGGTATCTGCCGCCTCAATTTAGGCTGCTCCCGCCTTGCTCTTATGGTCGCCGATGCTCGCATGTGCTCTCCAATGGGCATTAGATGTCCCGTGCCCCGCCTGCATCTCTCGTTCCAGAGGAAAGTGAAGAGTGTCGTGCCTTTCGCGAGCCGCCAGATGCTCAATAGACCCGGCTGAGTCTGCTGTATCGTTGTCCGCCCCCCGTATGCGCCGCTGAGTAGACGAGGGTTCCTCTCGCAGCTGGCAACGCGGTGGCGTTAGGTCAACAGGTGTCTAGGTGGTGTTTTGCCTAGGGTGGCCTTCTGGGATGTGATTGCCAGTATCGGCGGGAATCCCCCGGCGAGTCCAATTTCTCTATTGACGAGAAAAGTCTTGCTAATACCGGCGTCGTTCACGTATTGCTTCGGGCGATCTGCTCGGGACTGTCCCTCCTCTTTCATCACAGTGCTACTTCATCGTTGAACAAGCCGTGGTTCCTATTTATCATCGTTCTCCCGGTAGAGAGGGGAATACTTTGGATAAAATTACCACTAGTCTGTTAGTGACCTGCTTGTAAGGAAGTGTAATGAATAAGATTTGGGCTGCCCTCGTTAGTTCGATTCTTGAATTGCATTGCAGCGCCATGTAGACCAGCTGTACGTACTTGGAACAAGCAAGTAAGCTTCGGTATACGTGTGCAGGCGGAGCCAGCGTGGCACGCAAAGCCCGTCTAGCTCAGCGAGCGTCGATAATCGACATTCGGTATTCGATATTCGATGATGTAGTATCAAGTAAGGAAATAGGAATAGGAATAAATGAAACAGCAACACCGAAGTCCAATGCCAATGCCGAGGTGGATGGGAATCAATACACAGAAATAGGAAATAGAAACATGCTTAATACGATACGATACGATACGATACGCGGTGGGCCGGAGGTGGGCGGAAAGAAGAGCGATGCTAGGAGGGTGGAAGACTGCAGCAGATGATGCAAGGATAATGATGCAAGGGGCACGGAAGAGCAGATGGAGTTCGTAAGGAGTGGCTAGTCGACTGCCATGACGATGGCGATGATAGATGTCAATGAGTGGTCTATATAAACAGGGTCAGTCGCAGGTTTAGCGTACTGCGAAGATGACGGGAAGGGGAAAGTGAGTAAGGGCGAAGGAGTGTGTGTGTACGCGTTGGATGCGTGGCGTAGAGTGAAATGATATGGCTGTGCTGTGCTGTGTCCTGTGGCTACGCGGACCACGATATGTCACCATAAATATGACACAATAGAATTAGGAATAATGTTGAGGGAGTATCGAGTATCAGTGGAAGGGGTGAGGGTGGTTAAGTAATGTGATGAGGATAAAGGAGATGATGCAATGCAGATAAGTGAGTGGCGAGAGGGGGTGTCGACTCAGAGGTTGCTGATGGATGAGGAAGGAGGGATCAGTGCGGAAGGTGGATCGACGTGGAATGTGCCTATGCGTTCAACGGGCGATCAGTCAGTTATTCAGTCTTTTCTTTCATCGTGTCCCGTTCTTTGTCTGTCATGAACGCAGCGCCGCCCACAGCCTCCCCGCATAATAGCCTTCATGAACGAGAAGAACCTATCTGCAGTACTCCGCAGCCGGTACCGGACTGATCTTGTGCTGTACACCACATCACCATTCGTCAGCAGCTGTTTACTCACAATCAACAAGAACGAGAATAGCAACGCACCCGATCGTCCTTCAACCCCTTCCAGAAGTGCTCGAGCTTCTTCCTCACCCCGTACGGCGTCAGGATGTCAATTATCCCAAGATAATATATCTTCCCATCGGGGTCGTCCCTCGACTCGCCCAGCACTTCGTTGTTATCGTCGGTGGCGCGCAGTCCTCCTTCGTCCTGGTAGAAGAGGAAGCCCTCGCGCTGCGTGTCCCCAGTGTCTTTCTCAGGGAGCCGTATAGTCCCCTTGCCCTTCCCCAGTCGCTTAGGATCAGAGGCATTCATTGCACGCCGCATAGCCTCTGCATCTTTCGGTGCGTGCATGGAACGGCGAGGCTTAGGTAGGTCCGGCTACACGCCCAATAACATGAACAGTCAAACTTTCCGCAAACCTTAAAGGAATGGAACCGAAGCAAAACGCACCGAGAAAACCTTCAATGTCTCGCTTCGAACCCCTTCTGTGTTCCCCCTCTTCACGTCGTGTATCCCCACCAGTAAGCTGTAATCCATGACATTCACCTCTTTCAAAAACTCCTTGTCCCGCCTCAACTGCTCTTCCAATAACGCTCGCTTCTCCGGGCCTAGTTCCAATTGCCGCCCCCGCTTAATCCAATTTACATCCTTCAGCACAGCCCGAGGGTTCTGTTGCAGCCTCTCCTCCGGATAATACCGTCCCACCGTGCTTCCCTTCAAGTCGTATGTCTCATGGATATCCCTATGGGGCGGGAACAGGTTATTCATGATAACGAAATGTATCTTCTTCCCTCGCGGCAGCTTCACTCGGTGTAGGCCGTAAAACCGAGATACCAGTGTATGCGGGTTGGTCTTGACGTGTTCGTAATACTGCTTGAGAACATTCCTGAGGAACGTCGCTTCTTCCTTGCGAATGGTCTTGATGATGAACCGATAGTCCCGCGAGAAGTAGAAGAACGAGCCGGATTTACCGGGTGACCCCAACTCCGAAAGGATGTACTTTGACGTCAGTGAGAGGAGGTAATCTGCCGGGTCCATATGAAAGATGTCCTCTCGTAACGTGCGGAACACCCATGGAGCGTAGTCTTTGAACTTGAAGTCGTACGTCGTGGAGGGCGTGAGCTCATTTCCAACGCTATTGAAACGCGGTGAGTAGCGTGAAGGCGCGTGCACAAAGGCAAACGTACATATCGAACGAGAACTTGTGCCGCGCAGTGAAATCGTCGTCGGTCAACGGGCGTTTGATCTTGGCCTGACACCGCGATACCTAGTAACGAGGTTCGGCAGAGATCAGGCATCACATAGAAATTGAACTCACACCAATCCGTATCCCCGTGAGCATGTTGTACATCAACACATAGTTGACATGGTCCTTGCCAATCAAGTTGCCCACCAGTGGCGCGTCTTCGCGAGCCCTCGCGTCGCGCTCCCTCTCCATCTCTTCCTTTTGCTGCGCTTTCACCCGCTTATTAGCCCGCTCTCTCCTAATCTGCTCAGCAGCCATCTGGATGTCGCTCGCGAGTTCTCCATCCCCGGTCGTACTGAAATGAATATGCGACGCAGAAGGATACGATCCATGTTGCGGACGCAGCGACCCCGTCGTATTCCGACGCGCAGGCTTCGTAGAGCCGATGGTCGAAGGCGCGCCGTCGCGTGGTGCGGATATTGATATAGATGGTGGCGGCGGATGCAGGTAACCATCAACGGAAACATGGGCGCTCTGCTTCGACGTACCGACCACGAACGTGTCTTTCTCTATTATCGTGCGCGTTGCTGTGACCCGTTCCGTCAGACGCACATCGGTCGAAGAACGCTGGAGGACCCCGTTTGCTGGCATCGTACCCGCCCGCAAAGCCGTGGAGGGTCGTAAGGGGGTGTCAGTGGGCTGGGTCATTGTTTCTGGTTCCTCAAACATGACTTGGGTGGTCGGCGAATTTGGTATCGATTCCTGGCCCTCGTCGCTGGCAGGAGGTGAAGGAGGGTAGTAAGGGACGTCGTTAGGCTCCTGCCTGTGGACTACCCGACTGATAGCATTCCCGAACTTGTTCATGATCGAATGCGACTCGTCCATAGGGCCTGCGGATATCTCTACGACATCGTGGGTGACCTTGACTACGTGCACCTCGCTGGGCGTGAGCTCCTGATTGCTGGGGTCCATGCTGGTCGCTAGGTGGTGAATTGGATTTACGTTCTCAACACCAGGGCTAACCGATAGTGTATGAGCAGACCCAGACGACGTCGATGAGGTTTGGTGGTGGTGGTGGTGGTGGTGGGAACTTAGTATGGAGTTCTGTGACGCAGGTACTAGAGGGGATGGGGCCGTTCGAAAAGATGCTGCGGAAGAGGAGATTAGACTATTCTCGCCTGTGGATGTGTAGCTCGTCCTATTCGGGTCGCTAGATGAGGAGGGCGGTGTCGGGTTCGACGTCAATGCCGGTAACTGCAGAACAGCTGCAGCCATTAGAGTAGAAAGAGAGGCTTGCCGTGTGAAAGAAACGCCCGCCGCCAACAGATCCTCAGTGGCGGTGCACGCATCAAGCGCCCGATCAAAAGGAGTGAAATGCGAACTTGAACAGATGAACTTGTGGCCAATCACCACATTCACGACAGCTTGCGATCAGATCAGAAACATTCATGTCACAGTAATTTTACTTCTAGGTACCGTGTATCTTCTTTCACAGGGCATGCACGCTCGTCGCAAGGGCTCGTTAGGAGTCAGGGAGAATTCGTGAATTTTGCTCTTGCTCTGATTAACAAGGAGGGAGGGAAGAAGGGCGGGGTAGAAGAGAAACACGTCAAGCGCGTATATATGTATTAATTACATTATGTTTGCATTTGTTAAAAGCGGATAGTGAGACCCGTCTTGGACCTGTCCAACTTAACGCAAGAAACCCGCAGAGCTTGCGCTTGAGTCAGGCTGTCCAGCAAAAGTTTCCCATCCGCGTCGTTCGTATCCATATTTCTTTCATTGAGACCATACGTCGCGCCTGTATAACGCTAACCCTTCTTGGTAAAAAATGTCTAGGCGATGGAGGGTGTACTGGATGACTTGACGCGCTAAGGCCACCAAGCAAGTATGTACTCCCCGTCTCAGGGGTAAGTACTTGAGTGCGGGAATGGCATACGATGGTGTGAAATGGAGTAGTAGTGTTTACTTCCTGGTATACATCGGGAGGCGCGATTTACCGTAGCCTTCCATACATCATATGTATTGACGATAAAATACATAGAGAGTATGGTCACCAAGCCCTGCCTGTGTAAGCCTTGGGCGCCCCTGGAGCCCCTGGTCATTTAACAGCTCCCTGAGGCCTGAGCGCTGAGCGTCTGTAGAGTATACCCCTAACGCCTCCTGTCCTCTAAATTCTCCGTCTATTGAAACATCACTGAGGTAGTGAGCACTATGATGGTGGAGTAGCCATGCACATATGGAATAGTGGACTATGAGTCCTGCTGAGCCAAAAATCACTGAGAAATCCCTGAAGGCGTACCAGAAGCCCACTTAGCAGTGTGCCAGTTGTGTAAGTGTACCTAAGTTAGCTAGTTAATGACGAACTTGGTGACCTAGCAAACAGTGTTATTAGTGAACTCAGTATACCAGTAAGTTGCCAAGGAAAACAATCTCACTTACGTCTATTCATGCTCAGCAGTCCATCTCGCTGTTGAAGGTACGTCGGGGGGTCATTGATCCACTGTACGACGTCCTTGTAGTAAGGCGCGCCGCACTGTCTTCTGGAAATGTGATGACTACGTGATTGAGGGCAGGATCTGGTGAAGTTTCCGCTGGTAGGCGGCGTCGGCTGCTGTTTTATCAGTGGCGTGAACCACATTGTTATCGCGGATTATTGACGACAAATGCGAATATGTTGGTGGGGGGAGGAAGTAGTCCAAAATTCATACTTATACTGCCAGACCTATGCTATGTAAGACTTACAGTGCGTAGTGGATGGCGAGTCGGGTGGCGAGACACAATTTGTGGCGACAAGCTGGAGGCCTACGCAGCACTTCGCCGTTGCCACACCAGGCGGTTCACTAGAAATCTCCGCCCAATATGGTCCTCTGTGATCACAACTTTCCGATTATGGTATGTCCGCCCTTCGGTAGAGGACTGTAGCCCATTTCAGCGCTGACGAGGCGCACTCTATTCGAACAGTGGCAGTGAACATGGATTTGGATTATCCCTGGGGGCGAGTTACTGAAACCAAAGGTCAAAGCTGATTACTTCGTTTAACCTGGTGATCGGCTCGCATTGAATGAAGGGTGTAGCGCTACTGTTACTGTTTTGAAATAGTTGTCAATAGTTGTTGGTGTGCAAGTGGCAACAGTCACTTACCTGCTAATGCATCATGAGCGTTGAGGTGATTAGCTTGCATTTGTCACTATATGATTGGGAGGCGGAGGGCTACTGTTCACCAATGATTCAGTTTCGCATCGCTCATGGCTTCCTCATGGCCAATACTGAGTTAAATGGTTGATCATCATGCTGGGGACCACGGGGGCGGTTGCTGAATATTAACGCCAAACCCTTGAACGACCGTGGTAGATTGAGACTCGAGAGACAGAGTGTCGTTTGTTCGTATGGCAGTGTATGGTTTTCTGGGATTACACGGTGAGAAATTGAATGCTCAGCACCAGGAGAAGGGAAACCTAGTGATTTTACTACTCAAGTCTCAGTTTACCAGCTTGGTTGATGTCTCATCGTGGAGCGGTGCCGGTAGAAAGTGGTTAGGATATTGAGTATATGCAGAAGCTCTACGTCTCGTCGGAGTATACCTGTAGTTTAATAATGGTGTACATAAAGCTTAGCTTCAAGTCCAAGGCCTTCGCTCCTTGCTTAATGGCGCCTATCTAGCCTGGTGCCCCTGTTCACGTAAGCAGATTCCACGCCTCAATGCTCTGCAGGTGACTTCAAGGTACTAAAAGTGCTAGTTCCCCTCAAGTTTCTTTCCAGTGTTGTCCCGCTCGGCCTTGCAGCACTCTTTGAAGAGGCACCGCTGGTGTGAGGCGGGTTTACCTTGCGTGTTGCTCAAACCCGAAATATAGCTCGGAGTTGCAGGTAGGTACTTCAAGTCTCACTGCCTCATCAGGTTGCTGATTACACGCCAACCACAAGTTGTGGGCGTATAGAAACCGAGACATGGTACAGATGTGGCGCAAAGCCCCCTTATAAGATGACTGGGGAACTGTCTCCATCGTCCCAACAGTCTGACCTATTCTCGCCAGTCGAATGGATCCTTTGTCGGTCACTGCGTCGATAGTCTCGTTCATAGACGTTGCGAAGCGTATAAAAGAATCTGTCAACAAGGTGAGCTTGGATATACCCTTTCTTCATCTAATGCACAACATTGACCTGATCCACTTATAAGATTGGACAAAATCGGCAGACTCTCAAAGAGCTTACGAGCGACGTAATCAACGAGCTCGCGGAATTAAAGAAGTTATGTGAACATCGGGAAGGAGTCCAGGACCGACTGAAACTCGACTATGAGTCGACATGCTCCTTGGAAAGCCTTCAGTCGTCAGTTGTATTCTACTTGGATTTGAACCCGCGCTGATCCTGTATTCAATGCGCAGAGAACTGGACAATGTTCTAGCGCACTGTCTCAAGACTTTGGAACATCGCAATCACAGCCGCTTCTCATCTCTGAAGAGTTACGTAGCTGCGTGGATGAAGAATGCTAAGATCGAAGGCGATATACTTCGCTTGAAAGACCGAGTATCATCCGTTCATCGGCGCTTTACTGTAAGTCTCCCATTTAGAATTAGTTGTCTGAGCCAGTGTTCATGTTGTTGGCAGTACATTTGTTCTCTTCGAATGGAGCATGGTCTGCTGGTTGTGACCGCCGAGAACCGAATGAGGATGAATCGAATGGAGGGGTTGGTATCCCAGCTCCTCATTGAATCTCATATATCGGATACCAATCCTGCAACAGTAGGCAAACCTTCCACCCCCATATAGTCTAGTAGTTGACGGGCTTCTGTAGCTCATAGACCACGCTGCTGCAGATGGCGTAGAGTTTCAGTTCCTTCGTCTCCAGGTTCAAAAGGTCGTCGATCGTCTCAGCCATATTTCTGCCACACAAGTATTCATCGAGGAGGAGCCACAGGACGCGCAACACTTTACATATTCTCTCCATGTTGATAGCCCTCAGCCTAGGTCTAGCCTCATGCGCTCAGTCATGATCATAATCCTCCAGATCCTGCAGCTACTTGAACAGCCCTCCTGTGACTCCTTGCTGGAAGGTGTCGATCAGGCAATGAGGGTTTACGTCCTTCTCATGGATCTCGGCTTGATAGAACATGCAGCGATTATCACCTCCTGGGTCATTACCATCTACCGCGCGGTTTTGAATACGGATGCCACATACATGAACCATGTTGTCGGTGGCTTGTTAAATCTCGCAGGCATCCGCGCTGGCACCCTGGAAGGAATGGATGCCGCCAAATCTGCGCTTAGTGTTTGCCGCTCAATGGTCTCAAAGTCGCGGAACGACGACTCATTGTCATCACTCGCCCTTTGCCTGCGCACTTACGCCTCCCATCTCGCGCACCACGGCGACTACGAGGCTGGTGCCGATCACTCGAAAGAAGCCCTTTCACTCCAACGCGAAGCCTCGGATCCTGCCGACAGCAACACTTGGATCGTTTGGGAATCCTCTGGAGAAGAGCGTGTTACGCTTTCCTCGGCACGTTCAATCACTAGGTCATGGGATATGGCCCTCGAGGAAGGCTTTTCCTTGTATACATGGGCGCATTGCCTTGCCTACGTGGGTCGTTACTCCGAGGCCGCTATCGTTGGCGTCGAAGTCATCAATTGCCTCGCCGCGTTGGCCGACTTAGGATGTTCACCAGTCCAGAAGTATATTCTAGACATCCAGGAGCACCACCCCGGCTGGGTTTCGATCATCGCCCCACCTACGCAACCTCAAGCATTCGCCTCGATATCTGATGCCGAGCATTCTGAGCCTACGGGCGGAACAGTCATCGAAGGTGTCGATCCCAACCCCGACGAAATCAGTACTTGTCGCCCAAGTCTAAGCAAATCGGTAGCGCGTTCGACCGAGTCTCCTTCTACAACTGACTCATTCGTGCATCCTACTTCTCCTTCATGATTCTTGTACTCGCATAATATATGGGTGGTACGCTTACCTCCAACCTTTGTATGACAATGTGTTAAGTTATTCTCGGAAGGAATTTTAGTATGGTGTATGAGGTGTGAGGCCACAGAAGACCACCAACAATGCCACTCGCTCGACCGATATTAGAACGCAGCCCGAATAATCATGAATTGCTCAACTTTTTCATGCTTCAATGATGGACAAGTCGAGTGTATACAACTTGCAACAACTCGTGACAAACACCGTGCACGGTACCCACAATGCAGAAATTCTCCACTCTTTTAAGGGAGATCAATCGCGCAAACTCGTTAATCAGCGTGACCCCTGTCTATAATGTCATTCAGGCATAATTTCTACATCGGTGCTGTGTCCTGCACGGCCCAGTTCGATCATACCCAGGTTGTTCAACCTTCGTTCATTATCGCCCACGCCTCGATGCTGTGCGTATCGGGTATGCTGTCCGATGCCAGCTTGAACATGATGTTTCCCAAAGCCCCACCACATGGAGCCCTGCATCTGTAGGCGTATAGGAACCGACATATGGCTCCCATATAAGATGAGTCAAGACATCATGGCACCAGGCATCGCTCTTTACACGTCCAATGGATCCCCTCTCAATTACAGCAGCGATCGTTTCATTCATAGACGTTGCAGTGCGGATCAAGGAATCAGTGGATAAAGTGAGCTTAGACCTTGCCTCCCTGTCCAGCCGATGTTAATCGTTACCAATAAGATTGGGCAAAATCGGCAGACTCTGAAAGAACTTACGAGCGACGTCATTGACGAGCTCATAGAGTTACGGCAGTTGTGCCAACATCGAGAAGGTGACCTGGACCGAGTACGACTCGACTACGACTCGATACATTCCTTGGAAAATCTTCAGTCGTCGGTAGTCAGTTTCATGTCTTGTTTGTCTTCAAACTCATCTGGACGATGTATAGGGAATTGAAGTCCGTTTTGGAGCGTTGTCTCAAGTTCTTGGAACGGCGCAAACACGGCCGCCTCTCTTCTCTGAAAGCTTGTGTTTCTGCATGGATTAAGAATGCCGAGATCGAGGGTGCCATACTTCGCCTGAGGGACCGTGTATCTTCTGTTCACCGACGTTTCACTGTGAGTCCACCCATTCGAATGAACTGAACCGGTCCCTGAGATTTCCTGAGTATATCACTTCTCTTCGAATGGAGAACAATCTTTTAGTTGTCGATTCCGAGAACCGGACTATGATGAATCAAATGGAGGGATTAGTATCTCAGCTCCTCATAGACTCAAAAGCACCAGCAACTCATCAGGCAGCGGTAAGGAACCGTCCGTCCACGTGGCATTGTAATTTACTGATCCCTTGCGAAGCCTTTCGATAGCGCCGATCTGGAATTGCAATTCCTTCGTCTGCAGGTCCAGAGGGCCGTGGACCGTCTCAGTTCCGTGTTGCCTACACGCGCATTACCTCAAGAAGAACCCAAAGCTGCTCAGCGCTTCTACATACACGTACAGCACTGCCAGCCCCAATCTAGCCTCATGCGCTCAATCACAATCACCGTCCTTCAAATTATACAGCTGCTCGAGCATCCTTTCAGTGTCTCATTTCTAAACTGTCTCGACCGAATATTTAGCCTCTTCTTTCAGCTTGTGGAGCTAGGGCTGATCGAAGAAGCGGCAGCAATCACTTCTTGGGCGATAATCACCTATCGTTCGCTCATGAAAACGGGCACCACGCCCACGACATATCTTGTTGGGGGCCTTCTGAACCTTCCACGCATTTGTTCTAGGGCCAGAAAAGGACTGGACGCCGCTAAATCTGCCATGGGCATCTGTCAATCCATGATTGCGACATCGCGGGGGGATCACCTACCGCTTGCGTGTTGCTTGCGTACTTACGCTGATCATTTAGTGAAGAATGACGGTCTCGATGGCGGGGTGGGGGAGGCCCTTGCAGTCCAGCGCGATGCTCCAGACGAGTACGAAACTTGGGCTGTATGGGAGGCCACAGGGGAAGACAGTATCACGCTCTCTTCTGTACGCTCAATCACCAAGACATACGCTATGGCCGTTACCGAAGGCTTTTATTGGTATCGATGGGCGAACAGTCTTGCGTACTCTGGTCGATTTTCGGAAGCCGCCGCCGTTGGGGTCGAGGCCATCAACTGCTTCACGACTTCCGCTGAATTCGGTTGTTCACCAGTGGAGAATTACATTATGGATGTTTGCGAAACCCACTCCGAGTGGCTTTCACGAATCAGCCCGACAACTAGTCAACCATACATCTTAATCCCTGTCCATGAATCTCACTCGCTAGATGGTAATCATGCAGAGGCTACCGCGCATAGTACTCAAAACTTGCCGACTGTGTTTCAATTGTACCCACCAGACGTACAGGCGGGCTCAATCAAGGCTCCTCCTAAGGGAATTTGATATACCCTGTTTCGTCCACGTGAGTGTTTCGGTGTTAACTGGGAATGCACTTACTTCTTGGTTCACATCCAGGACTTGGTATAAGTAAGGTGACGCGAAGCACTTGACAAAGGGCCCCTTCGACGATCTACGGGAGGACTATCAAAGTTTGTCAAGTTGGTTGCCTGGCGGTGATAGACGACGTCCTGCACCCCCGGAAATAACATCAGGTGTTCGTTATTTCATAATGCTACTAGAAATTGCTTCCGCCTCGAGGTAGAATCGAAGTCACCGAGACGCCAAGCGTACCGGCACTATTTACCCATCGTTCCCCTCGCCCCTGGGTCATGCTAGTCGAGTGACCTATTCACGAACTCTGTACCTTCCTGTCGCGATGCCCCTGAGCCACGAAATGTTGGTCAATAGAGCGGCCGAATCCGAAATCCACCACAGCTTGCTCTCCATCAACTCCTTCCTGGAAGCGGCTTTGCCTAAACCTATCTAGGTCAATTGCGACTCTATTACTGAGGATTGATATCGACAGCACAGCAAGCCAAAAGAACCTACATACTTACCAATTCATTCAATCATCTTTCCTGGGCCGCCGCATGGGACCACAAGGGGTTAGGTACTGTCCAGTTCAGCGAATCTGAACAGCATGGCGGTGTTTGCGCGCTACCGTCTCCCTTAAATGCCTCTGGCCAGCAAGCCAGGTCTAGGTTCCTTTGCTTTCCCCTCCTCCCATACTCATAATGGACCCATTATCAATCACTGCAACGGTCATTTCGTTCGTCGAGGTCGCGAAACGTATCAAAGATTCTGTAGATAAAGTGAAGCTGACTTTTGCTCATCTGCTGAGTGTCCGGTTGCTGATTACGTCCAGTCAGATTGGGCAAAATCGTGAAACGCTCCGGCAGCTCACCAGCGATGTGGTAGACGAGCTTACCGAACTGCAGAAATTGTGCCAGCGCCGAGAGGGAGATCTGCAGCGATCCGGCTTCGACGATGACTCAACCTCCTCACTGGAGGCTTTGAATTCGTCAGTTTAGCTTTTATCCCCGTACAACTCTCGCCGAAACTTTAGTCTTCCAGTGAATTGAATATTGTTTTGGAGCGATGTCTGCAATTAGTAGGCCCTCGTAAGCGCAAGCACATATCCTCCATGTCGTACTACATCAGGTCGTGGATCAAGGGGCGCGGAAATCGAAGCCGATATCCATCGCCTGAGAGAACGCGTCTCCTCCGTTCATAGGCGATTTACTGTGAGTGTTTTCCTCGTGTACTACGGAAGCAGAGGTGTCATTTTTTTCGTTCAGTATGTCAGTTCTATGCGAATTGAAAATACTTTGCTGGTCGTCAGCACGGAGAATCAGATTAGGATGAATCAGATGGAGAGTTTGATGTCACGGCTGCTTCATGACAGTCTCATACAGTAGGAGCCTATCCTGCGACCGTAAGCACATACAAGTCTATACACCCATATTGGTCCGCTCATTCGTTCTCTACGTAGCTGCTGGATCAAGCCAGCCCGGGCGGGATAGAATTTCAATACCTTCGTCTGCAAGTCCAGAAGATCGTCAATAATTCATATCGCATATCAGGCTATAAGAAACGAAACTTGGAATGATATTCATGACGAGCCGCCCTGTCATTGGCCATATATATTTACCGCCATCGCCCGAGGCTCCAGGTACCCTCTTGCGTTCCACTACTGTCGAAGCCCTTCGGATGCAACAATTAATTGAGTCGGAACCTTCCCAACTCTGGGCGCCGGAGGGCGTCATGCAGTTATCAGGCCTGGCCTTCGACCTCAACCATTTATATCTGAACGAGGATTCAGGTAGCCATCGCGCATTGGATGATATCCATCTACCAAACACTTATGCGACAGAACCCAATTTATATGCCTTACCTTGCCTGGGGCCTTCGGTGTCTCTCCTCCTTTCGCTTCGGGTCCTCAGAAGGGCTGTATTCAGCCAAATCAGCGGTGCACATATACGGAGAATTGGACGCTACGTACTCTCGGGACTACTCTCTGTTTGTTGCTCTGAGCAGGCGCGTCTTAGCATGGCACCAGTATATCACCGGCGACTACGACAACGCCGTCGAGAGTGCAAGGCAAGCCCTTGAGATGCAGCGCAAGATTCCGGACCAATACTCAGACGGAGATACACTGATTTCTTGGGAGGCTTCAGGAGAAGAGTCCCTCGTCTTCACCTCTTCCCCCTCAGTCGTTAGATCCTACCTTATGGCCGTCGTGGAAGGGCTATGCCTTGAATATCTACGCGCTCAGTCTTGCGGCTGTGGGTCGCTACCCCGATGCTTCCGTCGTCGGCAGCGAAGCCATTAGCTGCTTTTCTGCATTATCCAAATATCATCCCGATGTGCTTATCGACAAGATTCGCCTGGAGCTGCTTGAAAACCGCCCGAAATGGGCTTCAATCACCTACCAACCTGCGTGTCTCCCTACCGGCGCTTCGGTCACTGAGGTCGAAAGTGCTGACCCTCCGGTCGCTGAGGAGCACCTGCCGCCACATCAAGGGAGGGTTTCGACGTCCTTACGGGCGTTGAGTCCTGTGCCAGTCGGCCTAAATTCACGAGTATGTCTTGCTTTACTATTATTTTTACCCATATGAACGCTCTCGTAGATAGCCACCGTGGACAGCAATTCTTGTATATGTGAGTAGCCGGGCATGTTGTAAGATAGGGCTTGAGCTGTCAGAGCGAAGACTCAAACTTCAAACCATAACGTTAGTAACAAAAAAACTTCGCACCTTGATCGCACATCGAGTAGGGCTGACCGGCCCAGTTGTGGACAAATTATTGACAGGAACGGTTGATGCACGAGCGTTTAGGAAGCGTCACAATCTTCAACGTTGCCACCGTCGAGTCGGGCTCGATGCATGTTAGGCGTCAATCAAATCATATTGAGGATATCCGTTGGGACACCGTTCGGATAAAAACCATACGCTAACATGCGATTTTGGGAGTCCATATCCACATGTAAACCTTGCTGAAAACCTTCGCCTCGAAGGCTCAGTGTCTAATTGAGGGGTTCTCGAAGGGCGGGTTCCACCAGAAGCAACTTGCTTGATGTCTTAGAGTCGACCTGTTTTAGATGATTTGAACACAATCGAAGCTAAAAGACTCTTACCTGACCAATAGTCAACCTGTTTATCTTCGCCCGCACCTCACCCTCATGATGTTGGGTAACCAAAGGCCACCTTCCTCTGCTTTTCCATCCTCTGTTTCGCTGCATAAAATACAACACCTGCGACAACAAGTACGCCAGTGAACCCGGCAATCTATTAACGGAGAGAGGGACATTAATTCAAAGTGCAACTAAGTTGGTATGAAGTCACTCACCATCCGTCGCGGCGTGTTGAGAGCGAAGCGCGACATCCTTTGGACGCTAGTGTGCAATAAGGGCCACGGTAGATGCAAGGAACCCTGTTGGTTTTTGGCTGGAGCACCAATATAAAGTCCCTTTCTACAAATTTTATGACCTTTGATAGAGCCGCAGGGTATGCACCGTACAATTCGGCTTTTTGAGAGGTGGGGAGAAAGGGACACTAACTCTAAATGCAGCAATCGACCCCTCCGACCACGTGTAAGCCCGAGCTATCGATATATCACCTTTTTGGCGGTGCAACATCTTGTAGTCATGGGCCTATAAGATTAAGAATATAACAACTGTACTATTACATTTGCCACATGCATAGCGCACGACGGTGTCTACTGGATCACACGCTGCAATCCGAAGTCAATGCCGGTTAGATAACAAAGATCAAACGGACGGATGAGCGCCATCGGTCTACTAGGAAGAATATCATTCAAGGTGCCAACTCCAGGCTCTCCACCGAACTTTCCATCGTCTGCGCAATAAGGATCACGTACACCAGAAATCGAGGCAGAAACAGAGCGTCGATCGGGGTGACGAAGGCACGAAATCCATTCAGCGCAGTGTTCAACAAGGTGCTCCAGGACCTTTCTGGGAATTAGTGATTGGGACGATTTCTGATTATGGCATTAGAGCAGTTGATAGCTTCAGCGCCCACGGCGAGGGATTCGGAGTATCAGCCTGTAGAGGCCAGGCTGATCGCATATGTTCGCAAGCACCATCCTTCAGTTGTAGCCATGGGATCCTGGATCCTCAGAAGCCTCCCACACGACCAAAGTATCGCCGTCCGTGGGTTGGTTCGGAATTTTACGCATAGCCAACGCTGCCATGGCACTTTCACAGAACTTGTCGTATTCACCGTTTGCAAGATATTGAAGTCCCAACGACACTCTACTCAGAGCGAGGGAGAGCGCGTAGGAGAGCGAAACGTCGTTCATTTCTTCGTAGATATCAACTGCTGCTTTGGCGGATGCCAGACCTTCAAGGGTTCCCATACGAGATTTGGAGAGATTCTCGTGTCCCCAAGCAACGTGGAGCTTATAGGTTGGATTTCGTTGCAGTTGCATAAGCGAACCGTAGACGGGCGTCATCCAGGTGACAGTGGATAGCGAATCTTCGTTGAGATCCATATAGTGGAGCTGACTAGCCAGGCGTCGTAATTGGTTTGCACCTTCGGGTGTAAAGAGGTGGGAGGGTTGAAGTTCCAGAACTTGTTGCAACTGTAGAACTTCGATTATGGCTGAGCGTATGAAGGTGGGCTGGGATGGCGCAAGCGCCACCCTCATATCAACTCCAGAAACACCGTTGTGTGTGGCATCCAGGAGTTGATGTGTAGTTGGTGCTTGGTACAAGCTGACGACGGTCTTGAGAACTTGAAGGCGCAAAAACTGGTATTCCAAACAGTCTGGGCTAGCTCGATCTAGCAACTATGGATATCAATCAGCCACACGGATCATGCCTAGGTAGACGTCGAGTTGCTCACAGAAGCGGGGAATGAGCCAGACGTATGGGACCTAACAAGGAGCTGAGACATCGAAGCTTCCAATCGGCGCAACGTAGCCTGGTTCTCCGTACCAATGATCAGAATCTTGCTACCCATTTGCTCCGCTCTCCTAGAGCTGATAATCTAGTGATCTAAGCCAAAATTTGTGGTATAGGCCAGATTAACTTACAGCAAAACGTCTATGAATAGACGATACACAATCTCGAAGGCGGATTATTTCGGCTTCCATCCGACCGTCCTTATTCCAGGCATTGATTGATGTAGGACCTCACGAAAGCAAAGCGGCGATCCTTTCGACATTCTACCAGCTTCGAGCAGTGCTCAAGGGCATTATTCAATTCACTTTCAGATCATTGTTGGCGTTAGATTCAGGTAGGAGCGTATGTTGCAAAGGGGTTACCAACGATTTCAATCGCTACAGCGAGGGCGTCCAATCGTGATCTAGGTTCACTTTCTGAAGGATTTTCTCCTTGTCTTGACATAACTTCTGAAGTTCCGCAAGCTCGTTCACCAGAGCGCTCGCAAGCTCTTGAATGGTTCGGCGATTTTGATTCATCTGGTGTACGATTAGTGCAAACTAAGCAAGCATATGCGTTACTCTCACTTGATCTACCGCATCCTTTATGCGCTTCGCGACCTCAATGAGCGATACGACTGGCACAGTGATCGACAGTGGGTCCATCGAACCTAATTGCAACAAGAGGGAAAGAGTGGGTGAGTGTGACAGTGAAGACGATGTGAGGAAGATATCTGACACAAGCGGGCCTCATGTAGCAAACCACCAACTATTGATAAAGCGTGAAGCGGGCAACGGCGACAATCAGGAAGGCTGATTCGAGGTGATTCGGAGGCTGATTCGGTAGTCAATTCGACACCGGGCTCACAGAGCGAATCATCGTAAATCGCCTCTTTTCGCGGATCGTTGAAGCGACTCTGGACAATCCAAATCGTCCCATGAACCACTAGGTTGACCAAGACTGAAAAATGACATTACTTAGAATCTCATCCTACATGGTGGCAGGACGGAGTTGGATATGGTGATCCTTCGGTGCTTTCGAGTGGCGGACGTGGGATGGAGATGAAACCAGGAGAGGCGGATCGGGAGCAGGGTGATTGGAGATATGATTAAAAGATCTATCTATGCTTCGCAATTGGGTGGACTTTGGACCACGACGCACCAGGGGCTCTCTGACCTACCGTTTTGATGATCATACTCTCAGCCAGATCGTTAGTATGTTTTAGGGCTACATAAGCCGCGAAACAAATCGCATGATTAGTGGGTGAGCACTATCAGCGGCCTATCGAGTTCGTGCATAGATCCGTTTGACGCTGTAGAAGGCCTGTTCCTCCGTTATCCTATTCCATCTGTCCCTAATCCGATCACTGGCCGTACCATGGATGATGCGGGTGACTGTTGTTCCGTCCATAATTCGAGCCTAGCGCATTGACTCAAGGGAACTCTTCTCCGTCTACAGAATCTTGGGTCGTTGCAGGGGACACATGGAGTACCTTCTGTATAAAAACCCAACCTCAAACTAGCATGACCCGAGGAGAATCAAGCATTCAAACGTGGACTCACCGTATTCACAGCATCGTTTACCCGCTTCCCAACGTCGATGAGTGAGATAGCTGACGCTGTTATTGATAACGGATCCAATGTGACTGCATTGGGAGCTAACAGGTGTTGAACGGTGGTGGAACGTGGAAAAGGGCACCATATTGGGGCGTCCACAGCTAGGATATGCACTATCCCCATCGGTTCAAAGCAGAACCAATGAGGTGAGGCTCATACATAGGGACACAAACTGGATGCGGGCAACCTACGCTTCAGTAGCAGTCGAGGACCATATGATGAGGTGGAGCGAACTTGTTGATAACGAGCTCGGCTTGATGCTCGAGGGAGACTTAAATATCGCGGCACAACAGGACAATCTCGACATACGCGTCCTCCACAGATCGACTGGACATTCACGAGTTACAAGATACCAACAACATTTGTCGCACTGAAAACGACAATCACTGCATCGATTAATATGAACGCAGGAAGGAATATCCATCAGATGGTACTCACTACACTCCGCAACCTAGGAGGGACATCGCCCCCTTCTCCAGTCCAATTAACAAACCCCAGGCCGATCCACTCTCCATCCCACAATCATCCCCTTCTCATGCACGTATAGCCCGATCCCTCAACATAACTCCCCATCGAACGAGTACAAACACGACGCATTGCGCGAGTCCAATCCCCACTATATATGCCGCCAAGATTGGACCTTTCGACGGGTCTAAGAATGGGTAAACTGATAATACGAGGTAAGTTCAGATTGACGTATGCATATGGTATATACGTTTGGAGAGCGGATAGACGATAGATTGCGTCGCGGGGAGTGGGGAGAGAGCGTAGTAAAAGGTGGACGTACCGTATACGCCTTGGCTAGCATTCGTGATATAAGCGACGCAGAGGTACAGACCCAGAAGCACGACCGTGATAGGCAGGTAGATGTATGGGAGGTTGGTCTTCCTCTGCTTGTCACTTGCGCTGTTGGTAGTAGAAGGAGAAGAGGTGAGGATGAACGTCTCTGCGAGCGAAACCACGGCGTTCAGTATATGTTGAGACGTCGAGGAATAAGCTGTGCATGAGCAGAGAATCAGCAGATGGAATCTTTGGAGTCCAGAAGACTTGCCGGAATAAGAAGTCGCGAAGGTAGACGGCGATGAGAGGAGGGCCCAGTAAATGATCGTTACCAAGATTGCTGAATGTGGACCAAAGCAAATATGAGCATGCGCGTGGTCGAGGGAGGCGAGGAGAATACGAGAGTAATTGAACGCCGCTTAGTAGAAAGAGGATAAATGAATACTCACGAAACGTAGAGATCGTAGAGTACAAGACTTCATACGCCAAGCTCAACACCTTCCACCGTCTCCTTTCGCCTCCGCTCCCTTCAGCTGGGTTGGCGTCTCCGGTCCCACCGAGCTCTTCAACGGAGACGCGCTTCTTCTCTTCGTCTATCTCTTTCTCTGAGCGGGTTTCTTCCTCGTCTACACGTTTTCCTGCCTCACCGCGGTCTACGCGACCCTCATCCCTAATATCACGACCGAACCAAACCATCTTCGTCAAACGAACGGCCTGGATAACGGTCCAGGTCGTGATGCCGATAAAAGACAGACTCGTAAAATATGAGAAATAGAGGAATTGGCCAGCGTCCCCTCCAGACGTAGATGTCGTATTTGCTCCAGCATTTGCGTCACCAGCCCCTTCTCCCGTGCGAATGATGCCACTCCCTCCTCGGGCGTGCGTAGCAGAATAAATCATCACCGTCAAGCATGTCGACACCGTGAACAGCGCCATTACGATTCGAACGAATAAGAGGGCACGTCGAGAGATGAATGGCGATGTCAGGTATGACATGTGTGGGTCCCCGGCGCTGATCGTAGAGCCACGGGGATGATGATGAGAGTGATGGTGAGACATGTCGATTTGTTGAATCTTCCTCGCGGGTGCCGACGGACAGTTTTCCTCCCGCTGTTACCCAGTCCACAGCTTATCTCCTGCCTTGTATTTTCCTGAAGAGTAGAAGCCTACAAGAGACCTAAACGTAAGTGAGGACGCGTTTTGGATGGTCAAAGACACCACGAAGCACAAGGCAAAAGAAAAACTTTGCCGCTCTCGAGCTTTGGAGTGCAATTTTCGTGTGCACGGACCTACTCTGCTGACCACAGCTACCCGACGCAGACGAACGTCCGTGTTTTGAGGATCGTACAGCGTATGGTTCGAGAATGAAGCGGTCAGACTGCCTGAACCGCATGACCCTGTGGCGCGTGCACGCCAAGTTCTGGGAAAACAAACGAAAAGACTCGACTCACAAGATGTCCTGAATCTTGCTCTGTATTACGGGAGAAATCAAGAAAAAGAGAAAGAAGGAGCGTGGCGAAGAAAAGAGAAGAGTGGAAGATGGGGAGTGCAGATCTAGGAATGGTTGCATATGGACCGGAGAGGTCGACGATATCTCCACGTGATTATCGGTACCCCAGCAACGCAGGATCGTGTATCAGCGACTAGGAAGTAAATAAAGATTGCGGGCATTCGGCCCGTACAAACATGGCTGATATAAATATCTTGACGTTGAAACGTTGATGGCAAACGTAGCTATAAACGGGTACGTGCTATATCATGATTGTAAAGTAAGAGACACAATAAGATATTTGATCAGCACGGAAAAATGAGGTCCAAGCGAGTCCATGATGGAGAATATAAGCGCCCGACACCGTGGCGCTAGTAGCATGTTGCACTTGCCCACAACCTTCATTGCCCCGATTCTACCATCTGTCGTTCGAAACCTTACTGGAACATGGAAAAGGACTGGCCTGAGGCCTGTTGGTTCTGTATGAAAGCGCCACACTGTAGTAGCGACAAGTACGAAATAATGAGGACTCGATGCTCGTCAGCATCTCCTCGTCGTCAGCAATCGCGATTCTGTCTGGCTTCGTCGTACGCAGCCTAGTTTTAAACGGGTATCGGTGAGTACCATTCGAGATGATTCTGAAATTCGGAATCTCATCACTCGTGTGTTGATTGCCTTGCTAGATCTACGACTGGTCCGGGGCAGACCAGGGAGGTGACAAGGGACGTACCCCACTTGTTCGACTTTCGCGCACACCGATGTCTGCGACACTTTCTATCAGCGGCAAACGCTTTCGTCGCATACCACTCTCGACAATCGCAAGCAGGCCTCTCCAGTGATCAATTCTTGATGAAGCTTTCACCCGGCTACACCCCGACACCTTGACGCTGCTCCCATAGAGGACCCGTGCCCCCAATTTGCCATACCTTTATATTGTAATTACGTCCCCTTTCAGCTCTCTCCACTGCATCATCCCGTCATCCCACCGTGTCTACGTATCGTTGCGAGGGCTCTAACGCTACAGATGAACCATCATTTATCCCATAGACACACAGCATCAGGGAATCTCGTGAAGTGAATTGACGTATATGGGCGCCGTGTGCGCACACGCCTACCTGTCTTCGTCGGCTCATCCCCCTTGGGCTGCAGGTTTCCACGGTTGACAGTGTGAATCGGAAGGGGTTCTGCGCAGTCCGTGAGGTCCTCCATATGAGCATCAGGCTTCGTCCAACTCCCTTCACCTCTTTTCATACACCGTAATGGATCCACTGTCGATAACCGCAGCAATCGTCTCGTTCATAGACGTCGCGAAAAGAATCAAAGACTCCGTGGATAAAGTAAGGCGCCGGATTACTCTTTGATCAGGAATGTCACGAGCGCTGATGTTCATGTCGATCAGGCCGGATCCAATCGCCGAAGGCTGAAAGAACTCACCAACAACGTCGTGGAGGAAGTTGCTAAACTCCATAAATACCATCAACTCAAAATATCGCGCCTTGATAAGGAGTCGGTGTGCTGTCTAGAAGGCTTACAGATGTATGCCCCTCCCTAGTATCGTTTGTGGTTTCACCGTTGATGTGGATAACGGATCTACAGCCAATTGCACAATGTCCTGGAACGTTGCCTACAGAGAGTGAAACCCCGCAAACGCGGGCGTTTCTCTTCGGTCAAGGCATATGTCATTGCATGGCTACAGAACGCCGAGATCGAAGCCGAAATGGTTCGCCTTGAACAATGTGTCGCGCATGTCCATCGATGCTTTACTGTACGTCCAATGCTTAACCCGCTTCATCTGGGCTGATTGGCCTGTTTAGTATGCAGCTTTCACGCAGATGGAAGATAATTTGCTGGTTTTCAGCTCCGAGCATCAAGCAAGGATGAAACAAATGGAGGCCTTGGTAAACCAACTGCTTCTCACGTCGCACACAGCGGGGGCTTATCCTTCGTCCGTGAGCACGTAGATACTTCTCTCACTTCTGTGAGTTGACAACCATTACAGCTTCTGGATAACGCCACACCGGGTGGCATAGAAACTCAGTTCCTTCATCTACAAGCCCAAAGGATTGTAATCGACCTCAGCTATATATCGGCTACCCATACGTTCGTAGGGCTGCACGATGGCCGGCCCGTTGAACTAGCGACAATCGTCCAGGAGACACCCCCATCAAGCCCCATGCGCACAGCCATGATCAAAGTTCTTCAGCTTCAACAGCTGATCCAACTGGAGCCCGCCGGTCTTTCCGATCAGGAGGGTGCTACGGAGTTACTGAGGATTGGCAAGCACCTGCGGAATCTGGGTTTGACAGAAGATGCGGCAGCCATCAACACCTGTGCCACGGCCATTTATCGCACGCTGATGCAGGACAACCCCACCATCTACATGCCTTATGTCTTTTGGGGCTTGATGAATTTTGCTCGTCTTCGTTATGGGACGCAGATGGGACTCGATGCGGTCGAATCTGCGTATCGCCTGCAAAGGGACATGACCCCTGTGTCGCAGCAGTCTTCAGCTCAACTCGCTTGGTCTATGTGCCATTATGCCGATCATCTCCTAGTGAATGGTTATTTTGAGGACTCCATCGAACGCGCGAAGGAAGCGCTTGCAATCCAACGCAAGGTGTCGGAGCAATACTCGGAATATGACTCTTTGGTTGTCTGGGAGGCTTCTGGACCGGACCGCGCAATGCTTTCGTCGACCTGCCTGGTCGTCAGAACATTCAATATGGCTGTTCAGGAAGGACTGTGCCTGTGTGCTTTCGCACAAGGTCTTGCCGCCGTGGGCCGATACTCAGAAGCCTTTATGGTTGGCACTGAGATCATCAACTGCTTCACCGCTTTGGTCCAGTATGATCCATCTTCAGCTATCTTCCCCCGTTGGGTCCACGCTGGCTTAGTGAACCGCTCAAGATGGGTTTCTATCATCCGTCCACCTGGACAACGCCGCTGCTTTAGTATAGCTTCGGAAGGAGAGAATTCCGAGACCCTAGATAATGAGCGGCTCTCCGTCGTCTGTGAATGAAGACTTACATCGTACTTGCCAGTGAACCCCCTATCACGTATAGATACGTACCATTAATGCTTGATATCGATCATGCATGCCCTGTACTACATAGTGCTTCACACGCTCCCACCCACTCCAACTCAAGGCTGGCTGGAAATTTCAGTATGAGCGGGTAAGCTTGACGATTAGCTACCCTAGCGCACACTCAACCAACTTCTCAGGGTCTTTCGTCTGAGAAGGCCACGTGGGGTAGATTCCATTGCACTGCAACTTTGATATCGAACATGTGCGACTCACAACCAAATCTGTATCGCTGTCGTACTGCGAGGGTCTCGATGCAGTGACTCATTTGGCACGGCGACCGCAACGAGCAACCATTGTGTGGTCTGGTCTGTTGGGTTTGCGAATCGCCCAAGGCGAGGAGGTAGCGCACAACAAAAATACCATAGAATAACATGGGAGATAATGACAATACATCGGATACGGATATAGTATAAACATAATGCTAGATGTGCCGTTAGCACGAAGACAGATCGAGGCTGATACAGAAAATGCATGCGGGGTGGGTATGATGGAGGATGCAGGTATACTTACGTGGTAATGATAGAAGTATAAGAGTGAGAGAGTAGATGCAGGGACATAATACCATAAAAATGCGAGATGCGGGAGTGATGTGAGAACTGGGTGGCAGGAGAGGTTGTCGTTCATTTCGTAAAGTCGTAAACGTCGAATATTTTCTCCCTCTCGCGAGAGAGAGTAATGCAAGTTGTCTCTTTGTCCGTAAATGAATCAAAGGAATCGAGTCTGGGACGGTCCAGCTTGCGCGATTAATTCCTCGACTATTCCTTTATCGTTTGCGATGTACATCGTAGGCGACTTCGTGATCAGGACATAATCTCCCGGAAATTTTGGGTGCTTGTATTTGTGCTGAAGAGAATATGTCAGCCTCGGGCTGGCATAATACTGAGTAAAAACAGTCATACCTGAACACGACGCTCCGGTTCCTGGCCCTTTGAGGAAGCCTTGCGCTTTTCGCCAACCGTAGGGGATCCTTCGTAGTCATCATCAGCTGGAAATCCGCTCTGCGACGAGGACGCAGATGAGGACGTAGAACGCTGGGCCGCATGGCGAGGGGCGCGAGACGGCAACGGGGCGACGCGGCGTGCGTGAGTGGTAACCTCAACAGGGGCGAGGGGCTGAACAGGGGCAGCCAAGGGATGTCCTTCCACGTATCCAGACGACGTGGGGTATGGGTTGCCCGGTTTCGCGGTGGGTGCGGCAATAGTAGACGCATCATCAACCACATATCCCGAAGATGAAGGATATTTGTTCGCTTGATTGCGTCCAGATCGCTGACGCCCACGTGCAGCAGGACGAGGGAGGCTTCTGCTGGTGTTCCCTAGACCTGCCATGCTCGGCTCACCCGAAACTTGCGGATAAGATGGCAAAGCGTTGGTCCCGTCAATGCGCCCCGAGTGGTTCGTTGCGGCGTTGACGCCCATGACCGTGGTTGTGGTAGACGGTTGATGCTGGGTTGGGTCGTAAAACACGGCATGTGGAGGAATGGAGTGGCTACTCCAGAGGGGGAAATCCATTGTAGCAGTTGCTCTATAGTCCGGTGGAGGGAGGTTAGGTTGGAGAAATTCGGACGGAACTGACACGAGGACAGGTAAACCCATGTTCTTGTAGTCCGGGCAACGCAGACATACGGCCAAGTGTGCTAGTGGCATGAAATTGGCAGGGACTCGGTAGGTAACGGCTGGAACGATGGGTAGTACCTGAGAGGCACTCGGCTTGTCGACGGTCGCAGAGGGCGCGCCGTTCTCAAGATGTACCGCAGAGTCAGTGTCGGCGGCGGCATGGACTTCAATTGGCTCTGTGGTTGTCACTACCTCGGATTCGACGGGTATCTGGAATTCCCCGAGGAATGTAGACGCTCCCTCTTCCACTTCGTTGGCTGGGAGTAGGGACTCGGGGGGAGCTGTGGGACATTCCAGTATTCCTGCGTGGTCACATACCCAAGTGTCCCGCGGTGCCACATCTGTGACAGTGGCAGCGTGGGCGGTGCCAGCGAGGAGCTCGGGGGTGGTAGGTTCGAGCTGTAGGCCTCGGAGGAACGACGCTTCCAGGCCTGCTTCCTCAGCTGGATCCGTAAGATATTCTTGAGATGCCGATAAGTTACCATCACCACACGTCGGGGCACTGCGGTTCTCGTACAGAAGACTGAATTGTGGCGACTGTTTGAAGGGCCATGATACGGATTGTATTTTCGGTGGTGGTTCCAAGTAATAGCCAGTATCCGGCTGGATATCGCTTGGAGGAATTTTATTTTCAACGGATTCAAGTGTAGAACGGCGCTCGTTGATGTGGTTCAAATCCTGCAGTAACACCGATGGGCTCTCGGTGAGATACTCGAAGGATTGGGTGCTGTTAAATCCATGCATGACATCGAAATCATCGCCAAGAGGAGGTAGATATTCTGTCATCTTCAGGAGCTCTTTGCGGATAGACCGAATGCAGACGGTGGTTTAACGAGCAGAGTGGACGAACGAGCGCGTCGAGCTAGGGGACCTATAATCGCGGTCACGTGCAGGCCAATATACCATATTGGGACTACTCATAAAGGCGTGTCGAGCTGCAGCGACTCTTCCGAGCATCAGTCAGTTTCGCTTTTCAATTTGATGTCAGAGAGGCTTACCTACAGACCTCCATCTTTCCATCCATGAATATGGCCCTACAAATCAGTCACGCCACTCGAGTTGAACTAGCCATGGATTGGCACCGTTTCATGGGCCTGCTAGCCTTCATCAGCTGTATGATTCTTGCTCCTGATCCATCAATATTGCCTGCTTAAATTGTCGTTAGGCATATAATGGCACCAAGAAACGCTGGGGCCGAGGATTGTCGATGTGTTACCTCGGCGTCGAAGCTAGTACTGGGACGTAGACCCTTCTCGCAGCCCAACCAATACCACTGGTGAAGTCATTGCCAGCCTGCTTTGTATGGAGCCTGTGCGGGCAAAGTTCATTCATTGTTACTCCACAGCGGCGGCCATTCGTCGTTCAAGAAGGGGGGTCAATATTGGGTCGAATTTTAGCCTACAGGTTGCAACATCTCGTATATGAAGCGGCGATCCCCAGGACGACTGATATCTGGTTCAATATAGGGACTTCTCGACTCAAGTACTCACCACTGAGGCTCTATAGAGTAGACGATGATGATGGCTGACCGCCCATAATAGACCTTCGCCCACAAACTTCGATCGTGACTCAGGTCCCTTGAAGCCCCCAGTGTGAGAGCGCTCGGTCCAGCATAGCCTGAGCATACCTGAGGGCGATCGCCAATACGAGGTCCACGGCATGAGATCTGTCTTCGCAGTGCCACAGACTAACCTCTTGTGTTGCCGTCAGCGTCGTACCTTGAAGAAGTTATACAAGTCAAAGTAAAACCAGTGGGCTGTGGACCCAAATGCTCAGTGCTGGGTATATGTTAGTATATGAAAATCCCTGGAAAATACTGGAAACCTCGTACCTTGGATCCAACGTCTTCGAAGCGGGAACGAAGTTCGGCGAGGACTGCTGGGCTGCATAGAGCTTGCCGAATGATCTAACAAAGAATGAGGAAAGGAAGATGATGCGAAGGATATTCCAGCTTGCCTCAAGCGCGTTGGATTCGGCGGGCTTGTCAACATAGCGGTATGCCCGCACTATGGATTCTCAATATGACTTGAGCCCGTCCGCGACAGTCCCAGGCGGTTGCCTGAGCGCAATAATGCGGGCACCAATTCTGTGAAATAGGTACTTGGCCTTCGACCCGAGTTTTGAGGACGCGACGGGGACCAGTGGCTTGAGGTGCCATTTGTCACCGCCTTTGCGGATTTCCAAAACAGCGGCCTTGACAGCCTCCTGGTACATGAAGACGAGGAAACCATACAGGGCGGGAGTGTCGCTGACTCGGGGATGTCGCTGGAGTGGTGGAATGAAGCAAGAGGGAAGTTGGAAGTAAGTGGGGTCCCGTTATTTGTCAGTTACCTCCGCGCCAAACAATCTATGGACTATAAATCCATGAAACGCCCCCATACCTTCCTTAGTTCTCTTCCTCCACCATCTCGTGAGTACTTCCTCCCCGCCTTGCTAATATTTTTCGTTTCTCATCTGCTGCCCTAGGCGACCGACTCGTAGCATCGACTGGCGCAGTTTACAGTGCCTTACAGGGGAGGTTCAGAAGCGTGGCTTGCTGCGTACCCCCGGATTCCTCTGAAGGTGCTGTAGTCAGATCACAGCCGACGGAGTCTCAGGTATCTGCCGCCTCAACTGAGGCTGCTCCCGCCTCACTCTTATGGTCGCCGGTGTTCGCGTGTGCTCGCTGAAGGGGCGCTGGACGTTCAGCCTGGACTGGATTCCTTCGTTCTGGACGTGGAGTGAAGGGCGCCGGATGTATCATTCTAGTGGACGGGAGAGACGTGCCTTATGCGAGCCGCCAGGTGCTCAATGGACCCGGCTGAGTCTGCTGCATTCTGTGCCCTGCCTCGCCACTGAGTAGATGGGGGCTCCCTCGCAGCTGGCGACGCAGCGGAGCCTTCAACACGTATCTGCTTCGCTGCCCGCTGTGAGTAATTTGTTCACGCCCTGGTCTACTGTCCAGTACCTCATCCACCGCCTAGGGCGACCAACTCGTAGTGTCAATTGGCACAGTTTGCGGTGCTTTACAGGGGAGGTTCAGAAGCGTGGCTTGCTGCGTACCCCCGGATTCCTCTGAAAGCGCCGCAATCAGTTCGCAAACGATGGTGTCTTCAGGTATCTGCCTGCCTCAACTGAGGCTGCTCCCGCCTCGCTCTTATGGTCGCCGGTGTTCGCGTGTGCTCGCTGAAGGGGCGTTGGACGTTCAGCCTGGACTGGATTCCTTCGTTCTGGACGTGGAGTGAAGGGCGCCGGATGTATCATTCTAGTGGACGGGAGAGACGTGCCTTATGCGAGCCGCCAGATGCCCAATGGACCCGGTTGAGACTGCTGTGTCGTTGTCCGCGCCCCGTCTGCGCCGCTGAGTAGATGAGGTTGCCTCTCGCAGCTGGCAATGCGGTGGCGTTAGGTCAACAGGTGCCCAGGTGATGTGTATCTTGGGGTACAATCACCTGAACTGCAAAGGTTTCTTAATTTGCGGTGAGGCCATATGCAATTCTGCCCATAGACACCTCGCTCAACTATTGTACCTTGTGAACCGTCAACGGCGACTTCCAGGACGTGGTTGTTGGAGTCGGCGGTGATCCCGCCGGTGAGTCCAATTCCTCCTTGGACGAGAAAGGTCTTTCTAATACCAGCGCTGTTCACGTATGGACTGGGGCGATCCGCAGTGTTAGTTCATCGTTCCGCAAGCCATGGTCTTCTGCTATTATCTTCGCTAGCCCCGCTGTAAGTGGAATAATTTGTACAATGTTACCGCAGTATGGCAAATTCTGTGAACTTGGCTCTGGAAATATAATGAGAAACACATACCAACGAAACTCTATATCTCTGCAAGTGTAGTTGTGTGCCGTATGGAGCGATGGTCAGGACAGTAGGCTCTGGATGGTTTCGGTGCCAATCACCCATTCTAAGCTTGATCCCTGTCTAGTGAAAAGTTGGAATCACTTGCATTGGCATACCTCCGCCGAGATAACGTCTACGACAATCCAAGCCTTCCACCTCTCCGACCATCCCCCTCCTCGCTCGCAAAGCAGCACCTATGCGCCAGCCACAGCGCCCTGGTCGCATCTACCTCATCAACTACACATCCTACACCCACATCACCAACACGCCCTATCACTTCTACCCCAATATCTGCCTTCACCAACGTGCTGAAAACCTTCCCTGCGATGCCCCACGCTTCCGACGGCGAAGTAGCAGGTCCGAACGCAGCACGGCTCAGCTGTCTGGATATGACCGTGAGTATCGCCATATCATGATGCACCACCACCTCCCCGTGTTGCTTCAAACCCTCCACGACCCTCTCCAAAACATTCCGCGGCAACCCTCCCTCGATAACGACACTGGCGTGCCCCTCGCTGGTATTGATCATGCACACTACGACGCCAAACCGCGATAAAATACCACATACGCCTGAAAGAAAGACTTGAGATGATACGTGGGAGTTGCTGGAATGGGGAGTGTGCAGTGGGACAGGGTAACACTTCTTGTTGGTTTTGTGGGTAACAGGCGCGTAGTTGACGTTGCTGACACTCAACAACAGGACGTTCTCCTTGACCGTGATAGCTGTCGGTCTACCAAATACAGCGCGGGTGCTCGCCCGCATCGACAGAGATTCAGAGCCGAGTGCTGGGTCGATCAAGGTACCCCCGTCTTGTCGACCCCCAAACCATCTGATACGGACTGGGATATTGTTCGCCATCAACTACAGACGATACCCCAGTAAGATGGAAGAGGCAGACAAGGAACGAATGAAGCTACGGCATACCTTGTCTAAAGCCTCCTTCTGCACCAGTCTGCCCAGCACGCCGGCCTCTTCTGGAGAAATAACTGGGACCAATGTCGCGGATGGCACTTTCTTCGGGTCTGCAGTATATATACCCTTGAAACCACCCCCAACCCACTTGTGATACTCTTTGGCGTGTAGGGAGATAGGCGAGATACAGGGCGAGGCGCGTGGAGATGGGAGTGGCAGCAAAAGGAGTGGCATCGGGAGGAGGCGTAGAGACGACCAACACCCTGGACTTGAACGGCGCAAGCTTTGCGAGCAGGGTCTCGCTGTCGCTATCATCCGGTAACCCAAGGATTACATGCTCAGCCTCCACGCCCTGAGTTCATGTGCGATGAGTCGCTGGTTTGAGAGATGATGCTGTATCTCGCGGAATTCTCACCTGGTCTAGCAAGGCTGCTGTGACGATTTTGCTCGACAATCTTTGGCTGAGCCCCTCCAATTTCAATCTCAGTTGCTCAATGTCCATTCCGTGTGCTCGGCTATCTTCGTTTGCGTGCTTTGATGACACTCAGAATCAATATCATATGGAAACCTTGGGCTCGACTTACTCTCAACGCTTCACGCATCCTCTCACAGTCGTCTCTGATCTGGACTTCTAGTTCCCCTTTAACCTTTGGAATGTTCACTATGGCTGATCTAGCCGTGCCACCACTGAAGTCCTCAATTGCGTCGATCGCGTCGTGCAGGAGGGTATATGAGCTCTGATCAGGGGAAGGAGGGGTATTGGCCAGAGATTTCTTCTTGGTGATACGCAATGGCCGAATCGTGCTTGTGGTGCCAATGCTCGAGGGCTCGACGGGGCTGCGAAGCGACTTCGAGGGCACTGTCGGGAAGGGGTATGCGGATCTTTCGTCACCACAGACAATGATAACTCTCTGATACCGGAGTGCTCTGTGACAGAACGAGAACGTAATGAGACGAGAGGTCATTAATGGCTCAAACCGACATACGGTATGATACTCCTCACAACCGCAGAGACATCCTTCCCCGCCTCCTTTGAACCCCGTCCGGTGAGGCTCAAACCGTGAACAACCCATTTGCATCTAGCCAATCCTCCACTTCTCGGAGTCGTGTCCCTTGAGCTACTGGCCCCGTCGGGACTAAAATTGGTTGAGGAGTCCGAATCATCTACAGTCATGGCAGTATCAGGCCCTCCCCCACTATCTTCTGCTTGATAATATACGTACTTGGCGAGGAAACCCTCCACGATCGTCGGAAACGGATAAACACCCAAGAAGTTGGACTTGGATTGCTCGAAGCCAGATTGTCATCACCGCATCGCTACAGGCAAGCGAGGCTTCCGAGACCACTAAGCTTGCTCCTCATCTTTCTCCGAGCATGGTAGATAACATCGAATTGATGCCCAGCCCAACCTTTGCGACGGGTGTTTAGCGACGGGTTTGGAAGGCAGAAACACGGATGCCCGCTCTGAGTGCGAGCAGCCTTGGTATACTGGAATAGTCGTGGTCGTAAGCCTCGTCGTCGAACATTGAATATTGATCGTTTGAACGTCGACACTGAATAGAGGTTCACCCTTGTAACGCCGAATCACGAGATGAAGTTGGCACGACGCACGGTCACGTTCACCCTAGTGGTGATCGCTAAAGCGCCAACTCAAAGTTTGATTCAGACTTCGACAGACATCAAGCACCACAGTGGCCATGTCGTCGCAAGAGATTCAAGACTATATTACGAAACAAGTCTTAATAAACAAAGATATTGTCAGGTTTATCATCTAATTTTCTTTTGAGCTTCACTGACCTCGGACGCAACACAGGTAACCTACCGCACTCTGAGTCGCGTTTTCTTCATCAATGTCAATGTCGCGAAGAAGTGAGCTTCGTTGCACTCACATTACAGTGTGGCATGCTGACTTTGCTAGTGAGCTTGCTAGATTCCGCGCGAGCGTGGAAGGGGAATCCTCGAGTGCAACGTATCTCCTCAGCGGGGACCTCAAGCCACCTCTCTTTTACGATGACGAGGATACTATGGACGTCGATTACCATGGTCTCTCATACGGTCGGGTAGCAGATACGGAGGAGGATAGCGAGGAACCGATACGTACCGCGATGATGCTGGTGTCCTGAAAGGGACATCGAAGGTGCGTGCATGAATAGGCTTCGTTTCGTGAGATTGAACGTTTCGCGAGCAGACCAGACATCGCGCTTCACCCATATCTACGCGCAAACGATACATTGCCTGTCCCCGTCGCCTGTGAACGACGGGAACGTACTGTGTCCATTTGACTGACAACATCCGGAAGGTCGATAACACGCAGAAGGGGATAGATCACGCGAAAGCGCTCGGGAAGGTAATGACGAAGGGCAACAAGGTACGCTGACACGCACACCACGGCGATCTAACTGATGTCTCTCGTAGGTCAAGGTACCGAAGCCACTCGCGAAGCTCCCTGCCATACCGAGGCCCGGGTTCAGAGCGCCTGCGAAAACAGACATAGAGGAACCGAAGGCAAAAGGGAAGGAGAAGGTTAAGGAGAAGCAGCCAGTAAAGACTGAGAAAGCTGCGGAGAAAGCAAAGGTCGCGCCCAAGGCGACTGGGAAACTGGACTTTAGCAAGGCGAAGACGAAGGAGATGAAGGAGAAGGAACGCGAGGAGAAGAAGGCGGACGCGGCGAAGACGAAAGTGAAGACGGCTGCGGCGAGTCGTGCGGTGAAGGAGGAGAAAGAGGCGCCGAAAATGATGTTCTTTGGGGCAGTAGGGATCCTCTCGAACTCATTGCTTACTCGCGCTTACGATGTCATGTCAAGGCCACATCGACGGCTAAGAAGGAGGTGAAGGAGGAACCAAAGGTTGTCCACCTAGCTCGTCATTACCGTCCTATCTGACTGGAACCACAACAGAGGGGCATCAAGCGCAAATCCCCTGCGCGCGCAGAGGCGTCGACATCGGACGACGAAGCTTCGACCAGCAAGGCACCACTGACTCGAGTCGTCAAAGGCGTTATAGTGTCCGACGACGACGAAGATATCCCTCCGCGCAGTGTAAAGGGCCTGAGGAGGAAGAGCCGGGCGTCTTCAGCAGCATCAGCGACGTCTGTCCCAGATTCCGAGGCGCCGAGTGGGACTGAGGGTGATGCGGGGAACTCGGAGGCGGAGCGCGAGCTGAGGGATATGATGAATATTGATGATGGTAGGTGTTGCTCATCGGGGGTATTTCGAACTCACGCGATGGTTTATAGACAAGGTAGAGCGGCCACGGCATGGAATGCTAAAGCAGGAAGAGGAAGAAGAAGAGGAGGAGGCGGACGCAGAAGCACCATTTGACGACGATGTCGCAATGAGTGACTCGGATGTGCCGAAGCCGAAGCCCAGGGCGCGCAAGACCAAGAAAGTGGTCCCCGTGGGCTCGAATGGCCTCAAGAAGAAGCGGGTGATGAGAACAGAGAAATTTGTGGATGCTAAGGGCTACATGAGTGCGTCTCTTGCTCCCAGTCATCCGCTCAAAACTCATGGGGTGTGCAGTAACACGGGAGGTGTCTGATTACGAGTCAGTGGACGAAGCAGAGGGGCCTCCGGTCAAAGCGAAGAAAGCGTCGAAGAGCAAGGCGAAGGCTAAGCACGACTCGGATGACTCGGACAACGCGGATGAGGATGATGACGCAAAGGTGAAATCTGATACCAAGGGGAAATCGAAGGCAGAGACTAGCAGCAGTAAGGCTCCGCCTGCGGACGTGAAGCGCGAGGACGGGGTTGTATCGAAGAAAGACGCCCCTGCGATGAAGAAAGTTGTCAGTCGCAAAGGGCTAAAACCGTCCGGTGGGAGCAAAGGGAAGACGCAGCAGAAGAGTCTTATGACGTTCTTTGGGCCGCCAAAGTAGAAATCTGCGGCGTACGAGTCTATAATATTGACCTGTATCATACGCACTGCATGTGTAGCTCGCAAACGTCCCTCTGCAGTCGCGACTTGTCGCGTTGAATGTTGAATTAAAGTGCAATTCTTTGAGTAGAATCGCGCGCACGTGACGTTTGGGACGCGACTCATTGGGCGTCGGGTGGGCAACTTGCGTTTCAAATTCCATCCCACTGCGGCGCCACAGCATATTCCTTTTTCTATACTTTCACGATGTCTCGTACAGCATCAACCAAACGTACTGCTAGCAAGCTCCCCCCCAAGATGGCTGCGAACTCGAAACCTCCTTCGACGCTCGACCAGCTCACGTCGGAGCTAGCTGGCCTGCGGATAGCTGACAAGAAGGGGAAGCAGCGGCAGCAGACATCTGAATCTGACATCTCCCCAGAAGCGCGCAAAGTACAGGCCATGAGGGCCGTCAATGCATCGTCTCAGAGTCTCTCGAAGTTCGCTCAGTCGGGATGGAAGCGAAGCAAACCTTGCAGGGGCACTTCGCTGTCGGACGTGAAGAAGTGTATCACGGACGTGACGAAAGCATTAACGTATCTGCGTGGACTGGATGAGGGGAATCTGGATATCGAGAAGTCGGCATCGAGCGTTGTGGGCAAACTGATCGCAATGGAAATGGTGCGTTTGAGTGCGCGTATTTGCCGTTTATCGTATTCATAGAGGCTTGCCAGTTCGATGAGTCTTTGTCGATGCTCTCAGATATGCACTCTAGGCTCAACACTTTCGTCGATACCCAGGCAATGAAAGTATCACCAGAGCCTAGGGCAGTCCCACCTGCTAGACGTCTCACTGCCTGACAGTACGCATCTTCAAGACAGCTCCACGCTCACACTTCTATCTACCTACTTCTTACACATTGTAACCGTCCTGCTACACCACAACACCCACATCCAAGCGTTCACATCACATTTCGGGGGCCCTTCATCACTGCTCGCATGGGCACCGCGGTTACACGACGCTATAGACACGAAACATCTGGGCACTATCATGACGCGGACCTACACGGCGTTGGTGAAATCTCAGCCCGCTAACCTTTCCCCCGGTGCGACGTTCACCCTACGCTGCTACGGACTAGCATGCTTGATCTATACATCTTCCCAGACTATCAGCCCCGACGCGTTCTGGGATCAGGCCGTTAAATACGCAGGGTCCCTCCTGAAGACAGCCGGTCAGGACGAGGATGCGGCGTCGCTCATATCCGCCTCCTTTCAAGACATCATGTCAAGAGTAGATATTTCGAAGCAGGAAGCTAGTTTTACAAAGAGCTCGCAGTTCATAGCTTTCTGCGAGTGCTGGACGGCGGTAGCTAAGCGGGTATGACATCTCCTTTCTCAGTCATTTCTAACCACTAACACTACTTCAGGCAGGTAAAGTCGAAGTAATGGCAAGGGTTGGCGAGATCATATCTCGGGCTGGCTCACCCCCGGATTCCTCCATCACACCGTCGCACGGAGCTCAAGCGTCGGTGGTTTCACCTTCAAACCATCGTATCGCTGCTGCTGCTTTATGTACTCTCCTTTCACAAACAGAGGTCACCCTTCAGCAAGGCAATGATATCAGCCCGGGTGCAGCTAGCCTTGGTCGAGAAATTGATACTGGAGCTATCTAACGCCAGCTACATATGGTCGGGTGGAGTTCCACCAGTGGAGGTCGAAGTAGCGGGAAAGGTTGACCGGGCGTTGGAACGAGTCCGTCGGACATCCATCAAACTATTCGAGGATGAGAAGCTGGATGTTGGCCTTCGAGATGCATTAAAAAGACTGCAGTCATCTATCGTTGCCCTGGTGGCGAACACTTTACCTCACGTGCGTAACTCTAGAATATGTGATACCCTGCCTAACCTCGTTGTCCAGGATCCGACACTAGACTCGTACACACAGATTCTGGACTCACTGTTTGTTCTAGCGCGTACGACACTCGATATCCGTAACGCACACACGCACGGTGATGCTTATGACTATCTCCAGCGAGCTGCGGCAATCTTGGATGTTGCTGGCCCTCCCTCTTCGTCTACAACTATCGACCGACCGAATCTGCTGCGTTGCATATCCGGCGCTTTCCACAATTTAGCTGGGACCCTCTACAACGCCGAACGTTATGGCGCTGCGATTAGATTCCTTGCCCGTGCCTGCGAGATAGGTACGCGAGCCCTCACATGGCGCAGAGAACAGAGCGTACCCCAGTCGAGGGAGAAGAAAGAGGTTGACCAGAGTTGGCGGCAGCTTGAGGAGCAGATGTACCGTCGCTGGGAGCTTCTGGGGGTCTGTCACTGCAAGATTGGTGACCATCTCGTACGTTCGTACATCTTGGTCTATGGGCAGGCGTTTACCAGCAATCCTAGGCCGGATACAGAGCCTTCCTTGAGGCAATCAAATCGTTCCCATTCTCCGCGACGAACTTGGGCCCGCTCTCCGACAAGCAGTCTATAGCGACTATCTTCGGAACTTCGAGTAGCCTCAAGCAGTTGGCTGTGCTGGTCGATCGCATAACGTACATGGGTACCTGCGAACTGTTCATTCCAGCCCCACAAGTCTCGCTTCTCCGTGCATTCGATGGCGGTGAAAACCAGTATGCTCGTGTCAAGGGTGCTCTGCTAGAACATCAGCTCGCTAGTATCAGCCCCAACCGATCTAAGGACGGAGTCTTGGCGGTAATGGGACAACTACTTCATGACCTACTTGATCTTTATGATACTGCGTCGATGCCGATACGACGGACGAGGTCGCTGGTTCAATGCTTAGAGGTCGCATATTACGATATTAGTACTGCGACATTCGAGCAGTGCGGCTTCGCGTCGTATGCTGGAGCGGTGGAGAGCGTTCAAGAAATGCTCGGAAGACAGGTTTGCTGTACCATCATTATTCATTATGAGCGAGTTAGCTGACCTATTGTGTCCAGGATGTCGGTAATGACCAGGGCCTGCTTCATTGCAAAGGTGTTCTCCAAGCATCAGCGCACGCATGGGCTGCTATCCATGCCCACCGAGGGGCAGCTCCAAGTCAAATTTCCCAGGCAGCCTTTCATGCCAATGAAGCGTGCAACGCCCTGTCCTCGATCATTACTACTGCCAGTAGAAAGTCCTTCGGCTCTGCAAGGAAGTCATCGTCTGCAGCCATTCGACGGGTTTCTAGCCCGAAGGTACTCAAAAAACTACCTAGTCCGAAGGCCCCCAGGAAGGCGCCGCCCAAGCGGGTTGTCGCTAGAAAACCGTCGAAGGCTCCCCCTAAGATAGGTAGGACAGGCCTCATCCTCGCAGCCCAGTGGCATACCCCAGACACCAAAGGCACGGAACACGGAAGGTATCAACATTACCCATCATGTCTCGACGTGTGTTGACTTCGAGCAATGACAGAGCCACCGACTGTGCCTGCGGCTGCAACGACCTCAGCTCCAAAGCAACGAGCGTCGGAAGAGTTACTCGGGTTGATTGATGTCCTTCGTAAGTCACTGAAATACTTCAGCGCTCGGAAGGCCGACTTTCTTGAATAGAGGCCATGTCCTGTATGCTGGGCTTCATTGGACTCACGTTAACCAAGATTCGTACTCTGATCGCGCTTAGACGCCTCACTGACAGCCAGTCCGCGTACGACGCACTAAGTGATGGTGCGTACATTCTCTTCGTAACTCGGTTTTGATGACCCACATAGCTCAGTCTATGTATCTGCCTCCACCGAACTTGCGGTAGAGTACGTCAATCTCGGGAAAATGAAGAAGGCAGCTACTATTCACAGACAAGTTCTCAATGTCGTGCAGACTGGGAGAGTATCAGCGGTGTCGCGCGCAAAATTCTTGCTTCGATATGCCCAAGCACTCGCCCTCTGCGAGAATACGTCGTCAAGGTAGGGAACATCGTGCGCTAAGGCCACTCACAATGATAATAATGCCACCAATCTAGCGTCGAAGCTTACGCCCAGGCGATGGAAAGCTCCGACGAATTTCCCATGGAGGAAAAGGGCATGTCAAGTGGCCAACGCATACATATGAGAGTCGCCCAGTTGGAGGCGGCCGCTATGGCTGCCCGCACATTTGCCGTTATACAGTATTCGAAGGTATTGGTGCTTCCACACGCTAGACTCAACTCTGCTTATTTTTCGTCCGGACGTAGGGGGATGTCCCATTGGCGTTGGATAGCCTTCTGCGATCAGTACGCTTATACAATCGTGCTCTCGAGTCTATGGCTCGCCTCAATCCATCTCCAGGCCCTGCTGCCTCGGGAGATGCGAATCCCTTCGAAGATACAAGTCAACGAACGTCCTCCCCTCATGAGCAAGCTATGGAACAAGTCAACCGACACGACATGCCACCGGCAACACCCTCACACAGGTCGGTGATGAAGGGCTCCGAGTGGGGAGTGGCAGATGGACTTTTCAATACTTTCTTTGCATTGGTCGATGCATATTCATCCCGCGGGTCGCCTCGCGAAGCTCTATTCTTCGCCGAAGCAAGCACGCGATCTTGCCGACTCGTTGAATGCGCCCGTGTATGCCAGCCGAGCACTAGCAAGGATGGGAGAAATACTGATATACCAAGGGCGATACCAAAAAGGCTTCGACAACGTGAGCAAAGCTGGGAAGTTACTAGCCGACATGCAATGTGCAGATGTTGTGGATATCGACCGTCTGCATGCTGAATGGTACATGCGCACTTCTCCAGGCCAGAACGCGAAGGAGTTGTTTGAGCGTGCCAAATCTGCGCTAGACGATCTGGATCGAGCATACGGCGCGTATGATTCTGGGTCAGTGTCAATGTATAACAAACTGCAGTTCGCTGAATTCGTTTGTAGACCCCGCAGATCATCCCTTTCCATGGTTGCGAAAGAGCGGATTGCGCCAGTGCTGTTTGCGCGGCTCCTCAGTCAATATAGTACGGGTGCACTACATGATCATTGGTCGTATCTAACATATTCAATAGTATGGATCTTACGGGACGACGATGCTGTCGAAAAGGAGGCTCTATTAGATACCTTCCTGTCCCTTCCATCGTCGCCGTTGATCAAAGCCGAGCAAGCCGCTCTCGTAGCCAAACTCACTATGCACAACGTCTACGGACGATTTGGGATGGATATGTTCCTTAGCTCCATCACAGAATCAAGTCTGTTGTCTACCTCTTATCCGATGTTCATTTCACTTACTCGTTTGTGCAGCGATTGCCGTTCCCATGGGCATGTCATGCTCAGAGGGTGCTAGTCACCTCACCCCTAACGCATGATATTCCAAGCCTGTTGGAGAAAGCGGCACAGATGTACTGGTCGGAACTTGATTTGATTTCTTCGCAGGGCGAGGTTCCCAAAGTCCGTGATGCAGCCGTTTCTCTGGCTATGATTCAAGCCTTGCAAACATCCTTAGGCAAAAGCGGCGCGGCAGCCTCCAACATTTTGATTAACTTGCTTGGTCAGTACCTCAAACTTCGAGGCACCCCTCCTCGCTGATACACGGGCAGATACTACCACCGCTATATCCCTTCATCGAGAAATGCTCGATGTGGTTCGACATAAATTCGACAAGCTGCGCCCTACCAACGACCTACAGTGGCCGTCCACGGAACCCTCAACGGACAAGAAGGTCGCAGCGCCTCGATTCAGTTTCGAAGACACGGATGGGGACTTCGACGACGAAGCCCTGGAGGACCAAGTGACCAGGGAATACTGGGAGACCTTGCGGAGTCACCACCAGGACCAAAGTCTAAATTTGACTACTCTTTCGACATCCCGCTCAACAGAACTTCCGCTCAATTGGACCATTGTTCACATCTGCATTACAGAGGATCACAGTACTCTGTTCATCACACGCCAGAACTGCGGTCCAGATCAGCCAGCGCCGTTGGTTTTCTGTGTCCCGATGCAAGGTCGCAGGGAAAGCGACGGAGACGAGGATGATGAACATCTATCGTTCGATGATGCGTTGAGCTCAACTCTCTCAGATAATCAAGTCGAGTGATGAAGGTACCCGTGCTGCGGCGCATATCAACAGAGATGATATGGCAGCCAGGGAGCAATGGTGGAAGGAGCGTAAAGAGTTAGACACGAGACTGAAAGAGCTGCTTTCGAATATCGAGTTCTGTTGGTTGGGCGCATTCAAGGTATGTCACGGAACTTGCAACGTTCACAACAGACTGAGCAGTGCTCCTCAGACAATTTTGAATCGAGATCCAAGGCTGGGTTCTGACGAGCTAAAAGCTTTGGGAATGCAATTCGAGCGTATTTTCCAGACTGGGCTACATCTACAGGATAAAACGAAGCCTAGAAGCAAAGGGAAAAAACAAAAGGGGTCAACGAAACCGGCCCATCACTTCACTATTGACGACACTCTGCTTGAATGCTTTTCTACGCTATCCCCAAAGTGTCGTGACGAGGAGCTAGAGGATCTTGTGTATTTCATCCTCGACCTGTATCAGTTCCATGGTGTCCCTGTAGCGACTGCAGAAGTCGATGTGACGCAAGTGGTTGTTGATCTACGTGGGGTACTTGAAGATCACACGCAACGGATGGCGCAGCAGAAGCGGAGCACACCACAGCAGAAACCAAGTCCGGGAGACGACGAACACATATTCCTCATCCTCGACAAGAACTTGCAAGGGATTCCATGGGAGAGCATTCCTGTCCTGCGCGGCCGCAATGTCAGCCGCATACCTAGTATGCAGTTCCTCCTCGACCGGGTCCAGTTCGCCAATATGAGGAGTCCTGAACATAGCAAGAAGTTTGTAGATCCCCGCCAAACTTACTACGTCCTCAATCCAAGTGGCGATCTCACGAAGACAGAGGGACGATTCAAGGGTTGGCTTGATGAAATGAAGCGCGATGTTGGTTGGGATGGCGTTGTTGGCCATCGGCCAAGCGAGCAGCAGTTCTTAGATGCGTTATCCCGAAACGATCTTTTCATGTGAGTCATCTACTCTCACTTACATATTCGTAGATACTGACAATGTCTAGATATTTTGGTCACGGGGGTGGCGAGCAATACGCACGGTCGCACAAAATTCGACACTTGAAGAAATGCGCAGCGACTATGCTTTGGGGGTGTTCCTCAGGCGCACTGAAAGATATGGGGGACTTTGACCGAATTGGAACCCCATACAACTACATGTTGGCTGGATGGTACGTCGACTATCCGCTGACGAAGTCCAAGGCTAACGAAGAAACACAGCCCGACGTTGGTGGCCAATCTTTGGGATGTGACGGACCGCGACATCGACAAGTTTTCGCAGGCTGTGTTTGACAAGTTACGGCTCAATAGCCAGGACGTCCAAGGCTGGAAACCAGATAATGACGAGGGCAGTTCGTTAGTGACGGCTGTTGCAGAGGCGAGGGAGGTATGTAAGCTGAAGTATCTTACTGGAGCTGCAGCAGTTGTATATGGAGTGCCTTTCCTACCTGTAAAATATTGGCTCTGGGTGCACTCGTATATATTTTGATTAGTGACCTTCGCGAGGTGGTCCCAACCCCAGCTTATATAGCCATACTAGCCTGTTCTCAATCATTTGTTATCGACAGGAAATCGGCTACCCAACTTCATTTTCCGAGGCCAATCTTGCCTATCATCATCTAATCTCAAAATTACGAACGCCTTGCCCCCATTTAAACATGGCCACTGTGGTGCTTTATTCTCGAGTCTGTCGAAGTCTGAAGCTGAAGATTCGAAACTTTGAGTGAGCGCTTTCGCGATCACCACTTGGTGAACGTGACCGTGCGTCCATCTCGTGATTCGCCGTCACAAGGGACACAAACGGTGAACCTCTATTCAGTGTCGACGTTCAAACGTTCAATTTTCAATGTTCGACGACGAGGCTTACGACCACGATTATTCCAGTATACCAAGGCTGCTCGCGCTCAGAGCGGGCATCCGTGTTTCTGCCTTCCAAACCCGTCGCTAAACACCCGTCGCAAAGGTTGGGCTGGGCATCAATTCGATGTTATCTACCATGCTCGGAGAAAGATGAGGAGCAAGCTTAGTGGTCTCGGAAGCCTCGCTTGCGCTGTAGCGATGCGGTGATGACAATCTGGCTTCGAGCAATCCAAGTCCAACTTCTTGGGTGTTTATCCGTTTCCGACGATCGTGGAGGGTTTCCCTCGCCAAGTACGTATATTATCAAGCAGAAGATAGTGGGGGAGGGCCTGATACTGCCATGACTGTAGATCATTCGGACTCCTCAGCCAATTTTAGTCCCGACGGGGCCAGTAGCTCAAGGGACACGACTCCGAGAAGTGGAGGATTGGCTAGATGCAAATGGGTTGTTCACAGTTTGAGCCTCACCGAACGGGGTTCAAAGGAGGCGGGGAAGGATGTCTCTGCGGTTGTGAGGAGTATCATAGCGTATGTCGGTTTGAGCCGTGAATGATCTCTCGTCTCATTACGGGTTATTACAGAACACTCCGGTATCAGAGAGTTATCATTGTATGTGGTGACGAAAGATCCGCATACCCCTTCCCCACTGTGCCCTGGAGGCCGCTTCACAGCACCGTCGAGCCCTCGAACATTGGCACCACAAGCACGATTCGGCCATTGCGTATCACCAAGAAGAAATCTCTAGCCAATATCCCTCTTCCCCTGATCAGAAGAGCTCACATATCCTCCTGCACGATGCGATCGACGGAATCGAAGACTTCAGTACTAGCACGGCCAGATCAGCCATAGTGAACATTCCAAAGGTTAAAGGGGAACTAGAAGTCCAGATCAGAGACGACTGTGAGAGGATGCGTGAAGCGTTGAGAGTAAGTCTTTCTGTCGAGCCTGAGGTTTCCATATGATATTGACTACTGAGTCGTCATCAAAGCACGCAAACGAAGATAGTCGAGCGCGCGGAATGGATGTTGGGCAACTGAGATTGAAATTGGAGGGGCTCAGCCAAAGATTGTCAAGCAAAATCGTCACAGCAGCCTTGCTAGACCAGGTGAGAATTCCGCGAGATACAGCATCATCTCTTCGAACCAGCGACTCATCGCACATGAACTCAGGGCGTAGAGGCTGAGCATGTAATCCTTGGGTTACCGGATGATAGCGACAGCGAGACCCTGCTCGCAAAGCTTGCGCCGTTCAAGTCCAGGGTATTGGTCGTCTCTACGCCTCCTCCCGATGCCACTGCTTCTTCCACTCCATCTCCACGCGCCTCGCCCTGTATCTCGCCATCTGCCCTACACGCCAAAGAGTATCATAAGTGGGTGGGCGGTGGTTTCAAGGGTATATATACTGCAGACCCAAAGAAAGTGCCATCCGCGACATTGGTCCCGTTTATTTCTCCAGAAGAGGCCGGCGCGCTGGGCAGACTGGTGCAGAAGGAGGCTTTAGACAAGGTATTCCCTTCATTCGTTCCTTGTACTGCCTCTTCCATCTCACTGGGGTATCGTCTGTAGTTGATGGCGAACAATATCCCAGTCCGTATCAGATGGTTTGGGGGTCGAGAAGACGGGGGTACGTTGATCGACCCAGCACTCGGCTCTGAATCTCTGTCAATGCGGGCGAGCATCCACGCTGTATTTGGTAGACCGACAGGCTAGTCACGGTCAAGGAGAACGTCCTATTGTTGAGCATCAGCAACTGCCAACTACACCCCTATTACCCAGAAAGCCACCAAGAAGTGCAACCTTGTCCCACCGCACACTGCCCATTCCAGCAACTCCCACGTATCATCTCAAGTCTTGCTTTCAGGCGTATGTGGTATTTTATCGCGGTTTGGCGTCGTAGTGTGCATGATCAATACCAGTGAGGGGCACGCCAGTGTCGTTATCGAGGGAGGGTTGCCGCGGAATGTTTTGGAGAGGGTCGTGGAGGGTTTGAAGCAACACGGGGAGGTGGTGGTGCATCATGATATGGCGATACTCACGGTCATATCCAGACAGCTGAGCCGTGCTGCGTTCGGACCTGCTACTTCGCCGTCGGAAGCGTGGGGCATCGCAGGGAAGGTTTTCAGCACGTTGGTGAAGGCAGATATTGGGGTAGAAGTGATAGGGCGTGTTGGTGATGTGGGTGTAGGATGTGTAGTTGATGAGGTAGATGCGACCAGGGCGCTGTGGCTGGCGCATAGGTGCTGCTTTGCGAGCGAGGAGGGGGATGGTCGCAGAGATGGAAGGCTCGGATTGTCGTAGACGTTATCTCGGCGAACGTATACCAATGCAAGTGATTCCAACTTGTCGACAGGGATCAAGCTTAGAATGGGTGACTGGCACCGAGACCGTCGATAGAGCCTACTGCGCTGACCATCGCTCCATACGGCACACAACTACACTTGCAGAGATATAGAGTTTCGTTGGTATGTGTCTCTCAATATATTTCCAGAGCCAAGTTCACAGAATTTGCCATACTGCGGTAACATTGTACAAACTATTCCACTTACAGCGGGGCTAGCGAAGATAATAGCAGAAGACCATGGCTTGCGGAACGATGAACTGACACTGCAGATCGCCCCAGTTCATACGTGAACAGCGCTGGTATTAGCAAGACTTGTCTCGTCCAAGGAGGAATTGGACTCACCGGCGGGATCACCGCCGACTCCAACAGCCACGTCCTGGAAAGTCGCCGTTGACGACCTACAAGGTACAATAGTTGAGCGAGGTGTCTATCGGCAGAATTGCATATGGCCTCACCGCAAATTAAGAAAACTTTGCAGTTCAGGTGATTGTACCCCAAGATACACATCACCTGCACACCTGTTGGCCTGCCACCACCGCGTTGCCAGCTGCGAGAGGAAACCTCATCTACTCAGCGGCGCAGACGGGGCGCGGACAACGACACAGCAGTCTCAACCGGGTCCATTGGGCATCTGGCGGCTCGCATAAGGCACGTCTCTCCCGTCCACTAGAATGATACATCCGGCGGCCTTCACTCCACGTCCAGAACGAAGGAATCCAGTCCAGGCTGAACGTCCAACGCCCCTTCAGCGAGCACACGCGAACACCGGCGACCATAAGAGCGAGGCGGGAGCAGCCTCAGTTGAGGCAGCAGATACCTGAAGACACCATCGGTTGCGAACTGATTGCGGCGCTTTCAGAGGAATCCGGGGGTACGCAGCAGGCCACGCTTCTGAACCTCCCCTGTAAAGCACCGCAAACTGTGTCAATTGACACTACGAGTTGGTCGCCCTAGGCGGTGGATGAGGTACTGGACATACACCAGGGCGTGAACAAATTACTCACAGCGGGCACGAAGCAGATACGTGTTGAAGCTCCGCTGCGTCGCCAGCTGCGAGGGAGCCCCCATCTACTCAGCGGCGAGGCAGGGCACAGAATGCAGCAGACTCAGCCGGGTCCATTGAGCACCTGGCGGCTCGCATAAGGCACGTCTCTCCCGTCCACTAGAATGGTACATCCGGCGGCCTTCACTCCACGTCCAGAACGAAGGAATCCAGTCCAGGCTGAACGTCCAACGCCCCTTCGGCGAGCACACGCGAACACCGGCGACCACAAGAGTGAGGCGGGAGCAGCCTCAGTTGAGGCGGCAGATACCTGAGACTCCGTCGGCTGTGATCTGACTACAGCACCTTCAGAGGAATCCGGGGGTACGCAGCAAGCCACGCTTCTGAACCTCCCCTGTAAGGCACTGTAAACTGCGCCAGTCGATGCTACGAGTCGGTCGCCTAGGGCAGCAGATGAGAAACGAAAAATATAGCAAGGCGGGGAGGAACTACTCACGAGATGGTGGAGGAAGAGAACTAAGGAAGGTATGGGGGCGTTCCATGGATTATAGTCCATGGTTGTTTGGCGCGGAGGTAACTGACAAACAACGGGACCCCACTTACTTCCAACTTCCCTCTTGCTTCATTCCACCACTCCAGCGACATCCCCGAGTCAGCGACACTCCCGCCCTGTATGGATTCCTCTTCTGCCATGTACCAGGAGGCTGTCAAGGCCGCTGTTTTGCAAATTCGCAAAGGACAAATGGCACCTCAATCCACTGGTCCCCGTCGCGTCCTCAAAACTCGGGTCGAAGGCCAAGTACGTATTTCACAGAATTGGTGCCCGCATTATCGCGCTCAGGCAACCGCCTGGGAACGTCGCGGGCGGGCTCAAGATATATCGAGAATCCATAGGGCGGGCATACCGCCATGTTGACAAAGCCGCCGAATCCAACGCGCTTGAGGCAAGCTGGGATATCCTTCGCATCATCTTCCTTTCCTCATTCTTTGTTATTGTTAGATCATTCGGCAAGTTCTATGCAGCCCAGCAGTCCTCGCCGAGCTTCGTTCCCGCTTCGAAGACGTTGGATCCATCTTTGTCAGCGGCGCCCTCGCTGGTACTTTGGCATCACGCGGCCAAGCGAGAGCCCTGGAGTTCACTCGCGACATCAAGGCACATACCATGCTGGTCATGGTATCATTCCTTCATCGAACCTGCCCAGTCCTTCTACGCGATTTCTTGCTTGAAGTGTTCCTCCCTATTGTCCATTGTGTCCACGACCATCTCTTCAGAGTTGCGCGTGTATTGTATGTCCTTCCCTGCGTTCAGCTGAATCTCGCTTATACCTTTTGTAGCGATAATACCAGCATGCCTTCTTCAATCGCTTCCTTTCACGGCCTCCGCGCACATATCCTTGCCGACTCACAGCTCAATGTTCCTGATGGACTCCGCTTTATTCCTCTCCCTTCACACCTTTCCACCGACACCACAGAAGATGGTTTTGCGGGAAGCCTCGGGTGTGGCGTTTGCAAGCGGAATCATACCGTAGTATCTGACACAGCGGATGAACAACAAGAGACATCTGCGCGAAAATCGAAGAGGAAGCGGGCAAAAGCAAAAGCAAAACAGGCGGAGACCCTCTTGTTACCCTCTGCACTCTCACCGTGTGATGCTGTAGCAACTTCCGCTGGGTGCACTGCCCTTGCTTCTTCAGCACTCATCCCTGCTGTAGTCTCCGAGCATCGAACGGGACAATCAGGGAACCAGAATCCCGGAAAGAGGATGCGCTTGGGGAAAGCAAAAGCGACTGAGGGGGAGATGGGGAGAATCGCCTCGATGAGCTGTGCTGTCTACCCCGTTAGCGACAAGCAGACACCTGATGTAGGCCCTCAAGCGGGGCCATCGTTGCGATTTACAGACCTCTTCCGACGAAGCTATAGCACAGTAGACACGTATATTCCTATTCCCAGAGCCCTATCCCCCTACTCTACATATCCTTCCCACACAAATGTCGTTAAGTTCTATCTATTCGGATCAATAGGTAAATACCTAGAGTGCTCTTTTAAGTTGTGGGCGGCGTGGCGTAGAGTCAGGTAAGCTAGATGGTCAAATATTGATGGGTATATGTCCACGAGCAAAATTCGATGAAGGAGATTAATTTCGAGAACAGAGTAAGAGCTTTCTTGCCACGCTTGTGAGTGATATTGAAAGAGTCCTATAGAACGGATCGCCCTTTCCGATAGATTGGGAGGACTCAAGCCGTAAATGCGCTCACAGACCGAGGCCGTGGCCAAGTTCACTCTCCCTGTGATGACTGGTCCATTTTGCCTCTGCTATCATCGCCAGAGGGAGCCTTTTGGGCTTGCCTACGCGGACTTTACTTGTACGATCGCTGCCATGTCGATTCCATCACTAGGGTACCTAGCGGGAGGAAAGGAGGTGATGAGAGGTGATGAAACGCGGATAAATCGACAAGTATGATGCTATTGACCTACAAACTGAGACGTTCGGAGAGATTAAGGGAGGGCATGTGCGTGAGCAGATAGTGGCCTCAGAAGTTGACTACAACGAAGCATCGACGGTCCGCTGATGATGTGGATTGGGTGTGGGAGACCGGGAAGGAAGGGAAGTCAATAAATTACTGCCATCGATGACCGTGCACATTCGTGCGTTCCACGTTACCCGTATGCTGATTACGTGCATGAGGCATTGCCTCGGCCATCCCACACCCTAGTACGTTCGCTGAAAGTGAGGAGGTGCGACCCTCTTGAGCTTCGGTAATAATTCGCTAACTTGCCTGTATGAATTTCCTAGAAAATAAGCAAGAGTTTCGTCAAATAGGAACTCACTGCAACAAGGCCCGGGTGCACTCTGACTTGGCACTAACGTTGGACGAGCTGCGAGTATGAGCCTATGGAGTGATCGAGTGCCACCGTTGAATATGCCCTTGAAATGTTAGAGTTCCAAGTTTCCAACGTTTTGAGTGAGTGGTGGTGATCTTGACGAAGTTTAGGCGCCCAAGGCACTCGTGTTGAACTTGTCCGAGTCCCGACTCCCGGAACCCGCTACATCGCTTTATACAATGTACATCGCCTAACCAACCACATTCAAAACGCGCGCGGGGCGAAAGACTCTAATATTGCTTTTCGTGCGTGCATCGGGATTTTGGGCTTCCACGACCCTCATGGCATCGTTGACGCAGCATGCTATCATTTCGAAATCAGAGTCGAAGGTACGAGGTTCCCAGTATTTTCCAGGGATTTTCATATAACATATACCCAGAAGTGAGCATTTGGGGTCTACAGCCCAGTCTTACTTTGACTTGTATAACTTCTGCAAGGTACGACGCGCCGGAGGCTGACAGCGACACAAGAGGTTAGTCTGTGGCACTGCGAAGACAGATCTCATACCGTGGACCTCGTATTGGCGATCGCCCTCAGGTATGCTCAGGCTATGCTGGACCGAGCGCTCTCACACTGGGGGCTTCAAAGAACCTGAGTCACGATCGTAGTTTGTGGGCGAAGGTCTATTATGGGCGGTCAGCCATCATCATCGTCTACTCTATAGAGCCTCAGTGGTGAGTACTTGAGTTGAAAAGTCGCTCTTTTGAACCAGAACTCAGTCGTCCTGGCGATCTTCGCCTCATATACAAGATGTTGCAACCTGTAGGCTAAAATTCGACGCCCTTCTTGAAGGACGAATGGCCGCCGCTGTCGAGTAACAATGAATGAACTTTGCCTACGCAGGCTCCATACAAAGCAGACTGACAATGACTCTACCACTGGCATTGGTTGGGCTGCAAGCAAAGTTTACGTCTGAGTACTAGCTTCTACGCCGAGGTAACACATTGACAATCCTCGACCCCAGCGTTTCTTGATGCCATTATCTGCCTAATGCCAATTTGAGGAGGCAATATTGATGGATCAGGACCAAGAATCATACAGCTGATGAAGGCTAGCAGGCCCATGAAACGGTGCCAATCCATGGCTAGTTCAACTCGAGTGGTCGAGTGGCGTGACTGATTTGTAGGGCCATATTCATGGATGGAAAGATGGAGGTCTGTAGGTAAGCCTCTCTGACATCAAATTGAAAAGCGAAACTGACTGATGCTCGGAAGAGTCGCTGCAGCTCGACACGCCTTTATGCCATACAGGATGAGTAGTCCCAATATGGTATATTGGCCTGCACGTGACCGCGATTATAGGTCCCCTAGCTCGACGCGCTCGTTCGTCCACTCTGCTCATTAAACCACCGTCTGCATTCTGTCTATCCGCAAAGAGCTCCTGAAGATGACAGAATATCTACCTCCTCTTGGCGATGATTTCGATGTCATGCATGGATTTAACAGCACCCAATCCTTCGAGTATCTCACCGAGAGCCCATCGGTGTTACTGCAGGATTTGAACCACATCAACGAGCGCCGTTCTACACTTGAATCCGTTGAAAATAAAATTCCTCCAAGCGATATCAAGCCGGACACTGGCTATTACTTGGAACCACCACCGAAAATACAATCCGTATCATGGCCCTTCAAACAGTCGCCACAATTCAGTCTTCTGTACGAGAACCACAGTGCCCAGGCGTATGGTGATGGCAACTTAATCGGCATCTCAAGAATATCTTACGGGTCCAGCTGAGGAAGCAGGCATGGAAGCGTCGTTCCTCCGAGGCCTACAGCTCGAACCTACCACCCCCGAGCTCCTCGCTGCCACCGCCCACGCTGCCACTGTCACAGATGTGGCACCGCGGGACACTTGGGTATGTGACCACGCAGGAATACTGGAATGTCCCACAGCACCCCCGCAGTCCTATACTCCCAGCCAACGAAGTGGAAGAGGGAGCGTCTACATTCCTCGGGGAATTCCAGCTATCCGTCGAATCCGAGGTAGTGACAACCACAGAGCCAACTGAAGTCCATGCCGCCGCCGACACTGACTCTGCGGTACATCTCGAGAACGGCGCGCGCTCTGCGACCGTCGACGAGCCGAGTGCCTCGCAGGTACTACCCATCGTTCCAGCCGTTACCTACCGAGTCCCTGCGGTTTCATGCCACTAGCACACTTGGCCGTATGTCTGCGTTGCCCGGACTACAAGAACATGGGTTTACCTGTCCTCGTGTCAGTTCCGTCCGAATTTCTCCAACCTAACCTCCCTCCACCGGACTATAGAGCAACTGCTACAATGGATTTCCCCCTCTGGAGTAGCCACTCCATTCCTCCGCATGCCGTGTTGTACGACCCAAGCGAGCATCAACCGTCTGCCACAACCATGGTCATGGGCGTCAACGACGCAACGAACCACTCGGGGCGCATTGACGGGACCAACGCTTTGCCATCTGATCCGCAAGTTTCGGGTAAGCCGAGCATCGCAGGTCTGGGGAACACCAGCAGAAGCCTCCCTCGTCCTGCTGCACGTGGGCGTTCGCGATCTGGACGCAATCAAGCGAACAAATATCCTTCATCTTCGGGATATGTGGTTAATGATGCGTCTACTATGTTCGCACCAACCGCGGAACCGGGCAACCCATACCCCACGTCGTCTGGATACGTGGAGGGTCATCCCTTGGCTGCCCCTGTTCAGCCCCCCGCCCCTGTTAAAGTTACCGCTCGCGCACGCCGCGTCGCCCCTTTGCCGTCCCGCGCCCCTCGCCATGCGGCCCAGCGTTCTACGTCCTCATCTGCGTCCTCGTCGCAAAGCGGATCTCCAGCTGACGATGACTACGAAGGATCCCCTACGGTTGGCGAAAAGCGCAAGGCTTCCTCACAGGGCCAGGAACCGGAGCGTCGTGTTCAGGTATGACTGTTTTTACTCAGTATTATGCCAGCCTGAGGCTGACATGGATTCTCTCAGCACAGATACAAGCATCCGAAAGTGCTTGGAGATTATGTCCTGATCACGAAGTCGCCTACGATGTACATTGCAAACGACAAAGGAATAGTTGAGGAATTAATCGCGCAAGCTGGACCGTCCTAGGTTCGATTCCTTTGATCCGTTGACGATCGAAGAAACTACTTGCATTTCTCTCTCTCTCGCGAGAGGGAGAAGAACATCCCTCTTTTACGACTTTTACGAAATGAACGACGATCTTTCTCATATCATTCCCGCATATCGCTTTCTTACTGTATTATGTCCCTGCATCGGCTCTCTCACTCTCCCATATGTTTCTATCATTACCACGTAAGTATACCTGCATCCTCCATTATACCTCCCCCGCATGCACTTTCTGTATCAGTCTCGATCCGTCTTCGTGCTAACGGCACATCTAGCATTATGTTTATACTACATTCGTATCCGATGTATTGTCATTATCTCCTATGTTACTCTATCGTGTTTTTGTTGTGCGCTACCTACCCTGACATGTTGAAGTGTGAGCGTGCATTTGGCCCATACACAGCTTATGATGTCCACAACCTGGCTTACTTGCTAACAAAGGAATTGAGTATTCATGCCATGCAATCAGCACACGTCCAATGTGTTTTTCTGGCGGCGCCGGTCCACTGCAACACTCCGTCGAGAAAGAAGGTCGCTGTGTTGTACAATGCACATACTACATTCATTGTTAGCGGCCGTTCATCAGTTCGTGGGATCCCCTTGATGGCCTTCTCAGACGAAATACCCTGAGATGTTGGTTAGGTGTGCTCTAGGATAGCCAATCGTCAAGCTTACCCACTCATACTGAAATTCCCAGCCTTGGAAGTAAAGTCAAGTGGTTGGGAGCGTGGGAAGCATAGCAGTACGGGGCATGCATGATCGAGAAAAGACGAATGCCAACAACGCCACCATCGCATTTGGAACTCTGCTCGATTTAACCGTCAACGATTTCTGTCGATCCTGTGGTCAGTAGGGCAACTAATGACCCATGCTGACACGAACTTTCGTTGGCCGGCCTTGCGAATTTATCATGAACGGTGACCGACTCTGACTGTCTGACATCCGATTTGGCTCTGGGGATTTTCGGGAAGGCTAAGGATCCATGTACGTTTCAATCGTTTCAATAAAGCTCCCAAAGCCGATCGTTTCATGGGCTCACCGTATGGCGACTGCGCGCCTGGAGAGATTGACGCTACAGGAATGATTGGGCGCGTAGCAGGCGCGACCTCTAATCTTCGGCCTATTTCAGGACTCTATTGCAAGGAGTCGAAGGCCCAAGGATTAGCAGACAGGTCACCGGTAACAGGTATGGCATCTTTTTATCAGCCCTCCATCTTTGGCGTTGACACATGGATCATCTGGCTCACATACTTTATTTTCTCAAATCGTATCCGTGACCACGTTTGCTGCAGTCCAATGGTCGCTCTATATGATTGAATGCAGACGGCTACGAACAATGTGACTCCAAGTGTAAGTCAATATCCCCGCTCACGCTCGCCATCGTATATACCTCCGGAAGTCCAGCCTTCTGACACCCGACAATTACCAACTTCCATCTGAATTCATTGCCTATTGACGGTCGATGTCGATCTCAGCTAAGGTCATGGAGCCAAAAACTCAAAACCCTTCCTACACGGACATCAGGCTTGGCAGGAGCGACCGTCTCCCTCTGCCTTTCAAACTATCCCCAAGCTTATCCTTATCCTCCTACCCTGCCCATCCCTGCCCATCCACATCCCCCATCATGCGACCTTCCATCTTGCTGGCCGCCGGTCGATGCTACCGTCCGTAGAAAGCACAAGGATGCTCACCATGTCATGTCGGCAAACACCACGGTGCCAATGCCGATGCCGCTACCTTGCCTTTTCCTTCCCTGGTGTCCGCCTCGTCGCTTTTCGATCGTCGTCGCACCAGGATCCCACTGATATTGGCTGCTATTGACCACCGCATCGAACACAACTCTTTGCAAATACTAGATCTCGATAGCACTGTGCGCTATCTGCGACAAGACTTGATTGTTCTGATGTTTCGCATTGGACGGCAAGTGTATGTCGACCTTTAATCTGTAACGGGCAGTGGGACGCCGTGAAGGATAAGCTTTCCTATGTTCGTCTTCGACGTCCCTTCTTATGCAGTTCAAACGGGCTTCATCACCACATATGTTTCATCCCGCCGGTCTGTCATACGCTGAGGGATTTCGGACACCTCACTTGTCTTGACTTCGGTCAAACTTTTTCGGTATTAGTTCATTCCCGGATTACCCCCACGAGGCAGTACCCAACCATTCCATAGACCACATACTATATTCCGTGGTCGGTTGGCTTCTGCTCGGAATTGGAATCCGCAGAACGCCATGAAGGTTGATTGTAGCCTGCAGGGTGCTATCTAGCTACCCCAGCACACCTTCGTACCTGGTGCGCAGTCACCACCACCACATTTGTGAGCCATGAATGTGATTATGTATGTACCGCTCACTAATAACTGACTTACCCCTCGAATAACAGATTTGATTTTTAGAGTTTTATAGTTGGCAACGTTATCAATATTGTCGCGCGGACGCGTCGCGACGCTCCATGGTGACGGGTAGCAGGTTTCCCTGATGGAACTCGGTGTGCCCTGCCAGTCCCTATTTCAGACGTGTTTTTGGCTTTTGTTTCAGCAAGCCCCTTTGTCTGGTAGATGCGACGATGATACGACGGGAGAAGAGGCAGGATGCGTATGTTCTTTTGCTGTGCGGTCCCGCCATTCACCAGCATTGAGTATAGGAATAATTAATGATTAATGATCAGCGATCGAATACGCGGGGGTTGGAGCATTGGAGCATTGGAGCATTGCGGTGTATGTATGATCATGATCACCCGCGATCGGGAGATCTCCTACGTACACCGCCGACATAGACAACAGTTCTGTGGTTCCACCAGATTGTGAGAAGCAAGAAGCAAGATTGTGCTCCACCGCGGGCACTCTCTCTTCGCATGGCTGGCTCCACGCTCCACTGGACCCCATTGCGCCCACAACCCCCATAATCCCCACAGCTACCTGAGTGTTCAACGACGTCAATCTCGAATTCACCACCCATCCGTCATTGCCATGTCGCTATCTCCCCTGTCTCCGCACTTTCCCTTTCTGCTTCTCTCGTATGGAAACTTGCACGAAACCTCTATGAATGAAAGTGTACGCCCGCCCGTTTTGCATGACTGTCATCTTCATCTGATCATCTTAGTACTCTACCCGCTTCCCGCAGAGCGTTGGACATGCCGATGCCGATGCCGTCTTCACTGCTGCTCGCATTTGGCGCTGAGCCCCCTCCCTAACCAAGGCCGAGCCCAAACCCTACTTTGATGCTAGCGATCGTTGATCGTTGAACAATCTCACTCAGCTACGCTTGCTAACCGGCATACCATGATTCTCATGTACTAAGAACGGTGATCAACGGCGATGCTTTGCACATGCAGGGTCCACCTCACCTTCCCTATATCTTTTCATTGTGACTACGGATAGTGCTCGGGTGCATTTGGGCTTAATTCCCCATAAGTCCATTGGCCGCTTCAGCATCCACTTCTTCCATCCTCAGAATACGCTCTGTATCGCCCTTGGTTGCCCTCATGGGACATGCCGATTCCGCTGCCGTCTTCACATACCATAGACCCCCCTATGCTTCCATTTTACGCGATCATTCTACCCTCCTCCCGACTGCTCGGAGCTGGGGCCCGAACGCTGGAGGCTGACGGTGACCTCACGCATCATACGCCAACAGAAGACATAACCTCCTTCATCATCAGCTTCAGTTTCTGGCATGCCCCCTAAGACTGAGGCAGAAAGGGGGCAGAGAAAAGGAGGAAAGGGGGGGAACATAAATTTGGCATGCTTCTGCAAACATCTGTTACCCGTCACGTAGGGGTGCCAACCGCTCCCGTACGAACGGGGTGTACGGTGCGTATGTACGGTATACGTGTCCGTAGCCGTACCATATTCCAGACTTTCATTGTACGGTCGGTATACGGTTGGGGGCCCAGCCGTATCGTGTGCTCATGTCGTCAGGTGATACGCCCCGTATCCGGACGTGGGAAAAGAAACATGACATGTCGGGCATCCGTCGGCGGCGCCTGTGATTTTCGTCGCTTTCCATTGACATGGCACGGTGGCTGGCTACAACAGGGCGCAACGATCGCCTTATACGACCCTGGCACTCAGCTCACTACCACGATCGGCATCCATGAACCACACTGGAAGTAATGACTCGGTATGTCAGGTTCACTAAAACAGTGATAAACTCACCTACTTGTTCTCAGACTATCGCAACTGAGAGTCTGACAGCTGCTTCGTTCTTGTACAGAACAATTTAATAACTGCCCTATTTTGCGCCGTGATTTTGTGCAATTTCATATACATATAACAAATGGTAAGTACCCCATTCTTTGACATCTGGCCGGCATGGCGCCCGATGACTAGGTCATTATCTGATTTGTTTCAAGGTTCAAAAGACTTGGGATAAAGCAGTCGCACTTCGGCTGCTTTGATTTGTCTATCCTTCCCCCCTTATCATGGCCTCTGACCAATGCGCCGTTGGCATAGACGGCCGTCTACTCGACGCATCGCAGATAAACTTCTTCAATGACCCCGATGACGCATTGCCAATCTCCGGACCAGATGTTGAGCAAGGTAGGGTTCTCGACATGGTGCTTATATCTTTACTCAATGGATTACTACAGTTGCGCCGACAGGTCGAGGTCACCGCATCAAGGCAATCAGTCGATTCAAGGAGTCTATCACCTCAGACCAATTAGACGAAGACGGTAACCCAATTCAAAAGCCTGCACGCTCCCAGCCTCGCCGTTCTTTGGCCGCGTCAAAGCAAGCCAAAAAGCAGACCACGAAAACCAAAGACGCTGAAGCGATGGCAGTTGATAGCGACGATGAAGATGCCGACTTCACCCCCCAGTGTTCGGATAGAGAGTCCAACAACGACTCCTTGGGAGAGATCTCCAACGGCGAAGTAAGTTCTTTTCCCGAAATATTTTATCACCGTATAACAATATCTACTACAGCTCGCTGATAATCTACCCACCAAACTGGCACGTAAAGCGGCATCAAACCCAACCACTCGGAGCAAGGCTGCATTCAGCAATAAACGCAAGGGCACTGACGACGCTACTGACGATGCTGCTGTGCTAGCAAAAAGCCGCTGTGTCGTCATGGAAGACACGGATGATGACGATGATTCGCAAAATGTCCTTACAGCCCCGCTACCTAAGGTAAGTGATACCACATTTCTTGAACTTAACATGCTAATATATATTGCAGTCAAAAAGGCAAAATCCGGTATACTGCTTCTACGAAGAATTCACTCCGGAAGGAGAGGTCGCCGTGGGCAGCAAGTACTTCAAGTGCTGCCATACAGGGAAGGTGTGTCAAATTACCGCTAAGATGAACCACAGCTTGAATGGTGAGTCGTTGGGCTTCGAGCGTGGCTTTCAAATGTGATCAGTTTCCTTCAGGCCTTGTTAATAACCTAAAGAACCATGTCCCTCATATGTATCAACTCTATGAGGCCATCAAGGAACGTGGCGGCAAGCCAACGGAAGAAGAAAAAGCGATCGCTTCGGGGAAGACAACGATGACCGCTGAAGAAATGGTGAACTTCCTCAAGCGACTACGGAAATCCGATGGGAGCATTGCGGCCGCTTTTGTGAAGCAAGTAGAGAAGGCAAAGGTACGGCTACCAACTTTGCTTTCGGTGTTTCTAATATCGTTTCGTAGGGTCCCTTCAACCAACAGGTCTTTGAAAAGTTGCTTGTTGAATGGATAGTGGCCTGCGATCAGCCATTTGAGGAAGTCGAGTGCCCTGAGCTTCGTCGTCTACTTGAATACACTCATCACTCATTCAAACCTCTTCATGTTCCGCACCGAACGACAATCAAGACTCGTGTGATGAAGATGGGTGAAGATACAGTCGACCAAATTAGGGACATGTTTGCGGTAAGTCTAGAAGTGAGTTTACGTATCTATGCGACTTACCACACATGTATAGGAGCTGAAGGGGAAGATATCTATTTCCCTGGATGCGTGGACTTCAAGCAACAACTATGCCTTCCTAGCGATTGTCGCGCATTATGTGACCAATGATGGACAATTGCGTTAGTCCATTCCATCTTGAAATATAAGGAACTTACTAATATTCATATAGAAGAACTGTTAATTGGCTTTCGGGAGATAAACGGTGAACACAGTGGCGAGAACCTTGCGGAGGTCGTTTGGGAAACACTAGTGAAGTTTGGATTGACCGATGTCATACCAGAACATAGGTTCGGTATAAAGACATTAGGAATTAGGATACACCCCTGTTAGGAGGTACCCCTGAGCCCCTAGGAGCGAAAACCCCTAGGAGCGAAGCCCCTAGGATATTATCCATTATTGGTCTACCTTCTATTGACATCCATTCGTCATGGAAATTCGCCATAGAAACCAATAACCATGGATTCTATTGTTCTACATCTTCTATCGTTGACATGGAAACCACTTACAATGGTATCCACTGTCTCTCCATTATTCCACTGTATACCCTTATTTACTCTATTGTTCCTATAGGTCTTTGTTCTTAAAAGACCATTGTCCTACCTCTATTATACTACTGTGTACTATTATTCTTATAGGTCATTGTTCTCAAAGACCATTGTCCTACCTCTATTATACTACCATGTACTATTCATCTTCCTATTATTCCTGTAGGTCTTTGTTCTTAAAGACCATTGTTCCCCATATTTATTTGTATTTACCTCACTATAGCTACCATTGTTCCTAGGTACAAATAGTTTAGGTATAAAAGGGAGCTAGTCTCCTGCCAATAAAAAAGAACAACAGGTTATCACCCACATTCTAGTTCTTGAGTTCAGCTGTATCTGAAACGAGTAGGATACCAGCATTTCCGTTTGTAGAGACCTGAAAAGTAAGTACGGTCTATTTCTTTTGCTAAGTCTGCACCGAAACGAGTAGGTGACAGTAACGCACTAACAGCTAAGTCTGCACTGAAAACGAGTAGGTGTCAGTAACGCTATTTTGACAGTTTGATTATCCCGAAACGAGTAGGGAACCCCTCACAAGTCCAGATCTGAAACGAGTAGGATTCTGGCATACTGACTTTAGTTATTTAGTTATCTAGTTCATCCCATAGGTTTATCCCGTAGACCTATACTACCGTATATACTTGCTACTTAACGTACAAGTAGATACACCACCACACCCCTATCAACTTAGGAGTAGTATTGTTGATTGACATACTATTTCTAATAACCGACCTCACCCTATCCATACCCCTCTGAGAGTATTTCCTCTATTCCAATAATCCCGAAATCAACGAACGACCAGGTGCAACTCGACGCAGTAGTCCACGACCATCTGGGCACTATTTCATTAACCTGACATAGTGTGACATAAATTTGGAGCCCACCGCGAGGGATTTCAATTGGAACCTAATACTCTCCACAACAACAACAACAACATTTTAACCACTTCCTCATCCATTACTCAATACAATGGCTCGAGGAGATGAAGCTGAGGGTTCCTCCTCAGGAAGACCAAACCCCTTCACCAATGGCAAGACACCAGAAATGATGCCGCGGGCCGGCGAGAAATCTGCTCCTGCCAAATTCTATTCAGCAAAACAAGATATCCAGGAATTCCTCAAGAAATTCCAGAATCTTTGTGTTGCATTCAACGTACCTGAACCCGAGTATGGCGAAAAGCTTTTAGACTATTGCTCCAAGAAAGTCAGAGATCTGATTAAAGTGTCACCACACTATCAGAGCAAAGACTGGGCTAATCTCAAAGCAGAGATGCTACAACTCTACGATGCTGATAGGCAAAAGACACGTCACAATCTTCACGCCTTACGCAAGCTCACCAAGAAATGGAGAACCAAGGAGATTTCAGAATTAGCTGACTGGCGGAAATACCAAAGAGAATACTTGGCAATTTCACGCTGGCTGGTTAGTCAAAAGCTAATCACAACCGATGATGAATCTGCGTACTTTTGGAAAGGCTTACCGTCTGCCTTGAAGGACCAAATCAAACTTCAAATCAGGGCTCTAAAACCAGAATTACCCTCCACCAAGGCATACCCTATCGAAGAAGTCACCAAAATAGTTGAATATCTTCTAGAGCGAGGAAGATTTGAATACAACTATGCAGACTCTGATTCAGATTCTCCACACTGGTACTCTCACGGATCCGACTCAGAGGACGACACAGAAGACTCGGATGGAGAAATCAGTCTACGCAAGATCTCCAAGTACCTCAAGAAGAAGAAATTATCCTCCAAGAAGAAGAAGAAGAAATCCGCCCACAAGAAAGAAGATAGCGACTCTGATTCTGATTCAGACAAAGATGACTCCCCGACCAAGGTTCACTTCAAAACCAACAAGATACAGAAGAAGACTAGTTCAACTTTCCCTGTACCTACTCCACTCAGAGACCCAGTTGCCGATGAAGTCACCGAGTTAATCAAGCGCATGGGAGAACTCTCAATTCAAGATCCTGAATATGGCGCTTTATACTATCGAGCCTACAAGCTTGACCCAGTAGCCATGGACAAGATGGGAGAGTTATTTCTACCACGCCCAGGATCAGTTAACCGAAACTCGAACTCTCGACCCATGAATTCAGTATCATATGACAACAGTCAACTACAAAGAAGACCACCCCGTGTCTGCTTTGGTTGTGGCAAGGACGGTCATACAGCAAGAGACTGTCAAGGAGTTCAAGAACTGGTTAATTCCGGTCATATTACCAGAGACCTAGGAGGCACACTTCTATTCCGCAATGGAACTAAAGTTGTTCGACAGCCTGGTGAAACTATTATAGCAGCAGTCAAGCGTATCATAGACGCTCTACCAAAGGCAAACCTACTCATAGCTTCATCACACTATGTCGGAGTAGATTCAGACGACTATTTCAGTTCAGGAGGAGAATACGAGGATGACGAAGAAGACTATTTGGGATATATGACAGAGGAAGAAGACTATCTGGAAGATCCAGCAGAAGTATATGTTGGGGTAGAAAGGAACTCCAATCGCAAGACTACTAATGCTAGGAAAAATGCTATCGAAGAGGTTTCAAAAGCTCCGAAACCAGTAGACCGCAGTGTTCCTTATTCTGGACCTACTACCAGAGCAAGAGCACCTACTACACCACACAAACCGGTGGCCAGGAATCCTCCCAATGCAATAACAAATCCGCATTATCCCAACAACCCACCTAATGCGATTTCCAACCCTCAACATAATCCAGGACCACCCCCAGTACTTCCTCCCGTTCGCCAACAACCTATAGTGGAAATCCCTGAAGGTATTCCCTATGACCGTGCACCCAGAGTTATTGTTCCAGCACCTGTAGCACCAGCACCCACTCGGGAAATTGACATGGCAGACCAGACACAGTCTGTACCAGCAAATCGCAGAAGACAGCCCAATAAAGAGATCCAACCGAGACCTAAACCAGTACCCCGACAGTCTGAATTATCGGCTCAGATCCCCGAAGGCCAAGTCATTAACACCATACTGGACACTCATGTCAATTTACCAGTCCGACAACTATTGGGAACCTCTCGTGAATTAACAGAAGAGTTATTTTCACTCATGAAGTACCGAAATACTAAACCACCTGAAGTGAATGAGCTTACCGCAGAAGTTCATTCATACTCTATGGCTGACCATAATCGAGGAGCTTTACTCCGACTTCCATTAACATATAACGGAAAAGCAGTATCAGCGATCATTGACACAGGATCAGAACTTAATGTAATCAACCGAAAAGTATTCCAGGACTTGATTGCACTACCCTATGATCCCAATGAGGTACTCACCATGACCGACGCTAATGGAGGACGTGGAGAATTACGAGGATTTGTTCAAAATGTACCAATTGCATGGGGAGATATAGTAACAAGAGCAAACTTCTATATCGGAGACCAAGGAGGATATGACATGCTCCTAGGTATCCCCTGGCAGATTGCGAACAAAGTATCTATTGAACACAAGGAAGATGGGACCTATATAGGATTCCAACCAGAAGATTCGGACCAAAGATACGAATTCTTCACTGGCGGCAGAGGAAGGCGAGCCTATATAATGGCCCAAAGCACCTTATTTCAAGAAGAAGCCCCTGTCGTCTCCTATCTCCTAAATCCAAGCGGAGAAATTACCCTTTTAGGCCCCACCATATTTCCAGAAACCATATCGGAAGCTCCCACGGAAACCACGGTTACAGAAATTGACACGGGAACGGTTGATAAGTCAGTAAACCAAGAAGACTCGGCGGTTATTGTGTTCCAAAAGGACTTAGCAAGTTCTCTCACACTCACGGGAAGAATAAAACAAGGATTGCCCAATTTATTCAAGTTTTCCCCAATTGACAATCAATTTCTTATTGTTATGCTACTCTGCACAATGATGGGAACATTGGAAATACTTATATGGGCAATGGGACAATTGATTTCGATATTTTGGGTAATCCATTGTGTCCTCCGGACTTATAAGCCCCAAATTCCGACTCTGGGACTTATCATCAATCCCCTAACCGCTCCTATCAAATCCCCACACGTGCTGCTAAGTTACCCGACACCCCATCACTCAATTATGCCCCGCGCCGTTAAATCTGAATCGCGTGCTCGAGGAACCGGCGGCAACCATACCCCGCATACCCGATCGAGCGTACTAAGTCCGTCCCCACGCGTCACGCGCTCGTCGAGCCGCGTCACCGTAACTCCGACTTCGACAAGCACCCACTCTGTTTCTCACGCACCTCGACCCCCCACTCGTCGTTCGAGACGACGTACTCGTAAACGAGGCCCTGGCGGCGCTCACCCAGCTCGCAAATCGGTCGCTGGAACGACCCAACCAATTCCCAATAGCGAACGCGGCGCAGGCGCCAACACCAAACCTCGTACTACAAAGAAGCCGCGACTGGAGGATTTCGTGAGCGATAGCGAGGACGACAAAGGAAATGAAGAGACTCACCTGAAAGTCCCAGTAGAGGACGACGGGGCCGCATTAGAGCAGGCGCACGAAATGGGTGCGTTGACCATGCTCATTCATGTACTCAACCACCTCAACCTCGCTTCAGACATCTCTGAGAGCGCCCACGACGATTCCCCCACGCAGGACGAAGGCGGATTCGCAACACCCCCATTCCCCACTCACTCCCCTCCATCTACGCAGAACGACGCCCGGAAACGCACACGCCATTATGGGTTGCTAGGCGAACGTGCAGCCACACCCTTCGACGAAGATATGTGGAAGGACTGGGTCCTTACTCCCCTGGAACTTCGACACAGTAGAGCGCCCCGAGAACCTGACTACGATGGATTCCCCGGGCCTGGTCGACTACCCCCCATTCCCTGTGCCGTACGATTTGATATCGTACTGCGCTATCCCGCCAAATCGTTGTGCATGATTGGCTGCGCACGATCCGACGTTTCCAACGGATGGGTGGTAACCCACTCCAAATCCCTTATTACCGACATTGACGAAGGCCGAGAATTTGTCGACGCCATACGATACCGCGCCAACGTAACGGAACTCCTAGGCGAAGGACGCGAGGACGCCTTGCGACTGGAATACCAATATCGCGAATGTTTTGAAGACACGATATTCGAGCACCCATGGCTGCTTGACTTGCAGAAACGGTACCGGTCAACATACTCTCTCAAATCTACGTTAAGCGAATACGAGGACGGCGAAATCCTTCCGCGAGGAACTCTTACACGCAACGGCACCTGGAATCACCGCGTCCAGGGAGAATTAACGGAGGAAGCAGGATTTATTCGACGGATGGAACTACACGAACGGTACGGACTCGAAAACGAAGATACAAAAGAAAGAGCAGTAGGAAAAGATGAAGGAAAAGAAGAAATTCGAGAAAGGGACAATGAAGAAAAGCGGGGAAACGGCGACGAATACCCCAACTGGCAGGACCCGGCACAGACATCAGGAAAACAACCGCTACACCCTTCCCCTTACGACACGCGACTTACGTTGGTCGACGACTGCCCACATTCACCTCCCCGCTCATTACTTTTTATCGCAACGCCCTTATCACCTATGGACGAAGAATTGGAGCTCGTTAGCCTTACTACGACAAAAGGAATAAATAATCATCACGACGGCCTAGAAAGGGTGGCAGACACCACAATAGACGCATTATATGACGACCTGGAATCCGCAACTGAACCGGCAGACGCTTCGAACCCTCACGACTTGGAGACTACGGCACGATCCACAACCCTCGAACTTGCATATCCACGAGATGATTCGAAACCGCTCAGCCCGCAGCTCGAAGTCCACGCGCCTGCTCAAGGACCGACTCCACCCCCCATATTTCCGTCAATTCTACCTCCCAGCGCGTTACGTCTGGACGAGTCATTCATTGAACTTCAGACGGACCAGCCAGACATGTGGGGATATAACGACGCGGAATCCACTGTTGTTCGCATCCAAACCGCACCCATCGAACCGACGAAATTATCCCCTCTTTACTCCATAGAACCCCCCGCTCAACATCCCATTTGGAACGACGCACTAGGGCGTATCGAACGAATTCGGACCATGAAACTCTACGAAGGACCACCATGGTCATTCAGCTCCCAGATCCGTGAGCATGACTTTCTGGACCTCACCTGCGATGCCGGAAGCGAATGGCTGGACGATGGAGATATAGTCATTGGAAACGGGGTCGCAGATCTTTGCGCGCGAATGCGTGCCGAATTCGTCCACCCAGAAACGCTCACGCAATTTGAAGACAAAGAAGTACGAGAAAAACTCAATCGAAGACTGCAACGGGCGTACCTCGACTTCGACTTGCCAGATCGGCCTCATTGTCTCCTCGATCCAACCCTTCCATTCGACTCAACCCCAGAATTTGACACGATTCGAGATCCACAGCTTCGCGCCGGCGCGACGCTCCACACTCCCCCCGGAAATTATTTTGCAGATGATTCATTCTTCAGGACGGCGTATAAAGAACCTGGTCAAGCTCATTATCCACAGACACGCGAGAATATCTGGCGATACGATATTCTGCGACTTCGACGCCTTCGCTTGCGAACCACCCAATTACTGCAACACATTACCGATTACTTCCTTCGAGGGCCTTTCCGCAAACATATCGATAGTCTACCTACCGAGAACCCAGTTCGCCATTTCTTCTACAACCATTGTTCCATATTCCGTTTCCTTGACCCCGACTCTCCAGTAATCACGCAAGGGTTCAGTCAACGGTGCATCCATTCGTTAAACGATCCTCACGAACCCATTTACGAGGAACATCCTTACCCGTCTGACAACCCATTACTTACCATCGACGAAGATTCATTCCTGGCCTATATTGGGAAAGCCTTCGAATTAGCTAGGCGAACGCCCTTGTCTAACGCAGTTCGTCACATGCGACGGCTCACCTGCTTCATGGAGGACGATGTGCGTCAACTCCTGGATGAAGGATACTTAGATCCTACATACTATTTTGATGGCCATGGTAGACGCCGCGCTATTACTTGGAAATCTCCCAACCCCGCAGACCTTTAGTATACAAAACCAGTACCGATTTACCTTCATTACCATTACACGCTGGTCGTTCTCTTGCCCGTTTTTGTTTTTTTTACCTATTCATCGAGTTACTTATAATTACTCGAATAGTCCTTACAACCATCACATAAGGCAAAGGTTGCAGGCCAATCTACTTTACATACCCTAGAACTATGGTGCAGGATAACCACTCAGGAGTTTATCTCCTACACCAACTAGACTCCGAAATCCAAAAGTTATATGCCCAACCCTCCAACATAGATTGGGAAGAAGACACCTTATTAATACCAGTAGAAGCTCCCGGCGAGTTTCATGACTGGAATTTCAAGGCATATACTGCGTATAAACGAGTTGGCCAAAAGATACACCCTGTATCAGGAGTATACCCCGAAGATGCCAAAGTCAACCGCACCTTCCCTACCAATCCCTTAGACTCTCTTCCAGAGTTACCAACTCAACCGCCAGACTTTATACCCACCGAACGACTTACGGAGGAAAGAATCTCTATGATGGAAGTCAACAAGGACAATTTCTTATGGCCCGAAGAAGAAAAACTATTCAAACACATTCTCCGACTAAACGAAGGCGCTCTAGCCTTTGAAGAGCAAGATCGAGGAACACTAAAGAAGGAGTACTTTTCCGATTATATTATGGCGACAGTTCCACACACACCATGGGAATACAAGAACATTCCTATACCGCCAGGAATCAAAGACAAAGTCATAGAGATGCTTAGGAGTAAAATAGACGCAGGCGTTTATGAACTCTGCCAATCATCCTATAGAAACCGGTGGTTCTGTGTGTTAAAGAAGAATGGAAGCCTATGAATTGTTCACGACCTACAACCTTTGAATAAAGTCTCCATACGTGATGCTGGATTGCTACCCATAGTAGACGACTTTGTGGAACCCTTTGCCGGACGTCAATGCTGTACCACATTTGACCTATTTTGGGGATTTGACGCCCGCATAGTGGACCCTGCATCCAGGGACATGACGGCATTTTGGACACCACTAGGAATGCTACGACTCACTGCACTACCCACGGGATATACCAACTCTCCCGCAGAATTTCAGAAATGCATGGTGCATATTCTTCAAGACGAAATTCCGCATATCGCCAACATCTTCATTGATGATCTTCCCGTAAAAGGACCGGAATCACAATACTTAGATGATGAAGGAAGGCCTGAAACAATTCCTGATAACAAAGGAATACGCCGTTTCATTTGGGAACATGCAATAGATGTGCACAGGATAATGCATCGTGTCAAGTGTGCAGGAGCCACATTCTCAGGAAAGAAAACCCAGATCTGCCGACCAAATGTTGTAATTCTAGGCCAAAAATGTACTCCAGAAGGAAGATGCCCCGATGAAGAAAGAGTTGGGAAAATTCTGAAATGGCCTACCCCCGAAAATGTCAAGGAGATCCGTGGATTCTTAGGAATCTGTGGCACAGTCCGAATATGGATAAAGGACTATTCACGACTAGCCAGACCTCTTACAGAGTTAGTCCGGAAAGACACCGACTTCGTATGGACGGACCGACAACAGGAAGCTTTTGAGGAGCTCAAATCGCGAGTTACATCAGCACCAGCTCTACGGGCCATTGACTACAAATCCAGCAACCCAATCATCTTATCAGTGGATACGAGCTATATAGCAGTAGGATTCATATTGTCCCAAATCGATGATCAAGGAAGGAAACGGCCCGCAAGATATGGATCATTACCCATGGGAGATAGAGAATCAAGATACTCCCAACCCAAACTGGAGCTATACGGCTTATACCGAGCCTTGCGACATTGGAGAATATATATAATCGGAGCCAAAAAGCTGATAGTGGAGGTAGACGCTAAGTATATTAAAGGAATGCTGAAAGAACCAGACCTTCAACCAAACAATGCAATGAATCGGTGGATTCAAGGTATCCTGCTGTTTGATTTTGAACTGGTTCACATTCCCGCGGACAAACATCGTGGCCCAGACGCCCTTTCTAGGAGAAGACCCCTATCTGAAGACTTCATCGAGGACGACGAAGAATGGCTAGACAATATAGCCTTGACCGTTTCAATACCTTCCACCAGACCTCAATCCAATAAAACCATGACCCCGGCCAAAGTCCTCACCTTACCCTTCTTACATCCAAAAGTAACATTCAAGGACGAACGACTCAAGAAATCTCCCAATATTTGCGCACTTCCGAACTGCCACCCCTAGTCTCCCTTCAAGCCCAAAAGAGGTTCCTCAAGAAGGCGTCAGGATACTTCATTCATGAAGGGAAAATGTTCAGAAGAATAGTAAATCAACCTCCACAGCGAGTAATCCTGGACCCAAATAGGAGAAAGAGAATACTGCAAGAATCCCATGAAAACCTAGGCCACAAAGGAGAACAGGCTGTATTTGATCTTATTAGAATCAGATATTACTGGCCTCACCTTCAACCCGATGTCCACTACCATGTCTCCACATGTCATGAATGCCAAACTCGTAACACAAAAATCCTACAAATGCCATACGAGATATCAGCCCCTGCTACCCTTTTCCAGAAGGTCTATATTGATGTAATGACCATGAATCCACACTCTGGTGGTTTCAAATTCATTGTTGCTGCCAAAGATGATCTAACGGGAATAACTGAAGCCAAGGCCATCAGTGCAGCAAATTCTCATGTATTGGCCGAATTCTTTTGGCAACACATTTATTGTCGTTACGGAGCAGTAGGACATGTAGTAACAGACAATGGCGGAGAAGTAGCCGCCGCATTTAGCGACCTAGTCAAACGTCTAGGAATCCCTCAAGTCCGCATATCAAGCTACAACAAGCATGCCAATGGAGTTGTAGAACGAGGACATTTCATCCTACGAGAAGCCATAGTCAAAAGCTGCAAGAAGACACCGACTGGAGAAGTCATCAACTGGCATAAACACTTGCACGCCGCCCTATTCGCCGACCGCGTAACTGTGAACTCTGTCACAGGATACTCACCGTACTATTTACTACACGGTGTACACCCTGTATTGCCCCTGGACTATGTCGAGGCAAGCTTTTTAGTAGCAGGGTTCAGGAAAAATATGTCAAGCTCAGAATTGCTGGCATTGCGCCTCAGGCAACTGGAGAAACGAGAGGAAGACTTGGCAGCCGCTGCGGAGACACTTAGGAAAGCAAGATGTGCTTCACGGGACCAGTTTATGAAGCGGTACCACCATCGAATCCAAAAGGAATCTTACGAACCAGGAGAATTGGTTCTGGTCAGAAATACCAGACTCAAAGATCATTTAACAAGATTCAAGACTCGACCACGCTATCTAGGCCCTTACGAAGTAGTACGACGAACTCCAAATGGAACGTATGTGATAAAGGAGCTAGATGGAGCAGTACATAGTGACCCTTATGCTGCTTTTCGGATCATTAAGTACCTTAGCCGCGATGACCCCCTTTTGGAATTCCAGGAAGAGCTGGACACAGACGAATTCCCAGGAGACGTGGACTCAGAGAATTTCTTCATGGACGAATCATTTGCAGAAGGAAACTAACTCCTAAACCACCACCATCATCATCAATCTGCTGAGCCACTTTTTATCATCCTCCATGTCCATCACTTCGAACCTCCAAGAAACTCAGGAAAGGGAAACTATTACCCTACCACCTATCGCCTATCCTCCGCCAGCCTATTCCCCAACGCGACCCATACATATTCAGGACAGCTACTTACCTACCATTCGATACGGCAATTTCGAACCCCCATCAATCCGAATTCACACTGCTTATCATGAGCAGTTTGCCATTCTGCCACTCCACCATCAGCATCGGATCACATACGCCGAACGTCCCATTTCAATTCACGCATGCCTGTCTACAGAGACACGCATTGGATGGGTAGTCCAAATCATTGGACGAAATGGTCGGGACTTCAAAATCTTGGTCCATTGGTACAATCGGCAGACGGGAGAGTTTGAAGCCGAAAGGTTCTTATGGGTGGACGTGTGGGACATCAAGGACGGATGGAAGACCTTATGGGATGAATGGTTTCAATCTACTAGATCCTATGTCGTCAACTGGATTGCTAGTAAATTTTAGTTATAAACTACCATTCTACGTCCACACCAAGCCTAATTCATGACGAACGAACGAACTATAAGTTCCCCGCGACCCCAAGAAGTCCAGTCCGAGTTGCAGCTACGCGAAACAAAGGGGAACGAGCCATCACTATGGTGCTCAAGGACGAAATTAGGAAAGCCGGCAGCGACTGAATCAAGGTTCATCAAGGGACTCGAAGCCTTCCGGAGTTAATCAATACCATAAAAGGTTTAAGGTTGCTATACCCAAAACTGGGACTGAACCCTTAAAAAATTCCAGGAACGAATGACCCTGCAACATGTTGAAGGCGTCAGCACATACGCAGTCTCTTTAGACAGAACTTTTTGCTAGCAACACTACAGTCGACAATTATCACTACCCTTGCCGCCATCGCCAACACCATGTCGTCATCGTCGAACGCCTCAGCCCAGACCAACGTAACCGCAACATCTTGGGCACGCGAGATCGAGGAAGCTCTGGCGCAGCAGCCGGACATCATCATACCCCCCACATCCTTCTTCCTGCCCGCATCCCGACGCTCAGTTCCGGCACCAGCAGTTGAATTACCAGGTGCGATACCCAGCCTTATAGGCGATGTCCTCACAGACATCTTCCGTCACACCAACGAAGTCGTCATTACCGCCCTCACACCATTCCTCGTCGCTGGTCACCCAGGAATCATCTTCCTGGACGGCGTACCTTCACCGAACTTCCAGGAAGCCCTTGGAAGGGGATGCCGCCTCGAACGCAAGACTGTAAGGGCAACCTCAAGATGGCCGCGCAGCGCAGGCCTAGCAGAGGGAGAATCCAAAGATATGAATAATGCTACCTACAATACATGAGAGAATGCGCACCTAGCAGAGGGAGAATCCAAAGAGAACAAGATAAGGACCCTCCGTGCTGGGATGCGAAGTGTATACTGTAGAAGCGTGGGAGAAGAATGAAAGAACTGTATAGTACACCCGCCACAAGTCCGATGAATATCACAAGGTACGAACAAGAGCATGTGATAATAAGTGGAGGGGAACATACAGGAGTCGTGCCAGCGACCTGGGAAAGTGGGAATAGGAAGGGAAAGGGTGGGAGAAGTGAAGGGAAGTCGTCCCGACGAGCCCAGAGACGTGCACGCGAGTCCGGAGTGAATCCGGACTGCGGGAACGCTTCGGAGTCATCGGAATGCTTTGGAAGGCGAGGGAGTGGGGTGGAAGGATGGAGCAAAGGAAGGGACGAAAAGGAATGTAAATAAGAGTCCGTGGAAAGGAAGAGAGGGGAAGGGGACGAGGGGAAAGGGAAATGGACAGGGGAATAGGGGAAAATAGGAGTGTCCCCTTACATCACCCCCCCTTCAAGCTCGCGGCGACCCGACGCGAAGATTCCTGCTTGCCACGCCATGTATTCACCAATCCCGAAACCCCAGAATGCTGCGAGAAGACGTCGAAGTACGACTGGGCAGAACCCGGAGCCTTCCGACTACGCCAACGTTCCCAAGACTGGTCGAGTGCCGTAGGAGTCATCCGGAGTGTCGCAGGAGTCGTCGGAGTCGTCCGGAGTACACGAACTGCATCGGGATGGCGATCATGGAAGTCCTTGACCTTCTGGGCAGCGTGTTGGAGGTTGCTCGCGGGTTCCCAGGAGTCGTGCTCGATGCCATAGCCTCGCCAACGTACCAGATACTTCAGGACTCGACCAAACCGTCTGCTGTTCCGGACCTCCTCTACCTCATGTTCCTCTTCACCATCTACAAGTTGCGGGGGTGGCGGGGCGGCAGGGCGTCGACCCGGGATGGGGTCCGGAACGAAGGGAGAGAGTTTGACCACAGGGAAGACCGGATGGAGGCGGGCTAAGCCCGGAGGGAGCTGGAGTCGGTATGCCGCCTTGCCAACCTTCCGGACCACCTTGTAAGGACCAAGGCGTGCATGTCCAAGTTTCCGGGAAGGTCGAGCAAGGTTGATGTCCGACGAGTCCAGCCAAACCTTGTCACCCGGTTGGTACTCCGGGGCAGGAGTCCGACGTTGGTCGTAGTAACGCTTCATGTCGTCCTGAGCTTTGGCCAAGGCGGACTGAGCTTCATCGACAGCAGACTTCATCCGGTCGACAAACTCGTTTGCGGACTCCATGCGGGACGGCGGCTGGTGGGGCTCAAATCCAAGACGGGGGTGACGACCTGTATCCAGTAGGAACGGGGACTGCTGGGTAGAAGCGTGGACACGGTTGTTGTACGCGAACTCCGCCATAGGTAGAAGCCGAGCCCAATCGTTCTGGCGCTCCCCGACGAAGATCCGGAGGTAAGACTCGAGCTCTTGGTTAGTCCGCTCCGTCTGTCCGTCGGACTGAGGGTGGTACGCAGTGGAAGCAGCCAGCTTGATCCCGAGCATCCGGTAGACTTCCCGGGTGAACTCTGCAACAAACTGCGGCCCACGGTCGGAAACGACGGAGCGAGGGAGTCCGTGCAGCTTCCAGACGTTTTGCAGGTACAGGTTGGCGGAGCCGAGGGCGGACACTGTGGTGTGAGTCGGGATGAAGTGGGCGCGTTTGCTTACGGAGTCAACCACATTCATAACAGCGTCGAACCCGTCGGACTCCGGAAGCTCCACAATGAAGTCCACACTCAGGCGATCCCAGCGTTCGTCCGGAATGGGAAGCGGATGGAGCTCACCCATGGGCGGATGCCTTTGGGTTTTCGTCCGGAGGCAGAGATCGCAGTGTCGGGTGTAGGATCCGATGTAGCGGGACATGTTGGGCCACCAGTAGCTGCGTGAGACAAGTTCCAGAGTCTTCCACCTGCCTGCGTGCCCCGCGACCTTGGTATCGTGGTGCTGGGCTACAATGGTCCGACGCAAGTCCGGAACGTCCGGAACGTAGATCTTACCCCGGAACATCAGGAGTCCGTCCGATTGAGACCATTCCGCACTCCGAACTGTCTTGCGACTGCCCTGCGCCTTCTTCAACTCCTCCGCTGCCTTAGCCACTGCATCCTCGAACTTCGCGTTCCGCACTCCAGTCCGGATAGCCGTGAGGATATCCTTCTCCTCCCCTTCAAGAGTGACACCCGTGGCACGAACGGCAAAGTAGGACGGTTTAAGTAAAACCACATCCTTGTTATCATCCTTACCGTCCGAGTGATCCGAGCGTCGCGAGAGAGCATCAGGCTTACCCATTGTGCGTCCGGGTCGATGCAGGAGTGTGAAATCAAAGCGGGAAAGGTAGAGGGACCAGCGGGCTTGGCGACGGTTGAGCTTCTGGGCCTTGATGAAGTACTCCAGGTTTTTGTGGTCGGTCCAGATCTCAAACGGAGTCTCCGCGCCTTCCAGGTAATGCCGCCACTCTTCGAGCGCCCGGATGATTGAAAGCATCTCCTTGTCGTGTATTTCGTAATTCCGCTCCGCAGCCTGTAGACTTTTAGAGTAGAATGCGACAGGGTGCCATTTACCATCACCCGGATCCAGCTGCGACAAGACTGCACCCGTAGCGTAGTCCGACGAGTCCGCTTCAACCCGGTATGGCCGATCCTCCTTCGGAAAGACCAGAACAGGTTCTGAAGTGATCAGCTCTTTGATCCGAAGGAATGCGGACTGAGCGGAGTCGTTCCACTGCCATTCCTTAGCGCAGGTGAGGTCGAAGAGGGGTCGAGCGATGTGCGAGTAGTCCTTGACGAAGCGGCGGTAGAAGTTGACGAACCCGAGGAATGATTGGAGTTCAGTCCGGTTACGGGGCGTTGGCCAGTCCCGGACTCCGGATACCTTTACGGGGTCCATCTCGATCTTACCCTCGGAGATGACGACTCCGAGATACTCCACCTTGGTTTGTTCGAAATCGCACTTGTCCACCCGCAGGAATAGCTTATTCCGCTGGAGGATTTCCAGGACTCGTTTGAGGACCCGGCGGTGCTCCTCGCGCGTCTTGGTGTAGATCAGAATGTCATCCAGATAGATAATGACCACACCTTCCGTGATGAGCTCTCGGAACAGGTCGTTCATCATGGTCTGGAAGGTGGACGGGCTGTTCGTCAGTCCGAAGAACATCACTAAGGGTTCGAAGAGTCCGCGGGTAGTCCGGAACGCGGCCTTCCACTCATCGCCTTCTTTTATCCGGACATTGTTGAAGCCCCACCGGACGTCGAGCTTGGAGAAGTAGCGGGCGTTCCGGAGTTTGTCCACCAAGTCGGAAATGAGCGGAAGCGGGTACCGATTCTTGACAGTCATGGCATTGAGTTTCCGGTAGTCCTGAACCAAGCGGAGCGATCCGTCCTTCTTCTTGACAAAGAATACTGGAGCAGCCATGGGCGACTTGCTGGGGCGGATGCGACCAGTCCGGAGGTTTTCTTCCAAAAACTCGTCCAGCTGCTTCTGCTCCGCCGGGGACAGCGGGTAGCACTTGGTGTTGACAGGCTCCGCTCCAGGCACTAGTTCAATCGCGTGATCCCATGGACGGGGCATAGGCAGCTCGTCGAAGGCTTCCTTGGCGAAGACATCCTCGAATTCCTGAAGGAAGTCCGGAATTGCGCTGTGACGAGGGTCCGGAGCCTTGTTACGCTGGAAAGCCAATGCCAAGCGTTGCGAGACAGTTTCCGTGGCTCGGACGTGTTCTTCCCGGAGACTCCAAAGGTATTCCGGAGTTGGAGGAGGAACGGCCGCAAAGATACGGTCACCCTTCTCAAGACTATCGCCGTCCGGAGTTGCATCCTCGTCGTCCTCATCGTCACAATCCAGGAGCTTTGGAGGGTCATCCGAGTGGAGTTCCTCGACCATTGGCATCGGACCCGTACGACACTCCCGGAGTCGCACGGACTCCTTGCGTCTGGTCAGCTTGTCATGGCGGAACTCCTTGCGACAGGTATCGCATCCGGATGGGCAGCGGCTCATGGTCACCTCCTTCGTTTGCCAGTCAATCTCGGGGTTGTGCTTCCGGAGCCAAGTGTATCCGAGGATGACGTCCTGGCGTCCGATGTTTGTAACGGCGAAAAGCATCCGCTCCGTGTGGTCCTTGAACCGGAGTACGAGGTCCACGACTTCGGAGATGGATCCGTTTTCGTTTGGCGAACCGTCGACATTGAAGACTGGGATCGGAGCAGAAAGCTTGCGACGGGTGAAACCATGGGCATCTGCGAATCGCGGATGCATGAAGACTCCGGTGGCTCCACAGTCCACCAAGGCCTGCAGGGTGCATCGGTGTTGTGTATCCGTGCTCAGCACTTCAACGGGTATGTCTAACGAAAGCTTGCCGGGCAAGGCAGAAATCTTATAGCTACTGGGTAGCCGCCGTTCCCACTGCGGGCGAAACCTTCGGAGTGTGCGGATTGCAACCGGAGTTGCTTGCTTCACGTCGGACGAATCATTGGAAAGGTCGGAATGATCATCGTGTATTTCATCTACGTTAAGACAAGCAAATCGGTTGTTCACCAACGAGGCCGCACGGATCACTCGTTGGTCCGGGGAAAATCCGCCGTGTCAGATTCCTCAACCGGGGCCGTTCCCTCGTCGTCTATTCCTCCCGGAGTCCCAGTACTTTCTACGACGTCGGCCGCGGTCAAGAGATCCTCGATAGCGGACATCCGCTCCTCGGTTGTCATGAACCGGACATCGAACCGCAGCGGGCACTCGCGGGCCATGTGGCCGGGTTTGCCGCATCGGTAGCAGAGCTGCGAAGTGGCGGGCCGAGAGCGGGTGTGGTCAACGTCCATTGGGACGCCGGGTGAGAGAGCCTTTGGGGGAGGCAGGGGTTGGAAACGGGGTTGGAGAGGCGGGAGCTGGGTCCGAGGTGCAGGAAGTATCCCTCCGGGGTTCCGAGCGACTCCGGAGTTCGCAGCAGGTCGGGGAGAAGGTCCGGAGTGAGCGGAATGCTGGCCGAAGTGGAAGGACTGGTTGGCAGCACGATTGTCTGCAACCCGTTGCGCAGCGCTGTACCATCCTTCGAAGTCTTCTTCGCTGGGGCAGTCCGCGGACTCCGCGACACGGCTCTGGATGACGGAGTCGAGCCCGCGTCGGAACTTCATCGTGATGTTGGAGCCCTCGGTGTATCCGGACTGGTCAATGAGGTCCTGGAACTCGTCGAGGTATTCCTGGAAGGTCCGGCGTCCTTGGTGGTAGCGGGTGGACTCCAGCTTGAGCATGGCAGACTCGCGTTCCCGATCCGGAAGGAAGCGAGTCCGGAATTCCGAAGCGAAGTCACTCCAGGTTTTGAAGTAAGGATCCCGGGTGCTCCGGAGAACCATGTCCGCATATTCCTTGGCTCGGTCCTTCTGGAAGAAGGAGAGACACCAGAGGATTTTGGCTTGCTCGTTCGGGAAGTGGTCCGGACAGAGCTGGAAGTAGATGGTGCAAGCGTTGAAGAATGCGCGACCATCCTTGCGGTTTCCGTCGAAGATTGGGGGAGAGGCGGGCTTCAGACGGGACCGTGGAGTGGTATTGTGTCGACCCGGGGCGTGTTGGGAGGCTGCTGTGCCTTCCGGTTCGGGGTCCGGAGTCGTTTTGGGCGTAGGGGGTCGGGGTGTAGTAAGGAGTGATTCAATTCGAGCTAGGGCGTCATGGATGGTGCTGATTTGGGTTTCGTGCTCGTACGTCTGAGCCCACAAGGTCCGCAAAGTCTCGGAGTCCGATCCTGGAGCGACTGGCTCGAATGACGGGATCTGGCCGGGGGCGCCCGTCATTTCGGAGTCGTCAGGGGAGCGAGGGATGGAGTTCCTTGGGTCCTCAGAGGTGGGTGGGAGTAGCAGGAGAGCGTCCGGAATGTCCGCAAAACCGGAAAGACGTCGGGAGCGAGTCCGGGATGACGCGGGACGTTTTCCGTAGGGCTCTGGTGCCAGGATGGGGGATCTTGTTCTGCTGTAAGGGCAACCTCAAGATGGCCGCGCAGCGCAGGCCTAGCAGAGGGAGAATCCAAAGATATGAATAATGCTACCTACAATACATGAGAGAATGCGCACCTAGCAGAGGGAGAATCCAAAGAGAACAAGATAAGGACCCTCCGTGCTGGGATGCGAAGTGTATACTGTAGAAGCGTGGGAGAAGAATGAAAGAACTGTATAGTACACCCGCCACAAGTCCGATGAATATCACAAGGTACGAACAAGAGCATGTGATAATAAGTGGAGGGGAACATACAGGAGTCGTGCCAGCGACCTGGGAAAGTGGGAATAGGAAGGGAAAGGGTGGGAGAAGTGAAGGGAAGTCGTCCCGACGAGCCCAGAGACGTGCACGCGAGTCCGGAGTGAATCCGGACTGCGGGAACGCTTCGGAGTCATCGGAATGCTTTGGAAGGCGAGGGAGTGGGGTGGAAGGATGGAGCAAAGGAAGGGACGAAAAGGAATGTAAATAAGAGTCCGTGGAAAGGAAGAGAGGGGAAGGGGACGAGGGGAAAGGGAAATGGACAGGGGAATAGGGGAAAATAGGAGTGTCCCCTTACAAAGACGCTCGCTTTCTGCACGGAAATTCGAATATTTCACCCCCGCTCCGCCATCACCGTTATTGATGTCGAGGACATTCTTGATCCCTTCGAGGGACAACTCCTCGCCTCCCCCACCAACTCCTTGCTATCTTTGGATAGCGTCGTCTTCGAACCACGTCAGTACGGCTTCGGCGCGGTGGTGGGATTCCACTCCCAGACGTCAGATGGACATTTTATTAGAGTGATCATTCGATTCAATCGTAGGCTGTACGATGAAGGGCTTCAGGTAGAACACAAGGTATTTGTTTCGTTCTGGTTTCACAAGGACCATGTGGCCTTGTTATCAGAAGATCGCCGCCTCCTGGATGAGGATAGTGCGCTTCTTGATCAGCCGGAAATTATCGTCGCTCCTTCCTCCACACGCTACAAAGTCCATATTTTCGATTAGATACCCTTTACTTCATTTTTCTATTTTCTTTGCCTTACACCCGACTTCCTTCCATTGACACATTTTTTTTTAACTACATTCATCTTCACAATTATTAATTTTCGCTTTTCATTCAGTTTCTTTTTTCCTTTCTATACAAAAATCGAAAAATCTATCATCGCCGCATATTGGAATGACTGAGGACAGTCAAATTCTAAGTTCCCCGCGATTAATGTCATACCAGAACATAGGTTCGGTATAAAGACATTAGGAATTAGGATACACCCCTGTTAGGAGGTACCCCTGAACCCCTAGGAGCGAAAACCCCTAGGAGCGAAGCCCCTAGGATATTATCCATTATTGGTCTACCTTCTATTGACATCCATTCGTCATGGAAATTCGCCATAGAAACCAATAACCATGGATTCTATTGTTCTACATCTTCTATCGTTGACATGGAAACCACTTACAATGGTATCCACTGTCTCTCCATTATTCCACTGTATACCCTTATTTACTCTATTGTTCCTATAGGTCTTTGTTCTTAAAAGACCATTGTCCTACCTCTATTATACTACTGTGTACTATTATTCTTATAGGTCATTGTTCTCAAAGACCATTGTCCTACCTCTATTATACTACCATGTACTATTCATCTTCCTATTATTCCTGTAGGTCTTTGTTCTTAAAGACCATTGTTCCCCATATTTATTTGTATTTACCTCACTATAGCTACCATTGTTCCTAGGTACAAATAGTTTAGGTATAAAAGGGAGCTAGTCTCCTGCCAATAAAAAAGAACAACAGGTTATCACCCACATTCTAGTTCTTGAGTTCAGCTGTATCTGAAACGAGTAGGATACCAGCATTTCCGTTTGTAGAGACCTGAAAAGTAAGTACGGTCTATTTCTTTTGCTAAGTCTGCACCGAAACGAGTAGGTGACAGTAACGCACTAACAGCTAAGTCTGCACTGAAAACGAGTAGGTGTCAGTAACGCTATTTTGACAGTTTGATTATCCCGAAACGAGTAGGGAACCCCTCACAAGTCCAGATCTGAAACGAGTAGGATTCTGGCATACTGACTTTAGTTATTTAGTTATCTAGTTCATCCCATAGGTTTATCCCGTAGACCTATACTACCGTATATACTTGCTACTTAACGTACAAGTAGATACACCACCACACCCCTATCAACTTAGGAGTAGTATTGTTGATTGACATACTATTTCTAATAACCGACCTCACCCTATCCATACCCCTCTGAGAGTATTTCCTCTATTCCAATAATCCCGAAATCAACGAACGACCAGGTGCAACTCGACGCAGTAGTCCACGACCATCTGGGCACTATTTCATTAACCTGACATAGTGTGACACCGAAAAGGTTTACCGTATTATTACTGACCGTTCCTTATGTCAGTTGTTGATTTAGCCATATATAGGTCATCGCTTTTGTTATGGATAACGCAAGTAATAATGATACAATGGTGAAAGCTCTCAAAGCCGACTTCAAAAGTCAGGGGATCACCTTCTCGGCTCGCCATAGCCGGCTTCGGTGTATGCCTCACACGATCCATCTTGCGGCACTAAAGGTAGTATATGTTATACAGTCCAATACCAATCTAACGCTGCCAAATACAGTTACTTGAAGGCATCGGTGTGATCTCGAAGTCAGAAAGTTGTCAAGCTAGCAGCCGTGACGGTGATTATCAAGAAGTCGTTTCACTGCCTCTCAGTGATGAATCCAACGTTGGCACACTACCTGTCGGTGATGGATCAACGGAACATGAAACCAGACCAGAGGACGGCATTCCTCACACACTTGAGCGGGTGAGCGTTCAATTCTAATCTCTGTGCTTGTCTCATACTTTCGCAGCTTCGAAAGATTGTCCGTGCCGTCCATGTCAGTCCACAGCGGCGTTCTACTTGGCTACGCACTGTCGCAGAGTCTCTCAGCGCCGCTGGTCAACCGCCGAAACCCCTCATGCTCATCTTGGATGTCCGTACATGATGGACCTCAACTCACCAAATGCTTCGTATGTTGAATGTTGTGTTCCTAACAGTACTCGCTTACTTATACTGTCGTAGGACGGGCTCTAGACCACAAGGATTGCTTGAATGACTGGGTCGATAGTCAGCGGGAAATACGTCACCTTGAAATACAACCTGATGAATGGTCGAGCGTCGCTCTTCTTGCCGATTGGCTTCAAGCTTTCCGTGATGCAACTACTGGGATGTCTTCAACGAGTTTCCCAATGATATCAACGATTCATGCGACATTCCGTGGACTTCAAGATCACATTAAGTCTATTCTGCGTTCCCTCCCCAATGAAACATTACCTCAAATGAAGCAGGCCCTTGTCGAGGCCCATGAAAAGCTAGCGGAGTACTACGATAGATTTGATCAGTCTCCGTTCTACACATGGGCTGCATGTATGTTCAATTTCTTCTCTATCTTTGCCACGAGCGTGTATACTACTCATCTCCTTATCTAGTACTAGATCCTCGGATCGGGTATATGGGAGTTGAAGCAGACTATCAGGGTGATAGTGACCTAGAAGACTACCTTGCAAGGGTAAAGGACGAACTCAAGACGTACTTTATCAAACATTATAAGGATACGGCCTCTCCACCATCGCGTGAAGGTTCTTCGACTTCCATTACATCTCAGGCGACTACTGGTGGAAAATTTGACTTCACTTCACGCTACAAGCAGCGTGATCGCCCACCTACCGATGAGCTCGAAGAGTTCTGGCGTCTTGAACCGCAAGACTTCGATGCTTGCAACCCCATTGAGTGGTGGTATAACCATTGACTTCAATTCCCAAATCTATTCCAGCTCGCCATGGATATTCTATCAATCCCAGGTGTGTGAAGACTAGTACTTTCCGGCATCATTAAATTGACTAGAGTTTTGTATTATTAGGTTCTGCTGTTGCAGTTGAGCGCGTCTTCTCAGGAGGTCGTGATACCATCTCGATGCGCCGCTCCAGTCTCAGGGCTGATACCATCAGCTCCCTCATGCTAATGAAGCATTACATCCGTTTGAACCGTGCGGTATCTTAGAAATGGATTATTATTATTATTAATATTATTCCAGCTACCCGTACTTGCCATATTGATAACCGTATAACCGTAGATACGGCTATAGACCGTATAACTGTTCCTTAGCCGTAATTACGGCCGTAAGTATACGGTGCCGTATACGTAAGCTCCCTTCTGACACGTCGTTTACGGTCAAAAAATATCTACCTGTGGCCGTACAGTCTAGTAGCTTGTACGGCCGTACCCCGTATACGGTACGGGTGGCACCCCTATCAGTAACAGTAACCCGTGTGGGTGTTGATCTTTTCATTCTGCATCTTGAAAATACATTGCGAATGATGAGGACAGGACGTGACTTGCGCTCATTGTGGAATAATAAAGGCGCTCAGTACGATGGGAATCGACTGAGCATGTATTAATCGTAGCTACCTGTGGAATAATAAAGGCGCTACTCGCCATAATCAGTATACTAGGTAGATATGATAAAGTAGAAGTAGCTCACCTCAGTACGATGGGAATCGACTGAGGTGGCCCTATGATATCGTACTGTATTTGTACTGTACGTATAGCCTAAATAAGACATGCTTTATGATACTATATTAGTCGGCAAGCGAGAAGTAAGCATTAAAGGAATAAGTATTATACTATACATGGCCGCCGCGTGTAGTGCGCCGCCTCAATAGGAAGCACGGTTTGCTAGTGCATTCCATGCAATCCAACACTCCCCCTCAAACCGTTGCCAACCCAAGCGCGGAGGCAAAATGCTTGACTTTTGCGCTCGGTAATGCCTTCGTGAGTACATCGGCAGTCATTTCGTTGGTGGGACAATAGATTAACTTGATTGAACCGTTCTCAATCACGTAGCGGATGAAATGATATCGTATATCGATGTGTTTGGTGCGAGCATGGTAGTGAACGTCTTTCGTGAGTGCGATTGCGGATTGAGAGTCGCTGAATAGGGTAGTAGGATTGGGAATAGCGCCGAAGACTTCTCCGATTAAACGCCGCAGCCAGATCACTTCTTTGGCAGCGTGGGTCGCTGCCACGTACTCTGCTTCCGCCGTCGACAAGGTCACCAATTCCTGTTTCTTCGACGACCACGATATCGCGCCCCCGTCAACGAGGAACACGTATCCTGAGATTGCCCTCCGATGCTCCTGCGAAGCACCATCTGCGTCAACGTAACCTGTTAACTCATTTTCCTTCCGCCCATACACCAATTCCAGGTCCCGTGTCCCCAGCAAATACTTGAAGACTCTTTTCACGGCCTCCCAATGTACCCAACCCGGGTTATCAGAGAATTGCGCAAGAGTAGTGACAGCGAACGCAATATCCGGTTGAGTTCCCATAGCGGCATACATTAGGGATCCAACAGCCTCACGATAAGGAACATTTCGCATGCGAGCGATGTCGGAGACAGAAGAAGGGGATTGGGCTTTGGTGAGTGCCAGGTTTGCGTCCATTGGCGTAGAAACTGGTTTAAGATCATTGAAGTTGAACCGAGTGATGATAGAGTCGATATAGGAATGCTGGGATAGGGAAATGGTTCGTTCAGCCAGATCGCGAGTAACCTTGATACCAAGCAACCAATGCGCTGGACCAAGGTCAGTCATACGATATTTCGAGTTGATCTGACCTTTGAATTCTTCCAATAGCTTGGCAGAACTCCCAGTTGCAAGACAGTCATCAACGTGTACCGCAACCACTAGTAGATCCTTCCCGATTTCCTTGTAGAAGACGCCGTGATCAGCCTCTGAACGTTTGAACCCAAGTTCAAGAAACGCAGCGAAGAGTTTATTATACCAAACGCGAGCGCTCTGCTTGAGCCCGTATAATGCCTTGATCAACCGAAGAACGTAGTGCCGCCGATTTGCGAATTCGTGTCCAGGTGGTTGCTCCATGTAAACCACTTCATCGTCATCCAGTTCCCCATTGAGATATGCGCTGTTGAAATCAAAACTATCCGTTGACCAGCCGTTTCGTGCCGCAATGGCTAGAAGGAGTCGAAACGATGAAAGCTTAGCGACAGGTGCATACGTTTGATAATAATCAACGCCGTAAATCTGAGTAAACCCGCGTGCCACTAGTCGAGCCTTGTATTTCTCGATTTCACCGGCCGCGTTCTTCTTGATTCGAAATACCCATTTACTGTCCACGACGTTCGCATTATCCGGCCGTTTTACCAACTCCCAAGTCCCATTCGCCTTCAAGCTGTCGAGCTCCTTCTGGATCGCCTCCTGCCATTTCGGCCAATCGGGGCGACAACGTGCTTCTGCATAGGTCGGTTCCAAGCCCTCGGATCCTCCAATAACCGATGCCATAGCCATTTCCTCGACGCTCACCATCTCCCAGTCATCTGAGTCCTCCACTATGTTCCATTCCTCATCAGCAACTCCAGCAGCTTCTTCGGCAACTGGTTGTAGTCCTTTGGGCAAGAGAGGATCGGCTGGTTTATTGCTGACGGCGCCTTCGCCTTTACGAAGACTTTGAACGTAACGGGATTCGGTTCGAGTGCGAGTGCTGCGACGAGGGTTTGTAGTTGCTTCGACAGTTTCAGGTAAGAGTTCAGCCTCAACTTCTTCCGAGTCTGAGTTGGCTGATTCGTGATCTTCAGGAGGAACAGAGAGCTGCTTGCCTTCAACCTCGCTATCACTTTCCTCCCCCTCAAGCGGCACACTGACCGTCTCGGAGACATTGAAAAGGACACTTCGTTCCACCGAAATTCTGCGAGATAACGGCCAATAAATTCGATGTGCAAGACTTTCTTCGTCAAAACCAACCCAATGACCAACAACACCTCGCGGCGACAGTTTGGAGCCAGTAGGATCATGAACGCGTGCGAGGGAACCCCATATTGGTAAGTTGGAGATATCAGGTTTTCGTCCATGGAAGACTTCATATGGAGTTTTGTCGTTCAAGGCACGAGTCGGGGATCGGTTGCGGACATAGGCAATATGTATCAAGGCTTCGCCCCATAGGAAGTTGGGAAGTCCGCTGTCAATGATAACAGCACGTACTTGGTTCAGCAAAGTGCGATTCATTCGTTCCGCAACACCATTGTATTCCGGAGTGTCATGGACGGTGAGCCGGCGTTCGGTGCCTTTCGCAGCCAGGTGTTTCGAGAACTCATTACTGATGAATTCTCCTCCGCGATCGGTATGAAGACACTTTGGCGTTACTCCCTTTTGTGTACCCATCCAAGCCTCGAACCCACGATAGGTCTCGAATGCCTCGTCCTTGGTGAAAAGAAGATGTACTTTGACGTAACGGCTGAAATCGTCGATAAGAGACATGAAGTAACGGCGATGGCCAAGGGTTTCAACCTTGGAGGGTCCCCATAGGTCCGAGTGGACTTCATCGCCAACAGTCATCGTCTTCGGGGTTACACGTTCTCGTGCAATGGGACGACGAGTCATCTTCGAGTTTTCGCATGGCTCGCAAGTTGTTGGCGCAACCGACTCATCCAGCGTAATACCTTCAACCATTCCTTTCTTCACCAGTTGACGTGCCGCTTCATGAGAAATATGACCAAGCCTTTGATGGAGTTCATCAAGAGTTATAACGGTAGACACGGCACCAGCGTACTCTCCACCACTTTGCGGAGAACGGACACGGTATAGGCCTCCGTCAACATTGATTTGGCCAATATCCTCCCCCTCTTCATCCAGAATACGACAAATGTTTCCGGAGAAGACAACAGTATAGCCAGCGGCAGCGACACGGCTGATTGAAATGAGGGTGATGTTCATGGTAGGAGCATACAAGACCTCGCGAAGGAGGATGCGAGTGGTTTCCCCGTTTGCGTTAGGCAGCCAGACGTGCATGTCACCCTTCCCAGTGGCATGGAAGGTTCGTTTGTCGGCGGCGTTTATTGACTTCGGTGCGATGCTGACAAAATTAATAAAGCGATGCCTGCTTCCTGACATGTGACTGGTAGCACCCGAGTCGTAGAGATCCACGTCGCCTTGAACACCACTATGCGAGAGAAGGGCATAGTTAAACGATGTGTCTGCATCATCAACTTCCATCTCGATTATCACCTCTTCATATGGCAAGCTGGGCTCAACGGCAGGCGTGGAATAGATGTCATCATCATCCGATTCATCCGATTCCGATGGGTACATTAGTTCCGGCATGTCTTCCCATTCAACATCCGGAATCGAAGATAGGTCCATATCGAAGTCGTCAAGGAAGCCCATGTCACGATCTTCATCCATGGAATCATCGGCGAACTCAGCCATCCATGCAGCTTCACTAGTATTCTTCTCCTTTTCTTTTCCTTTCGAAGTGGAAGTACTAGCGACTGACGCAGTTTTGTTGCTAGATTCGGATGTGCTGGTTGCGGTCGAACTCGATGTGGCCTTCCCTTTGGCCTGAGGTTTCTGACCCTCTTTACCTCCTCCCGGCGCCCAACATTCTGCTTTAACGTGACCACGCTTTCGGCAGTTGTAGCACTCGACCTTCTTCGAGCCTTTTCCATTCTGCTTCCCGCCACCGCCGGCATGATAAGCAGAGTTGTCCTCCTCCTTTCCTCCACTCCTCAAGCCCCGCCGCTCTGATTCCTCCAGAATGCGAACCATGAGCTTGTCTGGTGAGATGGTAGCGAGGGTATCGGTGGCATTGAGCGCTGAAACATAATGCTCGTAGGATTTCGGGAGAGAACCAAGGATAATAGCTGAGAAGTCATCATCGGCCGGGGGATGTCCCATAGCAGCAAGGTCTTCACGCATGGTGCGAAGCTTCGCAAGATGAACCCGCATATCACCCTTGTCAGGACAGCGTTCCATTTGGAGTCTACGGCGAAGGTCGACTGAATACATGCGCGAGCGTTGCTCATGATCGGAAGCAAGTGCCGCCCATACATCAAATGCGGTCGGCAGCTTGCAGATCTTCATGAACAGTGAGTCCGGAATCGTTCCAGCGATTTGCTGTTTGACGATAGCCTCCCCCTTGCGCCAGGTTTGTAGCTTGTCCTTCCAGTTCGCTACCAATGTGTTCTGATCCGCCGTTAGCTCCGTTGCCGAAGCACGAACAGACACGGGAATCGGGTCCACTGGTTCCTTTGCGGTACCATCAACATGGTCCAACAGGCCTCGAGCGTCCAGTGCCCACTGGAATCGAGCCTTGAATATGACCCAGTTAGAACCCGAGACATCCAACTTCGGAATACGCAAGAAATCGTCGCCGAGTTTGATAGAAGATGTGGTAGACATGGTTTAGACGAGCAAGGGTAGCAGCAAGGGTACACGAGCGAGCGAGTAACAAGTAGGGAGGTTTACGTCTGTTGTTCAAGCAGTGGGTAAACCAGGGCCCATAACCTGTGGAATAATAAAGGCGCTCAGTACGATGGGAATCGACTGAGCATGTATTAATCGTAGCTACCTGTGGAATAATAAAGGCGCTACTCGCCATAATCAGTATACTAGGTAGATATGATAAAGTAGAAGTAGCTCACCTCAGTACGATGGGAATCGACTGAGGTGGCCCTATGATATCGTACTGTATTTGTACTGTACGTATAGCCTAAATAAGACATGCTTTATGATACTATATTAGTCGGCAAGCGAGAAGTAAGCATTAAAGGAATAAGTATTATACTATACATGGCCGCCGCGTGTAGTGCGCCGCCTCGATAGGAAGCACGGTTTGCTAGTGCATTCCATGCAATCCAACACTCATTCGAAAAACGAGAGGAGGACAATATTCTAGGCGAACTCGTAGCTGCACGCCATCCTACGCCAGCGTCTCGCAGTTTCACGGACGAGCAAAGTGCTACCATTAATCAATGTTCAACACATCCATTATGATCATGCAAACGATTCTAGATGTTCTCCCTTGTACCTAGGTCACTCTTCCCTCAAGGACACGCGTCTGCTGTTTGCAGAATAGTTGACCCAACGTGATTTTAGCGCCACACACACAAAAATAGTTGCAAGAGGTATGGTAAATATTTTTGCTCGTATCTCCTTCGCTTTTTATCGTAGAGCTTAGATTCAAGTGTGAGGTTCATCTCGTAATCAATCCGCAGATGCGTATGTAAAAATCTAGCAGTTTCACCGTGTGCAAAAAAATCAAATTCATGGCGGCCATTTCACAGACATTGTGAATATATATCCAGACCAGCCGAGCTTCAGCGATATCCATTGAGTAAAGTAAAGTAGTAACATAATAATATATGTGCTGAGAAGCTCTAGCTTTATTTCAGACTCATTCAGACCACCAGACTGACTGGGCATGCTACAACCAAGTCAGAACAAGACATATTCTATGTAGTTTTACCTTGCTTTTGCCATAGTAAACAATCACAAAAGGTGATAAATCGACGTAAGACGAGCCAAGGTATCCCGCAGGACAGTGGATATCGAAGTCGGGGAAGTTATCCAGTCGGACAACCCGGGACCATCTCCCACTATCCTGACCAAATTTAAACACAGACACTCCAGCATTCCACCTTGACATCTGCACATTCCTCCCATTCCAAAATGTACTCTCTGATAGGAAACAGCCTGCACCTGGAAAAGAAAAAAGAAATCTGGCGTAAAATAATTTGATTTCAGGTTGAACTTCTGGCGTGCGTTGCATTGATGCTTACGGGTATAGAGCTCTACATGTGCATGTGCACTAAGGACCTCTGGAGTCGGCTTTCAATAAATTTACATTTTTAGTGGATTGCTCGATGAGCGGAAGGTGATACAACCGTTGCGGGGTCATGAAAACTTTGATCATTTTGTGAATTTTTTACACATTGAAATTGGGATATTTTTACACGAGCATCTGCGGGTGGTTCTTAGGGTGAGGCCCATATCCTACTCTAAGCACTACATTGAAAATTGAAGGAGATACGAGCAAAAATATTTACCATACCTCTCGCAACTATTTTTGTGTGTGTGGCGCTAAAATCACGTTGGGTCAACTATTCTGCAAACAGCAATAACAGTGAACAACCATTTTTACAGCTAAAATCCGCGTGTTGAAAGCGTTCGAGCTGAAGACTGCGCTTACGTGGCAACAATGGACACTTGACCTCAGCTCGTCACCGAGTATGGTACATAGGCGCGTTTCACACATCTATCCTCCTCCATCTATAGAGTCGTGTTCCAAATCCATTTCCCTCTCTTGCACCCTCCCTCTCAGCATCCGACCTGGGTGACGCCTCCTTACTCATCCATCCCTGCCCCCACCTTTCGGTACACGTACATAGCACATTCACCTTCCATCAAGTCATTCATGCCGTTACCTCACCCAGTACGGTCGATGGGATCTACGCTCCTCATTGCCGCCAAATCTGGCATGCGTAGCAGACATGGAACACATCATATGGTCGACGACGCTGCGCGATGAGAAACTTGGACACGATCAAACTCAAGTTAGCACCCGTCCTGTTGTTCCAGCTCCAAAATGTGTAACGAACACAATATACTACCCAGTGAGCGCAGTATATATTCTTTTCCGATTTCTCACTAATACTACATACTATTCCTCCGGCTACTTCCAAGACCACAATTGTACTAGGCCTATAAATACTTTGAAATAAACTCAGCACCCCCGTTTTTTTCACCTGACCAGCACCCCAATAAGACTCCAGGTGGCGTCAACGACTGAACAGCACATACTAGGCATCGACCAATAATAGGCACTCTGGGTATTTGTGTACAACCTAGACCCGCACCGTAGGTGGTTCCGCGCGACATCGCAACTAGGTACCGCGGTTATCTCGTCTACAAACACCCCAGATCTTACCTTCTGCGCGCGCACAGACGAATAGACCCTCTCGACGTAAGCAGTATTTCAGACCGCAGTGCTGGCACGTCCCCAGAACCTTCCCATCATGTACTATGTCCGGAGACATATGGGGCGAAACTACAAACATCTCGAGAGCAAGCGATTATCCTACCTCGTGGTTAATATTAAACCAAACATCCGACACCGGAGGGCACGACATAACCCATTGATCTGTCACTGATCAATACATTAGCGCAACGTGGGGGACCATTTTCATCCGCGGCCTCTCACGAACGTCCCAAGGACTGGGGCGATGACACCTTTCCCGTTAACGCCGCCGCCCTACGACTCGCAAGAATACTTGTACATCTCGGATGCCCAGATACCCGGATCCTAAGCACACACAAGGGGACGTGTTAGGGTATGTATACCAAGACTCTGATGCGAAACGGCTCGCTGTCCGTACTTGACGGAAGCGCATTTGAGGTGTAAGTCCAGATGTAATCCATATGTGTGTTGGTAACTCCCCTTCAAAGTACTGCGCACCGAGCTTTCCAAGATGAGGTCTTTGAAACTGCACAGCCAACTCAATTTCATGGAGTCCCTTGGCCGCCGTGTCTAGCTACCATACATATTCTCAATTACTGATGTCTGAGTCTTGAATTGGCTTCTCAGTGTATTTGGAAGGATCCCGTCGCCCCGTTCTAACTAAACCACAAGCTGAGAGCTGGTACTGTGAGTTTTGTATTGTCTTATGGATTTTGAACAGAGATGTCGCTTCTACTGACGCGCCGCTGACAGTCCTCTGATCTGTCTCCGTCAATCACCCAAATCTGTCTCCGGGCATGCGGCAATGCTTTTCATATTGCATTTTTGTCTCCCTCATCATCTCCGATGACGGGCGGATTCTCGTGTTTTCTTTCTTGTCTATCTGTGTGTACCTGGTTCCCATATACACCGCAGGCAGTTGCTAATTAACCTTAAATCCTTAACCACACGAGCCTTTACAGGCCTTTACAAAGGTCTAGCATATCAATATGTATGCACACGCACGGCACGCGTGCCGTCGCAGTCTAGGCATACCAAAGCCTTGATACCAAGGAGATGCGGCCTGGCTGTGAAAGGAATAAGGTCAATAACGCTTGAGTGCTAGCAACCCAGATGATCAAAAACTGAGCAACAAGCAAGCGGTGCGTCAAGCGGGCTCCTGTTTCTTTAATCGGCACTTTCACCCTGCACAGCTGCATGGCTGATTTATTATTTTATCATTTTATCCTGGTTCTGACTTTAGAATAAAATTCCATATCCATGTCAACTCCGACAAATTGATTTTTCAGCCAACATGGTTTGAAGCGGAGTTCTCTTCGCTGATTGATGACTTCTGTGCAATTCACTGACCATCTTTTTGCACTTGCTTCTTGATGGTAAGATTTGCGAAAGTGGCGGCATTCTAGCGCCTGCCAATTCTCGGGATCCATCTGTGTCCTCTGAATCTTTGAAATGGCTATGTTGGTGAGAGTTTCATAAATTTAGCAGTAAATTCCATGATCTATCTTCCGACTATCTTCGTATTTTCCCTCCTTATCTTCTTCCTCGCAGAGAGCTGTCTTCCACCGCTCGGTACAGCATGCCAGCAACAGCATATGTCAACATACCGGAGTATATGTACTGCGAAGAGATACCCTTAGTACCTCGCCATAGACATGGGTGAGTAGTCAATCTTCATATCCCGCCCAAAAATCCGAGCCTTGTGCTTTCAGAGACGATCTTAGATGGCTTCTAAGGATAGGTGCGTGAGTCTTAAGAGTGTCTAATTTACATGTAATTATTTTTAACGCTCAATGAAACAGAGTTCCTTGTCCACTTTACGGTCCCCATATTTACAGAGGATATATCATTGATATATGAGCGTGGTTAGGTCTTCTTTCTTATACTACTGGGGTTGAGTCCGATGCATGTTCACAATCTCAAACAAGTACTCTAGTCATCAACCTATGATCGGGAATCATTCTTTGCATGCGGGAAATAGAATGTCATGGAATTCATGGAATTTTAGAAGTGCCCCGAGGTGTGTAACTCTGGTGTTCCCAATCAGTCGAACTCTCTCAAGATAGCGAACGAACCTTCAACGAACTCTCACTCGACTTCGATATGACCACCGTCCCGCCCCCTGTTTGCCCCTTGGTCACATGAAGTTTTAACAAGTTCTAACACCATCATGTCAGGCGTACTGCATAGTGCTGGTCTCAATCATCGGGATCACTGAACTGCTCTTGCCGCGATACTTCGTAGGAGGTGCACTAGCGTACATACTTAGCTAACCCTGAAATTCCCTAGGCGTCGCCTGATTGACGGAAGTGAGAAAATCAGTACTCATACTCCTCAAGCTATCGTGGTGACCGTTGACTCCTTCGCGTCGAATCTACCTTCGTGACGCAGGGTGTGTCTGCCGTCTCGGGGACATACCAAATCAAGCCTAATCCAGGAAATCGCTCTGACCTCGAATTTTCGGTACTACTTGGATCGATCCCTGGTTAATTCGACACCGTGTGACTTGCGGTAACGACAACATATCGCCTGTTGCTTTTGGCTGATGACGTTGTTTCCACGCAGACGCTAAAACAAATTAACCACTTGCGTGTTCCAATGAATACGTGTGGAATACCGCGTTCACACCACATTGAGGGACGTTTATTTCAGTATCTGTTCTGTCAATGGGCGCAATAATGATATCATAATCGATATAGATCTTTACCTCCCATGCGATGAAGTTCATCACCATGGCCCATCTTGGTTGATCTGGAAGTTTGGCCCAGCGTCCATCCCAGATTACACGCGGAGCAGTCGCGAACACGGCGGCGTGGCTTGTCTTCGTAACTGCTGGTAATTAGCGGTGTTGACACTATCGTCCTAGCACCGGTCTTTCAAACCTTTTTATCAATTCACCGTGCCCAAGCTTCTATCATCACCAGGATGCGGACAGTTGTCTTTGACCCTAGCGCGGTAAGCTCAAGTAGTACGATGATCAAGTTCGTTAACATGTCCTACGTAAATGGCTGACCATAATTTCTAGAAAGTTATAAAGCGGTTAAGGGCGATTAACTCCTATGTGCGAGTACTACAGCTTCCTGTCATCACGGACTCCTCAATGTATTCCGGCATATCGTCCCCAGAATGCAACATTGTCTCTTCCGGAACTTTCCTTGGTGCAATTGCGTAGACCATACCAAATCTGGAGGGCCGCCCATCCTCGCTCTTGGGGTATCCGACTTGCAATGGTAACACCCGCGCGCGAAGCATATCATTACACCTCATGAGGCCCCATGGATCGTTGAGCAAGCTGCGTCGTGGCAATCGTGATCACCTATTTGCAATCTCTCTTGTACAGATCCCTCAGATATGGGTGTTGGCACGAATTTCATGAAGCTGGCAGACCTTATCGACTATCGGCGATTTCAAAGCTACTAGCTTGATCTTCCCCCGACTTTCACTGCAATGGACCCTGGTCTACGTCCAATTAGGACGCCCGTCAGAAATTGGACCCGGAAGGTATCGACGATGTTTGAACGAACCTGCAAGGCTCGTCTGATATCCCTTGCTAAGCGTGCTGAGACGACAGTGGAGCTATTCTTATGGCAGTGTGGGGATTGTGTTAACTTTAGATTAACTAGGGTGTGTAAGTGTATTCAAGGTTGATAAGCTTGACTCCAATTGACCATTGTTCGTGTTAGATGGCCCGAGACATCGGACTTGACTACCCTCTCAAAGGATGCGCAGATGTATTGTACACCACCTACTGACCTACCACTGATTCAGTCAACAGAACGTGTTCAGACGTTGCAATCTCCTCCACGCCGGCAACTCCCAGGCATACTACATCTTCGACTTCCCCAGCTGATGTCCCGCTACAAGCTCAGCCATTCGTTTACAGTCGGAGTCTATAAGATAGTTGCAAACCTTCACGCACTCACACGGTATCAAGCTGCTGACCTCCGCTGAGCATCTCAGGTGCGGGCCACGAGCTCTGCGCGCTGAGTTCGGGATAACCATATTACCCCGCGAGGTTTAGTCTTCCGTCAAGCTTTGGGATTACACGTTCTACTCTTTTCCTTCCCTTCCCCATGATTCAGTCTCAATCCCACTCACGACGCTGCTTCTGATGCTGTAATCCCCATTTGCTCCCTGCTTCATTAATCACTGTTCTTGCAGTTACAAGACCCGTGGCATGTCAGTGCCAAATAATCGCCGGTATACCACAATTCCTTTAATCAACCTGTCACCGACTGGGAGGTAAACCCTCACCCGCAATACTTCGTTGTGTCGATCAATTGTTCAGAAATCCCGGTGGCGTCCTTTGGTAGGAATTGCCTTATGGTTCGCGATCATATCCGCCGGTCAAGTGGACAAGTTATTAGTCAAGAACTCGTAAGCTTCTGTTCCTAGTTCATTATACTGAACTCTGGGTGTTCTGATTCTGATTCATTGCTGTAGGTCACACTGTGTGCTCCGCCCATTTTCTCTGTTACGGAACCGAGAAAACTCCTGCAATCCACGCTGCCAGAGAATTGCCTATACAAGGATTAGCTCTCTCATCAATGCAGTACAGCACGCCCACAAGTTGTCAATCTGCGACGCCCAGTCAGCTAGATCATGATCGTTAACACAACACTATAACCACGCCACCTTGCCTCGCTTCACTCACCTGGTGTCGTTTACTGTCAACCCCATCCCACGGCATCAAGATCACCGAGAAGCGACACTTTCTCTCTCTTTTCTCCTTTTTCACTGACTTACGTTACACCTCAAGTTATCTCAGGCTGTCAGCTTGAGCCGTTCACTTCACGCCCTAAAGCTTCAAGCTGCAAAGAACAAACGACGTAATGCCTGCGGCTGGCGAATTCAGATTAGGCACTTGGACACCGACACAACGATTTACTTATCGATTGCCGGTTCTTCCGTCTCCTGGCAACAGGGGCCCTTGGGGGCTATTCCGCTTGTTTTCGCGATGCGAGGTGTTCGCTTCTTGTGCTGTAGCTTCGAAATCCTTACAGCAAAGTTGCACGCACTGACGGAGGTACGCACGGTCAGTCACAGTACCAATTTCGATTACTAAGAGAATGGCAATAGTAAGTCGAAGGGTTGACACCAGTATGTATCTACTTCGTCCACAAGTAAGATTTTACTACGCATCAAACAGACTTCGGGCTCACACGGCTTGTAGTGAAAGTAAGCAAGTGGACAAGCTTCCGCCTTCATCAAAGTATGATCGCAATCCGGCTTTTGCTCTTGCTGGCTTCAAGTCATGAGATGACAAGCAGTCGCTTCCTCGCTTGGCTGCCACGTACCTGGTTACACCGCTCACGCTTGTCAGCATGACCTTCAATACTCAGGATTCAATCGACGCCTCCAAGGTCACGGTCTCATTTCGCATAGGCAAATGAATGTAATGTATATTGCTTCGCGGTGTACGGTACGCCTCGTTAACTCCGTTCGCTTGTTCGGGCCATCCCTAGGTCAGCTGTGGGATGGAGTGATCATTGAATTGATGTTGAACTCACGAGTCGTACTGTGGCTACGGATGTCCGAGAAATCCACACACGCGAGAGCCTGAAAGGCAAAACACGGGTGATATGCAGAAGGGCGATATGGAAGTCCAATGCGAGGCAAACACTCAAGTCCATCATGCAGCTAACCCTCGAATTTCGCCCGAAATGCAAGAACGCAAGAACGCAAGAACGCAAGAACGCATCGGAGTAACGCAAGGCTTCGTGGTTACGGGTGTCCTATCGCTCTACGTTACGTGTGGGCTTGCATGTACATGTGAGTACGAAGTACTTACTACAGGCTATGTGATACTCACCGGGTACCCCACTTGCACATGATCCTATTCAGTGTTCACAGATGTTCACCTGGAGCTTCGAACCTAAATCACCACACATAACGCATAACACAAGGGTCACGGTACATTGATATCCAGTGACCAACTCGCCCTTTGGCACAGTAACGTTAGCCTGCAATGCGGAAGCTTCTTCTCACTGAACTCAAACTTTGAACGACAAATGATACGTCAATATTAAGCACCCTCGGACAGTAGGAAGCCGCACTCCTGATTAATTTCTCGTCTTCTTTTCAGCCCTCGAAATGCTGTCTCTGTCCGTAATTCCGAAGCCCTTTCCAGGAGTTTTGTTTGTTTTATGAAGGTGCGTCAGGGTATACGTTCAGCCTCCAGTGAAAGTCACGGCTTACAACATCGTTTTAGCTCCACTCGGGCCGTAACATCAATGTTAATGTTCCTGAAGTGAAGTTATGTGGGGTGAGGTGAGGTGAAGCGGAGGAACCACAAACTCGACGCCGACATCGATCTCAGCCACCGCATCGATTCGGAGACTCTGGAGTGGAAGTCACTCCCCTCCATATATCGTAGAATTCTCCGTATCGACCCACGGTATCTGTTCCTTCGTGCCTAGATATGTTCTGCTTATCATGATGCTTCAGAGCAGAGGAGCAAGTATCCCCGCAGAGGAACAACCTGACGTCGAGGTTAGAAGCTTGATGCTTGGAAGCTTCCCCACTGATCAAGATGCCTGATGTCACGCACCCATGCACCATGCATCGTGATCCACACCTTTCATCGGGCATGCTGGCACGCACACACGCACCATTGACGATATCAATACCAATGGCATCACGGTGAACCTCCGCGTGTGTAAACAACACTGGGCATCACATCGCATCAACGCTCGCCCCTTCATCTCTATCACCGCAAGCCACCACCGACGTTGGTGCTCCACCGAAAAGCTTCGAAATCGGCTTCGAATCCCAAATACCTTGGTAAAGCAACTCTCCAACCCAGATTCCCATCGCGACCCCTCTCCGCGTCCTCCTTCTGCCCACAGCACTGATGTGACGGCGATACCCGATAACCGATTAGGCTGAGTGCTCTGACGCGCCCTTCCCCTGATCCTCCCCTCTTCTTCTTGATGATACGCAAAACGCTGGCGATGATGACCCGCAGGAGCTCATCATCATGGGCATGCACTTTGCCTCGTGTCCTTCACCCACATCTTGTACGAGATACTACGTTTACTCCAAATTGGGGCCTCATTTGTCCGCGATTGCTTTCCTAGCGAAGGCACACGACTCTTTGAAGTTCGACTGGCCGCGCCGCGCCGCGGCAACCCTCCTGTTCGTGTATCCCCTGCCCCCTATGTCCTATCTCCTCCCCACATTTTCTTCCAAGCCTCGTGTCTTGATTCCCAACGCCTTCTCATCACTCGGTGTCATACATCAGCGTCTCAGCACGCACCCCGAGGATATGTCCACGGCCTTTGCTTGAAGACGGAGCCTCGAGGCCTCAAAGTCGCGCTGTGATGACAGGTTTTTAGTGCCATCGGACGCGCTAACATGCAATCACTGGTCGTTGATCATCGATCAGTATTGCATCATTCTGATTCACGCACTGAGAACCTCTGCATCAAATCTCAGTCTCTCAGTCTCATCCTTTGACTCAGTCAGCGTGCGCGTCGAAGCTTCCCGAACCCGCAGGATCCAGGCCTAGAGCTCTAGAGCTTGCAGGAGAGAGGCACCCTCGCGTCCGTTACTCGGTCCCTACACCGTGCACGATGCGTTACGAATGATGCAGCAGCATCTGCGGCGATCATCGATGCGTCATCACTAGGGCTTCAGGAACAATATTGCTGTTCCATAGTGCACGCACGAAGAGCACGAAGAGCACGAAGAGCACGAAGTTGCGAACCTCCGCCCATCTCCGTGTTCTGCCTTTGCTACGCCTCGGCGGGCCCGTGTAGGCCCGTATGTCGTTCCTTCACCCATCCCCTGCACGCCGTCGAGCAATAAAGAACTTGGTTTCGAAGAATGTGATGTGCAGATCCTACATTCTCTAAAACTCACCGTTATACTCTATAGTCCGTAGAGGCGACCTCGACCACGCCCGCGCTTCCGAAGTCATCTTGCGTGCAGCTGGGACGGTCCCCGCCTTAATCGGGCCATCGCGCTCTTGTCGTCGCCATGAAACGAAGCGCCTCTATGGTCTACGCTTCTTCGCACTTAGCGTGCTGCGTGCTCGGAGGCGCCGGGAAATGAGACGTTCGAGAAACTGATCTCCGCCCTACCTACGTAGCTTCATCTTACTTCTCACTTCCTATTCCCTATCCCTTATCCACCATTCCATCTTGTTTTCTGACCCGCCGGAAGTCAACGTTACCCTAGGCCTTCTCCTTCATCATCTCACTTTTCTCCGTCCCCCTTCTCCTTCTCCGTCCCCTTCTACGACACGCGTCACGCTCGCACATCATGGCCGCCCATCTCCTTCTGCACCGTCATCAACTTCTAGACTCTTCGCAGCATGCACGTGCTACGCAAGTGCCTCCACGGACGGCACATTTGCCTCGCCTTCCATCAACAAGTCTGCGACTGTTCTGCTTCCTGAGCCTTCCTTCTGTCAACGCCAAGTAAGTGCGAACGCTTGGCGTCCAGCGCGCTGCGCGGAAGCACAACCCAGCGTCGCCTCCTCGGCGTACTTCGACTGCCGACTCTTTACGGGACTGTTTTCTGTGATGTCCTGATACTGCTACATCCATCCTCACCGAATTGTTTCGAGCACCCCTTGCACCCCTTTTATTCTCCCTGCGACCCCCTTTCTCCGCCTTGTACCCCTTTCTCCCCTCCCCCTCAGCGAATTCGCGAGCAGCTCATGATATATTAATATGACACCGCGTTCTTCCTCGGTACTCATCGATAGTCAACGTTTAATGGGGACCATAAATGGCGATCACTCATATTATTCCCGCATCACCGCCATCGTACGGCTTCCAGCTTCTCGAAGCCTCAGACGTTCATCATACAGAAGCTGAAAGCCGTCACGCCCGCCGGATGTAAGTCCTAAGCACGAAGTACTAAGTCGCGGACTTTCCTGGATCACGCCGCGAGCGAGGAGAATATTCCACGGCGACATCGGACGTTCCGTTCGCGTTCGAGATGCTCGGAGAACGTCAGGTTTGGGCTTCAAGAGCCCTCGGGTTGTTCGTTGGGCACGTTGGGCACGCGCATATGAAGCCGCACACGACTCGACACCCGCACCGAAGGGTGCTCTGGAACGGGAATTCTTGAACGCTGCTGGCTGCCCACTCTAGATTATTCTAGAATACTAGAGCGCTAGCGTATGCTTCATTTCTACCCACTGCCCACTGCACACTGCACACTGCACACTTCATACTACATACTACATACTACATCCTTCTACCCTTCTACCCGGTTGTGTTGTTCCTCATCTCTTCGTCCGCTTTCCCCGGAGCCGCTTCTCATCTCATTTTGTCCTCCTCCGTTCACCTCTGCTCTCCTTTGTTCTCAATTCCGAATCTCCGACCCTCATCACGGACCCTTTCGATGCTTCCGGGCTTCCTGGGCACCTCATAGCCATGTACATACTACACCTCGTTTGCGCATATCGCACAACACCTCCTCACACCTGGAGGCTGGTGCCGATATTCCGGCCACCCCGGTAACACGCCTACAGTGCCCGCATACCTCCTCCTGACTCCCACCTTCATTCAGCTTGAGCTTGCTTCCACAAGCTTGCGCTATACGCAGATTAATGTCATCAATAGTACATACCGTACTTCGTCTCTCATCTCCTCTCCGCCTCGCCCGCGCTCTCGAGTAGTACGATATCCTGATCGCTAGCTCACTTTGCAAGCCTTCGTCGAATCGAAAGGCGAAGGTCGCGAAGCCAGATGCAGGTATATATGCGCCGCGGATGACTTTGGACTCGAACGCTTGGTGTGTTGGGCATGCAAATAAAATAGAGTTTCGATATGAGTATGCGAATTAGTACGGTATTAGGATATTAGAATATATCACGCGTTCACGGCTATACAGATTCTGTATACAATCACCTTGTGTGTGCAGAGACATATTCAGTGTTCAGTGTTCGGTATTCAGTATTCAGAAAAGACCTCTCTGTGGCCTCTGTCCTCTTTCCTCCCCCCTTTATATCCCCTTGCCCCTTTCCTCCTCCCCTGTCTTCCTCCTTCCTCCTTCCCCCTTTCCTTGCGAGTGTTTCCCTCCAGCATCAGGATTAGGATTAGGCACCGTAAGGCAGACGCGGACGCAGATGCAGATGCGGACGAGTGTAGTGCTTATGTGTATTGTTCAACGTTCGACGTTCATGCATCTTGTGCATCTTGTGTTATGCCTTATGCCTTATGCGTTGTGCGTTGTGCACGCTTACATTCTACAATTGCGTATACAGTTGCGATTTACGACGCAGTTCACGATCCACATTTCCGAGGATTTGCGGTTTATAACAAACGAGAAAACGAGACCAGAGGTGATATAAATAATCTGACCAATTTTAGACCTAGACCGAGTGTACCTAGTGGACCTGGTGTGTATGTACGATGGGGAATGTACGATGAAGCATGTACGGGGAGTGTAAGGGATGTATGGGATGTATGGGATGTATGGGATGAAGAATGTAGTAGTATGCGGATGGAGCGGATGGATGGGATAGAGTGAGATTGATGCGATGCGATGATACCGATACGTAGAGAAAGAGTACAACATGGATAGATAAAACACGAGAGGTGAACAGCATATTGCGAAATCCAAAACCAAAACGAGGCCGAGAGTGTAGGGAAAGTAAAAATGGGAATTTGGAATTGGGATTTGGAAGAGAATTTGGAAAAGGAGATGGAAATGTATAGAACGAAACGAAACGAAACACCAAGCTCAGCCACCGGCCAAAACGCCAAAACACACCCAACGCCAAAACGCCAAAACACTCAACGCGACAAAAAACGCAACGCAACGGGAGCCGAAACACCAAAACACCGAAACCTAAACGCCAAGATACGCCCGAAACCGAAAAATGCAGCGCGTAAACATATCGGCCGCCGACGCCAAACCACCGACCGCTTTCTCTTCCCCGTCTCTTGAATTGTTCTCCTTCGCCTATTCGCCTGCGCGCAATACCCGGCGAGAAGGGGGAATGAATATGTTGAGGCGAGCTGCGGCGGTGCGACCGCTCTACCGCTCCCGAACACCAGCGAGTATGGTAACATATCAGCGAATATCCCACCGATTATTGATTACCGCCCGTCGCGTCCCATCACCACCCCAAACCTAATTCTTCAAAACCCTCAAACATATCGCCGAGCACCCCAAAACCCGAACGCGGTCCCCTAAACGCGATCCCACGTCTGCGCGCTGTCTGCATTTGACGCGATCGGAGCGGATGCTGATGCGGTGATGACGCGGGATGCAATGAGTATCGAGTATCGAGTATTGGAAATTGGATCATTGAGTTGCTGATGGGTGATTTGGGGTGCTACAGCATAATGCATGAGCGAGGTAGGAAGGGAAGTGAATGCGGATAGGGGCGGGGTCCGGACGCGGTAGTGGCGGTGGGCGTTTGAACAGCGACGAGTACTAACGAGTATCGATTGGGCGGGCGCGGGAGGTCCGGGATGCCACGCTGAGCCCGGGGTACGTCGAAACGTCGGGAGGTTCGGTTTGGTTTGGTGGGAGTGGGAGGCGGATACTTATAGGGGTTGTACGCGGGTTATGGGCGGGTTATGCGCTGTTTGAACTGGTTGGGCTGAGAGCGGATTGACACGGTGCACGGTGTGCACTGAGACAGTGAGGAAGTGATGACGTCGTCCATGCATGGTCGTACTGCTGATCATGATCGCGGGTGGGCGCCTGGTGGCCGTTGGCATCATCGATCAGTCCCACCAGTGTGATCATCGTTATCGGCCAACAGGCAGCAGGCAGCAGGAAGGAGGAAGGGGATTGGGAATTGGAAGGGGGCGTGGAGCCTGGATGCATGATGCTCGATGACCGAATGTTGACACGCCTCGAGGCACGACGTCATGGACTCAGCGCGTGGTGGTGACGTGTAGCGAAATCGCCAGAACACCTGCCAGAACGGAGTGCCAGAACGTTCGCGAGAAGAGCGATAAGAGATGGCGATGCATGTTGGACGATAATGATGAAGTATGTTGGGTGATGTGATGCGATGGGAACGAGCTGCGCCGCAGCTGTCTTGCGCTTCGTTTTGCCTCGTTCCGCCCCAGTGGTCAGATGGGCGTTTTCGAACGGCGATGACGGCGATTGCTGGCGTGTATGAGGTGTATGGCGACGTGAGTGGGTGTAGATGGGGGATGGGGCGGGTGAGCAAGAGCTGGGGCGGATGGGGGACGAAGTTGAAGGCCTGTCCCGGGTGAGGGAATCACCTCCTCGCTACGTAGCGCCAGAAGACGGCGTTGGGGGGCTCCGTACCCGGCGTCGAGTCATCTGTCAAATTGTCAGTGTGCGTTCCGAAAAAATACGGATAAAAATGACGATAGCATGGTATTGGAAGCGAATGAAAACATTGCGAATGTCGTATAATGAAAAAGAGGAGACTCACGATCCCGTACGCACTCCCACACCTCCACGCCGCGCTTGTGGGGATCCCACACGCCGCACTGGCTGTACATCGGCCAGTGGACGTGCAGCTCCCAGATCCGCGTCGCATTCGAGATCACCGGCATCGCGCGCTGAGAAGAAGACTGGGGGAGCGTCGAGGTAGCTATCGTGGTCGACTGGGGGGTTTGCTTGCTGGTTGGGTTGGTTGTTTGGATCGCTGAGTTGAGTTGGGTTGTTGGTTGGGTGGTTGTTGAGGAGGAGGTTGATGGGGAGGTCGAGTCGAGGAGGGTGATGTGCAAGCGACCTAGCGCAGGAGCAGCGTATATAAAGGCGGACGGAGGGACGGATGTATACTAAGCCGACCGCTTCGCGACTATTATAGGAGGGGACTGTAGGGTGCTCTGCTGTAGGGAGGGAGGGTTATTATAGCTCATAGGGGAATGGGAGGCGAGGGACGGGAGATGGGATCGGGCGGAGCGTAATACGTATGATTCGTATGATTATGATTATGATTATGGCCTTGCACCTTTGCGTCGCACTGCACCGCGTCTCCAACACAACCGCACCCCCCGATCCCATCTCCTTTCCTCTTTCGCAGAATGGGAATGGGAGGGTAGATGCATCGGGCACTGCTGCACGAAAACGAAATCATATACCCCCTTTCGGACGCACGCAGTTGCCTGCAGTTGGGGACTACAAGTCTGCCCACAGATCGGGCAGAATCGGACAGCTGACAGGAGATGTCAAAGCGTAAACAAGATTCGGGGAAGAAAGCTTGGGGTGTTAGCACGTGTGGCCGTGATGCGCTCGAAGGCCTGATATAGCCCTGCGGGCGCCGCCTCGTTGTAGTCGAGACCTACATTAGCTTTCGGATCGCAATTAACGGCGGGAAGTATATGGTATTGATATTACACACATATGTCAGGTGAATTGAAATGTTCAAACAGCCGAATCACCAAAGCCCGAGCCGCAGTAAAGCCAGTGTCACTTTCATAGCACAAGAAGTCTGTAACACGTCTGGGCTAGGTGGATCCTAGGAGTACATAGCAAAGAATTGACACATTTCCGCAATACAGACAACATGTAGCTGGATACAGGATCCTCCAAAAGTTCTCCGCAGAAAATTTTGGCATGTACATGTAAGATGTGCGCAGTTCCGTATGAGTGTGAGTCGTGGCATTGCACCAAAATTGTGGTTTGCTCAGAGTCCACAATCTCCTTGTCATGGATCATGAAGCCAGCCCAACCGCTACAAAGGTGCGTGTATGGTCAAATGTCCCAAGTTCGAGCCCAGCTGATCCATGTATTGATTGTGATAGGCAAATATTTCAAAGTTGATTCTGACAGATGAACAGCGAAAACAAATCAACAATATATACGGAACGGCTGTGTATTCCCACTATACCTTTCGGAAGGGTGTGGTATCTGATCAGCATCAAGCACAATCAAAGTTAGAAGAACTCGGCCTCGATAGGGTGGCCCGTCAGCAGCTGGAAAGCCGGTGGTCAATACGGTGGTGCAACGAGTGGTCCATTGGGAAAGAGGGAGATTCTCGGCAAAGGATACTATTTCAATGGTAGTAAATGACTTGATTATTATCGAAGAACAAATTTCTTATCTGATCTAAGTGTTGGAGGATATAACGAGCAAGTGCGACAGAGTCAAGTTGGATCAAAGAAGTCAACAGCATGGTCACGGCGGGTACCCTACAAATTCTGCGGGTGTTTAGCCCATGTCGAGATCAATGAACGGCGAAGTGATGGAGAGATCACCAAGATCATTGGCTATTTACAGCACCACGAAGAATGTAGCAAGGCTGTAATGAGTCGCATTCCAGCCGTACCTCTGCATGAACATGTGTACGAGGTCGCGCTAGCGCAGCTGAATAATGGTGCCAGGTTCATTCAGTCACATATCCTCTCGGTGGATAAGGGTACTGACTTAGCTTTGAATCAGCATATCCGCCGTTCAAATGAAGAACATCGAAATGCTTGACCGGAAGCAATATCGGGGACAAGGAACAGCTAATGCAAGCCATACTAATGTCCGGTACACTCTGCTGCCCAGCGACAATGCAACATTGTACCGTAAATTCAGCCGTCAGCACGGCGTAAATGTTCGAAATGCACCAGAACACAATCTCGACAACTGGCTCAATCCCAATTCACCTGACTACAAACCAGTGTTGCGAGATGCCGTGTTCTTCTATGCTGCTCGCGCAGCCAAAGGAGAACGTTTGAAGGTTTGTATCGCCACACCAGAGATGGTTGAAGCAGCATGGAAATATGGGCATCATGCGCAAATCGTTCTAGACGGTACATTCGGTGTCTGTTCAGTGCGAATGCTCCTGTTCATCACACTTGGGATCGATGAGGAGGGGAAAGGTGTGCCACTAGCATTCTTATTATTCTCAGCCCCGACTGGAAATCGAGCAACACAAGCTGGGTACAATACAGAAATCCTTCGCGAACTACTCACAGAGTGGAAGCTTCGTCTCAACCGGGGACGCCCTGCCAACTGCGCGGAGTCGTTCACGCCATATGTTGCCATTACCGATACGGACACAAAAGAACGTGGTGCGCTACTCAAAATCTGGCCAAGTATTTGCCTCCTTCTCTGCAAATTCCACGTTCGTCAGTGTTGGACGAATAAACGCAAGAGTGTACTTGGACCTTCCACTGGTGGCCAATTCTGGCGCGACCACACCAGCAATCGGTTGCATGTCCTTGAATCAGGGTGCGCTGGTCCTTGTCATTGGTGGATATAACTGTCAACTGAGCCGGGTGTTAGACTAATAGAGAGTGTTGACCACAAGCTAGCGCTCGCCTTAATCAAGTCTGAAAGAACCCATTTCCTGCAGATGGCGGGAAACGAGGAGACGAAGCGAGTTTCGGCAGGAGCGATCCAGTTCATCGACTATCTCGTTGATACTTGGATGCCTGTATCGTTATGGCAAAGCTGGTCATACTGGGGTCGCCTCACGGCTGCCTCGATAATGCACGTTTCTGTTGAGGGCATTGTTCCAACGACAAACCATCTAGAGTCATTCAACTGTGTGCTTAAGCGAAAATACATACCCGAATGGCTACATTCAGGCCATCGACTTCGATTCGACTCACTAATCCACCTCCTTGCCTTCCGAATCCTTCCTGCCATCTTCGCCAACCGTAGAGCCAAGTCAGATTATGCAAAATGGCTGGCACACCGCTTCAGTCGCTTCAGCGAAGGGATCAACCTTGAGCAGGCTCAGAAGGAGCATGCTAATTTGCGTATGCGCTTAGCATGGTGGCCAGTCGACGCTCAGCGGGATTCTCTAGCCGTTGGGATCCTGGAGTCGAGAAGACTGGGTGAATGTAAACGTGAAATGGATAACATTACCATTGCATCATCTTGCCTCTCCTCCGACAACACCGTCATTTATCATGTATCCCTCTCGCGCTTTGGGGCCGGGTCCTGCACCTGTCTAGACTTTCATAACCGAGGAGGAGCCTGTAAACACATGCGAGCTCTGCGGCTTACCATCGACGGCTGGATACAGCAAGGAACAGAGCCACCGTTCCATTACCCAGCAACCCTAACCGAAGCACAACAGCTGGCTAATGCGGTGCCATCAAGTCTTCTACCAACGGCGCATACTTTCGACACAGAGCCGGGCTTGGTCTCTGCCTGGGGCCTTCTACAAATGGCCGCAAATGACCAGACAACACTGGATGATTTGGAGGGAGATGGCGGCAACAGTGATAACGAGTGGGAAGGAGAATGCGTACAACACCCCAATTGCTTCCATGATTATCAACTGATCAATTCACACAGGATGATGAACCTGCGGTTTTCCTTCATGGTGAAGGGCTAGCACATCAGGTACAGACCCGGGTCGAATATCTAGTTCACCGAATCCTTCCAAATGCGCATGGACTTTCGACGCTACTTGACGACACTTCAAGTCCGATTGCGAACACAACAGAAATAGAGGAATTATCAACCACTATCAAGTCTCTTTCAAGACTATTAGACTCGAAAGTGATGCGAGTCCATGCGGCAGCACAACACAACTTTTCCTCCGAAACGGTCATAGGTCTGCCTAACCCACCGTCACTGGTCCCCCAACGGCGCCAGCTGCTGCCACCGTCGCCTGAACAGAAGCAGAAGCGTAAGGTCAGCCGCGGGGTATTTTAGTTATCTTAGATTGCATCGATGCCTCTGCTTTTTATTCCCTCAAAATGATGTTTTATGTTTAAGAAAATTCATTATGCTATTTACATTGACAAAAAGAAAGCAGAACAGAGTACTCTAGTCAAGCTCACATATATGAAAGTCATAGCATTGGCCGACTACGAACTTCGTGCAACCAGGGCACCGAACAAACATCTTGTAAAAGTGTGCAGCCGGAATTCCACCTTCCGTAAGCTCCCAAACGGAGTGTAATCCCCCTCGCGGGTTTTTGTAGTGATGGCCGGGAGAGACTGCCCTCGGCGTAGCAGGTGCAGGCGCTATCGATGGCAAGGGAGCTATATAACGTAGACAAAAGGTAAAGATATAGTTGATGGTGGGAAATCAAGGACTGCGTACCGGAAATGCTTGATGCGGTCGCTTCACGGCGTCGGCGGCGATTTGCCGAGTTTTTAATTCGAGTCCTTGCATCGGAAATAGGGGAGTCTGTACGCGGGATGAGAGGGGTGACGTTTGATGGATGAAGTCGCGACGGGGACTCACTATGGCTACTTTTCCGCTTCACTGGAGTATACCTGGGAGCTGTAAGCCATCATTAGCATTACTACAGGTCGGTCAATGGGATATCAAACTCACATTGCTTTTGGGTATATTCTTTAGTCAAGAAGGCTGCCGACGAGGGCCCATCCTTGAATATGTTCGTAAAGGACACTAGGCCATGTTAGCATATGTCATCGAGTGTGAAACGAAGCAACACCCACTCCAGTACGAGCACCGACGGGCAGTATTCATGCGGCACGACGCTACAACGTGCCCGTTACAGGACTTCGGGGAGTTCTTGATGGTGTACACATTCGCTTCGAGGTCGTGGAAACAGCGAGGCAGGGGAAAGTCGTGAGTGGTCAAGTGGACCCATATGTTGGTTGGATCAACAGGGCATCCTAGAGCATCGATAGGGCTTGAAATAGATAATCAGTAAAATAGAATATGTAGACAAGCGAAGAGCACACTATGGAATGGTCTTGATGGACCCCGATACACTGCAGTATGAGGTGATATTCTTCGAGGCCTTAACGAGCGCTTTTAAGGCATCCCAGCGGGTAACAGAGGCGGGGGAGGGAAGAACAGTGAGATTCCCCGTCGAAAGGGTGGATTGCGGAGGGATGGGAGATGAGAGGTCGGGGAATTGAGAAGGCGGAGGGAGGTCTGGAAACTTATCGAGACTGAAAGGAGGCATGAACATACCATTGGGCTGGAACGGATTGAAATCGTCAGACATAGGCGAAAGTGACGGAATGGAGTCCCGCAAAAATGGACTCACTTTTAAACATCCTCGAGCCCTCCTTCTCTTATTCCGAATGCGTAATCAATTGAATGTGCGGTAGAGATTCGCCATACCGTGTTTCGGAAGGTGTCAGAGGTTCGTTGAAGCCGGCAGATGTGATCGTCGCAAGAGGTCTGGAAGGCCGGGGGCGCGACAGGAAGAAAAGTCTAAGTCCAAAAACGAGTAAGCAGGGAGGGCGCTGGGGCGCGGGAACGAACATGTGACGAGACCCTTAGGAGCCATGTTGTGTCAAAGCAAAATCCATTATTAATTAAATCTAAGAGTTTATTTGGCTCAGAACTGTGGGCAGACTCGTATACCTGCAGTTGGCTGCAGTTGGGGTTCGGGGGTTCAATGAATTTATGAATTAATCTGAGATCTCTTACACCATAATTACATACCAAGCTACATCTACATTAATATAGATATTAGTAATGGGTATTTGGGAGTCCGACAAAAAGGGTGCCTTCGTGCTTTCGTGTTTTCGTGTTTTCGTGTTTTGGTTTGGGTGTTCGGAGATTAGATTGCCATTTTGGTGAATTGGGCGGAGTTGGCGGGGTTATGGCACGTAGAAGACGCGTGGCTCCGCTTCAAGTTCGTCACCGATTCACCTCTCCGGCGGCATGGGAGGTATGCCGTGGTAAGTAGGTATGTATTGAGTGCAAGTTTGGGGGTGCGGGTAGGGGAGAGGGGGCCGGGGTGCGATGATGAGTGAAGCAGGATGGAGGAGGATGGAAGAGGGAGGGAAACTGGTCACATGTCACACGCGGACGTGTCTCCCAGATTGAAATTGTGTGCTAGGAGTGACCAGTATGCGTAGCGCGTAGCGTTCAGTCATCAGCGCCCCGACGCGTCGTAACGCCTAACTGCAGTAATGATTCAACCAAATATCCAGCATCACTTATCCCACAATGACAGAATATTGAATATTCAGGCCTTCAGGACTTGGACTCAGACACCGCAGTACTGCACGAAATCAAATACCACCGCCCCCATAACATACGCAGCATGGAATAATCGTAATCGGTAATCGTAATCGGTAACGGTAAAACTGTAATCATAATTAATCGTCATTTTGACTCCACAACTCGGACTTTCCACAACTCGGCACACGACAAAAAGTCAATACTAATACTAATATACTAATACTAATATACTAATACTGATATGCAACGGTATTTGAAATCGATGCACGTTCGCACAACACAAGACTGCACAAGAGGACTGCGAGACTGCGAGACTGCGCGGTGGCGCGGTGGTGGTGGTGTGAGGGTGCGGTCGAATTCAAACTGGGGTGGTGGCGGCGCCGGCGACAAGTATGGGAGAGCAGGGTGCAGCGGACGCCGGGGGGAGGGGGGCTGGAGGGGGAAACTTGGAGGTGACTCTGATAAGGCGACTAGGAGAGGAGAAAGGAGGAAGGAGGAAGGAGAAAGGAGGAAGGAGAAACGAGAAAGGAGGGGGAGGGGGAGGCTATTCCGAACGCGCACGGACGCGCACGGAAGCTAACATGCATATGTCATATACTGTATACTGTATACTAGTGCTACCTTTATCCTATAGTACACGCTGAGCACAGCACAGCATCGCGAAATCCCGCGCCTCGGAATGGAGGGGAGATAGTATGATACTGATACTTGAGCAATTGGGTGATTGGGTGATTGGAGCTGGGGAAGGACGCTGGCGCCGCCGTTCGACGGCCTCGACGCGTCCAAGCGACCCAGACGCGCCAGGCGCCAGGCGCCATATGTATTATGCAGCATACTACCTCATACTGTATCATAATGCAGACCATGGGATCATGATACGCCGAGCTGCACCGAGTCGATACTCGATCCTCAGGCTGGCGATGGCGATGGCGTTGCTCTCGACGCGTTGAACTCCAACTTTCACGTCATCCGATCCCGATAGCACAATTCATGCACAGAACCTCCAACGTACAGACGAACGTCATGGACGCGCCACGACGTGCTGCGCCCTCTTGCTAGCGCTGTTCGGTTGCTTTCGTTGCTGTGGAGGGCTGGAGGGCTTGGGTGGGAGGCCGCCGGCAGTGCGTAGTGTTCTGGACGTTCTGGACCTCGGGGCGCGTCCCATTCCCTAATCCATAATCCATGATCACTCGATCACCCAATCACCAGTCGTCCCTCTCCTTACGATTAACGATTACGCACGGAAGCTTGTGGACGCGGAGGGACGGGGCTTGCGTGCGTGCCTACACCCTGTGGCTCTCAACATCCTGACGCCACGGCAAAGGACGGGGAGCGGAGAACGAGGAATGAAGAATGAAGAACGGGGGTGGTATCTGGTGTTTTCTGGTGCTATCCACGGTCGCCGCAAGAACCACCGAAATGGAAAACTCCAAAACCAAAACCAGAAAAGGTAGGTACGAGGGTATGAAGTATGCTACACAGCGGAAGGGTTACTAACCGTTACGGTGCTTGCTATACTCGTTATGTCATATGTCATTGGTATTGATATATTGATACGCGTATCCTGGGGCCGCCGCCCCCACCTAGAACCCTCTTTCATCCAACGGAAGCAGAGCCAGAATTGGGGGGCTAGAACCTGAGGCGGAGGCCAATCCGTGCTCGCTTAGCAGGGGGTACTGCTGGATGGCTATCGCACGTAGACCAAGGAAGGGCGCACTCCGCTTGACGTTGGATGGTGACTGTGAGGGTTGGTGCTGAGGTTATGAACAGATGTGATTTGGCGGTGTGGACAGTGGAGACGAGACCGGAGGCACGTAGATGAAGACGAAGAGTTCGGAAGTCCAGAATGGCAGATATGGAATAAATGAAGCATTCCGTGGATGGCGTCGTGCCCATAAAACATGCTTACCACTACCGCCAAAAAAGTGTATTCATTGCACTATGGGCGCTCCAGGCTGTCATCGATTGATCGTCCGGGCATCAATGTATCACGCGAAACTGCAGACGCGTTGTTGATGAACAGCGAGGGACGAGGGTGGATATTGGGGAGGGCGGGACAAGGTGCGACCATATGAGATGTCGTGTTGCAAGGCGTGTCGCATGCATGCATGGACGAGTAGGAAGACGTCGCCCACTACTCAAATGCGCGAACACGATGCCTGCTTGTTTGGACGAAGCACGTACTGGCGTGAATTCTTGAGCTTCCGAGCGCTTTGAACGCGTGGAATGACTGTCCGCAGCCTTGCTGAGCTCTTGAGAGACAACCGAGCAACGTGGAAATCAGCGGGGTGTTAGAACCGTCGGACGCGTTTACTGGTAGCAGTATTTGGCTCACAGGAGCACCCGTGAAAGTATGTATTCCGCATACGCACATGTGGTCAACTGCCCGTCCCCCACCTCAGCTACCCCGGTGAGCTGCCAACGCGCTATCCTCATGACCCATGGTCGATAGTCAAACCGCGGAAATGCAAACACCGACATCCACACGCGTAACGCACGTTCGCAACATGTCTCGAGGATGCCGGATGTACTTTCTCCCCACCCCCTCCCCTCCTCTTCCTAGCCCCTTTCTCCCTCAATCATACATTTCTACACACGTACGCAGACGCGGGAGGGCGGATATCGTCGCAGACACGCGCACACGCAGGCTCAGGCGCAAGCAAAATGAAGTGGGTCACGTATGCGGCATCATAACTCTCGAGCCCGAAGTGCTACGCAGCAGTCAGAGCCCCTTTTACGGGTCATGGATTAGTAGTCGCGCCGAAGTCTACCGGATCGAAAGGTTCGGTACCAAAGGTCGCATATGATGTGCGCGGCTACAGTCAGCTTGCAGCCATTCCGGCGTCCGGAGCAGTCGGAAGATAGTGTGGATGATCGTATGCAGAGAGGTAGGATGGCGGCATGGGGGTATGTGGTATGTGAAGACGGCAGCGGAATCGGCATGTCCCATGAGCGCAAGCAAGGGCGATACAGAGCGTCTTTTGAGGTTGGAAGACGCGGATGCTGAAGCGGCCAATGGCATTATGGCGAATATAGCACGAATGCACCCGAGCACTATCCGTAGTCACGATGGAAAGATATAGAGCCTGAAGGTGAGGTGGACCCTGCATGTGCAAAGCTTCGCCGTCGATCACTATTCTTAGTACATGAGAATGATGGTATGCCGGTTAGCAAGTGTAGCTGAGTGAGATTGTGCAACGATTAACGATCGCTAGCATCGAAGTTGGGTTTGGGGTCCGGCTTGGTTAGGGGATAGAGAGGAGGCTCGGCGTCAAATGCGAGCAGCAATGAAGACGGCACCGGCACCGGCATGACCAACGCTTTGCGGGAGGCGGATAGAGTACTGGTAGCGTACTGGTAGCGCACGGTCGGCGTGTATCCTTGCATCCGAGAAAAATGATCAGACAAGTCATGCAAATGGGAGGGCATATACTTTTATCCATAGTGGGGAAGAAGAAAGGGAAAGTGCGGAGACAGGGGAGATACCGATATGGCAATGACGGATGGGTGGTGAATTCGGGATCGACGCCGTGTAACACTGAGGTAGCTGTGGGGGTTGTGAGGGGTTGTGGGCGCAATGGGGTCCAGTGGAGCGTGGAGACAGCCATGCGAAAGGAAAGTGCTCGCGGCGGAGCACAATCTTGCTTCTTGCTTCTCACAATCTGGTGGAACCACAGAACTGTTGTCTATGTCGGCGGTATACGTAGGAGATCTCCCGATCGCGGGTGATCATGATCATACATACACCGCAATGCTCCAATGCTCCAACCCCCGCGTATTCGATCGCTGATCATTAATCATTAATTATTCCTATACTCAATGCTGGTGAATGGCGGGACCGCACAGCAAAAGAACATACACATCCTGCCTCTTCTCCCGTCGTATCATCGTCGCATCTACCAGACAAAGGGGCTTGCTGAAACAGAAGCGAAAAACACGTCTGAAATAGGGACTGGCAGGGCACACCGAGTTCCATCAGGGAAACCTGCTACCCGTCACCATGGGGCGTCGCGACGCGTCCGCGCGACAATATTGATAACCTTGCCAACTATAAAACTCTAAAAATCAAATCTGTGGTTCGAGGGGTAAGTCAGTTATTAGTGAGCGGTACATACATAATCACATTCATGGCTCACAAATGTGGTGGTGGTGACTGCGCACCAGGTACGAAGGTGTGCTGGGGTAGCTAGATAGCACCCCGCAGGCTACGATCAACCTTAATGGCGCTCTGCAGATTCCGATTCCGAGCAGAAGCCAACCGACCACGGAATATAGTATGTGGTCCATGGAATGGTTGGGTACTGCCTCGTGGGGGTAATTCGAATGAACTGATACCGAAAGAGTTTGACCGCGGTCAAGACAAGTGAAGTGTTCGAGATCCCTCGGCGTATAACAGACCGGCGGGATGAAACATATGTGGTGATGAAGCCCGTTTGAACTGCATAAGAAGGGACGTCGAAGACGAACATAGGAAAGCTTATCCTTCACAGCGTCCCACTGCCCGTTACAGATTAAAGGTCGAGATACACTTGCCTGTCCAATGCGAAGTCATCAGAACAATCAAGTTCTCGTCGCAGATAGCGCAGGAGTGCTATCGAGATCCTAGTATTTCGCAAAGAGTTGGGTTCGATGCGGTGGTCAATAGCAGCCAGTATCAGTGGGATCCTGGTGCGACGACGATCGAAAAGCGACGAGGCGGATACCAGGGAAGGAAAAGGCAAGGTAGCGGCATCGGCATTGGCACCGTGGTAGTTTGCCGACATGACATGGTGAGCATCCTTGTGCTTTCTACGGACGGTAGCATCGAGCGGCGGCCAGCAAGATGGAAGGTCGCATGATGGGGGACGTGGATGGGCAGGGATGGGCAGGGTAGGAGGAATAAGCTTGGGGATAGTTTGAAAGGCAGAGGGAGACGGTCGCTCCTGCCAAGCCTGATGTCCGTGTAGGAAGGGTTTTGAGTTTTTGGCTCCATGACCTTTGTCTGAGATCGACATCGACCGTCAATAGGCAATGAATTCAGATGAAAGTTGGCAATTGTCGGGTGTCAGAAGACTGGACTTCCGGAGGTATATACGATGGCGAGCGTGAGCGGGGATATCGACTTACACTTGGAGTCACATTGTTCGTAGCCGTCTGCATTCAATCATATAGAGCGACCATTGGACTGCAGCAAACGTGGTCACGGATACGATTTGAGAAAGAAAAGTATGTGAGCCAGATGATCCATGTGTCAACGCCAAAGATGAAGGGCTGATAAAAAGATGCCATACCTGTTACCGGTGTCGTGTCTGCTAATCCTTGCGCCTTCGACAGAGTCCTGAAATAGGCCGAAGATTAGAGGTCGCGCCTGCTTCGCGCCCAATCATTCCTGTAGCGTCAATCTCTGCAGGCGTGCAGTCGCCATACGGTAAGCCCATGAAACGATCGTCTGATCACTCGGCTTTGGGAGCTTTATTGAAACGATTGAAACGTACATAGATCCTCAGCCTTCCCGAAAATCCCCAGAGCCAAATCGGATGTCAGACAGTCAGAGTCGGTCACCGTTCATGATAAATTCGCAAGGCCGGCCAACGAAAGTTCGTGTCAGTATGGGTCAGTTAGTTGCCCTACTGACCACAGGATCGACAGAAATCGTTAACGGTTAAATCGAGCAGAGTTCCAAATGCGATGGTGGCGTTGTTGGCATTCAGTCTTTTCTCGATCATGCATGCCCCGTACTGCTATGCTTCCCACGCTCCCAACCACTTGACTTCTTCCAAGGCTGGCTGGGAATTCAGTATGAGCCGGGTAAGCTTGACGATTAGCTATCCTAGAGCACACCTAAACCAATATCTCAGGGTATTTCGTCTGAGAAGGCCATCAAGGGGATTCCCGCGACCGTGATGAACAGGCCGCTAGAAATAATGTGCTATGTACAGCACAGCGACCTTCTTTCTCGGCGACATGTTACAACGCACCGGCGCCTGCAAAAAAACATACAATGGAAGCGGGCTTATTATTGTCCTGCGCGCTAAGTTCTTACATATAAGCCACTGCGATACAACGAATGCCTTGAAGAAGACTTCTTGTACTCCAATTCCTAGTTCCGCAATGGACCCTCTGTCAATAACTGCCGCCATCGTCACATTCATAGACATTGCAAACAGTATTAGAGCTTCCGTGGATAAGGTAAGTACTATTCTTATGCAAAATATCCCTCATGGTTGATTGATCTGCTGTGCAGATTAGCGACAAACGTAGGACCCTCAACGAGCTGACGAGCGACATTGTAATCGAGCTTCTTGAACTTGAAGATGCTGTCAGAACGCCGAGAACGCCTCGAAGACCTCGATGAATCACACCTCGACGCCGAGTTAACCGCCTTGCTTGAAAACCTTCAATTGTGGGTGTTCCGTGTTTACTTTAGCACGACTGAGCGAGTTAATGTCGACCCTCAGGACAGCTAACGACGGTGCTTGAGCGCTGCATGAAAACAATAGGAGCCTCGCAAACATACTCGCCTTCGGTATCTGAAAGTATTCTTAATGGCGTGGATCGAGTATCCCAAAATTGAAGCCGACATAGCTCTCCTAAGGGACCATGTCTCGTCTTTCCACAGACGATTTACTGTGAGCCAACAAATTTGTTATCGTGGCCAGGTACTTCATTCTCATTCTAGAAAATCAATTCCATTCGCATGGAACGAAGGCTTCTGTTTGCCATCGGCGAGAACAGAACGAAGATGATTCAGATGGAGGGGCGTATATCTCGGCACCTCACTGGCTTGCTCAGATTTGGCCTCAACCCGCCTCAGGCAAGTCGCCATTTTGTCACTAAGACCTTTCTGTTGATCCGCCGATCGTGTAGTTCTCGCATGACATGGAAACTCAATCCCTTTGTTGGCGAGTATGCCAGATTGTGGATATCGTCAGCTGTGTATGGGCCAAATGCACGGTCACACTCCAGGATGTCAACAGCACCTCGAGTGTCAAGATCGACTCGCGGCCGTCGAAACTCGATGTTTATCTGAGCGCGATGTGTCTTCCTACGTTCCCTAATGCTAGCTACTTGTGCCAGTTCTTAACGGACACCCTACTCACTTTCCCTACTCTCAACTATTAACCTGAGAGCTTGTAGAAGTAACGAAACATTTGCTATATAGCAGGACAACTACGTAGGGTAGATTCCACTGCACTGCAACTTTGTGCTCGAACATGTGCGAATCACAAACAAATTCCATCGCAGTGTGCTGATACAATTTGACACAGTGACCGCAACAAGCAATTATGGCAATCATGTCCCATATTTCTGTGGGGTTTGCGAATCTCACCTGACAGGTTTCCTAACGTAGGCGGGGGGAGGTAGCGCACAACGAAAATACCATAGAGGAACAACATGGGAGATAATGACAAGATACCCTACTACATCGGATACACACGAATATAGTATAAACATAATGCTAGATGTGCCGTTAGCACGAAGATAGATCGAGGCTGATACAGAAAGTGCATGCGGGGCAGGTATGATGGAGGATGCAGGTATACTTACGTGGTAATGATAGAAACATATGGGAGAGTGAGAGAGCCGATGCAGGGACATAATACAGTAAGAAAGCGATATGCGGGAATGATATGAGAAAGATCGTCGTTCATTTCGTAAAAGTCGTAAAAGAGGGATGTTCTTCTCCCTCTCGCGAGAGAGAGAGACATGCAAGTAGTTTCTTCGATCGTCAACGGATCAAAGGACTCGAATCCTAGGACGGTCCAGCTTGCGCGATTAATTCCTCGACTATTCCTTTGTCGTTTGCAATGTACATCGTAGGTGACTTCGTGATCAGGACATAATCTCCAGGCACTTTCGGATGCTTGTATCTGTGCTGAGGATACTATGTCAGCCTCAGGCTCGGCATAATACTGAGTAGAAAATAGTCATACCTGAACACGACGCTCCGGTTCCTGGCCCTTTGAGGAAGTCCTTGCGCTTTTCGCCAACCGTAGGGGATCCTTCGTAGTCATCATCATGCTAGAGATTCGCTTTGCGACGAGAACGCAGACGAGGGGGTAGAACGCTGGGCCGCATGGACGAGGGGCGCGAGACTGGCAACGGGGCGACGCGGCGTGCGCGAGCGGTAACCTTAACAGGGGCGAGGGGCTGAACAGGGGTAGCCAAAGGATGACCTTCTACGTATCCAGACGACGTGGGGTATGGGTTAGCCGGTTTCGCGGTAGGTGCAACCATAGTAGATGCATCCTCAACCACATATCCCGAGGATGAAGGATATTTGTTCGGTTGATTGCGTCCAGATCGCGAACGCCCTCGTGCAGCAGGACGAGGGAGGCTTGTGCTGATGTTCCCCAGACCTGCCATGCTCGGCTCACCCGAAACTTGTGGAACAGACGGAAAAGCATTTGTCCCGTCAATGCGCCCCGAGTCGTTCGTTGCGTCGTTGACGCCCATGACCATGGTTGTGGCAGACGGTTGACTGCTGGATTGGGTCGTAAAGCACGGCATGTGGAGGGAATGGAGTGGCTACTCCAGAGGGGGAAATCCATTGTAGCAGTTGCTCTATAGTCCGGTGGAGGGAGGTTAGGTTGGAGAAATTCGGACGGGAACTGATACGAGGACAGGTAAACCCATGTTCTTGTAGTCCGGGCAACGCAGACATACGGCCAAGTGTGCTAGTGGCATGAAACCGGCAGGGACTCGGTAGGTAACGGCTGGAACGATGGGTAGTACCTGAGAGGCACTCGGCTCGTCGACGGTCGCAGAGCGCGCGCCGTTCTCGAGATGTACCGCAGAGTCAGTGTCGGCGGCGGCATAGACTTCAGTTGTCTCTGTGGTTGTCGCTGCCTCGGATTCGACGGATAGCTGGAATTCCCCGAGGACTGTAGACGCCTCCTCTTCCGCTTCGTTGGCTGGGAGTATGGACTCGGGGGGTGCTGTGGGACATTTCAGTACCGCTGTGTGGTGACATCCCCAAGTGTCCCGCGGTGCCACATCTATGACAGTGGCAGCGTGGGTGGTGGCAGTGAGGAGCTCGGGGGTGGTAGGTTCGAGTGCTAGGCCTCGGAGGAACGACGCTTCCAGGCCTGCTTCCTCAGTTGGACCCGTAAGATATTCTTGAGATGCCATTAAGTTGCTGTCACCATCCGCCTGGGCACATGTGGTTCTCGTACAGAAGACTGAATTGTGGCGACTGTTTGAAGGGCCATGATACGGATTGTATTTTCGGTGGTGGTTCCAAGTAATAGCCAGTATCCGTCTTGACATCGCCTGAAGAAATTGTATTTTCAACGGGTTCAAGAGCTGAACGGCGCTCGTTGATGTGGTCCAAATCCTGCAGTAACACCAATGGGCTCTCGGTGAGATACTCGAAGGATTCGGTGTTGTTGAATCCATGCATGACATCAAAATCATCGCCAAGAGGAGGTAGATAGTCTGACATCTTCAGGAGCTCTTTGAGGATAGGCAGAATGCAGACGGTGGTTTAATGAGCAGAGTGGACGAACGAGCGCGTCGAGCTAGGGGACCTATAATCGCGGTCACGTGCAGGCCAATATACCATATTGGGACTACTCATCCTGTATGACATAAAGCCGCGTCGAGGTGCAGTGCCTCTTCCAAGCATCAGTCAGTTTCAGCTTTCAATTTGATGTAAGAGAGGCTTACCTACAGACCGCCATCTTTCGATCCATGAATATAGCCCTACAAAACCGTCACTCGAGTTGAACTAGCCATGGATTGGCACCGTTTCATGGGCCTGCTAGCCTTCGAAACTATACGATTCTTCGTCGTAATTCATCAGTGTTGCCTGCTTAAATTGGCATTATGCAGATGATAGCATCAAGAAGCTCTGGGGACCGTCGACGTGTTACCTCGGCGGAGACGCTAGTACTCGGACGTAGAGTCATCTCGTAGCCCGAGTCATCGCCAGCCTTCCTTGTATGGAACCTGTGTAGGCAAAGTTCATTCATTGTTACTCGACAGCGGCGGCCATTCGTCGTTCAAGAAGGGGAATCATTATTGGGTCGAATTTTAGCCTACAGGTTGCAATATCTCGTATATGAAGCGGCGATCCCAGGACGACTGATATCTGGTTCAATATAGGGACTTCTTGACTCAAGTACTCACCACTGAGGCTCTTTAGAGTAGATGATGATGATGGCTGACCGCCCATGATAGACCTTCGCCCACAAACTACGATCGTGACTCAGGTCCCTTGAAGCCTCCAGTGCGAGAGCGCTCTGTCTAGCATAGCCTGAGGGCGATCGCTAATACGAGGTCCACGGTATGAGATCTGTCTTCGCAGTGCCACGGAATAGCCCCTTATGTTGCCGTCAGCGTCCGAGCGCGGCGTACCTTGCAGAAGTCATACAAGTCAAGGTAAGACTGGGCTGGGGACCCCAAAGGCTCAGTTCTGGGTATATTTTATATGAAAATCCCTTGAAAATACTGGGGACCTCGTACCTTCGCCTTCGAGATGACATACTGCGTCAAACGGTGCCACGAGGATGCAAGCCCAAAATTCCGATGCATGCACGAGAGCGATATTAGAGCCTCTCGCCCCGCGCGCGTTTTGAATGTGGTTGGTTAGGCGATGTACATTGTATAAAGCGATGTAGCGGGTTCCGGGACTCGAGGAAGTTCAACACAAGTGCCTTGGGCGCCTAAGCTTCGCCTAGATCACCACCACCACTCACTCAAAACGTTGGAAACTCGGAACTCTAATATTTCAAGGGCATATTCAAATGCCCCTTAGGCTTTCAGTAGTAATAGATCACCCCATAGACTCATACTGGTAGCTCGTCTAACGTTAGTGCCAAGTCAGAGTACACCCTGTTGCAGTGAGTTCCTATTTGACAAAAGTCATGCTTGTTTTCTAACAGGCAAGTAAGCGAATTATTACGGAAGCTCAAGAGGGTCGCACCTCCTCGCTTTCAGCAGCCGTACGCGCTCAGGCCGAGGCAATGGCTCATGCATGTAATCGACCAGTGTTACTCGTGGAAAGCGCGAATGTGCACGGGCATCGATGGCACTAGTTTAGTGACTCTCTTCCTTCATATTCAGTCTCCATCACCCAATCTACATCATCAGCGGACCGTCGATGTTTCGTTGTAGCCAACTTCTGAGGCAATTATCTGCTCATGCACATGCGCTCCGTTAATCTCTCTCTGAACGTCTCATTCCGTGGGTCACTGGCATCATACTTTGTCGATTTATACCTATTTCATCTCATCTCCTCCTTTCCTCCCACTAGGTACGCTAATGATGGAATCGACATGACAGCGATCGTACAACTCAAGTCCGCGTAGGCGAGCCCAAAAGGCTGGCGATGATAGCAGAGGCAAAGTGTATCAGTCATCACAGGGAGAGTGAACTTGGCCACGGCCCCGGTCTACGAGCGCAGTTTACGCACGACACCCGCAACCACCGACCGTTATGTTATTACTGAAGCCGTAATTCGCTTTGGTTGATTGATGTGAATAACTTAATCTGAACTCGATGCCGTAGGTTGGTATACATTATTACGACTTAGCAAGAGATCTGGTTCTTCCTGACCTCCGTCGAGCGATATTGGGGCTTGACTAGGTGTTGGATGAACTTAACGAAAGCTCGGAGACGATGAGGAGCCACTCTCGGTTTAGTCCTTATGTTGCTGGTATCTGCGTAGCAGCTTACAGAGTTCGAACCAAAGATAGCGAAAAGTTAAGTATTTGAATATTACTCCTGATTTGATGCTCATTAACTCCATAGTTTGCACACGCTAGACACAAATTCGCTGAACATGCAAAGCGGTCGCCTCTATGTCGCCTCCAACTAGCCCACAGACTGCTCATACATATCACAGATAAATGGGACCACAGGCGTCAACCTCCGTGGAATTGAGCAGGGTAGAGCTTGAGCTTGTATCAGAGACACAATATATTTCCCACAGGTGCCAATAGTGGAACTTACCTTACTTCCAGGTTGATTGGAAACTTCGGTGCGAAGGGGGAAGCTCGATAACCAGAGTCTTCAACATAGCTAATCATCCTCTTTGGCTGAGCTTCTTAAATTATCCTAAGGGGAAACTCAGCCCCTGCAAGGTCAATGCCAGCCTGTGAACCGATTCAACTGGTAACATGGTGTAGAGGAATAGCATGACCGAAAGTGAACGCAGTACGTACACTAATTGCAATTACTGTTTTTGGAGACTGAATGCAGATGCTGTTGATTTGTTGTGTAACAATGGCGAGGTCTTCCTTATAGACCGTCCGTGGGTGGTCGAAGGAACGCTTCTTGTTCGCCCGGACCCCATCTCATCCTCCAATGGATCCTCTATCAATGACCGCAGCCCTTGTGACGTTCGTAGACATCGCCAATCGGATCAAATCCTGCGTGGATAGGGTAGGGTTGCTCCGTTGTCCGGCCAAGTGGTACCACTCAATGACCCTCAATGGCAGTTTAGCGAAAATCGTCAAACCCTCAAAGATCTAACACGACATATAGTCAACGAGCTTCAGGAACTACGAATACTGTGCCAACGCCAGGAGGAGCTTCACAGCGTGTTACCAATCGGTGACGACCCATTGGTTACGTCCTTGCAGAATTTGCACTCGTGAGTGTGTCACTTTGTCATGCTTCTTTGAAAACACTGAACGTGTACACCAGTGAATTTAAGGCCGTCCTCGAGTGCTGTCTGAAGTTTACGGAGCCCCAGAAGCGTAGTCGCCTCGGATTCATAAAGAAGATGTTGAACGCCTGGCTCAAGAATCCTAAAATCGAAGCCGAGATATCCAGACTCAGGGATCACGTCTCATCTCTTCACAGACAATTCACCGTGAGTAAGCTCATTGATTATCTATACAGCGTACCTGAGTTCTACCTCTAGTTCATCACCTCGATGCGTCTACAGAATATAGAGAAGTGTCTGCTCGTAGATCAGATGGAGAGGCGAACGGGGATGCATCAAATGGACCGCCTCTTTTACCGTCTTTTCATCGATTCATATACATCTGGGGTTAACCCTCCGCCAGTAAGTAGCCATTTCCTGATATTTCTTCGCACTGGTGATTTGCGTAGTTCATGGATGACGCCATGGACGCACAATTCCTTCGTTGGCAAGCGCAGAAGGTCGCAGACCTCCTCAGCTATGTGTGGGCTAAGCGTGCCTTTATCCCTCAAGACCTTGACCGCGTTCTCGATTTCAAGACGGGCCACTGCACGCGGGTGCTTCCACCACCTCCATCGTCATCCGAATTCCCCGAGGCAAGTCGCATGCGTCTAGTCGCCACCGAGGTCTTCCAAACCATTCACCTCCTCGACGCCACGCCCTCCGATATCTCCATGCTGTACGGCGCTAGGCAATTGCTGCGGCTTGACGCGTACCTGTGGGAACTTGGATTGAGCAATCACGCTGCTGTAGTGAACAATTGGACTATCACCATCTACCGTCGCCTTGCATCGCTGCACCGCAAGTTCATACCTTGCGTTTCGCATGCCTTGGGAAACCTTATAGCCTTCGGTTCTGGCACGCCTGAATGGCTGGATATATGCAAATCGACTGTCGTCATGATATGCAAAGACATAGTTGATACACACACGGACGACGTCGGGTCTTTGTGCATCGCCGCTACGATGCACAGATACGCTAGCAAGCTTGCACAGTATGGCCTTCATGAATATGCCATCGAAGTTGAACGGCAATCACTCGCGTTACAGCGGAAAGTCCGGTTGCTTCTGGAACAAAGCGGGGAGTCGCAATCGGGTTCTGAGTCTCAGGAGGAATTTTATTGGGCCACATACCTGGAGGCGATATGCTTGGGGCAACTTGCACAGAGTTTGGCTGCTACCCGTCAACACGCCGATGCCCATATTAGTGGCAATGGAGCAATCGCTTGTACCCAGGCCTTGGTACGCTGGGATCTTTATGGCCAATTGCGAATGAACCAGCTATCTGAGGACGTTCACAACCTCCTCTCCCGAGAATTTGATCCTTCCGCCTCTATCGACGATAGATGCTCCGAGGAATATTACTCGGTGACATCGCACTCGAGGATAGAAGAGGTGAGGGTATGTTATAAAGTATGACTTGCACTAACACAGGTTTAATTTAGTGACTTCGACGTTCACGTTCAGGCCCCTAGCCTTCGAGATAGACATTCGGAAGGCATCTTCACACACTTCCCTCCTGGTTTCTCTAGATAATCTTGATATAAACTATGCTCATGGAACTGGCCTTGCGTCATAATTAATCCCTTCCATGATGTATACTCAAGTATGTTCAATCGGCGCATGAATGATATCGATTGTTAAAGAGATACCCCTCGGCTATACAGACGAATGATCAGAAGTATTCAGCGGACGATCAAGGGACTTACTTTAGCGGACATAGGCGACGTTAGAATGTTCGAAATTTTGGTGGGATAGCATTCGATGATGTCGACTGCGGTACCTGCAATGCTTCGACGCGCTTCTATCTAGGATCCCACATAACACGCTGCAGACCTCGTTGTTCCAACGTGTACTGCACATACGCCTCTCCTTGCGATACCTTCTCACAATGCGTCATACAGACGGCGCTCCTGTTCCCTCTGATCCTTCTCCAATCTGGATCCAGGGACCGAGAACAAGAACGAACGCCAGCACGTGTAGGAACGTCAGTATGCGGTACAGCACATCAAAGCACATTCCAGAACCAAAGGATAATTCGCCTGTCCACCCGCAATCTCTCCTCGGCAGCGCAGATAGGGAGTGCGTCAGACACATGCCGAACCACTTTCTTACGGCGTTGAAGTCTGCCTATCGAAGGTCCTGGATCGGAGAATGCATGTAGCACCCGATGATTGGAAGCGTATCGGTTCCTTAGTCGACGTCACAACCGACAGCGCGCGTGCAGGCCGGCGGAAGAAAGAGAGCCGTTTCACTGTCTGGGAACACGACGATCGGTTAAGATGTGGCGAATACAAGGGATGAGGAAAATTGTGGTTGCTTCATGGGCGTACGATAATGAGGGATCCTTGTTTTCGGTATCGGTATGACATCTTTCCAGAATTGTCGAAGTTCGAAAGCGAGAAGGATCTAGCATGAGCAAAAGCAGCATGTTGGACTTACAGGTCAAGAAGGAACCGTCGACCCGAAAACCATTGACCTAAGAATACAATCAAATAGCACTAAACAATACTGAATGTTCGAACATCTTCCGCTTTCGCTTCCAAGGCGAAGCTACCGTCCATAATCCCATGGACGTAGCAGTCACCTACGAGTTCCCAAACCTTTTCCCCATCTCCGTTCCCACCCTTCGGCCGGAGGACGAAAGGCGTCTGACCGCCTCGAAGAATGCATATAATATCCCCTGGCTTTGCATGTACAGGGGCCAACCCCATCATGCCATGCTTCGTCATAACGAAAGCACGATTCGATATTGTCGATACGGCCGTAGACAAAAATCTCCCACGCATGAAGTATTTCGCGGCGAGGTGGGCGTTGGCGAATCGACTATTTGCTGTAGTTTCGGCGGTGGTGGGGTGCAGCAAGAGTCGATACGCTTCACCCATGGCGGCAGAAGGCTCTACGATACTATTGCCAGAATTGAAACGGTCCATGATAAGAGTACGCCAGAACGCGTCCTCGGGCTGCCGAAAGGCGGCTAGTCTGTTCTCGGTGGACGTTGATGGTTGGGGCTTGGGGAAAGACGAAACGATGCCTTCCCATCGATGGAGGAGGTCCATCAGTCTTATTCCTCCAAATGTACTCCGTAGCTTCCTCTCCATCCATATCCGATCCTCGCTGGAGAACAAACCGAAATCCGGGGCCGGGTCTGATATCGCGATCTCGTCGAATACTAGTCCATCGAGATAGATGACATCGAGGTTAGAGGACAACGATGGTACTGGGCCATGCTTTTCCAGTCGGTTGCCAAATTTGAAGTAGCTAAGAAGCCCTAAATTACCGTACCACGCCAAATGCCACAGTGAGGTGAAGTTGTGGATGAGAGGCCGACCTTGCTTGAAGAGGAAAAAGTGAACAGGAAGGAAGTAGAGGGCTTGTTTCCCTAGCCAGGATGAGACGTCGGCCAAACCATTTGGCTGTTGCGACCTAGAGAGGGCAGAAGGTGATATCAGGTGTTGCTAGTGGTATGCAAAGGCGAATAGAGTTGATATTCTTACACTTTACGCGTCTTGCTAGGTGTAAGGCGCGCCCACGCGGTAAACCCCCCGTCGGCTTTGAAGCCATTCTGTGTCATATTTGGTCCCGCTGGGCGGGGCTCAGAGGGATCGATGACCCAAGAGGGCAGCCCTTCAACAACCCTCGTACCAAGCTGCGCATAGTTCAGCACGCTCAGCGTCCTATCCCGGCGCATAACCTGCGCAGACACCTCCTTGAACACCTCCGAATCCTTCTTCTCGGGCGTATAGTCCGGTATGATCGCATCTTTATCTTCGTCGCCTATAAGACCCAGTAAGGCGTACACTTTATCGCGCGGGAGGCTAGATTCAAACGCTTGGGTCATATACAGCCAGTTCCCGATGCCCATGTAGCCGACGCTGGCCTTCTTCGCGTCGTCCACCGCTTGAAGACCTGTTACGATCGTGCCGACCAAGGGCACATAGGAAAGTACATGCTGCACACGCGACGGACCCCGCTTCACCTCCTGGTCGCGCGCCCACGGCTCGAGCAGCATGTAAAACGGATTCCCAGGCGGGACAAAGTACCACCGCGGGAAGTCGTACCCGCGCAGCTGGCCGGAGCGCGCACGCGCACGCAGCCTCTGCTCCTTCGCCACAAGCTCTCGGAACTGCTCCACCCCCACTTCCTTCTCCCCGCACCGCACCACCACGTTCTTCGACATGAACAGCTCCTGCACGATCCACATGCGCCCCCACCACGAGCGCGCGAACAGCGCCTGCATCGCGCGCCAGGGCGTGGTGATGTCGCTTAGTTGCAGTTTGGGACCGTCGACATCCAGCTTGTGCGAATCACGCACGAAGTCCATGGCGGTGTCGCTGTCGTCCTCTGCGGGCCCGAGCCAGACGCATGTCGTGTGCGCCTGCGAGTATATGTCCTTCATCCTGGCTACCTGATCGGCCTTCTCGATGGGATCCTGCTGGTTGATGCACAGCGCGTCAACCCACAGCACCTTCTCCTCCTCGTCATGCCGCAGGCTCTGCAGTGCGCTGCCTAGATTATGCTTGATGGAGAAGGGGACACCGTTCACGTCGATGAGAGCATCCCTCCGGAAAAGCGTCCACCACAGGCCACGCAAGTACTGGAAAATACCGCGAAACGACCACAAAGATGTGCTCCGCCGGATCGGCTCGCCCCAGGTGTACGACAGCGCTGTGAACTGCGGTTTGTCATCTAGGGATGTAACGCGGAGCGTGCACCGGAGAGTTGATGATCGTCGTCCGGGATGAAGTGAGAGCAGACGGATTTGATTACGAGTCCTGTCAAGCGGGACTTGAGAGTACAAAGCCTCAGAGGCTCGAGGCGGTGGCGACGTAAACTGATGTGATTTATATGTTGGGTAGAGGGTAGCCGTCGCCCCCGTCGCAATTGCGAGCAGCGAGACCAATGCACGACCCGACATGTCAGATTATCGACTCATACATAACCTCGATTAGAGCGCTGGTTTACGCACCTACCTGCACGCAGACCACCAACTAAAAGCCCCGAAATGCCTCGAGGTAGCTTTGGACCTACCTTAACTCGTTCAATAAATATTTGTGAAATGCGAGGTTATACAAAACAGTCTAAGGACAAGGAGGGGGTTGCGCTGTACGAGATGGAAAACAAGGACATTCAAAACATTGCGATGATGAGGTATAACGATAGAAATCAAGTTCCAAATATAAAAACTGACACTCAGATGCGCGCCGCGACCGACCGCTTCTTACCCCGCTCCCTCTCCGCCTCCCTCGCCTTCGTCCGCTGCTGCCTGAGATTCAACATCATCTCCTTCGCAACAGGGGACAACTCCGACGACGACGCGGGCGACGGTGCCATCCCTGGCGGGGGCCTGAACATACTCGGCGTCACAGCAGTCCTCCACAACGACGACCGCCCCGCCGAGTGCGTGCGCATCGGCGTGAACGGCAGCGGCGCGATGGCCGTCAACCCATCGCCCGACCCCAGCGACGCATTCTCCTTCTCAAACTGCGACGCTATCGCCTGGCTCAGCAGGTCGCGGCTCCCCTCGCTTCGCGATGGCCGGACAGGGCGCTTGTCAATAACGGGTTTCACATTCTCTGTGTCCTTCTGCTCAAAGGAAACATCGACGACGGAGATTTGGGAGGAGGTGCGGCTGCCTGCGCGTTTGTGACGCGAGGGTATTGCGGTGTAGCTGTCTCGAGCGGTGGGTTTGGTTGGCTGGTTGGCAATGGAACTGGAGGTCGAGTTTGATCGTTCTACAAGACGTGGTCTAGGAGGGGGGCGGGGATGGCTTGTCCTGCGCCGCGAACTAGGTGCCCTGGGCCCTCTGGGTATGCGGACTCCAGAACCAACCAAAGGGTTTTCACATGGAGTAGGGGCGGTGACAATCACTTTCGTGGGTCCGTTCATGATGACCTTGACTTTGTTGAACGGTGTGGCTTTCACGCCCAGGCGCGTATCGTCGCCATGAGCTTCTTGATTTTCTCGTTCGTTCACAACCGGAATGTGCGATGCAGGAATAGATGCAGAAGAACGTTTGGATGGCGTGCGGGGTATGAATGCTGACTGCAGAGTGGATGTGGAGACGTGAATGAATGATGAACGGGTATCCGTGTTGGGGGGTATATTATGCGAGTCCGTCGAGGGGGCGATGGAATCCGCGTCGAAGGATGTATCCTCAGAAAAGTGCGACTTGGCGATCTCGGGATTGCAGCCCTCATCAGAAGGCGAGCTGAAGGCGCTCGGAGGCTCGGGCAGCGATCGCTCGTTCGTGTCGTGGTCGTATCGTTTATTGGTCAAGAAGCGGAAGATCTGCGACGCGCGCTGCGGCGTTGCAGGATCAGGTGCCTGGTACGGTGATTTATTTATTGTCTGTGAGTGCTCGTCTAGTAGGAGCGAATGGTCCGCGGCACTGCTCAGCTCGACTTCGAGCGAGGAGATGCCGGGGCCGTCGAATGTGGTGATAGAAAGATCGTGATCTGTAGCGAATGACTGTTCGTGTGCGTTTGTGAAATGAGCGTCGGGGTCGTCGGGCGTGCGTAAACCGTACGAAGATGATGCTGACGAGATACTTTCCGTCTCCCTACTGGCAATCAGTAAACTCATCCTTGAATAAGTAGCACAAGGAGAAACACACCCTAGGAAGCGTTCCGCCCACGATATATCGCCCTCAACAGTGCTGAAGTCGGTGTTCCTGTTAGCAGAGGTAGGCGGTGGGTTACCAAGCAGCTGCCTCAGCGTTGACCCGCTGCGCTTCGTCTGCTGTCGTCCACCAGGGGGCGAGTTGGAAAACGCCTCATCTGGCAACCTGCCATGATCGTCATATAAATCGATCAGGCTCGCGACAGAGGGGTCCCTCCTGAGTCCAAGAAGATGCGCATCAGTGTCGGTTGGTGTCGGTGTCGCTGGTGGGGAAGGCGTGTCGTCGAACCCGCGGTTGGCATCGGGAAACTCGGTGGCAGCGTGCTGCTTCCGCCGGTGAATGGTCACTGTGTAGGTCCCGCGCTGGCTCAGTGTCGAGCTAGCGATGCTGGCGGTAGATGCTCCGGGAGTCTGGAGGACTTCGTTTATCGGGTGCGCTTCAAAGGGCGTCACGAGTGTTCAGGACGTTTTAAGATTCACTTACGCAGAGGGTCCAAGGATGCACGGTTGCGCTCGGAAGATAGAGCGTATCTAGACGACGAAGAGCGGAGAAGACGGTTCACGGCGTCCTCCTGGTCTTCTTCGATGGCCTCGAGATGGCGCGACGGAGTCCTTGAAGATGGTAACGGCGTTGGGTTGCTGATGGTGGGTTTGCTTTTCTTGTTCTTCTTGCTTCCGACGGAGAAGAGGCGCTTCATGAAACCCATTTCAATCCGTTATTCGTGAATAGCGTCGTAGGTCGTCGTAGTCGTCGTCGCGGTAGAAACCTGAATTTGAGTAGTTAGTGGTGTTCCTTGAGTCGCTGGCTGAGCGACCAGCTTTGAACTTGGACCAAATACAGACAAACGAACGCGTCGTCACGTGAGGAAGGGGAGTGATCATGATTTCTGTGAAACTGGCGACATAACTCCAGGAGCTCAGTCCTCTCTCCTGGACGTTTGAATCATGGACGCGGAGTCGAGGTTGGTAGAAAACAATGGAAGCACTGCAAGAGATTTCTGCATGCTCGAACGGAACATTCTCTCCCATCTCAAGCTCGCCCTCCTTCTCTCCTTGTTATCTTCGTCAATGCTCCTCCATGCGCGCCTGGTCCCAGATCCCACCGACGAGGGGCCGAGCCCTACAGGGGACTCGAAAGCTGTTGGCATAGGCTCAGTGCACCTCGCTGCTGCCGTGGCGGTCATTGGCGCTGGCTGTTGGGAATTCCACAGCGGGATTAGGGATCTACGCGACATGAGAGCTTTCCTTGTGGCAACCAAGTGCGTTTTCCTAAACCATAGATGGCACGATCCCTCTTCTGACGATGCTTGAGGGTTGTAGACCCCATCTCGCCGTCATGAGTGTCATAGCCGCTATTGTATTCACGACCTGCGTGATACTTTTGGTGGACGAAAACGAGTAGGGCACTGCTGGGACGGGATTAACTTGCGTGTCTAGCGTGGAAATGGTAGCACCCGGGATGTTGGGCGTTCTCCCTCCTTCCGACAGACAAAGACGCCTCTCATCGATATCACATCACCGAGGGCTATTGCACACTTTGTCCGCCTTGAAGCCCCGCCTCCTAGACGCGCAAGAGAAGTCCCTAAGGCCTCTCGAGCGAGATTTTCAAATTCACGCGGCGCAACGACCGCAACGATGTCGAATGACGATCATGGCTTGTATTATCAAATTCGAATATTCACGACTCGACCCTCCTCCCCATCTACCATTCTTCGTTCCTTGTTACCACTCATTCGCTTCCTTACATCGCCTTTGGTGTGCCCGCTGTGCCCTTACGAAGCATCTGCATCTGTATCTATAATATATACACCTCTACCAGCATCGTTGCGCCCTTCTTCGCCTGTCTCTTCTTCGCTGCGAGAACGCCAAGTTTTCGTTACAGTTCAAACTTTGGGACGCGATATGATGATCATGCAATCATACCGTCTGCATATTAAGCAGTGTGCAGCGGCCCCCCGTCCCCATTGCCCAAGAGCGTTGACCACCCACAAAAGTGAGTACTTCGACAGAATGAATCATTGGGAATTAGACAGCGCTCCCTGTGTCATTCCGCTGCTCAACAACGACCCTCCGCGATCTCTCTAGCGTCATTGTGAGGATGCTTGAGGATGTTACGTGCTCAACAGGTGGCTACGTGGTATAGACACTCCTGAAAGGTCCTCGTGGCTTCGCCGACGTTTCAAATCTATCAACTCGTTTGGGATAACGAAGCGTGTATTCGTTGTCGCCAAAGGATCTCTCGTTCGGCGGCTGGCCCACGGCCCGGGAACGGATGGAACCCGGTAGTGGAACGCAGACGAACTCCTGAGACAGGAGAACCCCTAACAGGGGCCGAACTCAAGCCGTCCAAGGCGAAGTATGTAAGTACGTAGATGTAGGAAATCTAAGTAGTAGGTGGAATCGATCGTAATGTACGTTTGTAGAAAGGAATTATATCGATGAGAAAGAAGGGTAAGCGATATGGGTGGGGGAAAACAAGTGAACCGCTCGAGTTGCTATCGAGCGTGAACGTAAGAAGATGCGGAGATAGGTAGAAATAGAATAGTATATACCTATCGAGCGTGAACGTAAGAAGATGAGAAGTGGGAACGGGAGAAGGTGCTATATATACGTGCGCCTGAAGACAAAGGCGCATATGCTGAAAGGGAGAAACAGGGGAACAGGGGTCTCACGTGCACTCATAGATAGACCGTGGATAAATTCCATCTATCCTCACATCTATCAACTCGTTTGGGATAACGAAGCGTGTATTCGTTGTCGCCAAAGGATCTCTCGTTCGGCGGCTGGCCCACGGCCCGGGAACGGATGGAACCCGGTAGTGGAACACAGACGAACTCCTGAGACAGGAGAACCCCTAACAGGGGCCGAACTCAAGCCAAGGAAGGTGCGAAAGGAAGAACCGGAGGTGCGAAAGGAAGAACCGGAGGTGCGAAAGGAAGAACCGGAGGTTCGAAAGGTGGAGCATGAGTGTCGGCCATATGGAGACGTGAGGAAAGGTTGAGGATGCGATCTTTAGGAGTATCGATGTAAAGGCGGTATGCATCGCTGCGCCAGCGACCTAGTTGTTGGATTTCGTGGTCGAGGAATCCCACGGCTGCGGCAGCGGAGGCGGCGCCGCGACGAAAGCTGTGGCCAGAGTAACCTTGCGGTTGAAGTCCAGCATGAAGTAGCGCGAGTCGAAGGCGAGTGATGAAGCACGAGCGAGTAAGTGGGGAGTGATCTGAAGTCATGAACAGGGGGGAATTAAGGGGGCGTGGATCGATAGAAATTAAATGAAGTAAAGCGGCGACGGGGCAAGTGGAAGGGGAATTGGGAGCAGAAGCTATGTAAATAGTGACTCCTTTTCTAAAGGGGTCTGTTTTGGAGGCAGGAAGGGTTAAGATAACATGATCTGGCTGAGTCGAAGAAGGCATAAAACGAATAGAGGAACGAGAAACGTGGATATTAGGATCGAAAGAATTAGGTTTATCAATAGTAAATTCCCCACAACGAAGGAAACCCGTGTAAGCGAGTTTCGCTGCCGTTATGAAGACTATGTCATTGAACGAGGTGTAAGGGAGGGAAGTAAGTTTAAATAAAATGGGGAAAGTTATAGGTAATTTGGGATTGCGCTCGCGCTCACCGTGGTACCGCTTAATGCCCCTGATGAGGCGTTGCACGATAGGGGACTCGCAAACGGCGAAAGGGGCGTCCGCCTCGAGGTGGAGGGAGCGAACGGCGGTGAGGTAGGATTTAATCGTCTTTGGTTGAAGACGACGTGTCCCGAGGTGGGCGATCCACTCCATGATGCTGCGTTGGGTAGCTGGGATGCAGGAGCCGTTGCTGTTGACGAGAGCTGGGCGTTCCCGAACGAATTCGAGGAACGATCTTTGACCAACGCCGTAAGAGGACCTGGTGCTGGACGCGAGACCGTACCAGAGATAGAACGCGACGAGTCGTGAGTGCTGAGGGTTTGTTTGATACCAAGAGTCCGGGGGTTGACCGAGGATGGCTGCGCGTCCAGATTGGGGGCGAGCGAGAACAACCGGGCGTATTGGAACCGAGAGGCAGCGTCAGCAAGAGCATTATTGGAGGAAGATAACCAAGAAGAAGAAAAATGAAATTCCATAGCGGCGGCAAGCATGAGTATAAGTTGCAGCAGCCTGACAAGGTGAGGGGAGCGGTTGGTGTGGTCGGATAGCGCGGCGACGACCGCCTGATTGTCGACGTGGAAGTGGACATGGGAATGCTGCCAGAGGTGGCCCCACCGCAGAATCGCCTGAAGGATGGCGTATAATTCTTTGAATTGTATGTCGCGCTTGGAGCCCCTGAAACGGCGCGGGACTCTGGTGCTGAACCAGTGGTTGTTGAAGACACCCCCTAACCCCTTTGTGCCGCTGGCGTCGGTGAATACATGATGCTGAATAGAAGGGGCGTCAATGAGGGTTACGCCGTTCCAGGACGACACGTAGGTGGACCACCACCGTAAGTCGCAACGAGCGTACCGCGGGATGTGACGACGAGAGTGGGGGGTGGTGAATGTTGTTGAGAACTGAATTAAACGGCGCAAGAATGCGCGGGAGTAAGGGATGACCTGCGACGCGAAATGGAGGAATCCAGTGAGCTCTTGAAGCTCGTGGAGGTTGCAGGTGGTCTTAGTCGACCAGGGGTCGAGGAGTTCCTTGAGATAAGCGAGTTTATCACTTGGGAGTCGAGCTTCCATGGCATCGGTATCGAGCTCGATCCCAAGGAACTCCAGGTGAGTGGTAGGCCATACCGTTTTCTCTGGCTGGAACGTAAGGCCCAACGAATTCCCTAGAGCTTGCATCCAGGCGACTGCGTCGTTCGCGAGAGCTAGCGGGGTGTCAGGGGCGAAGATAGGGAGGAAATCGTCGAGATAGTGTTTTAGCTCGGCGGGGATGTGACGTTGGATTATCCAGTGGAGTCCTTCGGCGAACAGGTTAAATATGTACGGCGCAGATTTGAGCCCAAATATCAGGACGAGATATTCGTAGAAAGCCCCGTCCCAAAAGCAGCCGATGAGATGGTAATCTGCGGCGCGTAGTGGGATGTGCCGGAAAGCATCCTTGAGGTCAAGCTTGGCTAATAATGAACCGCGCCCCAGACGTCGGATAGTAATGATGGCTTGGGAGATCGCTTCGTAGATGATGTGTCCTTCGCTGTCTGGGATGCCGTCGTTGACGGAGTCGCCAGGCGGCCAGGATAAGTGGTTGATGACCCTGAATTTATTGGGGAATCGTTTGCGTGTAACGGTCCCCAAGGGGGAGGCACGAAACGCGGGGTGAGGAGGTGAGCTGCAGGGGCCGTTTATCCTGCCGTTGTTGCGAAGGACGTCCATGTCCTTGTTGATAACATCGGGATGTTCCACAGCCGTTTTGAGGTTTCGACACGATTGAGGCTTGTCGTCGCCAGCAAATCCGATGGCAGCACTGTATTGTATTATGTGTAGTAACGCCAGTACATACTCGGAGTCAGGGTAATCGGCTAAGTAATGGGCCCATTGTGAATAGACTAAGGTCGATTTAACGGGTGGTTCTGTAAGGGGACACTCCTATTTTCCCCTATTCCCCTGTCCATTTCCCTTTCCCCTCGTCCCCTCCCTCTCCCCTCTTTCCACGGACTCTTATTTACACCCCCTTTCGTTCCATCATTCATTCCATCCTTTCCACCCCACTCCCTCGCCTTCCAAAGCGTTCCGATGACTCCGAAGCGTTCCCGCAGTCCGGATTCACTCCGGACTCGCGTGCACGTCTCTGGACTCGTCGGGACAACTTCCCCTCACTTCTCCCACCGTTTCCCTTCCTATTCCCACTTCCCCAGGTCGCTGGCACGACTCCCGCATATTCCCCTCTACTTATTATCACATGCTCCTGCTCGTACCTTGTGATATTCATCGGACTTGTGGCGGGTGTACTATACAGTTCTTTCATTCTTCTCCCACGCTTCTACAGTATATACTTCGCATCCTAGCATGGAGGATCCTTATCTTGTTCTCTTTGGATTCTCCCTCTGCTAGGTGTGTATTCTCTCATGTATTGTAGGTAGCATTATTCATATCTTTGGATTCTCCCTCTGCTAGGCCTGCGCTGTGCGGCCATCTTGAGGTTGCCCTTACAGCAGAACAAGATCCCCCATCCTGGCACTAGAGCCCTACGGAAAACGTCCCGCGTCATCCCGGACTCGTTCCCGACGTCTTTCCGGTTTTGCGGACATTCCGGACGCTCTCCTGCTACTCCCACCCACCTCTGAGGACCCAAGGAACTCCATCCCTCGCTCCCCTGACGACTCCGAAATGACGGGCGCCTCCGGCCAGATCCCGTCATTCGAGCCAGTCGCTCCAGGATCGGACTCCGAGACTTTGCGGACCTTGTGGGCTCAGACGTACGAGCACGAAACCCAAATCAGCACCATCCATGACGCCCTAGCTCGAATTGAATCACTCCTTGCTACACCCCGACCCCCTACGCCCAAAACGACTCCGGACCCCGAACCGGAAGGCACAGCAGCCTCCCAACACGCCCCGGGTCGACACAATACCACTCCGCGGTCCCGTCTGAAGCCCGCCTCTCCCCCAATCTTCGACGGAAACCGCAAGGATGGTCGCGCATTCTTCAACGCTTGCACCATCTACTTCCAGCTCTGTCCGGACCACTTCCCGAACGAGCAAGCCAAAATCCTCTGGTGTCTCTCCTTCTTCCAGAAGGACCGAGCCAAGGAATATGCGGACATGGTTCTCCGGAGCACCCGGGATCCTTACTTCAAAACCTGGAGTGACTTCGCTTCGGAATTCCGGACTCGCTTCCTTCCGGATCGGGAACGCGAGTCTGCCATGCTCAAGCTGGAGTCCACCCGCTACCACCAAGGACGCCGGACCTTCCAGGAATACCTCGACGAGTTCCAGGACCTCATTGACCAGTCCGGATACACCGAGGGCTCCAACATCACGATGAAGTTCCGACGCGGGCTCGACTCCGTCATCCAGAGCCGTGTCGCGGAGTCCGCGGACTGCCCCAGCGAAGAAGACTTCGAAGGATGGTACAGCGCTGCGCAACGGGTTGCAGACAATCGTGCTGCCAACCAGTCCTTCCACTTCAGCCAGCATTCCGCTCACTCCGGACCTTCTCCCCGACCTGCTACGAACTCCGGAATCGCTCGGAACCCCGGAGGGATACTTCCTGCACCTCGGACCCAGCTCCCGCCTCTCCAACCCCGTTTCCAACCCCTGCCTCCTCCAAAGGCTCTCTCACCCGGCGTCCCAATGGACGTTGACCACACCCGCTCTCGGCCCCCTGCCCCTCAGTCGTGCTACCGATGCGGCAAACCCGGCCACATGGCCCGCGAGTGCCCGCTGCGGTTTGATGTCCGGTTCATGACAACCGAGGAGCGGATGTCCGCTATCGAGGATCTCTTGACCGCGGCCGACATTGTAGAAAGTACTGGGACTCCGGGAGGAATAGACGACGAGGGAACGGCCCCGGTTGAGGAATCTGACACGGCGGATTTTCCCCGGACCAACGAGTGATCCGTGCGGCCTCGTTGGTGAACAACCGATTTGCTTGTCTTAACGTAGATGAAATACACGATGATCATTCCGACCTTTCCAATGATTCGTCCGACGTGAAGCAAGCAACTCCGGTTGCAATCCGCACACTCCGAAGGTTTCGCCCGCAGTGGGAACGGCGGCTACCCAGTAGCTATAAGATTTCTGCCTTGCCCGGCAAGCTTTCGTTAGACATACCCGTTGAAGTGCTGAGCACGGATACACAACACCGATGCACCCTGCAGGCCCTGGTGGACTGCGGAGCCACCGGAGTCTTCATGCATCCGCGGTTCGCAGATGCCCATGGTTTCACCCGTCGCAAGCTTTCTGCTCCGATCCCAGTCTTCAATGTCGACGGTTCGCCAAACGAAAACGGATCCATCTCCGAAGTCGTGGACCTCGTACTCCGGTTCAAGGACCACACGGAACGGATGCTTTTCGCCGTTACAAACATCGGACGCCAGGACGTCATCCTCGGATACACATGGCTCCGGAAGCACAACCCCGAGATTGACTGGCAAACGAAGGAGGTGACCATGAGCCGCTGCCCATCCGGGTGCGATACCTGTCGCAAGGAGTTCCGCCATGACAAGCTGACCAGACGCAAGGAGTCCGTGCGACTCCGGGAGTGTCGTACGGGTCCGATGCCAATGGTCGAGGAACTCCACTCGGTTGACCCTCCGAAGCTCCTGGATTGCGACGATGACGATGAGGATGATGAGGGTGCAACTCCGGACGACGATAGTCTTGAGAAGGGTGACCGTATCTTTGCGGCCACTCCTCCTCCAACTCCGGAATACCTTCGGAGTCTTCGGGAAGAACACATCAGAGCCACGGAAACTGTCTCGCAACGCCTGGCATTGGCTTTCCAGCGCAACAAGGCTCCAGACCCTCGCCACAGCGCAATTCCGGACTTCCTTCAGGAATTCGAGGATGTCTTCGCCAAGGAAGCCTTCGACGAGCTACCTATGCCCCGTCCATGGGATCATGCGATTGAACTGGTGCCCGGAGCGGAGCCTGTCAACACCAAGTGCTACCCGCTGTCCCCGGCGGAGCAGAAGCAGCTGGATGAGTTTTTGGAAGAAAACCTCCGGACTGGTCGCATCCGCCCCAGCAAGTCGCCCATGGCTGCTCCAGTATTCTTTGTCAAGAAGAAGGACGGATCGCTCCGCTTGGTTCAGGACTACCGGAAACTCAATGCGATGACTGTCAAGAATCGGTACCCGCTTCCGCTCATTTCCGACTTGGTGGACAAACTCCGGAACGCCCACTACTTCTCCAAGCTCGACGTCCGGTGGGGTTTCAACAACGTCCGGATAAAAGAAGGTGATGAGTGGAAGGCCGCGTTCCGGACTACCCGCGGACTCTTTGAACCCTTGGTGATGTTCTTCGGACTGACGAACAGCCCGTCCACCTTCCAGACCATGATGAACGACCTGTTCCGGGAGCTCATTACGGAAGGTGTGGTCATTATCTATCTGGATGACATTCTGATCTACACCAAGACGCGCGAGGAGCACCGTCAGGTTCTCAAACGAGTCCTGGAGATCCTACAGCGGAATAAGCTATTCCTCCGGGCGGACAAGTGCGACTTCGAACAAACCAAGGTGGAGTATCTCGGAGTCGTCATCTCCGAGGGTAAGATTGAGATGGACCCCGTCAAGGTCTCCGGAGTCCGCGACTGGCCAACGCCCCGTAACCGGACTGAACTCCAATCGTTCCTCGGGTTCGTCAACTTCTACCGCCGCTTCGTCAAGGACTACTCGCACATAGCTCGGCCTCTCTTCGACCTCACTTGCGCCAAAGAATGGCAGTGGAATGACTCCGCTCAGTCCGCCTTCCTCCGGATCAAGGAACTCATCACTTCGGAACCAGTCCTAGTGTTTCCGAAGGAGGACAGGCCTTACCGCGTCGAAGCGGACTCGTCCGACTACGCTACAGGCGCGGTCCTCTCTCAGCTCAACCCGGATGATGGTAAATGGCACCCTGTCGCGTTCTACTCTAAAAGTCTACAGCCTGCGGAGCGGAACTACGAAATACACGACAAGGAGATGCTTTCAATCATCTGGGCTCTCGAAGAGTGGCGGCACTACCTGGAAGGCGCGGAGACTCCGTTTGAGATCTGGACTGACCACAAAAACCTGGAGTACTTCATCAAGGCCCAGAAGCTCAACCGTCGCCAAGCCCGCTGGTCCCTCTACCTTTCCCGCTTTGATTTCACACTCCTGCATCGACCCGGACGCACTATGGGTAAGCCTGACGCTCTCTCGCGACGCTCGGATCACTCGGACGGTAAGGATGATAACAAGGATGTGGTTTTACTTAAACCGTCCTACTTTGCCGTTCGTGCCACGGGTGTCACTCTTGAAGGGGAGGAGAAGGATATCCTCACGGCTATCCGGACTGGAGTGCGGAACGCGAAGTTCGAGGATGCAGTGGCTAAGGCAGCGGAGGAGTTGAAGAAGGCGCAGGGCAGTCGCAAGACAGTTCGGAGTGCGGAATGGTCTCAATCGGACAGACTCCTGATGTTCCGGGGTAAGATCTACGTTCCGGACGTTCCGGACTTGCGTCGGACCATTGTAGCCCAGCACCACGATACCAAGGTCGCGGGACACGCAGGCAGGTGGAAGACTCTGGAACTCGTCTCACGCAGCTACTGGTGGCCCAACATGTCCCGCTACATCGGATCCTACACCCGACACTGCGATCTCTGCCTCCGGACGAAAGCCCAAAGGCATCCGCCCATGGGTGAGCTCCATCCGCTTCCCATTCCGGACGAACGCTGGGATCGCCTGAATGTGGACTTCATTGTGGAGCTTCCGGAGTCCGACGGGTTCGACGCTGTTATGAATGTGGTTGACTCCGTAAGCAAACGCGCCCACTTCATCCCGACTCACACCACAGTGTCCGCCCTCGGCTCCGCCAACCTGTACCTGCAAAACGTCTGGAAGCTGCACGGACTCCCTCGCTCCGTCGTTTCCGACCGTGGGCCGCAGTTTGTTGCAGAGTTCACCCGGGAAGTCTACCGGATGCTTGGGATCAAGCTGGCTGCTTCCACTGCGTACCACCCTCAGTCCGACGGACAGACGGAGCGGACTAACCAAGAGCTCGAGTCTTACCTCCGGATCTTCGTCGGAGAGCGCCAGAACGATTGGGCTCGGCTTCTACCTATGGCGGAGTTCGCGTACAACAACCGTGTCCACGCTTCTACCCAGCAGTCCCCGTTCCTACTGGATACAGGTCGTCACCCCCGTCTTGGATTTGAGCCCCACCAGCCGCCGTCCCGCATGGAGTCCGCAAACGAGTTCGTCGACCGGATGAAGTCTGCTGTCGACGAAGCTCAGTCCGCCTTGGTCAAAGCTCAGGACGACATGAAGCGTTACTACGACCAACGTCGGACTCCTGCTCCGGAGTACCAACCGGGTGACAAGGTTTGGCTAGACTCGTCGGACATCAACCTTGCTCGACCTTCCCGGAAGCTTGGACATGCACGCCTTGGTCCTTACAAGGTGGTCCGGAAGGTTGGCAAGGCGGCATACCGACTCCAGCTCCCTCCGGGCTTATCCCGCCTCCATCCGGTCTTCCCTGTGGTCAAACTCTCTGCCTTCGTTCCGGACCCCATCCCGGGTCGACGCCCTGTCGCCCCGCCACCCCCGCAACTTGTAGATGGTGAAGAGGAACACGAGGTAGAGGAGGTCCGGAACAGCAGACGGTTTGGTCGAGTCCTGAAGTATCTGGTACGTTGGCGAGGCTATGGCATCGAGCACGACTCCTGGGAACCCGCGAGCAACCTCCAACACGCGGCCCAGAAGGTCAAGGACTTCCATGATCGCCATCCTGACGCAGTCCGTGTACTCCGGACGACTCCGACGACTCCTGCGACACTCCGGATGACTCCTACGGCACTCGACCAGTCTTGGGAACGTTGGCGTAGTCGGAAGGCTCCGGGTTCTGTCCAGTCGTACTTCGACGTCTTCTCGCAGCATTCTGGGGTTTTGGGATTGGTGAATACATGGCGTGGCAAGCAGGAATCTTCGCGTCGGGTCGCCGCGAGCTTGAAGGGGGGGTGATGTAAGGGGACACTCCTATTTTCCCCTATTCCCCTGTCCATTTCCCTTTCCCCTCGTCCCCTCCCTCTCCCCTCTTTCCACGGACTCTTATTTACACCCCCTTTCGTTCCATCATTCATTCCATCCTTTCCACCCCACTCCCTCGCCTTCCAAAGCGTTCCGATGACTCCGAAGCGTTCCCGCAGTCCGGATTCACTCCGGACTCGCATGCACGTCTCTGGACTCGTCGGGACAACTTCCCCTCACTTCTCCCACCGTTTCCCTTCCTATTCCCACTTCCCCAGGTCGCTGGCACGACTCCCGCATATTCCCCTCTACTTATTATCACATGCTCCTGCTCGTACCTTGTGATATTCATCGGACTTGTGGCGGGTGTACTATACAGTTCTTTCATTCTTCTCCCATGCTTCTACAGTATATACTTCGCATCCTAGCATGGAGGATCCTTATCTTGTTCTCTTTGGATTCTCCCTCTGCTAGGTGTGTATTCTCTCATGTATTGTAGGTAGCATTATTCATATCTTTGGATTCTCCCTCTGCTAGGCCTGCGCTGTGCGGCCATCTTGAGGTTGCCCTTACAGGTTCATCCCTAGGACGGAGCGATACACGATTGCAACGAGGGTCTGTGTTGGGGCGAGTGGGAGGTACGGGACCAGGGGGGAATGGGGAAAGGGGTACAGGGATTAGGGGGGGTGCAATTACGGGAGTAGGTAATGGGGAAGTATGGGTTTGGACAGAAATATTACACTCATCCTGCTGGCAAGGACGAGGGGAGGATTCGGGGATTACATCCCTCATCCTGCCGGAGCTTCAAGCGGCAGCGGGAGCCTGAGTGCAAGTGGTCTTGCCATGCGCGGTGGAGCCGCAGTTTGAGCACTTGTGTACGCGCCCCGATTTGCAGGGTGTAGTGGGGCATTTGCCGTCGTTGAACCTGTTGCACGTCTGGCTAGAGACGTTGCGGGGAGATGACGTAGATGGCGAAGCCTTGGCACGAGCGCTAGCCTTTACCTCCTGGATCATATTCGATCGGTGGAGCGGGCCAATGAGAGCGCGATCCTCGTTGCCCCATAAGGAATAGTCACCCCGGAGCATTTCCCTGATGCGGCGGGAGTGATGGGCGATGTGGTAGGTAAGGATGGCTGGGTAGGAGAAATAGCGGGAGTATTCGTGTAAGAGGTTGGCATAACTCTGGGTGGAGACGGCGACGTCCGTGATGGCCTGCACGCTGCCAGTGGTCCCCACGAACCTGTAGAGGATTTGGAAGTAAATCCCCAATGCGCGCATGAACGACGAGAAGTCGGGCAGGTCTTTGATTGGGGCGGTATCCGTGGCGCGCAAAGCGCCGTCCTCAAGAGCGTAGGTCGTCGTGGTGGCCTTCGCGGTGACGCTGGGGATCAGCTTGCCAAGCTGCTGTGGCTTGAACTCATGCTTGCCGATGGAGAGGACGATCACGGCATCCACGTCGGGAAAGAAATCAGGAATGGACAACGTACCGATAGACGCGTTGGTAGTAGCAGGGGGAACATAGGGAACAAAGGGGGGAACCCCTTGAATGAGTGGCGCGGCGGGGGCAGCGGGAGGAGCTTGCGGGGCAGCTGGCTGGACAGGAGGAACAGGGGGAGGAGGGGGAGGAGGATTATTGGCCGCGCTGTGGAGAAGTTCCAGGATTTCGTTCACGTTCGTTTCCAACCCGGTGACGCGTGTCTCAAGGGCAGCGGCCTCTTGATTGTTCTCGTCTCCGGACATCTCTGGTTCGAGGTACAAAGGCTGGGTGGGCGGGGTTGTTGGAGAGTCAGGCGTCGAGGAGGGCTGAGAGGCTGGGGCAACGGCTGGAGTGGCTACTGTGGACGGTGAAAGGAAGCGGCCGCTGGCGTCGCGAGGGCAAGCAGAGGCGCGGGCTAACCGTGGAGGCGTCCTGGAAAACAAGTGAACCGCTCGAGTTGCTATCGAGCGTGAACGTAAGAAGATGCGGAGATAGGTAGAAATAGAATAGTATATACCTATCGAGCGTGAACGTAAGAAGATGAGAAGTGGGAACGGGAGAAGGTGCTATATATACGTGCGCCTGAAGACAAAGGCGCATATGCTGAAAGGGAGAAACAGGGGAACAGGGGTCTCACGTGCACTCATAGATAGACCGTGGATAAATTCCATCTATCCTCACAACATTCAGCGACGAGGACGACACCGCTCACGAATAAAGAAACCACATAGACTCTCTCAAGTAAGGCCATCAGTAAGGCCCAATGCACCTCGCTCGTCACTGGGGCTAGTTGTTGGGAATTCCACTGTGGAATTAGGGATCTACGTGACATGAGAACTTTCCTTGTAGCGACCAAGTAAGTTCTGTTATCAGTTTCAGAATCCCCTTTCTGATTTTTGCCAAACCTCGCGATTATGAGTGTGATGTGTCGTGTTCACTGCCCAGTGTATAGTAGTTTGATGTCCAGCAAGTAGTCTGGAGACTGTTGGGTGGTAAAAGTGCGCAGCATCGCGGGAGTGGTGAAACTGTTGGGGTGTGTATTTTGCGCGTTCGGCTTGTCTAGACTACTCAGATCTCAGAAAGAGGACACGCACGACCAAGTATATGGGCTCATACAGTGGATAAGTACTCCAAGACGCCGAAGAGCCGTAGGTGAGCCCTTTCAATCACCGCGCAGTAATTGTTGAATATCGAAATCCTTCTATAGTGACGTTCAGAGTAGAACTGAAACTGAAACTGAAAGTCGTAAGCGCTCGAAAGTCGCAACCGCCCGTAGCCAAACAGTGCGAAGCCGTGAGCCGTTGCCGGCGGAGATCAAATCATTAGTACCCCTGGGTACCCCTGTCTCCTGCCCAGTTATCACTGCGCACCATCTGCTATGCCTCCGGAAACATATAAAGAGCAGATCTGGTGTACTTTTATAACTGGTCTTGTGCTAACTCACCTTCTTGCTATTCCAAGCCTTTCTCCTGATTCAGAATTTGGTCCAGCAGGCAATGAGGCAGAGGCCAAATGCGATCACTTATGTCATCTATTCAGAACTCTGAATCCGTGGGGAGAGTACCATCTCTGGAGATTCTCCAGAGAAAGCGCCCAAGCACGTGGGATGGCGGTGATGATGCCACGCGGTACATCTCGGCCGCCTGTCCCGCCGTTGAACGTTCTACTCATCCTAACTTTAGGTATGGCTCCGCTGTTTGGGATAACGAGGAAAGCCATCAACGCGGCCCGCTGTTGGCGAAAGCGTGACAATCAGGAGTAGGCACTGCAGAAGGTGGCGGCACTACGTTGACATTCCGCAAAGTAGTTGGAATCACACCAAGAAATAGTCCAGTTTATTCTGTTCCAACAATACTAAGTTATGTAAAATACTGCAATAATTTGTGCGGCGGTGAAAAGCTGCATCGACGCTCAAAAGCTTAATGACCAGTACGGGCTATCATTGTTGCTGTGACTGTAGCCTTTCCCGCTTTCCCGCTCGTCGTTGAAGGTGACGGGGAGGCCGCGGGACGTCGGTTGGCACGCGGTGGTAGATTCACATGGTACTCAACAGGTCACGCCATTGGATCACGAGGGTCTCTGGAGAATCTCCAGAGACAAAACTCCCCACGGATTAGGTGCCCTCCTTGCGACTTTCGCGCGCTTACGACTTTCAGTTTCAGTTTCAGTTTCAGTTTCAGGTCTACTCTGAACGTCACTTATGTCATAGTTAGTTCAAATCTCCCTCAGACCCTGGAACGGAGGCAAAATTACACCGATTGCGCACGATATCGCATTTGCTGTCTCTTTTCCCACCCGGCAGTGAAGACTCTCTGGACGTAGCGTTCCTGAACGGTTCCTCACATATTTTAATCTACTAGTTCAACGCCACAGTCCAAACCCTAACTACGAACTGTTCGGTGTTCAATGTTCAATCGTTCAACCTCACAAAAGGTCTTGTGGACGCCATTGAGTGCCGTCCATACACTCTACCCTCCTCTCCAGAGCAAACATCATTCGTCTTACGCCTAACCTTGAAACCCCCGCAACTGTATCGAGGAACCCATTGCGTTAAGCATTCGACTGGGGATAGCGTGGAGCCTGTACCTGGCCTGAGCACAAGGTTCAGACGCATTACACGGCGTCACCCAACTTTATTCACCACAGAACGGCGGCCACTTGTGTGTAGGTCCTGCATTTATCAGTGATCAGGAATAACGATTGATCGTTGATCGAAAGTAGTCCGTATGGCTAGTTCGGGTTCCGTCTATTGACACCGGCTAAAAGTCCATATATTTAGAGTAATAACATTATCCCAAAAGGTATTTACATACAGTTGGTTCGAGGTCTCGTTCCTCTTTTCACTTCCCCCTTAACACGGTCTGGAGTAAACGTTCATGAAGTAGAAGGCATATCCTCGCCTCCTCAAGTCTGCCTGCTCCTCATGCCAACGTCGCCCAACTATGGTCTACAGTAAGTCCTCCGCCTGGCTATTGCCGTTTTCGCACTCATCACGGTGTTTCCCAGAATCCTCTTAATATCGTCATGGCTCAACTTGGTGTTATACGCAACGGAAATCAACCTCGCCTACCGTTACATTTGCAAATTCCCCAACGACTCGCGGATGAACCGCGGCATCGTATGTTTTGCTCTGGTGGTCGACACGATCACAACGGTGGCGGTTTGTGGGAATGCTTGGATAGTGAGTGCATCCGCCCGGTATTTCTCCCTCTCTGACTCCCCCTTCTCCTTCTTCTATGCAGTACCTCGTCGGCATCCCCCGTACAGGTTCGCCTTCTACGGTCGCTCCTAAAACCATTCTCAGACTTATCCTGTTCTCTTACCTCTTAGATTCACTCCCCTACGTCCCACAGATGGCCCCTCCCCACCCTAGTCATCGCGACCGCCTGTTCCGCATCCCTCGAACAATCCTTCCTCATCTTCCGATTCTGGAAACTGCGGCACGCGGGCAGCGAAATGCAGAGACAGATGCGGGAGTCCGCGACAAGAAGGTTCCACAAGCTCCGCGATGTGTTCATGGCGGGGTTCCTCGGACTTCTGGTCTGCACTCACGTACGTCTTCGCTGCGCTGTGCTTGCCCGACCAAACGAATCCCGATCTCACACTTGCAAATTGCTATGCTTATAGACGGGTTTTGGACTGACATCCGGCATCCTTGTATCTCTGAACCCTATCATCGCTCCTGGCTTCGCCGTTACAGCCACGACGTGAGCCGAGTTATTCTCTTCAAAAGATCGCCGCTAACCATTCATTCCACCTTGCTACAGAGTAGCCAAATGCGTGAGTGGGGCGGCGGATATTTTAATAGCCATCGCCCTCGTTTGGCAACTCCGCACCGTCGACGCCTCGTTCCGCCCAACCCAAAGGTCCGTTCGTCCTCCCCGTGCGCGCTCGACCGTGTTCTCACTCTGTTAGCATGGTACATCCAGCCTCATCCGACGTCTGATAGCCAACGCGATAGCCTCTGGCGCTATCGTCGCTTTGACGACCCTTATACTGATGGTCCTCTTTCTGGTCAAGGCCCAAGGTAAGCTGAATATAAAGGGCAATGGGGTAATGTGATCTGATTTCATTTGTCCAGCGTTTAATATATTCTCCGCGATTCTGGGTCGGCTATACAGCATCACAATTCTAGTGAATCTCTCTACGCGTCTACGCAAGCATTCGGGGTCCACTTCGGGGTGTTCTGATCATACCCCGACGTTGAACCTTTCGTCCATTCGTAAGTGTTCCCCTTCACGCGTTAACGTTCGTATATAATAGTCCTTGTCTTCCAAAGGGATAGAGCGATCGCTAGCTTTCCAGCGAGACGATGAAACTAGCGCGAAGGAACACATCCGTTTTCAGCACGGTGAGCATCAACGAGCATCCATGAAAAGTATGATTGTCCTAATGTTCCGACGCGTAGGGTGTTATCTCGGAGCATACAAACGAACTTCGTGTCCTGACGTCGAGCGGCACAAAAAGTCCACCTTTGGAACTTCTAGAACATGTGCATGAAGCACAAGCAATATAACCCGAACTGTATGGATCGACTGGTCATATAGGGCGGCCTACTCAATAAAGCATGTAAATTATTGGTAATTATTGTATCATACTACCAGGTTCTGTTCCCATTCGTAGAGTACATACAGGCGTTTTCTTCTTCGTATGAGTAACTTGTCGCATCTCAAGGACGCTTCGTGTATGCGCGGTTTGGATCATCGGCGCTCGAACGCTGCGGCGTGGGCTGCATATATCGTGCTTCAGTATCGACGAAGTTTGCCAGAGTAAAGTGCTTGGCGTCATGCACCTTTCGAGGCGCGACAGGTGGCTGACTTTCGATGATAGACTCTAACCGAGCTACGGAGAGTGGTGGATCTGGATATGCGATTCTTTGCTCGTCTATCGATGTGCGTTCAATTCCATCTAAGCGTGACCACGACCAATCAAGGAGATATGAACTCACAATAAGGGTTCGTCCCCGAACGCGCTTTCTTTTCGTGTTTGCGATGCAAATGAGCATAGAAGGCTCCCAACCCAACAATCACACCGGTCATTCCCAAGATAATGCCCTGATCCCTGATTAACTTGCTCGCCTAACACCACCCTTGATTCTCCACGTACCTTTGCTCCGCCAGACGAGTGTCCTGCCATATTCGAATTGCCCGCCCGGGGAATGCCTGAAAAACTAGTGTGTACCATGATGAGAGGTTCTGTGGCTTGGGTTGTTGGAAATGGTGGAACAGGAGAGAGAGGGGAATTGGCGTTCAGATGGGCACAGACCTATATATACTGTGACCTGTCACAGGTCGATGTCATTGTCTCAAATTTCGACGATCCGCCTCGAAAGCCGTCTACGCGTGACGCATCCCAAAATGGACTAGGACCTGCCTAAACGGGATAAATGTCGAAGCTACACCTCTCGAATTCTCCCTCCTGGTTCAGAGTGCTACTCATAACCGAAGACAGATCACATAATTTGGATCACTCGGTCTCATGGCGAACACAAAGGAAACGAGACTGTCCCAATCCGTTGGATCAGATGCTGAGGCGTCTGATATCTTCTGACAATTCTCAGAGCGAATAAAAATGGAGTGTGTTCAAAGGTTGAATCGCCCGAGCACAATCCCAGAAGCCCTCAATTTCACAGCAGGCGTCACCTGAGACAAACATGGGCCCTGGGTCGAGAGTAGGTCTACCACATCGGTAACACGGAGTATTGAAAACTTGACATATAAATTAAAAAATAATTTAATCTGGTCCGCATAAGTTGTTCGTCCCTCTACCTCATACAAGTCCGAGGCAGTCGAATACGTTGCCCGGTGACGACGCTATCTTGAATACCTCGTATGAATTCCTTGGTCCGCTCGTTGTTCAGAACGTCGCTCGTCCCATTCCCATCCCCATGTTCGAACTCTCCTTCATCATAAACTGCCATGGTTTCAGTAGAATCGTTCCCAACCATCCTTGTATTCATCTTGCACCATCTTCTTGATCTTCCTCTTCTCTCTTCGTGCTTGCCTTTCTCGAAAGTCTGGTGTCGACAAGGATGAACATGCTCGAGCGAGGCGATCAGCAATGGCGTATCGTTCTTCCTTCATTTCGAGTTGGCGCCTCTTTCGTTCCTGTTCTCGTTCTTCGGCCTGTCGAGCGTCATATTCGCTAGTATCCGGGAGCGTACGCTTAAGAGAGTGTGGAATTGAAGATGGAGTGCGGATTGATGACTATCATTCGACGTGCTAGAAGTCGGCTGCTTCTTCGGCGTGGCGGGGATAGGGTATACATTATTAATGTCTAGCAGAGGAAATGATATGGGTTCCAACAATGACATCGGTGACATATGTTGCGAAGCTATCGAATCCGCGGGGTGTGAATGAGACAATGGGTTGTTTTCGCCTTGGATTGACTTAAACAAGGGCGGCGGAGGTAGTCCGACCGCCTGCTCAAAGCGCACAATGGCCCGCACGTTTGTGCTCACTTTGGCTTGTATATTCGTCCGCGATGCAAAGGGGAAGTTTGAGGTGTGAGTAGCTGTTCTTGATCCACGACCAGACTAGGAAGGCGATGAGGAGGCGGTGTAACCTGGGCGTCTGCAGTTCTTCCTCGAAGTTCAGTTGTAACCTCAAGTTGTTCCTCTGATAGTGATATCTGAGAGTCGCTCTGATGGCCTACGTTCAGGTCCAAACCCAGCCCGTTACCCAACTTTCTCGCCTCCGGGCTTGCAATCCCGGATATAGGTGCGAAAAGGAAATGCGCCGTCCTTCCACGATCATCCTCGTCAAAGCTCCTTTGAGTCTCTTCATCGAGAGGGCTTATTGGGAGGAAAGGCGAGGATGCTTTCCCTTTCCCTTTCCACCGTGAACGGGCGGGAGGTTCGGGAGTACGGGGCAGCGCCGGAAGACTGCCGGGTGAAGCGGCATTGTCAATCGCCCGAGTCATCGATGACTATGACCTCCCTACCGTTCTGCTGCTCCTGATCTTCCTCCAGCCTCGAGAGAAGATTTCTGTCACCGTCTAGTTGACCCTCCATGATCTCTGCACCCACCCCCAATGTCGCTTTACGTCCGTCGTACAATGACTCGCAGGTCACCCCAAATTTCCGGAGTACGTCCGGTGGGATATAGCGTCTCAGTACGTTAAGTTGTCGTTTCATCCTCCCGCTCGCGTTTCCGTTTCCATCTTCGGCCCATCTTCGAGCGACATCATCGCTACCATCTCCCATCAGGTTCTCAAGGGCTGCATCCCGCCTTTGCTTGCTGACATCGAGGACACCAGGGGCATCATTGCTACTAGAAACAGATCCGAGTGGACCGATGTCAAGGACATTACCGGAGATACAGTCCTTGAACATTTCCTGCATGGCCAACCAGTCTAAGCCCCCCAGGGAAGGGTCCAGAGTGTTCGGGTGAAGCTTCTTGGGCTTGAAGAGACGGACTAGAGACTGGAGTTCGGGAAGAGGGGAGTGTCGAGACAAAGGGACTAACTTTTGAATTACACACGGTGGGCATGTTTTGGCGTGAATGATATGATGAGAAGACATACCAGACAATCTACGCGTTCCCCACTCTCGATCCCTACTCCTCGTCTCTACTTGATAAGCCTCCCAACTATGTTTGTCCATGGAGACGGGATTGATGTATACGATTTGATGTTTAGCACCGTTGATGCTAACTTCGCTGCATCTATCAAACCGTTCACAAGCGTGAAATCTCGTAGCTCCGAGTTCGGCGGGTGAAGATGGAAGCCAGAGATGCATCAGATAAGCGACTGTAAATAGAATGCTTATAACGGTCAACATGGATCTATACGAGAATATGTAAGCGATTAAACGAGGAAGGAGTTAGAGACCAACACGCCTGTGTCCTGAACTCGTCCGCGATAGCCTTGAGGACGTCTTCATATCCCCACGTCCAAGCGTTGACGAAGAAACGCGTTGAATAAGGGTAGAGTTTCATGAGTGAAACAAGGCCATCAGTTGCATATTTCTGTCAAGTTCGATTCAATAGCAGGCCAGCGGGGAGCAGAGAGCGTCAAACCTTCGAGGGCACGTTTGCCGTGGAAAGTAAGCACGCGGTATCTAGAAATATCGCTTCCAACGATCTCTCATTTGTTGATGCCAGGTATGGGCGAAGATGAGGATTGAGTTCGAGGGCTTCGATGAACCTTGGTTCGGCGCGGACATCTCCTGTGTGAAGAACTGCTCCGCGAGTTCCTTCGATGAGACACCTTAAGCTACAGTGAGCCAGTAGTGTTATACTCGGGGACTTGTTGGGAACGTACATTACAGGCACCAGGGCAATGATTCGCGTCTATGAGGGTGATAGTCACAGTTTCAGTTGCACTGAGAGTGAACTCGGTTGGTGTAGTTCAACGGGATCGCTTGTAGCAGGTCCCTCGACCATGTATAGTCAAGATGGCCAGATGGCCGTCCTCACAGGATCAACCTTTCAGGTGTTTGAATGTTCGCACCCGTTCTACTCGATACTGATATGTATTCTCCTCAGCCTGCGACCGCGGCAGATTTCCGTCAACGCCCCCGTCAAATAAAGCGCGTTCCTTGTACAACTCATGCCTCAGCAGCATCTCTTTAGCGTCCGGAGAGCAGACTATTGGCTGGGCGAATGACTTCGATGACAAGCCCTACAATATGATCTGAATGGGTATGCGTGAGCAGATGTAGCGCCTGGAGGTTTGCCATTTGCAGTTGGGTCCGTAAAGAGGTCGACGCGAATATTCGAAGTACGGAGGGATTAGTGAGGAGAACGGGGTTCCTGGTGGCATGGTGGTGGTTTCATGGAAAGGTGTGGTCGTCTCAATTCTTGACTCAACTCATAATGAAGATCAAATATGAATTCTCCCACGATCATAGTCGACTCTAATGACTTTACCCCATTCGAGATGCAATAATAGAGCTGTAGCGTTACCAATATCGCAGAGAGTGTACTATACATGATAAAAAGAAAATATGGTAGGGTATATATCGTCCTCAAAATCACAGAAACATCTACTCATCCTCATCGTCCTCTTCTTGTATCGCCACCACCTTCTTGCGATTTGCTGAAGTTTTGAAGTTAGGGCTAACTCAAACGACGGGACAAGGGAAACCTACACTTCTTCCTGGTCGCTCTCTTCTTTGCAGCTGCTTTCTTACTCTCAGCGCGCTTCTCCAGAGCCTGATCCTCCTCCCCTTGTAATTTGTGCTCCTCCAATATCTAAAATCCTTCGGATGAGACAGCTGAGAAAGAGAATGAAAGTATTTGAATACCTTCTCGAATTCATCAAGCTCGGTATCTGGTTTGTTCGTTGATTTATTCGTGCGAGCCTGGACAAGGGTTGTGAGCAGGGATAAAGGATTAAGATACAGCAAGCAGACTACCTTCTGCAAAATTTCAGTGAACCGCTGATATACAACTTCTTCGTGTAGCTTGTCGCGGTAATTGGGCAGTCCTTCAATCAGTTTCTTCACCGAGCGTTCGGATTTGAAAGGCAAGAGGGACAAGCAGAAAGCAATATCTCGCCATTGACGAGAATCTTCCGTGAGACGGAAACGTTGGCAGAGTTTCTCCACGATGTTCTCCGCTTGTTTCTCCTATTCCTATCGTCAGGATGATACATCAATCAGCATAGGAGCTCCTGACCTTCTCGATGAAAGTGAAGATAGTATTTGAGCGTACTCTGGAAGGTCTCTTCGTCCACGGCATGTTCGCCGCTCGAGAGGTGACTAATCACTATTGGCCTTATAGCGTCAGAAGCAATCGGATATGAGGAGCGGACTCACCGTCTGGTAAGTTGTTGTAGATGGCATTATCCTTTGTAGCAAGCTCTGTAAAGAATAGTTTGGCCAAATCCGCGATCTCTGAGTCATCGTCCTTCCAAGCATTTTGCCATCTCTCCTAGTTGGCCCTTGACCTTTATCATACCATTCAAGATCAAATGCGTGAAGCACCATCAACGTATTCTTCTTGACAACAATGTTCTGATCGGATAATCCTTTGTACAGTTCGTTGCTGTTCTCGTCGATGATACTGCTGAAAGACACAGCGACATCACCCAGAGCAATGACGATGTTGCTGCGTATATCAGCATCTTTAGAAATCTCGAGTATTTTGAAGAGTAATCGATGATGTTGGTCGCAAAACTGGGAGCTGACGCAAAGGAATTTACTCAAGGAGAGAGTAGCGGCCGCGCGAAGCGTTCGGTTCTGGCAAGGATGTGAGAGACAAGCAGCGCAGGAATGTTGATTTTGCTTACCTTGAACTTTTGCGGGCTCCCGCAGATATGAACCAGCATGGGTCCATATATGGCGAGCAAGGATTCGGGTCCGTAGAGAAGTTCGGTCTCCCTAACCTCTGCGATACGATCGCCGATCTCGTCTTCTGCGTTACCAGCGACTTGGTCCAACTCTTCTACGTGATTGGTTCCTCTGTTCGCAGCGCTGGCGCCAGCAGCCTTATCAGCTGAAAGTCGTATCATATTAGACAGATATATTCGAAGTAGACGAGTAGACGAGTGTACGTACCAGCGATTTTCTCATCTTTTTGGCGTTTCCATTCTCGTTCAACGAGCTCGAGGTAGACAATCTCTTTCATAGCAACGTGGCCAACGACGAATAGCAACTTCGCTAGTTCAAAGGCATCTCCTGTATCCTTCGATCCCTGGGTTTCTTGACTCTCGTTAAGGGGTTCGTCCTCGGTCTCCTGCGCACTTTCTTGAGTTGGATGGTCTTCGTCCATGGCATCAGCGTCTTTCTCTTTGTTATCGGTATCCATGGAGTCGTCCTTGGGAGCGGCTCCTTGTGGCTGTCGCGCAAAAGCTGACCGAGTGAAATTTTTTATGATGTCACTGCACAATTTATCTGGATGCTCGCTGAGTGCGTAGATTGTATTGATGATTTGCTCTGCGAGACCAAACCACTCCTTAGATCGATTAGGAGCTTGAATGAAGCCCTGGAGCTTCTTGAAGATGGCGTTATCTGTTTCCAATCGTAGGGTCTTGTCAAGCAGCGAGCCTGGTTGATGTTGTTAATATTGAATAAGTGGGCGTGGATGGAGCTTGTCCAACCTTTGATCTTCTTCGCACTTCCATTCAATCTCTGCAATGCCACACTTGAATAGCGAGCAAGAGTAAGATCCAGCTAAATAGCATGTAAGTTTTCAGGGTAACAAACAACGTAAGCGAGCACCCACCTTTCCTAGGCGGCCGAATCCAACTTTGAGGATTGTATCGACGTGGTCGGTGACAACGCTTCGCTTCGCGAGAGCGACCATGCCTAAGACGATGATCGCGCCTCGCCGCTGAGCGTTGGGAAGATTCTGAGTGGAACCTAAATACCGTTTACATGGTTTGTTGAAACTTAGCTGTCTGTTAGCACTCACTGTAAACCTGCCATAGTTTGGATACGACGGCTTCGTCGATATGGTGTTCATCCATTAGAGACTTCATCATCTCTTCCAGACTGGTCAACTCAGCCAACGTTGCGTTGTAAGTTAGCCTGCAGTGAAATGCATCAATATGAATGATGGATGGAGTCGGACTAAAACTTACTCGATCAGGTTCTTGGCGATACGGTTGATTTGCGACTTCGGGTCCATGTTTGGGACATCGTCGATGTACATGATGCGATAGCACTCCAATAGGCGAGCTCGAATGCCTTTCAGCTCTTTTCCATCTTCTGAAGTCGAGGAGTTATCCTTGGACCAGATCAAGTGAAGCATTTTCTTGACGGCTTTCTGATCAGAAGTCAGAAAATGACCATAGCAGCAGACGGTTGACACTGACCTCGGAGCTTGGAAGCTTGTAGTCGTGGGCGACACGAGAAAAGTTCATCGCTTCCAGGGCTTCGGACTTGTTTGTTGAGCCAAGTAGTTCGCAAACCTTATCCATAGCACCCTCTAGCTGGCGGATAAATGTCAAAGCCTCGACGAAGTACTTTCTCTGAAGCCGCATGCGGAGAAGGTCGCTGCCATCCAATGCAGCTAAGGCAGCAGTTTCGTTGGAAAAGGCCGTGACATCTAACTCGGATTTACGAGGAGCAAGCTTCCCTTTCTTCTTCTTCGCCTTCTTCTTCGGTTTCTTTGGCGTAGTAGCACCTTCCTCCTCCTCATAGTCGTCCATGAATAGGGAGTCTTGATCGACGTCCATGTCATTGTCATCTTTCGCTCTGAGGAATGATTAGATGTGCACAACCATTACTGGGGCGGACTTGCCTTCTTGCAGAGGGTGATTCTTGGTCACTGCCGTCGTCGTCGTCGTCGTCGTCGTCCTCCTCCTTTTCGGTGTCTCCGCCGTCAGCGTCCTCCTTGTCCTGGGCCTCCTCTCCATCGTTGACGACTACATTGCCCATCATATCTTCCACTTTGGCTAACTCTGCTTTCACCTTCTCGTACTGTTCTTCCCACTCCGACAACTGCAGTGACCCTCCATTCATCTTTCCAAAAGGATGCGTCTCCACCAGGGAGGTTAGCAACTGCACCGCCGACTTCCGTACAGTACTCGCTTTGTCGTCCAGAGAGTTGATAGCGGCATCGGTCATCAGCAGACGTTGCTTCGGGAATTTTGCATCCTTCATCTCGCAGATTTTGATGAACACGGCCAAGACTTTGGTGCGGACATAAGAGGAGATGTCGAGCATACGCTGTATGAGCTGCTCGAAGAGGTTGTTCAGCTGCTTGTCGATCTGAGCCGATTCTTCCTCTTGCGCAAGATCTCTGATCAGATACCCCATAATTTCGACCATCGCGACGCGCATTGGGTAAGCCTAGGTACCATTAGAAGTGACAGTAAGAGACTACGCGTGTGTCGCACCTCTGAATCTAGCTGCGTAACCAGAAGAACCATTTGCTTCATGACATTTCTAGGTAGAAGCTCCGCGTACTTGACAAGGAATTTGGAAAAATTGCGAGGGCCCTTGGTATCTTGAGCATTGAATACTTTGCTCGCAATGTCACGTAAAATTTCGTCGCCGAGTTGATTGTAGTCGTAGGTACCTGATAACAGATTGAGGCATTCCGCCATCGGTTCAGATAGATGTTCGTAGTATTGGAGATTTTGCATGATGTTGATACGCGCCGCGTGGCCATGATTGTGGTGCTTAACAGCGAGCGCAATGACATGAAATACCCCGGAGCGAACCTGAGCGATCTTCATATACTGCTCATTCTCCGCAATATGATACGCGGGGCGAGTCAGGCAGCTGCATCACGCCATGAGATTGAAGACGCTACAGCCGGGGCTACCAACGTACTTTATGAAGTTGTCCTTGGAAGAAGAAGTAGTCCATATACGGGGAACTTGCAACTTCTTCAAAATCTTTCCGATAACATTGAGGACGTTGGGGATTTGGTCACTCCAAGTCCAGGAGTCGCTCTTCTTCCCTGCCCCGGCACGCGTCCCTCGCCCTGTGGCAGCCTTCCCTCCCCTTCCTCGCTTGGCTTTAGGCGGAGGCGCGCTCGTAGCATCGTCTCCATCTTCCACTTTGACCTTCTCCGCCGCGGTTACAAACCATTGTAGAAGAAAGCTGAACCTCTCCATTGGACCCTTGTGCGCCATGTATACTTGCTGCTCCTCTTGATCTATGTCACGGATCGTGATCTCTGCATGGCTTTGGAGCCCCGATAATATTGAATCCAATAACTTGCTCATAACGTAGCCCGGGACGGAGTCTGAGTGCTTCAAAATGCTTCGATACACGTCGAAAACTTCAGGGTCGGCAATCGAGTCCGATGATTCAGCTAGGACCTCTACAGCAGCTATCGGTGGTGAAGTTTAGCGACTGAGTTACAGGAGAAGTAGCGCAACAGAACTGAAGCTAACCTTCAAGTAGCCTCTCGATGTCCTCACTCTGGGGGTCATGTTCGCTAGGTATGCTGTAGTTATCGACGTCCTGTAAGGCTTGGATTTCGTCTTGGAGTTCAAAGGAGTCGCCCATGTTGTGGAACAAGGACAAGAACGCGTGAACTATAACTGTTACGTTAAGATTCACGCGTCAGTCACGTGTGCTACTAAGTTATCAGGGGTCCTTCTTAGGGAGCATTCATGTAGATTCATATTTCGATATTTCGTGTAAAACACAGTCCTACTCAAAATTTCCAATGCGTATTAATTCTACGAGGTACACAAATACATGCAAGCATTGCTATGTATCTCAAATATGTCTGACTCCTCAATCAAAGTCAGAACGATTAGTGATGGGTTGCAAGGCCATCTCATATGTTCCGTGAGTCTCCGTATCCTGACGCGATCTACCTGATGCCGTAAATGTCATAGAATCGTCCGCCCTCTAAAGAAAGCATTGTCTATGAAAGGCCGCAAAGTAAGCCAAATTATGAGCTTACCCCTTCTATTTTGCCCAATCTATCGGTGGAGAAGGCTGCAGAATTGTAAGCCCCAACTCCGATGCGTCTTTTGCCAGCTGTGCTCTCCAAGTCGGAGCTAGAATATTACGGCGTCTCCGTTATTGAGCTCGTTGCGCATGTAGTCCCGCGAGTTGAGTCTGGAAGGTTGATGCCCCATTTTCGGCATCATTAGCATATTGACAAATCTGGGGCAAGTGAAGGACGAACGCCGCAAGCAAGGTGTTGAAGTAGACTATCCAGAGTAGAGAGTATTAGCATCGGAGTCAAGTACTAGAGACGACTCGCGTGCTTACGTTTAGGCGATAAGAATCCAAGTCCACCGTAGATAGTAGCGTTTGGCAATGCTAAGAACTTTTATACGAATGGTGAACCCTGACCACCCTTGGAATATAAGAGGACCTACTGTTGCGAGCTCAGATATAGAGAGTAAACTATACAAGAATATTGAGCAGGCAATGAATCACACAGCCTCGAGAATCGAGATTGAAAGAGATACCTACGTTGTGAGTAGATTCGTGTTGACCGTAAACATGATGAGAAGCTTGATGACATGATCGGACCTATGTTTGAACGCAGGTTAGTGGTGTCCAGAGCATCCCACTTAAACCAACCTTTTGACGCCCGACCTTGAACGATAGAGGGTCCAGGCTAGAGGGAACATTAGCGTTTTGGTAGGTATTAATCGGTAACTTGCTCCTTACTCATGGCCAAGGTAATAAATACGTCGAACACAAATCTGCTGCAAGCAGAGAGCTTATACGATAGCTGTTGAGAGAAAATCAGCCGTGGATGCGGACACATTGAAGGGGACTCCACCCACAATAAAGTCAGGCGTATTCACAGTTAATAGACGATGGTTGAAGCCGTTGATCGCTAGGTCTACAATAGAGATGTTGACACATGTATGATGGCTCCAATGGCTTTGCCCGTACCAATGGAGCTCCCTGGAAGCGAGTTAATTATCTCATACAGAGAGGGGGTACGACAGCACACTCACCGAAAGAAAAGAGCGCCAATAACACCTATTTACACAGGTTTCGACGATGACCAAGCGCGAGGGAAATGAATTGGCTCACGGTGAGAATACAAATGACCAATCTCGTCGGAGAGTTCAACGAGACTCCTGAGAATGCCCAGATACGCCACGAAAAGAACCTAGTAGCCAGTCACCACATGAGCGATTGACATCCAAGCCAACCACTCACAGTTGCGTCAATAAAACTCCACAGCTCTGTAGAATATTCGAAATGATCAAGATTCACAACAAAGCAACGACGGCGCAACACCTACCGCACTAATTGATTGGGCCTAAGTGTCAAAAGCGTGTGTGTCAGTAGCAACTAGGTAAAGAACTCTGAAACCCCGTACATAGGTAAATCTGTGAATAAGGTAAGCATCTCACTGATATGAAGAAAAGGAGGGTTTGCGTACACTTCACCACTTCCAGCTCCTCCAGAAGCCAGCGCAAATGGGTTGAGAAAGTCTGTGATCAAGAACCGATACATCGACGCGATTGTCATGGCCTGATGCACGGTATCTACTAACTGTAGTAGTTATCAGGGGGTACCCCTATGTCCCGCAAACTTTGTCGCACTCACACTACGCGACGAAGACATTAGCACACGGGTATCGCAGAGGAGCGTGAGGGAATGTGCTTACAATATAAAACAGACCAGTAATCGAGTCCATATGCTGTCCTTTTTCGTCCGCTCCGAAGTTATGTATATGAACATCTGTAGACAGATGATACCGTAGAGCCTAACGAATATTAGAGGCATATTCAGCGCCCGAAACTTGAGTGCATACATCATAGACAGGACTGCTCCGATGAACAAAGCACCTAAAGTGTTATCGAATGCCGGGAGAGGTATACCTGGCACTGGTACAGGGCCACCTGGTGCCGCGCCTGGGATGGACGTTATGGCAGGGTCCGTCGGCGGAAGGACGGTGGGTGTTGAAGACATGGATACGAAGTAAGCGCACTGCTGAGGGGTCACCAGGTGTACCAACGGATGTGGAACTTTATATACTTTATACGTACGCAAATGAATTGAGATCAAGTCTCACTATTCCAATCTCATTGATGGGTAGAATGAGATTCCAATGATCCATCGAGTGAGTTGAGCCGGGAATATAGTAACCGAGGAATATGTGCCGTATTATTTCCAGGCGATATGGAACTGACAAACTCGATCGCGGAGCATCAGACGGCGCGTGAGATGTCATGGCCAAATCCATAGTCGACGGAATGAAAGTGTCGCAAAGGTTGATCTCGAGAGGCATCAACTGCGCGTTGTGAGATTCTCAAACCCCGGATCGAAGATAAGTTCCGAACACACTAGCGCAGATATTACACCTTCCGTGTCCAATGACATTAATCGACCAGCGGTGCACAGGAAATCTAAGGGAAGGGTGTTTTAGCACAAAATATATAGAGCGACGTGCCGCCGTGTTGCTACATACCTGATTGTCTATGAAGGTGCTGTCGCCGTTATCCAACGAAAATTCATATCTCCGGAGACTATGTGGGAGCAGTGGGAATCGCTTCGAGAACCCGATGACTGAGACAGATCATAGAAGAACATTGCGAATCGTATGCATCAATCATCAATGCATCGCTTCACAGATGATTGAAGCGAGAGGTACCATCAGCATATCCGTCGGAACGAATGCGCCCAACGTTAGTTGCACGACGCGCCTTAAGGTCCCAGAATTTCACCATAAATCATTTACATGGCAAAAACAGTAGATATTGCTCACAAAATTGGCATAAATACACAAAACTTCGCATTCGCATAATAAGATACATTTCCGTTCATGGTCGTGGGCGGCGTTAAAGCTCAGCTAAAAGATGTGATGTAAGTCGACCGGGACTCAGGTGACAAGATCTACCGAGAATCATCATGACAGCCCCCTCATGCTGCACTTCGCAACACAGTGTCACGTTCGGTTTTGCCCCACGCTTTATTGGATTTTTCAAAAATGAGGAAGTCAGCATCACGCGTTCTCTGAGGCGAACTGTGGTCAGCTACCTTCCTTATCGATGTCGAAGACGTTGCTTACTTGTTCATCTATATTCTGCGCATCGATGGAGGACTGGATACTGGAGTCTCCGACGGTTATTCGGGCTGGGTATATCAGATTTGATCCCGTAGTTGCACCCGTAAGCTCCTTTTGCATGTACTCCCGTGAGTTTAGCCTAGGGCGAGTGTCAGTATGGAATCAAGACAAAGGCCAGAAAGAAAGGGGACGAACGATGCGAGGAGAGTATTGAGGTATACTACCGATACAATCCAATGTAAAGAAGAGTCCTCCCTAACTTAGTTCACAGACTCACACTTGGGAGATAAAAGGCCCAATGCTCCATAAAGCGTGGCTTGAGGCATAACCAAAAACTGGGATAACTTTGTCAACCACAATCCCCCGAGTAACACGAATGGAACACACGGTAACAAGCTCGGATACTGAGAATAGTCTAGACAAAGGAAGTGAGCGATCCAAACGCGGTTCACAAGGGGAGAAGCGTACGTTGTGAGCAAATTCGTATTGACCGTGAACATGATGAGGAGGGTGATGACATGGTCGGTACTGTAATCTGACCAGTCAGGCGCGCTCAAACATCCAATTAGGTGACTAACCGTTTCACACCAGACCTCGAACGATACAAAGCGAGCGCTGTAAATATTAAATCAGTATTGAGAAGACGACCAGGAACTAACGAACGCCGACGAACTCATAGCGAAAGTGACAAACAGATCAAATACCACCCGGCTAGAAGCGGAGAGCTTATACGCAAGCTGTTCGAGCAAAGGGGTTAGTTATAACATCCATACATGATGTCGAATGTTGATACTCACGATGAGCCCAGGCTCAGTTGAGGTTAGGCAGCTGGATGGTTGAATCCTTCCAGGGACAAGTCTACAGCCCAAAGTAAAGTTACTCGACTGCCCTACAACTCGGAATAATTGATTCCTTACCCACGGAACTGCCTACAATTTAGGCAATAAAATGAGCTTAGATTCCATACTACTGACGGATTGCGACATTGCTCACCAAAAGAAAACAACGCTAATAGGACCTGCGCTAGCCGTTGGTATGGGGGTTCGGAAGGGAACTAAACTGCTCACGGTCAAGATCGATATGGACATCCTTGGGAGGGGGTTCAAAGATGTTCCTGAGAACGTCCAGATGCGCCAGGAAAAGAATCTGGGAAGGTACAACTAGGATTAGCATTCAGCCCTCTGTCGCGGTGGCATTGGCATACAATTGCGCCAATAGAATCCCACAGGTCTACGAAAGAACTCAGATGATTGCAAACTGTATATGTAAGTTCTTATTCTTACCGCGCTGATCGATTGAGCCTATACGAAGAACACACACGTTAGTGAAAATAAACCGAAGTCTACCTCGATAGCACCTACAAAAATAAAGCTGAAGGAAGCATCTGAGTCATGTCGCTATGGAACATAATGTGATGAGCGCACGTACACATTGCCACTACCAACATCTTTGGAAGCCAGCGCCAACGGGTTGACGAAGTCTGAAATTAGAAACTTATACATCGCCGCTGTTGTCATGGCCTGATGCACTGTGTCTACCATCTATAAGCGGCGGTCAACAGTAGAAAAGTGATCGCTGTATCAACACCTACACTGCATTGGAGAACCCCAAGGACAATCTCGTCAGCGGATATCACGTATCTCAAGCCGATCAGACGCACAATAGGAACACAATAAACAGTCTCGTCCAAAGATGATCTCGCCGAGCGCGATGCGAGGTGATGTATATAAATATCTGTAGGCATATGATGCCGTACAGGCTGTGGAATGGAGTTTGGTGGTAGTTGAACGAAGAGAGAGGCATACTCACAGCATGGCCAAACTCGCACCAATGAACATGGCTCCCAGCGTATTGTCCATTGCGGGTAACTTGGGAAAAGGGCTAGGACCACCAGGGATAGGACCTTGCGTGGGAGGTATCGCGGGGCCGGCCTGCGGCGGGGTATTAGGAGTGCCAGACATTCGTGCAAGGAGCCAAAGCCTACGTCAGACGACGTCGGATCAGAGGTACCTAGAAGGGAGATATCTAGGCACATACCTGGAAGTAGATAGGATACCGAAAGCGAATGGAACGGGCAGGCACTTCAAGATGGGCAAGCGCGTCGTTGCTCCAGTGGCCCAGTTCTTGCAAGCCTTATGAAGGGAGTGGAAGCATGCCTCTAGGCTGTATTGTTCCGGGAGTGATGATGGTAGCGATCTAATGTTATAGACCTCCTGAGAGCGTGCTGCCTGTTTCAAGGTGATACCAACTGGTAATCCGCACGACTCAATGCAACTTGATTGATGTTTCAGAATAGGAAGGTGGCACTTATTCGATGGATACGCAAATGACGTCTTTGGGATATCTCTCGCAGGCAACCGAGTCGTGGGCGGCGAGGTCGGGGAATACAAAACAACACTCCGAAATTTCGAAGCTTCCAAAGTGATAACACTGTCGACCACGGAACCCGCAAGTCGCGAGCTTCGAGGCCCAGGGCGGTGCGAACACAAAGTGCCAGCGGTTGACACGGCCCAGTGCGATGTTAACACCAGGGCGCAAGGCACTTTCATACCATCCTGTGAAGTCCACAATCAACGTCAACATCAATGTTTCACGAAGCAGGACAGCGGTCATAGCAAAACCTGAATAGCTACTACAGAACTCTCGTACTATAGGCCAGGATGTGTCCATCGACGCACCTCGAGGCGGACCGGCGAACGTTTGACATTCCACAAATAACTATATCATGACTGGACACCAATGTCAAGTTGATCTAGAAGTTCCTTCGGTAACGTTGAACACCTCGTCTTGCTTTGCCTCGTCCAGTGCTGTCCTGAATTGTTGAAACGAGACGTTTGGGGGGACGATGTAAGCTCCATGTGCGATATTTGGGTCGTCTCGAGGCGCATAATCCGCGAAGACCGATGTGAATGCTCCACACTCGTGAGGGTGCATCACCTTTCCCAACAACCATATCCAGAAAGATGGAAACAGGAGGGTTTGAGATTCCGAATAGCTCCGTCCTGTGGTCAACGCATGATATGGAGGCAAATTGATCGATCGAACAAAGATGGAATACTGACATTGAGAATAGCACCCGGATGGGCAATCGAGAGCATGACCTTTGAGCCATTGGAAGTCAACCGGCGCGCGAGGTGGCCGGACCACAAGTGGACAGCAAGTTTGGAGAACTCTAGCAACGCAGTGATGAGCCTAATGGCAACATAGCTGTCTCACTTACCGTTCCAGAGTGAGCAAGATCGTGAACGAGAAGTTGTGATTCCATGTGGCCTTCGAGTCAAACGAATGATATGTTACATCCTTGTGTACCGACCTAGGATTGCGCGTGGGATAAGTAACTTGCGGCATAATCGTGTCAATTTTGTTTGGAGGTGGGCGGCGTTCGGAGAACCACTTCAAACCACACTGACTGCGACCGTTGGTTTGCCCAGTCAGTACCGTTTTTGTGCCCAATACTGATGCGTTATTGATCTACTATCACGCCGTTTACATTGACCTTCCAGAAGATATACAGGTGTGCAACGAAAACTACTGTGCACAAATTGGGTTTACTCAACATTTCCACCTTCTTTTGCTCTTAGATTATAATACAATAACCTACACATATGGTTCTTCGAGCCTGCAAAAGCAAGGTTATCGCAAAGTGCTGAATCGCGTTTAAATGACTAGATGTGATCCAGTGATGTTATGTACACCGGTACACTCCCACCCACTTTGGTACCTATCATCAGGATGACAGTCGGTCAGATGGGCGCAGTCTTCTTATTGTGCACCTGGTTCACAGGCAGGCCATTCACGAGCATTCACGACTAGCCACAACGATGGATTCCGCACTCCTGCAGACATCTTTGTTGGTATCATTGGCCGGCGTCGTCTCCTACGTTCTCAACAAAAGTGTCGCAAAGACTCTACCACTTCCTCCTGGTCCACCAGGCAGATCCTTTAATCGGACACCTTCGGGTGTTTCCCAAAGCCAACCCAGAGCTAGTTTTCCACGAATTGGGCCAAGACATATGGTGATGTCCATCGAGCACACGAGGTCCTCACAGCGAGCTAACAGGTGATCAGGGGACATCATTCATTTGTCGTTCTTCGGCCGCTCGGTCGTAGTCTTGAACAGTCTCGAGGCCGCAGTGGACCTGCTTGAGAAAAGGAGTGCCATTTACAGCGACAGGCCCGATCTCGTCGTGTACTGACTTGTAAGTTGTGCATGCTGAAGGGGTGCGCTATACTCAGCGATGCTGCAAGGATGGGCTGGACACCAAATCTTGCATTCCTACCCTATGGAGAGCGCTTTAAAAAGCACAGAGCGATATTCCACTCTCATTTCATACCCGAAGCCTGCGTTGACTACCAGCATATACAACTCCAGAACGTTCACCTTCTCGTTGAAGGGCTGATTAAAAATCAGGGCAACCACGATCGTCTTCTCAGCAGGTAACGTAGCACTTGCGTCTGCTTGAGCGTATACCAGTGAAGGAATGGTTCTGACGCGGAAGTCGTTCGAATGCAGGATTTACTACATCCATAGCAATCAGAATTGCGTACGGGCATCAGATTCGCTCGGACAACGACGAGTACATAAAAATAGCCAATGATTGCGGCGTGGCTTTACGACAAGGGGGAGCAGGAGGAACCCTAGTTGATCTCTTCCCAAGCCGTAGGTCGCAGTATCCAAATGATGTCGGTCTCTTCAGCGGACTGATCGATTGTCTGCTCTGCAGTCCAATACTTTCCATCGTGGTTTCCAGGCACCTATTTCGCCAACGTCGGCCGTGGCTGGAAATGGGCCATCAACAGACTGTATGATTATCCATACGAATCGGTCAAGAAAGAGATGGTAAGCTCTATATATCGTCGTACGCTGATGCTGCGAAATCTGATGCTTTCGAAAGGCCGAAGGAATTGCCGAACCTTCCTTCCTTGCTGCAGAACTTGACGCTGCCGCAGGGCGTGAGCTCTCCAAAGAAGAAGTGGACGACATCAAAGGCGCCGCTGGCGTCATCTTTGCCGGTGGCACTGAAACGGCGAGTGATCCAACATCCCCTCGAGTTCACCCATCTTACGGCTCAACTCATAGACTTGGTCCAGCCTCACCGTGTTCTTCCTCGCCATGTTGCTATACCCAGAGTGTCAGAAACGCGGTCAGGAAGAAGTAGATCACGTCGTCGGCCAGCACAGGCTCCCTTCATTCGAAGACATCAAATCATTACCATACGTCAACAGCGTGGTGCAAGAGGTTTTCAGGTTCGTGACCTTCATCCTTTCCAGTGACGGTGTGTTGTAGAAGCGCCTGCGTATAGGTGGAAGCCAGTTATACCTCTAGGTTCGTATTGCCCAACATCTGACCGTGTGTGATTGACTGACCGTTCCCCAGGCATCCCCCATCGCTGTACCGAGGATGACAGCTATAAGGGTATGCTCATACCGAAAGGCTCCCTCGTATTCGCCAATGCAATGTACGTTGTACGCTGCCCATCTTCGCCCGCGGATATAAATAACGATCTCGCGACGTCAGGGCGATGGCTCTCAACCCAAGCACAGTACAAGGACCCCTCTACATTCGACCCAACTCGTTTCCTCCCCGAGGCAGACGGTGGACGAGCAGAGCCCCCGTTCGAGCCCGCCTTCGGGTTCGGTAGGAGGTGCGGCACCCTTCACCCCAGACGAACGTTCCCAGGTTTTTTGTAATTTGTATCTGTATCTGCGTATTCACATCACGGCATGGTACCACAGGATCTGTCCCGGCCGACATCTCGCAAGCGCCAGCGTCTTCATCGCCGTTGCGACCATCTTCGCGACGCTGAACATCTCAAAAGCAAGGGATGAGCACGGTTCGGAGGTCACGCCGGGTTTGGTGTTCGAGACGGGTCTCACCAGGTATTTTCTCATCCTTTTTGCGCTTGAGACTCCAAGTTGAATTGAGCAATCGCACGCGTCAGTCATCCCAAACCCTTCCCGTGCAGCGTCGTGTGCAGGTCGGAGGGCGCAGCCAAGTTGATCCAGGAGGCCGTCGACACCATTGATTAGAATGGGGAGACAAACTAGTAAGTAGTTTCGTTGTACGAATGATAACATTGTACTTCGTCGCATACCTAGACGATGTTGTATATACGTCTTACCCAATCTCCTTCGGCGCGCACTAAATCGTCCTCACTCGAGGCTTATAAGTATGGCTCTGCGGTCAGGAAAGTATCTGCATTCTCTCTGCATAGCGTCTCGTATCTACTCGGGGTAAGCGAAGCGAAGGATGTGGGGTGTGGAAGTGAACACTACTAACTAACGACAACACGGGTCAACGGCCACGAACATCAATGCGGGTGGTGGAGGCACCGAGGTAAGGAAAATAAAAAAGGGCTTGTGTCGGAGTCACTGTCATCTATATCATATATCAAGGCCAAGGCCACGTCGTCATAAGAACGGGGAACTACTATACGAGTTGTAGGTGATTGCGAGGATCGCAGAACGGGCTAATACGCGTCGATATCGTAAATAGGTGGGGTAGAAGGTGTAGCCTAGGTAGTATAATACACGGGATGGGACGACCACTTGAGTTCGATGTGGAAAGAGATACCGGGAGGTGCGGGGGTTGTGGGATGTTGTGATTGGAAATTTCGTATCGGGTGCCGCCTAGGTTTGCGCAGGGGGACCGATGGTATGTGTGGTGGTGGATTGGATAAGAAGAGCATCTTGAGCAGGAACCGATGGCGACCACTGATAAATACTTGCGGATGTATACAGGTAAAGGAAGTTATAGACCAGATGCAGGCGGACTCGGACGACGGACGATTGTTTGTTTGATGATTCGCGAGTGCGGAGGACCGGTGACGGAGAAAAATTGTGTGCATGTTGTCATTCGTAGTGTGTTGCGGAAATGCGGTGATAGAGACATTGAAGACGGTTTACCCCAGAGAGTTTTCGTAGCGGAACGAGTGCGTGGCGGAAAGGCGTGCAACGTGACAATACTCCCACCCTGACCTCTCCCCTCCCCCTCCCTCTCCCTCGACTCAATACTTACGACCTTGCAGATTGCGCAGCGGGCACGGGGGTGCCGCGATACGGATGGGGATTAGGGGTGCCTCCCCGCGATGTACCGTTCTGTCTTGCTGGCGGCTGGCCGTTGCTCTGATACACGATTTGCCCTTGTGGCTGTTGCTGTTGTTGCTGGGGAGGCCTAGCGGGACCAGCGACGCCAGCAGCCTGCTGGACTTGCTGTTGCCTCTGCTGGGCCAACGCCCGCGCCTGCTGCTGCGCCTGTTGTTGTTGCGCCTGCTGCTGCTCCTCCGCTCCAAGGCCTGGTGCGACGTACAGACCCTTGTCAATCACCTGCGGTATTGGTTGGATCTCCGTACCCAGCTCTTGCTCGATCTTATAGAGGTTGAACCTGTCCTCGTAGGTCACCAGGTTGATGGCCAGACCCAAGTGCCCGAACCGACCTGAACGACCGATACGATGGAGATACGTCTCGGAGCTCTTCGGCAGGTCGAAGTTGATGACGACGTTCACCGCCTGGATATCGATACCTCTCGTGAGGAGATCCGAGCAGACCTAGATTCCTGCACACGCCGTTTCTGAAGTCGTGGAAAACTCGATTACGGTGGGATTGGAGCATCTTGGCATGTGAGTAGAAGCAGGAGTATCCGAGCTCGGTGACCTTTTTGGCGAGGAGTTCGACGCGATTGGTAGAGTTACAGAAGATGATGGATTGGTTGATTTGGAGCTTGGAGAAGAGGGTATTGAGACAATGGACCTTTTGGCGTTCTTCGACATATGCGTAGTATTGGGTTACACCACGGAGGGTGAGTTCATCCATAAGGTTGATCTCGTAAGGTTTGTTCATGTACTTGTCCTATGCGACAGAAAGGACAAATCTTAGCGGCAGGAGTAGCAAGAGACGACAGGAAGAAAAGCACCTTAAGTCTTTCACGATCATCGGGAACGTCGCACTGAACAGCATCACCTGTCTCTCTTTCGGCAAGAATGACAATAGCTGCTCCATGACGGGTGTGAACTCGGGCGACAGCAATTTGTCGGCTTCGTCCATAACGAACACCGGGCACTTCGCTCAAATCCGCCACGTTCTTGCCCGCCAAATCCAATATCCGACCTGGGCGTACCAACAAGTACATGCACGCTCTCGGACAACCGAAGGATGTCGTCTTTGAGTGTCGTGCCACCGGTGGTCACCATGACCTGCACGCCCATATGCTTTCCCAAAATCTTACATACCTGACTCGTTTGAAGTGCTAGCTCTCGCGTTGGAACCAGCAGAAGGGCCTGAATCTTTGGCTTGCTGACGTCTACTTGTTGTAATGAGGGAATGACGAATGCAGCGGTTTTGCCGGTCCCGTTCTTTGCTCGTGCAAGGATATCGCGGTGGGTGAGCGCGATAGGGATGGCTTCTTCTTGGATGGGGGAAGGACGTTCAAAGCCGGCTTCGAAAATGCCCATAAGGAGCTCGCGCCGGAGGAACATGTCCTCGAATTCGGTGCCCTTCGTCGCTGTTACATCCTCGGTTTGAGGCCGGGAGTCTCTTGGAGGTGGGCGGAGGGTGGCTTTCCAGTTATCATTGGCGTTGGCGGGTCTGGGGGACGTCGCCGACGACAGTTGAGCACTCGTCGAAAAAGCAGATTCACGAACGGAGACGTACGAAGATGAAGAAGTTGCAGTTTGTGCCATGGTCGCTAGAGTCAATTGTCTAGTTCCAGATGTGCTTGCGCGTCCTGTATTTGTATTCTGTATTCAGAGTTTAGTTCTAGTGCCACCAGGTATATCGGTTGGATGACTCTGAGGGCGATGGGAGGACTGGGGGTAAAATGGCTGAGAAGTGCTGTTGAGTGAGTTGGTTGATGTGGTCGAGTTGAAAGGGAGTATTTCAAAAAATGCAGCAAGTCGTCCCGTTGCTAGTTCACACGCTCACAAACGAATACCGCAAGGCGCTCTCACTTGTAACATTGACGTACTCTACTTGTTGACCGCGTTTGCATTCAGGGCTATTCACTACGCGCATTTATTCAGACAACTGCAGGCATTCTACGTACAACCTTTCCTTCATTCCGAGCGTGCTTTTTGAGCTTTTCGAGTAACGAGGACGAGGCCCATACAGACGGAGGCGTGCGTTCTTCCGTGGCCCAATGATAAATGTCCCAGTCTGGCTCATCTAACAGCTAAAAGAGGTAAAAAGTTACTTCCAAAGCCAAAGAGTCAATGGCAGCGTTTGCGAACCTTGTCGTATTCCTTCAGCTCGCTCTCCGTCATGCTCTGAAGATAAGTCTCTGGCGAAATGTACTTAGAAGCAAGTCGCTCTCTAGTGTGCCTCGCTTTCGGGACTGGTACACCAATCTGGCGCGGAGCGTTTCAATGGATTCGTTGTGCCGCGGCAGGGGGCTAATACGGGGTGAGTCTTCGGGCGTTTGCGTATTTTTTAGATGTGCTGGAGTGTGTGGAAGGGGCCATGGGTCCGATCGACGAACGGCGGACGGTGCATATGAGGCGACGAGGATCCCGATAACCGGTCCGCACGCTTCGAAGAGCCCGACGAGGACACTGGCCGCCAAACATCGTGGTGAACGGCGGTGAGCAGAGGCGGAGTCTGAAATTGCCGCCACTTACATCCTGTATCCGTTCTAGTTTACACACACTCTAGCCACAGAGTACGTCCGTTCGCAGCCAATGCAGCGTGGCTCAAGTTCTTCCAGATATGCCCCGTCATGAGCCGCAGCCACTTGAGAACCATTTCGAGACTACAGAAGGAAGGAATCAACGCATTGCAACTACATCTTTCAGCTAACACAACCTAAGCTGCAAGTAAACATACGACTAATGGGACAGTACAATATAACTGTAGCAATATACTGCTTTACAAGTGTCAAATAAATAAGCTATATAATAAGGAAATCACGATGGCTTGAATGTATTGATGTTCAATCGTCGCCGCTGGGAAATACAAGGTCGTTGACTTCAGTCTTCATCCGCAGAGCTGTTGTCCATGATAGAGTCGTGCCCGGGGGCGGTGCTGCCGAGGATAGTCGTCGACAAAGTCGTCCATTTCTTCAGCTTCTTCCTTGACTCGAGGGGACGGACGAACGACTAGAAGAACGAATTAACGATGATTGATATAAGTCAAAGGAACGATTCCAGGAAGCCCATACCTTGATTGAGAGCGCCTTCGTGGAACGGGTGTCGCGTCTTCATCGCTATCAGAGCTAATCACTATCACTTGCGGAGCTCTGGGGTTCAAAGCCCTGGTCAACCATCCCTCATGAGCAACGATAAACGCGCAATAACGAAAAAGAATCCTCCACTTACGCGGCACGCTTAGGCCTCGCCTGACGCGGGGGAGGAGTCACCGCCCGCCTCAGCTCCTCCTCATCAGAAGTCAAGCTCCGACTGAGAGTATCTCGGTTTCCTGTCAGTTGAATTCTCAGTAAGAAGAATCGATCTGTGCAGCAGCGAAGATACGCACTTGGCTTTGCCCTGGCCAGACCTCGAACTTCCTCGACGTCGCACCAGATATCATCTCACCGTCCGTGCTGACACTGACAACGCTCCCAGATCGTCTTCACCCACCATCGCATCAACCCATCAACACAAACACAAACACAAAGCCAGAAAGGACTCACCGCTTCTTCCCCTTCGGCGGCTTTCAAGTCGCCATCGTCCTCGTCGCCGCTCAACGGAATAAGGTCATCCAAGAAATCAAACAACTCCTTGAGTTCCCCATACTGCCGATACTCCGCTTCGCTGAACCCTTCGAGCTGCTCGTACTTCTTGCAGAACGCCGTTTCGAACTTGAGCGCCGCGTTCTTCGCCGAGGACATCATTGACCTGGCCGACGCTACAAGGTACTCGGATGTCAGAATGAGCGTCCGGTCAGCATACTGCACTTCGCGTAACCTTGATCAAGCTGTGGATCAAGAGCCTCAGCCGCCGAAGCTTGCTCTGATCTGCTTCGTCCGGCAAATACAATTTAGGCAGTGCCTGGCACATCGCTTTCTTGCTTTCCTCTACAGCGGACCATCCGTCAGGATCGACTCAGTCTCTTTCGTAATTGGTATACGTACTGGATAGATCCGTCTTGTCAATAATCACCTTGATGATGTCTGCCGCAAGCTCAAGGTGGACGTCCTCGTCGATAGCTTGACCAGGAACCTCTCTGTAACGCTCTGTCAAGTTCTCCCGTGAACCACTGCACTGAGGAAATCAGACGCACAGAACTTTCGATGGATCAGTCATATCAACGAACATCGATACAATCTGCGCTGCCGGCACCGGCTCTTCCTCCACAGCATGTTCCCTGTTTTCCAAGGTCGGGATGAACACCTACGAAAAATAGCGCCAGGAATCAGTACAGATTATCGGATAACGTAGCGAAAGCAAACAGCGCAAGCAACGCACCTTCCGCATGTTATGCTGGTTTTCAGACTTCGAGTAGCTATACATGGGGAAGAAATAGGTCAAACATTGCCGAAGATCCTGGTTGTCGGCGGTGTCGGAGGAGAAGTAGCAGTTGAAAAGCTGGCAAAGGACCTGAATGACAGCGAGTTAACCGGAGTTCGTGCTTTGGAAGATGCGCAGACGAACGTTTTTATCCGTTATCATGCCTGCGAGAATGAGCTTTCGCTAGGCCCTTCGCAATCACTGCCTGCAGTTTCTTGGCCTCAGCCTCTCCGTCCCTCGTCTTTCGCTCCGTGCCCAAGTCCGAAGTCCTTTCCGAAGGCCCTTCAAGCATGAGTTCCGCAATTTCCTCCTACAGATGAATGACTCCGACTTGAGTCCTTCAAGTATCAAACTAGGGAAATTAACATACCCGGTTTGCGTCCGTTGCTAGGAGCTGCCTTTCATTGACCATGACGAATATCGAAGATGATCTCCGCTAAGCGGATTTTCAGGGGAAGGGGCGTCGGTTTCTGGAACTGCGCCTTGAAGACTGGATACGAATCTGTGGCAAGGACGCTACATCAAGCTATCAGCAACAAGTTTCAGGGCAGGTTGAATGTAAACCAACCGGAGAGATCAGACAGCACAGGCCCAACGCCGTCAATCCCTGCGAACGGAAGGCCAAGTCGGTCCGTTGGACAGACGGGATGATGAGTCCTTTGAGAACACCGTCCAGAGTTGAATGATTTTCCAGTGTCTATAGTTGTAAGGAGGGCGCCCGTCCAATGAGGGATGGCGTAGCGAGTGTGACGAGAATCCGAAGCTCACCCCGTTGACGCGTTCGAGCATACCCGTACATAAATGCAGGCATCGGAGATCAATCTCGTCCGCCTCCTCCTGCGTCTTGGCAATCAAGTCCTGCTTGTTAGAGAACACCGCGGTTCGTTGGGGTTTGACGGTCGCTGGAGTCGCGCCGAAATCGCTGGAGGTATCCTCAGGCTATATCGAGTACCGTTAGATGATGAATCGGGTCTATGGAAACGGGGTTTGGGCTTACAGGGGGCTCATCGACTTCATGGTCTGGGGCATAACGCAAGTCATTGATGGTTTCGCTGACCATGCGAATGAGGTCGCCCTCGCCGTTAGAAAGTTTGTGCAGAAGATCCAAGCCAGGATCCAACAACGTTACTGGTAGAGTCCGATCCTGCATTAAATCACCTTCACAACACTCAATCGATCAGTTGCTCGCCCTCGGACAAGGATGAAGGACCACTCACGAACAAGCGCAAACATCTTCCTCCTCCCTAACTCGTCCGCATAATCTAAATCCAGAGCCAATCTCAGCATCTCCGCCACAACATACTCTTTGTCTGTGAGGTCATCCTCCATCTTCGCTCGTTCCTTCGCCAGACAACCCCGCGTCGACGTCGAAAACTGCTTCATCGGAAGCCGCTGCTCTGAGGGCGGCAAGGATATCCTGCAGGGCGTGGTAGGTTGTGGATATGTGAAATGCCATTGCGGTGACAACGGGCAGCATGTTGTCTCGTCGACCGAGATCGTTCTTCTTAAGGCAGAAATCAGAGAAAATGCGAGCGAGGAAGGCAGATTCGGAGGTAGGCATTCGCCCAATACTCGTCTGCGAAGTCCTCAGTGTAAGTTCTGATCACGGAGGAATAGAGCAGTTGGTCACCTTGGGTAAAGTTAAGCTCGTTAATGATCTCGGGGCGCGTCTCGAATATGCTCAGAAGGGCATCTCTAGGCACTTCAGCTTTCTCCGCCCAGGTCAAACAAACCAATCACGTTGAGGACACCCTCCTGTAGCTTTGACTTCTTCACTTCCTTGTCAAGAGTAGTGTCGCCACCTTCAGTCTTCGCGGGTAATTCCCGTCTGCTGGCTCTCGTCTTGCTTGATCTCAACAGTGTCCTGGGGAGTAACGGCATCCACCCACGAACTGAGAAGCTTCGCTGCAACCGACCGTACGCCAACCTCCCTGTCTCCCAGACCATTTTGCACGATCATTTCCCTCTCTGAAATTGTCATTGCTTTGGGGTGTGTGGGGCCCATAACCTCTTCCTCCTCTCCCAGCTCTGTTTGAACCCGCTGAGTGATATTTGTCGCCAGCACGTTCGCGAAGACCATCTTCCTCACAGTCGGGTCTACATCTCTCATCCGATCCAATATGACTGGAAGTGTCTTCTCCGTTACTGGAGTATTTAGAAGGGCAGCCCTCCGCACTTCTGCGGAGGCATCGCCAGAGATAGCTTGCAGAATCATGTCAGACCCAGATGGCTCCCCGTCTGGAATCTCGTCCGGGTCCTCAGAGTCAACGAGACGCGAGAGGGCAATGATTGCTTGCATGCGCACTGAAGACTCTCGGTCGTAAACGCGGGCACGTAGTGCGGTGTGTAACTTCTGGTAGTCATCAACACTAGACGGCGCTGAGCAGCGGGTGACGTAGGCAGTGAGTGCGACATACTCGAGTTCTCCTAGGTGGGCTACCATCTCGGTGATCATTTGAAGGATACGATAGCGAACCGTCTTGTCTTTCGCCTCGAATCCTTCGAGGAGATGGCCAAGCAGACTGGCGGTGAAACGCGACGCAGTCGTATCAACGTCCGCATCCTCATCGTCCTCCATCTTTAGCTCAGATGCTGAAAGAATTGCTGAGAAACGATACCAACGCAATCCGAATCTCTCACACCTTTTTCGTTTGCGTGTCTCACGTATCCCCCCACGAACTTCGCAATGTTATCTGCCTGCTTCACCCCTTTCTTCAAAGCAAGACCCTTTACGACCAAATCGAAGAAGGCGTCCTCGAATTGGTTTTCGCCTACATATTTCACAGTGTACCTCTTTCCTTTCTTCACGCGCTCGACGTGTTTCGCAGCTTCTTGGTGGACTTTGAGCAGGTGCGTGTAGTTCTTCTGGTGGTTGCCGGTCGTTTCTTGTACTTCGCTGAAGATATGTTTGATGTGTGGAAGAAACTTGTCAACCAAAGGGGCATCGTCAGCGTTCACGGTTCGCGCGGGCATCTTAACGAGCCCACAGAGATGAGAGCGAAGGTCAACAAGGGTCCTCAACGCGTGAGGATAAGCGCTTAAGCCACTCGCGATCACATGATGACGCTGGTTGAGTGTCCACGTGACAAACACGAGGAAACAACGCGCCGCCACTCGAACCAAATCCGGACGATTTCGAACCAAACCTCCTTGACATTTACCACCACGGCGTCAGGCTGACCAGAGGAAATGTCCGTATACCCACAACCGTTTAACCCAAGAATCAACATGAACCCGATCCCGACGCACGCAACTTCACGACGACCGCCCTTCACCAACGCCCACAACAACCAGCACAACGTACCGAACCCCGCCTTGAGCGTAAAGGCGCTCCCGAAGGCTCCGCGCTCGCCCCCGCCCAAACCCACCGAAAAGAAACATCCATCATCGCCGCCGTTGTCGAGGCAGACGACAAAGGCACTCCCACCTTCACCTCCCAGAATCATCAAGGATGCACATGGGCTCCTCCAGTTCCAAAAAGTTGGGTTACTCGGAGAGGTACGTCTGCCACCCCGCTTGTTCAACATATGGGCGGACTGACACCAGTAAAGGGCGGTTTTGCCCGAGTTTACGAAGTTAAAGACGTGCATGGCAATAGGGTTGCATGTAAGGTTTTGTCGAAAAGCTCCCTCCAATCCAAGAAGGCTAAGACGAAGGTCAGTGCGGTAGATGATCCGTTACGTGCTGAAGGCTGAGGATATATGCGGTAGCTCTGGGCAGAAATCAAGATACACAGGTCCCTAGCGCATCCCAATATTGTTCAGTTTCAAGAATGTTTCGACGACGACGAGAACGTTTATATGGCACTCGAACTATGCTCGTCTGGGTCTCTCATGGACCTCCTCCGTCGGCGGCGGCGCTTGTCCGAGCCTGAAGCTCGTTACTTCAAAATACAAATCATCGGAGCATGCCACTATATGCACACCCACCAAGTTATACATCGCGACCTAAAACTCGGGAACATATTACTAGACTCCGACATGAATATCCGAGTGGCGGACTTTGGGCTCGCAGCTCTCATTGAGAATCCGGGTGACCGCAAGAAGACCATTTGCGGCACACCGAACTACATCGCTCCGGAAGTATTATTTGACACTGCAAATGGCCATAGCTTCGAAGTGGATACATGGTCAGTTGGAGTTATGCTGTACACGCTTTTGATCGGCCGCCCACCGTTCCAAACGAAAGATGTCAACAGTATCTACAAGTAAGCCGTCCGTGTGCATAAGTAGATTGATCATGGACTTACACTCTGCAAGGCGGATTCGCGATAATGATTACGACTTTCCAGCCGAGCGCCCCATCTCCTCTCACGCGCGAACCCTCATTCAGGCTATCCTTACCCCCGACCCGAACGATCGACCTAGTCTCCACGAAATTCTCGACCATCCCTTCTTCACTCAAGGTCTCGTACCAGGCTACATCCCCGTCACGGCACAAGATAGCATACCCGACTTCCGCCATATTACCCGCGCCGCAAGCGAGCAAAACTTCGTCCGTCTAAGACGCGAATGCATGCTTGATGAAGACCAACAGACTTCCATCAAATTGCCATCCAAGGCCAACGACAACCCCGCGGTCGAACGTATTCCCAACCATGTCGGTGTTTCAGTGCCATCGTCTAGCTTGGGCAAGAGTATCACGTCCAGTCTCGCTCAGCAAGAGAAAGAGTTCCAGAAGGCCGTACAGCCTGGCTCTCCAATTGCTGACCTTCTCACCTCCGCACGACAGCCGTTACTTATGGCTAATAACGCCACCCATCATCGCGGCGAGCCATTGATGAGGAAGCTGCAGGCGGCGGCCAAGGAGTCGCCTTTAGCGAAAAGCGCAAGGGCACAGAGTGTACAGGGTAGTAGTCGAGCGCGAGAGATGAATGCCATGGTTCACCGGGAAGAAGACACGAGGAAGAAGCTGGTGGAGAGCCAGAAGGCGAGGATCGTTGCGCAAATGGTTCCTGTCAGGGAGAGCGACGAGGAGGAGGAGGAGGAGGAAGAGCCTACACCCCATCCTCGCCCTATTCCTAGTGCCATATCAAAAGGCCGGGAACATAGAGAGAGACGGGACCAAGAGAACATTCCTCCGCCCACCGTTGCACCTCTGCGAAGCAATAAGGGCAAAGAACCTGTACGTTCAAAGACTTCGAAGGACCCGACGATGATTGCCCCCTCCGCGCTCAAGCAATCCACAACTCAGCATCCAGCCCCGAGTGTCTTGCCACCACAGCAATCTTCGTCTAAGCAGTTGAGCTCTAAGTTGACTGGCTTCGATGCTGCTTTGCAGGTCTTGTCGCTAGCATTCGATGCCAAGTCGCATGGGAAGGTTTTCAAGGATCCTAGGGAAGACCCGACCGTTCCTCTTCGCGACGAGAAGGTGTTCATCGTGAGCTGGGTGGATTACTGCAACAAGTACGGGATGGGCTATGCGTTGACCGATGGTAGCATGGGGGTCTACTTCAACGACAGTACGAGTATGATCCTTAGTGCTGACAAAAGGTTTGTGATAGCGTTTTCACTCACAAGTGTGTGCTCACCTACTCGTAGACATTTCGATTATATCTCTGCGCGGCATGGAGGGTCAGTCTACGTTCGGAAGTCGCACACCGTCGAAGAGTACCCGGAGGAGTTGAAGTCCAAGGTATACTTGCTGAAACATTTCGAACGGTATATCATGGAACGCCTGTACTCCGAGAACGACTACACGTGGCAAGCGACGGAGCGGACGAAAGGGATGGATTGGGTCCAGAAGTACCTCCGGATGAAGCATGTTATCGTCTTCAAGATGAGTCACGACGTTCTTCAAGTAAGCTTCTTCTTTCCTCTCCGCTGTTCCGTTCGAGTGACCTAATCTCACATCTTTTAGTTCAACTTCTATGATCACTCCAAACTGATACTGTCGTCGCATGGGCTCGTCGTCACGCACATCGATAAGAACTACAACATCACCCGATGGACGTTGAGCGACATCATGGCTACGTCTCTCCATATACACGCTCGTGGCCGCGCTGGCGTCGACGGAGGATCGGGGTCGACAATCACCGTTGAGGGCATGGATGCAGACCAGATCAAGTTCAACCAGAAGTTGGTGGAGAAGTTGAAGTATTGCAAGGAGGTCCTGCTAAGCATACGGAATGCCAGTTCCGGCGGCGGCGCCTCGGCGGCTGGATCCGTTGCAGGAAGCGCGACCTCTGGACATGATGCCCCCGGGGAGACGATGGGAATGAGTACGAGGACGTCGAAGGCGTCGCTGCGATGAAAGAAGCGCTTGCTGTTGTCCCCTGTTGCGACGTTAGGTCAAAACAGGGAATTCGGATACGATGCGTTAGGCATCTTCAGTATCTGTCCAGTCTCTTTCTTCTCTTTTCCTCGAGCATTCACGTCCATGACTTCCTGCCATCATCAATGACACTGCAAAGCAAGACATTTCAGTACACCCATTTCCATCTACTCTCATGACTTATAGCGTAATTCGTGTACATATTTATCCCTTCAGTCAACTATCGCAACAAGTATTTGTATGGAATTCATCGTCGACACGTCGTTACTTTGGTCTACAGGATGTGAACCCTTTTTGACGATGTACTAGCGTCCACGTACGTGGTTTAGTTCTCCTGACACGATGCTCTGACGACAATTAAAGCCTTCGCGGCTGCTGCGCCACTGGATCGTTCTAACTTACCATCTGAGCGCGTCAAGCATTAACTACTCCAACAACCAAGACTTAGCCTCATGAGCTGGCCAACTAGCACCGTACGCCGTCTATGACCCTAGGGACCCGCTTAAGTCTTAACACACGCAATCTTGGAATTCAATTTCTATGTATTCATCATTTTGAGATATTAGAGAGTAGTACTATGGCATGCACATCGTAGCTATATAGGTGATGGACGGCGTCGTGGTGTCGTTCGTGCAAGAATAGACAGGAACTAGTAAAGGTGTCGTGGAAAATCCAAATGAAGATAATAATGAAGTAAAAACGGCGTATATAAACATGATAAGGGCTCGTCGGTAGAGGGATGTGTGTGGAAAGGGGGGGATAGAGGAAGGGAGGAAGACGAATGAGCAACATCACATACCCAATTTACACAAGGACGCAAACAAGCCCTAAGCAGTAAAGAACCAAAAGACCATCCACCGAAGTGTCGCAGATGCACGGCGTGGAAGGGGGGAAGGGGAGGAACACCACAGGACGACAGGTCTTGAGGTAGAATACAAGGATAGGAAACGAGATGTGCAAGGACGTGTAGAAGGGTATTGATTATGTTCATCTATGGGGTACAGGGGAATTGGTTTATGCAGTGCGACTGGGGTTGCGTGCCAGCGTCTGGCCAACGCGTTGAGCTTGTATGCTGCTGAAACGTTGAAGCTCTTCGGGCTTCATGGTAATCTTTCCACCGAAGCCAACCTTGCGAGACACCCGCTTGATGAAAGACACACGATTCGAGTACAAAGACTCGTGGATCGAGGCGGCGCGGGATTGCGTTCGGTGGACTTCGAGGCCGGTCTGCTTGACCATCTCTGCCTGCTTGCGCTCGTGGCGTTGGCGGAGATACTTGATAACGGTGGCCTTCATGGCAAACTTGATCCAATCGAGAGGAATGAACCAAACGATGTTCTAGAAGCAGCGTCATCAGCCGATAGACTGTTGAATTGTGAGAATGATACTTACCCAAACCCAGACGATACCTATCCATCCACCAGAGATAGCACGGATGCTAGTGAAGCCCCAGTTGGCGTAGGCAGCAATGATGGAAGAGACGAGTTGGGCAATGCAGAATGCTCCGAAGAGGGCTGCCGAAGGACGCTCCATGAAGAAGAATCCGTGCGAACGGGTGACGAAGATCAAAGCCTGCGAGATAATAGCAACTTGAAGGTAGACAACCATATGCAATTGTCTGTCGTTGGGATCCGGGCGAGTTCCTGGGGCATTGTCGAGAGCAACACCGAACTTGTCTTGGAAGAACGTGGTCTCCATGATGACAATGACGAGGATGACACTAAAATTAAGCAGTTAGCACCATACACTGAGGGCCATAAGACAGATGACTTACGTTGAAAGAGTCAGGTAGAGACCATAAGCAACAGCGTAAGCGAAGATTTCAGCAAGATCCCAACTGTCTGGTGTCATCGAAGGGAGCACACGGTCGACGGACAGGGTCATGATGGTACCATCGTTGAGCAGAGCGATGATAAGAACCATGAAGGGAGGGAACTCGAACTTGTAAGCAAAGACGAGGATGGCGAAGCAGACGACGATACGAATAGTGACGGCACAAGCGTAGATGGAGTAGTTACGCATACGTTGGAAAATGACACGGGATCCGCGGATGGCGTGAACGATGGTAGAGAGACCGGGTTCAGTGAGGACAATGTCAGCGGCACCACGGGCGGCATCGGTAGCACCCTCGACGGCAATACCGACGTTGGCGCGGGACAGAGCAGGAGCATCGTTAGCACCGTCACCAGTCATGGCGCAAAGATGACCAAGGGCTTGCAGACGTTTGACGATTTCGTACTTGTGTTCGGGGAAGACACCGGCGAAACCGTCGGCATCCATGATCATCTCGTCGAGGTTAGCGTGCTTGCTGCCAGGAGCGGGTCCGTCCTTGAGAACCTTAGCGGGGTACATGTGGTCACCCATACCAAGACGGCGACCGGTCTCCTTTGCAATAGCAAGCTGATCACCAGTAACCATCTTGACCTTGACACCGAGAGCAAGAGCATCGTCGATGGTCTGCTTGGTATCATCCCGGGGAGGATCGAAGATGGCGAGAAGACCAATAAGCTCGAATCCGTTACCCTCAGCTTCAAAGTCATCCCCATCGACTTCCTCGAACGCAACAGCGAGTGCACGGAGACCACGGGTGGCGAACTCTTCGACGTCGGCTTCGAGGCGGTTCTCGATTTCTTCCGTCTTGTTACGAGTGCAAAGTTCGATGATGATACCCGTCATACCCTTAGTGACACGCTTGAGTTTGCCAGTCGACTCTTCGCGGTAAGTGATTTCGGTACGCTTGTCGACAGGGTTGAATGGCTTGAAGTCGAGGAGCTTGATGCCTGCGCGAGCGCGGGAAGTGTCGCCAATAGCCTGTACAACGGACGCATCGATAGCATCCTGGTTCTCAGTTCGGGAAGCGTAGGCAGCAAGGAGGATAACGTCCTCAGCGGAGAAAGGACCGTAGGTGCGGATAGTATTCCTGTCGATGGTAAGCTTGTTGGTGGTAAGCGTACCAGTTTTGTCGGAGCAAAGGATAGTGACACCAGCCAATTCCTCAATGGCGGTGATACGAGTGACAATGGCCTTGTGCTTGGCGAGTTGTTGAGCACCAACAGCGAGGGTGACAGACAAGACGGTGGGCATAGCAATGGGGATACCACCGATCAAGAGCACAAGCAAGTTGTCGAGACCACGACGGTAGGTGAAGCGGAAGCCGGCGTAGAGAACGAGGATTTCAGCGACAACGAAAATACCGATAGCGACCAGGCAGAAAGATCCAATCTGAGCGAGAATCTTCTGCAAGTGACCTGTTGTATCATCGTCCTGTCCAACCAATGAGGCAGCACGTCCGAAGAAAGTGTTCGCTCCAGTAGAGATAACGACACCCTCGGCTTCACCCTGTTTACAAGTGGAACCACTAAAAATAGGGCATTTGAGCATGGACCCTCAACTCCACAGGAACAATTTGATACTCACGAGAAACATTGATCCCCCGTTTTCTTAGATTGCGGGAGAGACTCTCCGGTGAGGGCGGCCTGATCGATAGAGACGTTGATAGCCTCAGTGAGACGGCAGTCGGCGGGAACAATGTCACCAATTTTGAAAGAGACCATGTCACCGGGGACAAGGTCCGACGATTCGATTTCCTTCCACGTACCAGCGCGCTTGACCTTAGCCTTTGGAGCCAGAGACTCCATGAGGGCCTTAACAGCGTTACCAGCGTTGCGCTCCTCGTAGAAGCCGATACCGGAGTTGATCAACAAAAGTAGGACGATACCGACGAAATCTGGCCAATCAGGTGCGCGGCCTTCTCCATTGGATAGAGCGATGGCGACCAAAGCAGCAGCTTCCATGACCCAAGACAGAGGATTCCACATGAATGACAAGAACTATCGGGGGAGTTTATTCTTTTACGCCGCTTCGGGAGAAATCAAAGAATACGAACCTGGAGGAAAGCGTTCTGTTCTTCCGACTCGAGTTTGTTGGGACCGAAAAGCTCAAGACGGCGTTTAGCTTCATCCTCCGATAAACCATTTTCATCACACTGCAATAGCGTGAACACATCCTCAATGAGAATCGTCTCTAGGTCGACTTTCTCCTTATCGTACAAGTCCTCGGCCTTGAGTTCGATCTAAATGCAATAATTGAACAACCGCTTTGGAAAGTGATTATGGATGTACATACGGTGGACATGTCGACATTTGCGTCTGTCGACACGCTGGCGTCAGTAACCCCGCTCTAAGCACTTATCTAACGAGCACTTACGAGTCGCTTTTGCCTCTTCGTGGCCAAAATCCTTGTACTCCCTCTTCTTCTTTTCCGGTGCCTCTGTGGGGCTAACGGGCGACTCGCCCTGCTCCTTTTCGATGTTTCCGGACATTGCGAGTGACAGCTAAGAGGGTTGAGTAGTGTGGGGGGGATCCAAGGGATTAAACCCTGTACGCGCTAGGATGGGAGACTAGGGCGGGTACAAAGGTGCGGGCAATGATGAGGAGGATGAGGGCGGTGGTGGTTCAGAAGGAAGGAAGGCGTTGGAGGCTGCCGGTATGTTGGCTTTTATTTCAGACGATACCTGGACGATCAAAGTACAAACAGGGTCAAACACGATGCAGATGGTTGAGACGATTCGGCGACGCTCGGCTGGGAAATGTAAGTCGCTTATCTTGTGCCAGTTTGTAAGTTAGCAATTCCGAGGGTCAAATCGTCCGATCCCGCTTCGTGCGTTCCATTTCTACGCTCTATCCCCGTAAAATAATTAAATAAATAAAGGATCCTTCAGAAGCACGTCTGTGTACTGACTTCTGAATTAGCACCAGCTTGGTCGCATACGAAATGCCATGCCAAGCCACTAATATCATCCTATGCTTTGCTCCTTGGCTTTCTTGGTAACCTATAGCCCTTTCTGCCCAAAAATGACACCTCCAATCCTCCAAATCGTCTCCATGCCATTTCGTGGTGTAGTATAAAGAATGCACAATAATTCGCGTGCTGTTGACCGGCCAATCTTCGTTACCACCGAAATCAATCTAAACGTTCTTTCGTATTTGATGTGCCTGTTGATGGCAAGCGAGCGTATCGCGCCTCAGCAGAAGTTTCTGTAGAACCGCCCGAGTAACCGCGCTGCCTTTGCCACCGACTGACCGACAGCGACCTCCGACGTGCACGCAGACGTGCATTAGCTGATCTGCTAAATATTTATCATCATTGGCGGCTCTCAGAAGCATTCACGCTCAGGAAATCATGCGTGCCCACGTCCATGAGAAGTACTTGAACTTGCATCAAACAATGGTTTCACCAGAATCACTCCACAGCGCCTTCTGCCAGAGACTCTGATCCCAATTTAAACATAGCCCCAGGCTTGAGACACAGTGCCATAGAAACCGATCTCACCGTCCTAACACACCAGTCGACCTCTTCTCCATCCTCCATTCTCAAGACGAAAATCGGTTGGCTGAACATATAACTCGGGATCAAACTCAATCCTCCCCACGACCATTCAGAGCACCGCTTTCACCACGTATCCAATGGCGATAGCTGTTTTACGCGTGGAAATGCTACTATAGCTGCCACGAATCCAATGAGCTCATTTCGCCACTAGTTTAAGCAGCCCTTAGGCTGTCTAAGCCTTGTCCGACCGCCGTGCCCAACGCAGAGGAACACAGGCAGCTGCTGACCGCTGCGTGCGACGCCGTCGAATCGCAGCATCATGCTCTTTGACATATAGAAACTCCTTGCACAAGGCTCACCCGATCACCCGCTCGCCACGTGCGATACCTTCCGATCAAGCTGACCGTTCTTACCGTTCCACTCAGTGGTTCATTCACAATTGCGGTACTAAGGCTGCCAATATACATTGACTACCGTGCTGATCAGAACGCTCACAAGTCGTTGTATGAATTCCAGAAGAGAAACCTAGATACCGTGCTAATATATAGCCTAATCTTTCATTTTGTCGCGCTATCGGACCGACCTGACGCCTCCCCCTTTCCTCATTCAAGTTGACAGAGGTCAGACAGAGGGTCTCAGGTCCAGGGGGAGTAATCATACAATCATGAACATGTACCGGCGGCAACGGTACAATTTCATGTTGCAATTTCAATCTGTTCCAAATATCCCGAAGTACGTACGAAGATGAGGTGCTTGTAAATCTTCAACGGCTGCCCTTTCTTTTTCTTACAGCCGTCGAAAGTCACCGTTTACCGGAAAATAACGCGTTATCGATAGCGGAATAAGTCTGCGCCAAACCCTGATATCGACCAATCCGCTACGGGTGGCTATAACGGAACGTCGGCCACGCACGGAACAGTCTCAACTTCGTGCCAGCTGCCACCATCTGCCGCTTCGAGAATTCTCCGGCTGCGCCCTCTTCTCAGCATCCGAATACCACCATAGGAGATCCTCAGAAGTGGATTCATTGCGGGAAATCGATGCCATGGCTCATGACCATCGTGCCGAGCCTGCTTTAGGTATTTTCGTGCATCATGGGGGGGCTGATTACGTGCCCTCCACTGTGGACGTCTCCGGAGAGCGCAATCCTTGTTTTTCGGGCTGCCTGATCAAGAAAGCTGTTCAAAGTGCGAAACCATGTTCGCTTCGAGAGTTCCAAGCCCACTTACCGGCGGACTCGTGTGCATTATATTCAGTTAGCTGTTTCGCGGTAGCAGATGAAATCAAGTTGTGGATCACATCATGCCCCCATACATCAGGTCAATGACATACTTGATCCCTTGTTCACCCATCATGATTGGACCATTGCGCCCACGTCTATCATCATTAGCTCACGGGCGGTGGTATTGGATTCCCAACCCTCAAATCTATCTATGTCAGCCAATCAGCGACCACATATATATAGCGAAACGGATCGCATCATGTTCACATGGCCTCACAGGAGCCACCAACCTTGCGCTGAGGAACTCTAAGGAGAGGCCGCTTCCGTGCAGGTGAACATGGGCACGAGTCTAAACGATATGTAAGTGCCAATACAGTCGTAGGGCTTGGCCTGCTGGCCCAGCACCGTACGGCGTAGATCACTTACAGGTCGACGCTGCGTGGCCATAGAAGTCCAGGCATATGCAGCATAAACGCGAGGCTGTCAAGTCCACCCGCACAGGGGTGTAGTCAAGCTTTGACGAAAATCGGTTAACGGCATGGACTTAGCAGACGTGCATAATAAATACACCCACCTGAAGAGCCGGCTGCGTTATCTGCGAGTCTACAGACTTAACATCGCTACCTAAGCGACGAAGGTCTGTCAAGTCGACTTGACACTCGCCTAAATAACGACCGACAGAGAACGTACCGATGCGTAGACATACAAATGAGCATCTCAGCATAGAGTAGATAACAACGAAGCATGATTCTGTCAAAGCGTCTCCTCACTGCAGATATCATCGTAACAAGTCGGAGCTAACTCGACACTTCCCCCAAAGTCTGCCACAAAAAGACTCCAACATATCCCCAGTCCCATGCATCAACCCCAATTAGCATTGGGATTATCACACCACGGTTCAAGGTTGTGGCAGTTGCTCCAACAGCTCAAAGTCACATTAAATTCTAGATACACGGGGAATAAGCATCCAGGGATAAGGACATAGCAAGACCGGGGATAATATATACACCTATCATTCCAATACCCAATACCCCCGAAATCGTGCAGCGGGGTTCAAGCAGAACGTACTAAACGACCGTATACGCCGACTCTGAACGCGCCGCAGGTGATTCCTTGCAATGAGCGCATCGATCGATAAGCCACGGATCACAGTTCTATCACAGTGGTTTGGAGTAGTCTACAGCCTGTCGCCGCAGCCATATGATAAAGCCGTGTCAAGGTTCGACGATACAAGCCTCGTACACGGCAGGTGACTCTGCGGCGAGCAAGGGTGGGGAGCACCATGCACATCGTTTCCCCGAGCAAAGTGCGGCCTCTTGGAACGTTCGTCCGTGCCTGTACACCATGGGGTAACAACGCTGAGACAGCGAGTGCAGTGTGCAGTGGCAAAACCTTGAGGTTGGGGACCGCGATGGTATCACCCCCAGCCAAGGAATGTGAAGTCAAAGGCCGATTTTGGTTTCTTTACAGCTTGCTTTGCACCGTTGAATTCATTTTGGATGTTGTGGACGAAGGAAAAAGGACCTTCGGAAAACTCGGCACGCTTCTAAACTCCGACTCACGTAGTTGCTTCAAAGTACGACGTGCACACCGCACAGTTCATAACGGTTGGTTCATGATGCACATTCATGTCCCAGATACGACGACCTGGGGGAGGTGAATGTCCACATATATTCGCGGAGTTCAATAACTAATAAGTCAAGCCCTCTCATAGGTGCTAAACCCGCATTATTCACTCAGCGTAGCTTTAGCCTACTCAGATTCACTGAATCTGTGACATGCTATGTGCACGCGCACCAGGGAAATCGTCGCCAATCGAAGCTAGATTCCGTAGCAAGAGACCTTAACTAGCGATCTTGATGCTGCGCGGCGCACGGTGAGCGTACGTTCGGATTCTAAATGTCAGTAACATACCTTGCTTACGCCAGTGATAGGTTTGGCAGTACAACGAAACGCCGTCGGTGAGCATTATGTGTCTCGAAGGTACTGTGTTGGCAAGGCTCCTCGCCAAATCTACATGTGCTCGTTCTAATTTGTGCAGTGATAAACCATGCGTCAAGGTCGTCACATCATCAAATTGAAACGTAACATTTGTTGCCAGAGCTGTATTCCCCGCGCAAGATCACCGTTGATATTGTTATGCTGACCAATTCCCGTCGCCGCCGTCTGTCTGTCTGATCCAGCAACGAAATTGGACGAAGATGGGCTTTGATCCAAGCTCTCCAGAGGCATAGCACATCAGTATCTCAACAACAACACCAGACCATCACTCGACCTAAACACCGACCAACGCCTGCGGTTGGTTAGCCGACGTCGCTCGAGAAACGCAGAACTTGATTACAATAATTGAAAGGTCTTGGCAAGGCCAACGAGTTATTTATAGGGTTCGGTCAATCTCAAACATTCACCATGAGTTCTCATACGACACGTTGGATCAATCCATGGAGGTTCTTCTTTCACACTGGTTCCATCAATGGGATCAATACTTCTCGGGAGTCGTAGCGCCATTGGTTGATTACTTGCGTAGGTTCTCGGACGCCCTTCGTTGACACGGTATCGCCGCATACGTCCCCTTGGCACTCGAGGATGTGCGACACGGGTGGGCACGAAGAATACCGACGGAGAATCCTTGACGCTTAAGGAGACGTAGATATGTGAATCTATACAGCTAGCGGAGTGGCAGTAAACCGTAGTTGACACCGGCGTCCCCGCCATCCATTATTTCCAACGTAAGTGGGTATCTCCACACCATTATTCCCAGCACGTCAGCTAACACTTAGCTATTGCTTCTGACGCTTAGCGTTGATTGCCGCTTATAGGACCTTTGGTGGAACTACCGACCGATAGCATATTGCGTCACCCGAATGAAAGCACTACGCGAGATATCGAGAAATCGCCCACTGAAATAACTTGCCTTCGGACATTAGCCGATGTTAGCGAGGGTTCGCTGAGGTGCGTCGCGCGTTTGTTGTGATGATAGGGAAAGTATACCCGATGTTATGAAAGCAAATAGATAGATGTCTACAACTCGTCTCTAATATCCTTTGGTGACTCCTCCTTTCCTTCTGTACCGTCAGATGCCGCATCCCCACCTCCAGCCTCCATTGAGACATCATCTGACTTGCCTGACTTCGCTGTTCCTGCATCGGCCAACACACGGGTATCCGCTGCTGCGATACGAGAGTGTAATGAGCCTTCCTTAGCCAGCTTTTGTGCGAAGCGTGAGATCTCCGCGTCGTATTCCTCCCACTCGGGGATTTGCCGGGCACGAGATAATTTGGGCTCTTTCTGCAAAGAAAGTCGATGAGAATACTGGGGATAGGCTGTGGGATGAAGTCGAGGCATGTTTGGCTCACAGTGAGAGGGTTCTGGCAAAGATCGATGGTTTTGGCTTTGTGTAGACGATCTTTGCTGCCTGTGCTTTATGTCAGTACGTGGAAATTTGCTAGAAGAGCGAGCTTACACCAAGTTTCACACTGTTGGATATTTGTTAGTCTCCCAAGTCGCTCATAGCAGCCAAGTACGTACCCAAAGCCAGTCCTCGTGCAGCGAGAACTAAAGCGGTCATGTGAGCTTTCAACAACCATACCAAACGACGCTACGTGGCACGCACTATGGGGACCTCTCGTTGTAGGTTATTCGGTAAGTCTACTCATCCAGGTTAGAAGGCCGAACAGCTACCGAGTCGAGGACTCACCTTGATCTAGGTTAGCAAGCGAGTTAGGGTCTGCTGAGAGCTGTTGATATTGGCCACGAAGCATGTCCTGTGTAAGCAAGATCGGTTTTAGTCCTAGCACTGCACTAGAGTATGATGCGTCACTTACCCCAGCAGCGATCTATAACGCCGATAAAAATTAGACTCTTGTTGGCGTTGATTACAGCCTATGCACTTACTTGGCGGAACCTCACGAGATCGACTACGTACAAGGCACTAAGGACGGTGTCAATGCTCGCTCTAGGCAAGGTCCGTAAAGTGCATACCTGATATGATACGGCCTGCCTTGAAGGAACTCTTTCCAGTAACCCGTCTTCCAGAAATCGGAAGCCCTCCATGTCGTAGTTATCGTCACCCATAGGTGTGTAGGCGTATGGAGCGCCTTGGATGTCAAGATCAACAAGCTCCTGGAGGTCGGCTCGAACAATCTGGTCAGCGTCTACGAACAGGACTTTCTTGAGGTCCATAGGGAAGAGAACGTCCAAGAACAGGATCTTGTACGCCCAGATGACTCGCTGCTTCTCCTTCTGTTGTCGCAGCCAGGACGGCCACTTGTATGTTACAAGTTCATATTGAAATCCATATTCTTCGGCGAAGTGAGGGATAAATTCCTTGCCTTATTGTCAGACAAGACTGACGAGAGAGAGAAGAGGACGAGAACGAACCAGGAAAGACGGAGACAGGAAGTTTTCGATAAACCAGAATTTGACGGTGCTCTTGGTGTTCCGCAGGACACTGAGGATCATGATTGATGCAAATCTCTGAAGAACATCATTTAGTATGAAAGATTGCATCAACAAAAGGCAGGGCACTAACCTCGTACAAGAGCCCAGAAGCAACGGTGAAGATATTGATGTCGGCTTGGGGTGCGGTAGTAGCGACTTCCTTGGACCCTTCTTTTTGGGAAAACAAGGACATGACCTTTGATGCCAATCCGCCAAACACTCCAGGTGCGTCTTCTTCATCAGTGTCCTGCCAACACATCCACCTCTTCCATACCTTGCTTTCTACGGAGGCGGGGGTACAGAGTCAAACCCTCAAAGCTTGTCAGCGTGATTTCACTCCCCACGGCCTTCACCGTTGGACTGTCCCATCCCTCGTTACCCACACTTTCCATCTCGAATATGTCTCGTCCACGTCCCTTCCTGATCTGCAATTGGAATACTCCAGGTTTGGCTTTGAACTGGACGTAACCGAGGTTGGCTACGACAAGTGTGTCGTCGATCGCGTTGTCATCGCCGTCGATGAGTTCAAGTTGAACCCCGCGAGGCGGGGCGTTAGAGACAGAGTCTCGAGCATGACCTTCTATCACAAGGTAGTCCAAACCAAAGACGGCGTCGATGCTAGTGTCTTCTGAGGAGAGGCGCCCGAGTTGAATATTGTCAAGATCGTATAAAGCTTCCTGAGGTCTGACGAGCCAGGAAGAGGGAACATCCATAGCCAGGGTGTAGATCGGATCGATTGGTAACCCTTCGAAAACAACTTGTGATGGTATTTCATTACTTCAAGCCTCCATTAGCGAGAAGTACATCTGAGGAAACGAGTGAAATATTTACCCGTCTGTGTCGAATGTCAAAGAAGAGATGAGGTTGTAGCGATAGAACCGCTTCAAAGGCATCTTCACACGAAGATAATCAGAGTTATACAATACTTGCGTAACTCAATGCCGTACCTCTCGATACCGGGCAGGGTTCAAAGTACACCTCTATGAAGATCCCGGGAACCTTGCTAATCCACTGCGAACAAGGTCAGTACTTGTTTGATTGTTATACGGAGGAATGACCATACGTTCAATATACTTGCCCATTTCTGACCGGTCTCGCTCAAAGGGTCAACAAGGACAGCCAATTGATATATCGCAGTAGTATTGTCACCAAATGAGAATGCACTACGTTCCAGGATTCAGCTTCTATTAAGTTGCGACGAAGCGACAAGACGTACGTTAGATTACTTTCCAAAGCTTGGTAGGCTCTTCGTCGAGGGCGTTGCGGCGTATCAAACAAGCCACTCTCGCTGGGATCCGGAAGTTGAATTGATGATATAACTGACGTTGCCATCGTAGCAATGTTCGAAAACGAACTGCTGTAAACGGCTCAGATCCATAAATTAATAAATTAAACAACGTAGGCCTCGGCATACCTCTCAGGTTCACGCGGAAGGGACAGAACTTCCTGAAGAGCAGCCATAACGACACCGAATCTCTTCTTGTGCTCATACTTCATTAACTGCAAGGAAGTCCGGCGCCAAGAACTCGCCGCCTGAGAGAGGGCCGACAACCTAGAAGTTAGCGTGCCTATGAGAAGTCGCCCTCAATGAAGTGGAAGTGGAAGTTGCTTACCCGGCCGTTCACGACGAGGCCCTGTTGGCCAGGCCGGAAGTCAATCTTTCTCGAAATAAGCAGACCAGCTTTGACGTAAGTCGCATAGGCAGTTGCATCGAAGTCGGCCTCGTCGACACTAACAAGCTCTTTGACCTGAGACAAAGGTACCTGTGCGGCGTCCTCGGAGATAGTCACGTCGCTGTCCAGAGCACGAAGCAGCTGGTCTGGCGTTACTTTCGATAAACGGTTCAAGGTTATTAATTGAGAGAGGAGCCACGAAACGGAGGATCTGTCAGAGCTGGGAACCGAAGCTGGGTTGTGAACGAAGGTAAGACGCGTTTGGGACGCTCCAGTCTGGAGCAATCGTGGTTTAGCCATAGAAACAATACGCATCACGCCATCGACGTACCATTGATCTGAGTGCTTCGATTGCAAGCTTGACACCAGAGCTGCTGTCAAAATCAGCGACAACATACGTAGACATCGGAACATCCTCTGTTCCTTCTGTAATATCCTGTCAATAGGGTTGGGCGTTTCGTAGCGAAGGTAGTAGTTACCTGGGGCTATAAAAGTGAAATGACAACCCGTGTCTACAAGCAGCTCAGGGAGGCTGTAGATGCGTAGACTGTTCGCATCGGAGGAAGGGTAGATATGCCTGTTCCTTCGCTCGTTCGTTGATGGAAGATCGTAAAAATATGTCGATATAGTCTCCGCTGCCTCTTCTTTCAGCTCGCCAGTATAAAGCTAGATGTTTTAGGAAATAAGACCACGCATGAGGACCAATGCTAGTGACTGCAACGCACCCTCTCCTGAAGATAAGTGGTTTGTAACCCACTCTCCGTTTGCAGATGTCTCAAGAAGCCCTAGAAACCGGTGTAAATACCATCAGTTTTTACTCATATACGGTTGATAATTCAAGGGGATACACGTACGTCATCAAGATTGAAATGTTTCCCATTGATGAATGCATGCCCACCTTCCGCCGAAGCCAAAGTAGTTCCAAGGCGTTGAGCGTAATGTTGCGCCTTCGTCAACGATTCGTCCAACTCGGCCTCAGGCGACGATATCTCTGCAAGCGGCTTGAGTGAGATATCCTCAGAATTGAGGGATGCTCGGAACGCTTCATATGCGGCAGAGACGTGGGCGATATCGAAAGTCGGTGATTGTGTCAGCTGTAGAACACAATGCGATTCCGATGTCAGGACGAGGGAGTAAAACAGAGGGCTAAATGTCAAGACGTACCGCTCTCAAGAACTCCATGGTTGCTTTACGTCCGACCGTCTGAACTAGGTATCTAAATACTTTCGCCATCTTCGTACCTAAACATCCCGTTATTATTCAATGGCATCGAGAAGAGATTCAATATCTATATACTGACCATTCTCTGTCTCCAACATTGGCACAATCCCAAACCTGAATGGGAAGTTCCGCTCGATGATGTTGCTCACTGGACCAGTGACGAAGCTTAAGGCTGTTGGCTGCGACAAGTCAACAACTAGGATGACGTTGTAAATGTTCAACCTGATATTGTGGAACATCCCGGGTATGTTGGATGCATCAACTATTGATGAAGGATATGAGAATAGTCTCATGTCGAATAATGCATGTTAACTACTCACCCTCAGCAAGGAAGTTGTCCATCGTGCATATCTTCGAAGGATATCAGTCAGTCAGTCAAGCTAGGCACTGCGCGAAGACGTACCGCTTGTCTTTCTCGATGTCATTCCAATACACAATAACGTCGCCACCTTCTATCCTATCACTGGCGTCGAACATCCCGTCTAGAGCAGCAGAGGAGCTCTGGGCCTCAGCGATGGTTGGGTGCGTCAGTAACTCAACGGCTTGGCCACTTGAAAGACCAAGAGAAGTTAGCGAATCGACTATTTGGCGCTCTCTTTGAAGGAGGCGCAGCAAACTAGCCACACAGGTAAAGGTCAGAATAGCTCTTGTGCCGATACAAGCGCACGACCTACGCAAATGGAGTGACATCCTTGTCTTGGACGGTTGCTCCGTTCAACCACATCATGTTGACGCCTCCCTGTACCTGCACTTGGTTGGTACCAATCTCTTGCCGCACGGAGTCGTTCAAAACGACGCGACGAGAGAGGGAGGGAGCGTATTTTGGGAAGTTTTGAGACAATTGAGTAAGGGCGCCGAGAGGGTCGTCGGACGTCGCGATGAGTTGCGTCGCTTGAAAGCCCAACTCTATCAAACAATCTATCATTTCGCTGACCTCCAGAGAGACATGATATTAAACATACCAGCTATCTCTTCCTCGGACAGGGCAGAAGCGACGCTCGGTGCGTCGCCCTTGTCCTCGAATGTCTCAATGAGATTCATGACAAGATCTACTGCGTCTTCTCCACTCTTTTGGTCGCCCTGAGAGCCATCCCGACTCTGAGCAGCCTGTCTATCATCGACAACCAAGTAATCCGTCTTCTTTAAATCTAAAGCAACACCATAGCCAGACAAATAGTTGCGCTGGGCGGCCTCCCTTCCGGCGGGAGGCACATATCTTAAGATATACTCGACATGTGGTTCACCTCGGTTGGACAAGGAGAACAGATATGAGTGAAGTTCACGGAAGTTGGGGGATTCGAGGGAGGCGTATAGGATGGCAGTGCGATGCGGTCTATCAAGGGTTTCCTGAGGTGATGGGTTTATGTGGTCGAAGGGAAGAACCTTGGGACGAGTGTATTCACTGGGCAACGTGACATCGAATGGAATTCAACGGAATACAAGATACCATCACTCACGGTGTCGCTATCGACGGGTCAATCGTTTCCACTCCAGCTAGGTGGCTCAAGGTTTCCACATCACAAACCACCTGCCCGTACCAATCCACCCATGAGCCGCAAGACTGCGGCGCGTTGACCTCTTCACCTGGCAGTTTCAGCGTTCCCTTGCTTTGCATATTTGCATAGTGGTGGTAGAATGCCTCAATCTTCGGGGTAGCAGCATGAAGAGCCAAATTCATCTCCACCGCCACGAAAGCACTAGCGTCGGCGATGAGCCCATTTTCTGAGGCCACTTCGATAGAGGCCTGGTATAAGGCCTCTGGAGATAGAGAGGGAAAGTTTGCTAAGGTGTCCGGATCTGTCAACGCGTCGAGAAGCGGGAAGAAGGACGAAGGAGTATGAAGAGCTACAGTTTCACTGGACGACCGGTAAGCTAGAAGCCATGCAGCATAATGAACGACCTTACAGAATTTCCACTATTGGGGGCGACGCCGGCCACGATGAGCGCAGAGATACCCTCACAGGAGGGCTGCTGCTGTGCGCCAGGCATGGTAGTGCAAGGAGTACTGCTACACGTCTGAATCCCCTACTAGGCGTCATTGAGACGGCGAGGGAATACTTGTTCGTTTTGAGTCGGTGTCTACGCGTTGAACTCTTCTTAAGAAATGATTAAATCCGAATCATGGAAGCTGGAGAGGAGGAGGTTCAGGACCAGTAAAGTTCAATGGACTCTGGCAATACGGCCACGTCAATATTGTTCCAGATCTTATCTGATAATCCAAAGGTTCCGTGATAAGATATGACACGATCAGCGATCGTTTCAGTGACTCCGATTTCGTGATAAGATTGGATTTTGAATTTTTTGAAACTGACTCAGCGTAGACCACCGCTCACTCATCCATCTACCACCATCACAGCGATGGAATATACGCCTGCTCCTGCAATACATCGCGTACTATGCGCAGATTGCGGTACATCAGTAATATCTCATGCTGAATCGTCGCTGAATTAGGATCTAGGCATACCGATCGAACCCAATTCTGCTAATCTTTGCGTGGGCTGCCTCCGGAATTCGTACGCCAAGTTTGCCATTTTACCATCTAGCTGCTGCTGATGTGAATGATCTGAAATAGAATCGATGTAACGGAAGGAATACCAAAGCAATGTATGTCTAGCTTTCATCTTGCCGTCGATCGGAACTGAGGGTCAATGAACGCTATATGCCTGATCTATTCGTTGAATTCGATAATCCCCTCTTCGCAATTCCCACTGAATTCGATTCCTGCAATATGATTTATCATTCCCTCCCCCAGCATCCATCTCGTTCTGCCGAAATTGCGAGCGTTTCTTGTCGCCGCCGTCGTCATGGATGGCTGCACGGCCGGAATCCGCTGAGCTATTATCAATGTGTCTAAAAAAGCTCAAGGGTCTAAACAAAGTGCGCTTGACGGATGCCCATTTCATCTGGACAGAACCGCATTCCAAACGGCTAAGGGTGTCTATGACGATCCAGAAGGAGGTGCGCTTTCACTCCTCGTCTAGTTGGCTTCGCTGCTAAACCCTGTTTATATTACATCCCGCAGGTCCTAATCAACACGATTCCTGGAGCAGACAGTTCGAAGTCGAATACCTTGTCCAACATGGACAATGTCCAGACTTGCGCTCGCCTTGCCGCCAAAAATACATGGAAAGCACTCGTCCAAGTCCGCCAAAAAGTTCCACATAAACGAACGTTCTTGTTCCTTGAGCAACTGATCCTCAAGCACGGCGCGCAGAAGGACACGATCTCTGTGAAGGAAGTCCGTGATGGCCTGGACTTTTTCTATAGCCAACGGAACCATGCGATCAGAATGGTAGATTTCCTGACTAGTGTCGTTCCATTACGGTGGGTTATCTTTCATTCTATGATTCGAAGACGAATCACTTATCTTAGTATTCATTTAGATCCAAAGCCTCCGAACAGCTGCTATCCTCGGATACCCACTCTAGCACCGCTAACTTCAAATACACATACTCAGTCGAAATCGCCCCGATCTGCAAAGACGATCTAACCGTCCTTCCTCCAAAACTCGCCAAGCAAGCTGTCCAACATCTCGCCCCTGACCATATGCACCCGCATAAACAACACCATCCAGCTCCTTGATCCCTGCAACGCTCCAATCCGTCGAAATAAACCCGGCCGTCTATTGGCGCACACCGTTTGACAGCTTGGGAACAGTGGTGGATTTGGTGGAATTTACGGTTTTAGATGTCGAGCCTGACTTTGCGAAGACGAGGGGCAAGTGGGTACTAGCCGATGCGCAGGTGGCGCTTGCTGGAGCGTTTAGGTCGTCCGGGGGTGACAAGGATGGGATGATGGATGAGGATACATACGATTCGAGCAACGGGGTATCAAACCAGATCTACCACACCCGCACTCACTTGGGGGCGATCCTCCAGCCTGGCGACACTGTCCTCGGTTTCCATCTCACCAACTCGAATTTCAATTCGGACGACTTTGCCTCGCTGCCGACATCGCGGATACCTGACGTGATACTGGTTAGGAAAACGTACCCCAACCGTCGCAAGAAAAACAAGCCCCGCAACTGGAAGCTGCGGTCCATTGGCAAGGAGGAGGGTGAAGAAGGGGAGACTGGGGGTGGCAAGGGTGTCGTTGGGCGCATGGGTGGCCGCGATCAGAAGAAGGTCAACGAAGATTACGAGCTGTTCTTGCGGGATCTAGAGGAAGATAAGGAGATGCGAAGCGCGGTGAATCTGTACAAGGCAGACGTCAAGATGCGGGCGGCTGCTGAGAGTGGAAGGAAAGGGAAACAGTTCGCGATGGAAGTTGATGAGGTTGTTGCTGCTCCTGTGCCCGAAGTTGCAGCTGAGGAGGAGGAGGAGGAAGAAGAGCCCGATTTCCCTGAAGTCAAGTTGAACGAGCTGTTGGAAGACTTTGACGAGATGACGCTTAACGACAAAGAAGAAGAAGCGGGCACGTAGTATCAACGTCGCGTCTGAATCCCAATTACTGTTCGCTGCGCTCTGATGTTATTGGTCGAGAACATGTATTAATATTGGCGTATTATACGGCTAATAATTTCGCATTGTTACGGGAGTTGGCAATGATACAATAGTCGTTTGTGCAGCGTTGATTCCGACTATGCCCCATTCAGGCATTGCGATTGATGTCCTGTTGGGCCTCGCCCTTGTCATGGCGCATATTGCCTACGTACAAAATGAACTCAGTCTGGCGTACGGCCGCGATGAGGGAATGTCACACCTTGGGCTTGCTGGGTAGAGTCGCCGGTGACCGCGCCTACCACAGCATCCTTCTTGCCGGCGACGCGGTCTTCAGCGCCCTCGACATAGCCCTTCGCGCGGGCGGCGTTGTACTCGGCTTCCCCAGCAGCGTGCTCCTCTTTGCCAGAGCGTTGCCATGATTCGGCGCCGGTCAGATTGCCAATCTACAGGTTACGCCATGAAAAATGATGTTATAAATTGAACTGGTGCTGCTCACGCCTTCGACAACGTTGCCTTTGGTAGAGTGGAATTGACCAGTAGTCTTGCTGTAGAGGTGCAAGTCAGCATGTCGCACAGAGTCCTAAAGAAGAGATGAAGACAAACTTCGGTTGAGAAGACATATTGAGAATTGATTTCAATGTAAGTTGAGTGATTATCTAGTTGTGGTTGTGTAGCGTGCTAGTGACGAGTCGATGTTGGCTTTAGAATCTAAAGGATGGGTTTATATAGCTTTCATTATCGAATGGTGAACTTCGTCATTCAATAGGTCATAATTACCAGCGTCAGAAAAGCATCATAGCCATCATTAATCTGTGGATCTGACAGGGTGGTTGTGGAATATTGGATTGAGCCACAAGCCCAGTGGCTACCAGGGCTCCCGAAGTGACGTCAGAAAGGGACGCGAAGGAATAGCGTGAAGGTGGTGCAGAGTAGTAAAATAATTATGAGAATTAGGCCACATAAGTTATACGCATTTCGGGGGAGGGGGAAATGCCTGTATCAGCTATTGAATTGAGCAAGGTACCGACCGGAAGAGGTGACCAGCGTCCTGCCCCCTGACCCGCGGAGCTCAAACGTCGATCTAAACAGGGGTGAGAGGGGCTATCTGAACTTTTGTTCATGTCGAACAGGAAAATGAAGCTGCCGTTCCATTTCAGTATAGTGGTATGCAGGGTTTGTGAATTCCGATTTGGATGTGTGAGTTATAACTCGATGACTAAGAAACAAAAAAAGATGAGAAGTTTTGTAAGTAGTGGTGGTTGAATGGGGAGGGATGGTTGTATGTATGGGTAAGCATGTGGCTCAAGATGAATGGAAGCATTCTGCACGATCGAGCATGTACTACAAGTACAACATTGTTCCATGAGACCAGATCCAAGGAAGTATCCCAAGACAAAGAAGGAATCAACAAGCATAGGCGCAGCCGAAAGAAAGATGAAAAAAGAAACTGTTCTTAGAAGCGTAGATCACCGGTGTAGATGGATTCAAGCCAAGGCCTAATAAACGACCTCAGCTATCTGAGCCATCTAACTTCGTGCGGCAGATGGGACATGTTCTTGTCCCTTGCGAAGTCCACGTTCCGATGCACCTGGCATGAAACGAGTGCTGGCACTTTGAGATGAGAGAACCGTGTTCCGCTTCCTTGAATTGCGACAAGCAGATAGCACAACGCTCCACAACTACACCCAGTAATGAAAGTTTGAGTTTGCGCTTGCCCATACGAGTGGTTCGCCTGCGATCAACCTCGATACGACCTTGAAGAATGCACGACTCCTCATAGGGATTGGACCTGGAGGGAAGAGCGGACCCTATGTGTGCTGGGCCAACAAACTCTGAGACAAGAAGGAGCGCCTGTAAGCACAGTGTAGTGAGCGACAGAAGCTTCGTGATCGCTCGGAGAGGCGAGAGCCCGTACGTCGTAGTTTTCGCCATCTCTAGCATTTGGATCCAAGCCTTCGACTAGGACATCCAGATCCGTATACTCATGGTCAATTGTCGCATCCATATGTACTTGGTTATGAACCTGATTGCCACGGAGCCCCGGTGCTTCGGGCGTAGGGATGATAGTGTCGACGGGTGATACTGGAGGGGATACAGTCGGCGTCGAAGTCGTCGACATAGTGAACGAAGAAGACGCAGGGGTGGACGGCACTGCTCTCAATGCTTTGGAATCGCTCCGCCGCTTTTATTTTCTTGGTTCTCCGGGGTTTCAGTCATCAAAGTCAATGAGTAGGCCTTCTGGGCAGACGGGCTCCTTGCTGATATCGTCAGCGAAGCCAAACGGAGGGGCATACGCCGAGTCGACGACGCGCGGGGTCCGCGATGCAGGCGGCCTCGGCAGCGGGCGCCCGGGATAGTGATGGCGCATAAGGCTGTTAGGCGACATTGTTTCGCTGGTGGAAGCTGCTCCGAAGACGGGTGTCACCGGTCGACTGCCAATGAAGATATCACTGTCTGGCGAGGTCGTCAGAATTTGACTTGTTTGCAGGTCATTAGCGGGGATTTCTGCCTGTTCCGCTGTAATCGATGGTCTCGGTGAAGGGCGTCGAGAAACAGAACGTTCCAGCGACGAGGAACTCCTTGGCACGTGGCCGAAATAGGAGGACTCCGCGATAGGGGTTGCGGGGAGGGGCGTGTCCAATGCCCGTTGTAATTCAGGCATGTTCGTTGCGCAAATCCGGGGCGAATGTGACCGTCGATGTTTCCCTATTTGGCTGAGGATGGTGTGGAAGGATGCTTTCTAGTCCGTACAGCCGTCACGATGGGACCAGTAATAATCCTGAGGCTCGGGAACAGGCGATGGTGACCTTGGAGTGGGTGGGCGATTCTCCGCGGGACGTCTTGCGTTGAGGGTCATGAACATTTCACGAACTTTCTCATCCCTTGAATATCCGGTGCGAGTAGTCGATGGAGCGGGAGAGGCGGGAGTCAACTGCGGTGCGGGAATCTGAGCTTCCTGTGTGATGGGTCGAGGAGTGTGCCCGTCCGTGAAGGGGCGGGATCTAATCTGCTCTACGGTAGTCATGAGGCTAGGGGTATGACCCCCCGCCGCCGCCTCCACCTCCGTGCCAGCAGGTACTATGATTTCCCAACCAGTCACAACTTTTCGTTTCCGTCTCTATTGCCGTTTCCTCGGCCTTAGCACGCTGCTTCCCTTTGAAAGAGAACAGTTTTCGATCTTTCTGGAGTAGGATAATCGGCTGAATTGAATCTACCAAGGAGAGAGAGTAGAAAGCGATGCCTTGAGGGAGATTGTGCTTCGAAATGGTGAGGCAGTACCGTGGAGGTCCGAGTACGGAGAGTTGGGGGACGGGTGCGCAGAGTGTATGACATCCTGTGTCGCAGCAGAGGCCTTCGTTGGGAACAATATCCGCAAAGGGGATAACGTATTGTTCCGCCTCTTGGGTTTCGCATCCTTTGGTCGGCCTGGTTGTCCGTTTGCAAGGATGTCGACTTGTGTGGAATTGGCGAAGGAAGCCTGCGAGTACGGGGACGATCCTGGCGCAATATGTGGTTGTGTAACCCCCTCTCTTCTCTCGATATTCTCCTCAGGTCCATCGATGATTTCCATATCGCCCTCGGAGTCGGTCTCCCACACAGGCGAGCCAGGAGGGCGTGGCGATTCCGGCCGCGATGATCCAACAGGATGGCCACTAGGTTGTGGCGCCTGAGTAGTTGATTCCGCTAGCGTAGATGGTCCCGCAGGCTGCGTATGAGCAGCATTTGGGGTAACGAGGGTCACAGTACTGGAGCATCCGGAAACGCCAGGCGTGCTGATGGCCTCCTCGTACCCAGGTGGAGATTCTAAGACGAGGAATCAATTAAGGAAACTAGTCTTTCATTCGAAAGCCTGAAACCTCACCGTTGGTGTGATATCGTTCCTCCCTCAATCTAGAGTCCGATTGAAGAAGTGCTGGACGCTTTCGCCGTGTCGGGCGAGACTTTGGGACGCCAACATTGAATTTGATCTCATCATCAGACCTGGGATGCCTTTCAGGCCTCATATTACTTCTTCCTCGGGGCGTCTTGGTCTCCCTGGGACGAGTAGAAGTAGAGGCATCCTGAAGTGCGGATGAGAGTTGAACATGATGCTGAGCAGTTTGAGCAGGATATTGCACTACGTGGGCTGCGTCCGCAAGAGTCTGCGAGGGCATCGTCAAGGCACTACAAGGTATATGTCAGACATGCACCGGGCATGCTTTGACGGCGTTTTGAAGGCGGAGTGCAGGCCACGCTATTTGGAGCTATTTACCTTAGTGCTAAATGTGGATTTAATAGGCCCAAACCCGTTAATCAACTGGGAAGTAAATTAAAGGCATGCACCACCCTGCTGGCTACATTAACAGCATATATGGACTGCAATCACTGTTTGAGAACGGTGCCATGCCGCACAAATCCGTTAAGCCCGCCTGGCAAGGTTCGGTATGCTGACCAATTGTATAGATCTGCCGAATCCGAATATATATATTTGCCAGAATTGAAGCCATCGGCGAATCTAAGGGACCAGCAGCACGGCGAGTGAGCAAAAGAAGCAGGATTGCGCATGATGCTTACAATCTGAATTGTCCGTTCGGTAGAACCGTGACGCACGGCCCTTCTGCCTCCCCCCAGCCGGCGAAATCACCAGTCTGCACAAAGCTGTACGGGCCTGTTAGCGAGGAGGATACAGCGTGTTCGACATGTTTCTGTCCATTCGATTCCGCTTTTGTGAATAGATGGTACTGGTTACTGCGATAGGATAGCTATCAATAGGACTGCGTCACGGGGTGGCCGAACGCCGCGGACTCACTTGAAAAACACCGGGAAGCTGTCGATATACCCTAGACCTGTGTTGGGGATACCAGAGAGTACAACGGGTCCAGACCATGATCTCAGTGTGTTGTCATTCGCGGTGAAAGCGAACGGCCTGAACGGCCCGTAGCTTCCTGTAGAGAGAGACACGATGATATTCAATTTCCCGGTCTTCGGATCCTTGAAGAATTCCTGCGGCTCTGATCATGAGACGAAGAGCTTCAGGCAGTGCGTAGGAAATACGAACAGGAGCCCACGTGTTGACGGGGTTGATTACCGACGACGCAGTGGATACGGTAGTTACCAGACTCCAGGTGGTCAGGTCCGAGCTACTCTGTTGACAACGATGAAACACATATCGCAGAATAGCTTCAGAAAAAACTCACTGCGATGGCAAAATTTGAACCACTCCAATCCGTGGTATCTGTTCAGCGAACTTAGAGACGTCGATTAGAAATTAAATATCACAAACATGCAATGTAGTATTTGCCACTATGTGCACCAGGTATCAGTAATATGTACTACATTGCAAATGCATTTGACGTACTCAGTGTGCAAAATGACGCTAGGGTCCCTGATGAGCCCAGTTGGGGGAGTATAAGCGGGACCCTTCAACAAAGCGAAGTTCGTTGCGTCGGTGGACGTATAGACGTATAAATTTGATTCTGACACCGAAGTGAACGCTGTGAAGACATATGGAGCCGATACGGCGCGCTTGAATGCTTCGGGCGATACACTCGGTCCCGTTATCGTTGTATTCTTCGAATTGAGAGGAGAGGCCACTGAAATGGATAGCAAGGAGAAGAAAAGTGCCCAGTAGATGCCTAGTCTCGGTGCGCGAAAAACATAGCGAAATGAGCTATGGCACCATAGCGCGCACCATGCTATTTATTTGAATTTCGCCATTGTAAAGCCCGAAGTTCTGCAAACAGGATCTGGTGGGTCAAGCCCTATGAGAAGACATCTGATCAAGAACCATGTGCATGAGTATCGCCGGTCCGTGGCTCAACACTTCCTGACGGTACTACGTCGGGGAGACGAAGAGCATAGCCGAGGTGCTGCTCACGCGAAGGCTTGGTGAAATATCGGAGGCAATAAGGCTAGTGAGTAGCCATCTCGTTGATTTCGTTGTGTCGTCTTGAAAGGTCAGTGGAAGGTAGTACTAGTGGTTCGCGAGGGTCAAGTTTCAATGAAACAATGACTGGGCGCTTCAAGTTGTTGGGTGGTACCGTGGAAAAGCTCAGGAGTTCTCCTGTCCTCCTGCCAGAATCTGCTAGACTCGCGCACAACTGCAACTGCGATAAGTACCTTGGTGCAAGGCCTTGAGCCACATACTCTCAATACCACAGCGCGCCTGCAAGTACTCGTCTTATTTCAAATAATGGTGCTCTCTTTTGGCTGATTATTTACTGTAGTAGCGCTAGCGCCCCTATGCCATCCAACTCTTAAATTTCATGCTATTGTAGAAGTCATGTCTGGCACTTACAGCTTCAGTGGTCAGTACTCAGTGCCAGACTTTACCACACTTCAATGCCAGCCGCTTCAGGCCACTTTGGTGGTATGGCCACACCAATGCGATAGTACTAGGCCATCACCCGGACAATGGCTTCTTACAGTGGCCACTGGGAATGGCCACAGGATCTAGTCATTTCAGCATATAAAGCCATCCATCTAATCACTTTCTTCAACCAAGTTCCCCAACTGACACGTCTCTGATTGGCACTGTCTTTCACTTTCTCTGCACTACGTAGTCAGCGACTCCGATATCCTCTCGTATGTCTTCACAGTTTTACCACAGCAACGCCTCTGGGAGGCGTATCGGGGCTAGAGTAAACCCAGCATGCTTGGTTTACGGCATGCACCCATCCGCCGCTACTCCTACTTCAGCACACTCCCTTGCCTCTAACAAAAACTATATCTACGATTCCAACGTCTCAACCCCCGATGTTACTTCTTCTCGTCCCGCTAATCATACGCACCATGTCTCCTCGACCCAGTTGACTGGAAGTCTAGGCGACACCCCTACGTATACGAACCTCCAACATGACCGTCCGCGCCTGCTCTACTCGCCCCAGCCGTCCAAAGCGCTAGGGGCCCTCGCCTCTCATCCAGTCGACGCTCCTCGCTCCGCTGTCTAGCCCCACATTCGAAAAGCTCGTGAACTTCCCTCCTCCCGATATGCCGGCCATCACCGTGACGAGCCACCTGTTCTCTGCTTCTTCGTCTTCTGGCGTGGCGCCGCCGCCGACTAGCAACGAAACTCCCTTCTATATGGCACTCCCGCGCCCTCCTCCGCCCTCCGCGCCTGTTCAAGTTTCCGTCTCGTCTGCTAGCGAGCGCTTCCCCCGCGTTGAAGACCTTGGTAATCCACTCGCGGCGAACGCGCCAGAACCGCAGGGTAAATCGAAGAAAGGCCGTGTCCCGCCCCCGGTGAACACCATGCTCGCCGCCGCGCTCCCTGGCCCCGAATGCAATATTAAGATCGTCCAAGACGACACCAAAGTGGGGAGATACCGCGTAAATCACTATTTTAAGTGATTGGATAAGATTGTTGACCGTCGTTGGTTGTAGGTTGGGGATCACGTCCAAGTTCGCCGCTGGCACGCGTCCAAAGGTACGTATGGTCCGTGGAAGCCCGCAACTGTGCACGATAGGGTGCATCCCGCCGATAATGTACGCGTCCATCAATCACCCGCACTTCGTGTATTAACTGAACTCTTGGATAGGCAACCGGCTCCAAGCAGCGATTGTACGTAGTCGCGTTCGGCGACAGGATATGCCGCGATATGTTCGACCCGGGACTCGGGGAGATCACCCGGTACAACGCCGCCGAGATATATGCCACGCCAGATCCTCAGTATGACCATTATGTAGGGCACCTCCTCAGTAATTCGTGCGACTGAGGCTGACACACACTCCTGTCTTGGTTTAGGGGATCGTCTTCGCTCTAGTCATCTCGAGCGTCGCCAAGGACCGTAAGGCGGGGATACTGATGCCCGGTCAACGCACCGTACGTGTGTTAGCGTTTCTAGTGGCTGATTTTCTCATTTCCATGCCATGTTATAGAGAGAGGAGCCGTGGAAGGTGCGTGTCCTCGTCGGTCCACGGGCTGGCTATGACTACCAAACGACGTTCACTATCCCGTACACCCGCCGCGACGCTGCTCGTGCACAAGCCCACGGCCTCGAGCTCTTCGGGGACGGCACGCCCGAGTTCATGAGGAGCCATGGATACTTCGGGCCTCTGGGCGATAATTAATGGCCGCTGGCGAGTCAGACTGATAACAAGACTTATTAATGTACAAGTATCCATTAACGACTCACGACCTGTTTACGACAACTCCCTGCTGTTGCTTTGTTCATACATTGACTTCCCATATATTCATGCTGTAAATACCACTAGTCAGCACATACACACAATTAACTGCTTTGCGATTATACCTACGATCCACGTTACAAACAGAGCCGGAGACAGCCTCGCCGTCAATATATAAATCCATGGAACGCCCTCATACCTTCCTTACTTCCTTTCTTCCACCATCTCATGAGTAGTTACTCCCCGCCTTGCTATACTTTTCCTTCTGATCTACCGCCCTAGACGTCCGACTCGTAGTATCGACTGGCGCAGTTTGCGGTGCTTTGCAGGGGAGGTTCAGAAGCGTGGCTTGCTGCGTAACCCCGGATTCCACTGAGAGTGCCGCAACCAGATCGCAGCCGATGGAGTCTCAGGCATCTGCTGCCTCAATTTAGGCTGCTCCCGCCTGGCTTTTATGATCGCCGGTACTCGCATGTGCCCCTCAACGGGCGTTGGATGTTCAGTGCCCCGCCTGCGTCCCTCGTTCCCGAGGTGGGTGGAGAGCGCCGGATGTATCACTCTAGTGAGACGGGAGATCGTTGTGCCTTTCGCGAGCCACCAGATGTTCAATGGACCCGGCTGAGTCTGCTTTGTCGTTGTCCGCCCCCCGTCCGCGCCGCTGAGTAGATGAGGTTTCTCTCGCAGCTGGCAACGCGGTGGCGTTAGGTCAACAGGTCGAGGTGATGTGTATCTTGGGGTACAATAACTTGAACGGCGAAGCTTTCCTTATATACGGCGAGACGGTTATCAGAGTGGGCGGTGATCCCGCCGGTGAGTGCAAGTCCTGCTTCGACAAGAAACGTCTAACACCAGCGTTGTTCACGTGTCTCCTCGGGCGATCTGCTCGAGGCGTCTTTCATTGCAGTATCGGTCCTTCGTTCGACAAGGTTGTGGACTCCAATTGTCCTGGATCGATGAGAGTAGACTGGGCACGTACAGTATCACTTGCCAGTTTGTGGCGTAATAGATATGCACCATGAATCGCCAGCGATTTCTGATCCTAACCGTCCCTAACCAGCAATTCATAACCATGGGTAAGCCCGTTGCACTGTGTGTCGAGGCGACGTGGCGAAAACGCGGATAACTGGGTTCGAAAACAAGGAAAACACAAACGACGATTGAAAGCTCCAAAGGAACAGCTTGCCTCATCGTTGATTTCAATTGATTCCTGTTCCGTAGATGAATCTCGTACATGTCGGCCTCGTGTTCGAAATCTTTCGGCCGCAGAGTTTCAGCAAAGAAGTCCGTCTTGACTAGCACTTTTACGGGCTCTACGCTATCGGGCAGCGTTAGCAATCCTCTGTAAACGGCTGTGTCTTTGTGGGCGACATGGACTGTAAGGTCGCGGATTGAGTACTCTTTTGTCTCGTCCTCGGATTCATAGCGTTGCATTTTGCTGGTAGGTAGCTCTTTCTGGCAGCCCCAAGGCGAGGGGGCAAGACTCAACTGAAGCGAGGCCATAGTAGTCGTAGAACATTGAATCAAACGAAGCCCACCGCTACGCTACCGCCGCGATCACCTGACCTGCGATCACCTTTATCGCGAACCACTGCTACTTCCTTCGCGCTACGTTCGTGCCGTTGATCTGCTCACCAAACCGCCGCAAAACTTCTAATGATATGGCTTACTACTCGTCTGCTTTCACTGCTTAGTCGACCACAAACACTCCTACCCCATTTTCGAGTGGATTGGTTTTACTATGCCATTCCGACGTACCTTTTGAATACCTGTGAGTCCCCGGCTAAACTCTCCCATCAATGGACGTTGACTTATCCATCTTACAGTAGCCTTTCTCAAGTCTTGGCGAAATAAACCACCTCAGACATTGACTTCATTACCTGTCGAAGTTTTGGCCATGATTTTCGGGGAACTGGGTTGGGAGGACGTGTTGAACATCCGACAGGTAGTCCCTCAATCTCATGGAATGTCTCTGCGAGCTGACCGGGGCTCGAAGACCTGCAAACTACTGAAATCTGTCTCACAAATGCGGGAGGTCTGGGTAGAACAATATCTACGGCTCTCCAACTCATATGAGTTCACCCTTCCGTTGCACGATTATGTGGACGGTATGTCTGGCGAAGAACTTGAATCCGCGACTCTCCAATGGGGGCGGACTGAATATAGATGGATGACGAAGGCCAGCCCTCCTCGGCGACGAATATTCGAGAGTCCATGTGGGGCCATCTTTCATCTTGTCAGAGGCGGGCGATGGCTCTTGATCTCGGATAAAGGCGGATCGATGCTTGCTTACGACCTCGATGTCCCGGATGGTCGACCTCGGACGATCATCGAGTCCGGACTCAACACGTATAGGGGGGGAGTCATGGTGTCTTATTACCCGGACTCCCATCCCCTTTCAAGCTTTCTCATCGCTGTCATTTACTACGATAATAGTACGTTCTATCTTGTTTCATCCGACTCGAATGCCTTACGTCAACGTAGGACCACTCTATGCGGGATGTTCTATCTGGGAGGTGGGGAACTTGGGTGGCGCCTGCCCAACCGCCACCTTTTGCCATTCACTCAAATTTCCCTTGGAGTGTGGTCCGTGCTTCTCCCTGGCAGAAACTCATTTTGCATGGTCCGGACCCTCGTGTGTCGAAATATATGACTGGAAGCGTTCTTCCACCCTTTCCCACTACAAGACCGGCTTCCGTATTATTGATTCCCCTGTAGGTTGCTCTTCTTTGTGATTGTTCTATGAAGTTACATTGATTATTGCTTTATAGAATCGCCTCGAGCTCTTATCAGAAAGTCGAATTCTGTGCCTTTATGATCACTCCCTCGCAGTCTATGCTGTCCCCGACTTCGGTTTCGTTGACGACGCAAACTGGGCCTCAGGCCAAATACTCCACTCCCTTAGCTTTCCAAACTCTGGCCTCTTTGCCCCTCCCTCGTACTCCCCAGTTCGAGTCGAACGCGATGGTACCTGTGTCATGCTCGTTAAGCCATATGAAGCCTTGTACAAGTTGACCATTCCCCAAGCAATTCACGATGTACTCACCTTGACGTTAATCGCCTCCGACTTCAACCCAAAATCAGATACCATTGGCTTCTATCGTAATCATGCTGGAGCCTATGTGGCAGGAAGTCCATCGATTAACCTTTCGACGAGGATTTGTGAAGGATTGTCATGAACCAGCTCATGCAGAGGCCTATCGTGGCGACAGAGTGCGATATCCAGTATTAGATGGTATTCCCTGTCGTTCCATTCTTGTTCAGAGATATAAGAACGAATTCCATGTCCATGACTACGCTACACTGTAGGAGGTCGAAATTACGTATGTGGACAGGATGAAAATATAATTTTGCCATTTTGGCACTGACAACAACCTCGTGTCTAATCCCTCTGAGGTCAGGCAAGATATGGATGGACAATGCCCCTTATGTTCCAAGTGTGCAGCTAGTACATTGACTTGGTAACTTTTCCAGCATCTTGTATACTTCATCACTTTTGCGGGTGACCTTTCATGCGAAGGACATCAATGACAAGTAAGGACGAAATGTGACAAAGTGCTTACCCAAAAGAGCAGAGTTTTAAAGATTGACTCCATGTCGGATATTTCATCAGATAGATAAACTTTGCCTGATTGACGATCCATGCAGCCAAATATCCACACCCGACTGTTTGCTAGGATGAAACACGCCTTCTGAGAGCTTGTTTTGATGTCAATACGGACACTTTCATTTGTTGCTGGGTACATACGAATTCCGAGTGACCTCCTTCGGTCTAGCCGAATATAAGTAGCGGAACCAGGAGCACAGCCAGGGAAATCTGCACTTACATGCCCATGCATTCAAAGAGCACTTGGGGCAAGTGATCTAATAGGACTGGCTTTGCAAGTTTTTCATTGGTCTCTTCCTCGTCAGGTTTTGCTTCAATGGCCGCAAATGTATTCCTGTGGTGGCGACCCTCCAGGACCACAGGGATCGTTTGCTTCTTCCACTGGATGGATTCTAATACTCAATCAAAATCAGTGTCAAGATGGGGCATGAGTTGGGCATGGGCTGAGAAAAGCATACCCCGCTCGGGGTCCTCAAAGCCTTTGAGTGTTGTGCTCATAGCATAGTCTAGTCTGCCGGAGATGAAAGTCGCAAGCTGGACTCCCTGGGGGTCCTCCCGTACAATTGGATTCACAAGTGAGGGGATCGGTAACTCGAGACGAGCAAAAAGCGGAATGTTATGCGAAGGCGCAGGCCTTCCAAGCCTCGAACAAGACATGGTCGATGACCTGTCTTGACCCAGCTTCGTTCTCAATAGCCATTTGTCAGAGGTAAGTAGACTGTGGAATGAGCAATAGACATACTAGTGTACCAATGAACTGCCTAAGCTCAGGTAGAATCTCAACCTGGAGGCGTGCTGCAGAATTGCTGATCGTAGAGAGTAGTGGCTTCTGAAGGCTTGACTCCACCTGGGACACTAGAGCGTCACCATTGATGGTATGGTAGCCGGAGACTCCAATTCGGGGGAGATCCTGTAACCTGGCAGAAGAGAAAGGGATAACCTAGAGGAGGCTGATGGTCTTGAAGAGATGAAAGTGAGGTTCAGAGATACGCACTTTGATATCATGGTCTGGATGGATGACTCGATGATCGTCAATAGCCTTTTTGCGTTCTTTCGCCGAGTTAATGATATCTAGCAGGAGATCGCCTTCCTCGTAGTCATCGTACCCCTGATCCTTTAGGTGATCGGCGACAGATTGTGCGAATTCGAAAAACTCAGTCTCCCTTACGATCCTTTTCATTACAGATACTTTTACGCGGCCTCTGTCGGGTCTTCTGAGATGGCTTTTTCTTGACAGGATCAGACACGTTCGGAGAAGGCGAGTGACTAGGAAGCTTGGAGCCTCCTTTAGTAGGGGTTAAGGAGAGCGTCTGATGACGCAGCCTGAAGAGAAGAGATATGCCACGATGATCAGTCATGGCATGCGGGTAGATAGCCAGGACCAACCGTTTCTTTTGACTTCACGTTGGATTTCTTGACGGTAGATCCTTTCGCGGGCTCGGAGGCAGCTGGTATAGGCCCTGATGCCCCGGGCTGAGCAGGTGCGTCACGCTGTCGGGAGCGAGAACGGGTTCGACGATCCGTGTTCACAAATTCAGGGACTTTCAGCAGGTTTCCTTCGGATTTGGGGTCAGACATTGTGAGGTAGTAAGAGATGACTTGTAGAGCTCGAGTGACAGGCAGTTGGGATGAGCAGGAAGGTTATCACGCAAGCCATGTCACTTTAAAAGTGTACCAGAGAGCCTCGAGTTGAACGGCAGTTTTGTTATCGATCGCCTGATGAATACACACCAGAACTTCGCCTTCCCACAAACTGAGTCATTAGGGGAACTATGGAAAACGGGGGGGGGGGTTAGGGAGACTAGCTAGTGCCAAGGAAGGTGACTCACCTGAACCGTTTATCGCCCATCGCCCTAGAATAAACGTGGGATCCTGCAATCAGCGCAACGCTCGCGGTGCTGGAAAATAATGAAGAGTTACAGAATACTTTACTGTCAGTCGAGTCAGAGTCAAGGTACCACAGGGAAGGAGTTGTCAGCGTCTTGTGAGGGAATCAGAAACCCCAAGAACTGCTAGGAAGACAACGTTCCGAACCTCCTCTTGAAGCTGCGTCCAACCATGCATCATGATGCATGATGGTCGGAAAAAGTTAGGAGTGCGCTGGTTATCTCAAAGGTGCTCGCACTTGTTTGATTTCTTCAAAGACGTGATTTATCGAGCCCAAATTCGTGGTGATCTATGTCGATATCAATGTGGTCGTTTCTGTGGTAGGGTTCAAGCATGATGAGACCTAGTAGAGGTAGTTAACAATGGGAGTCGCGTCGCCATAAGTCTTCGAGTCCTTGGATATTCCACGGGCGGACGTAAGTAAGTATATCTGCGGGAGCGTTTCCGGGTCGCAGAGTATCTACGTGCATTGCGGCCTTTACCAGTGGATCATGCATGTCTGTATCTGGTATCTAGCGGCAAAGTTGTTACCGTGTGAAGATGTTCACAAGGAACAGGTTCACAAGTCCCCCTGTCCTGTTCCTTGCAATATGGATCCCCACTCAGAAGTACTCGCGCGGCGCGCATCAACTGACTCCTTTCGTTAAACTTCGTGCCCAAGGTCTTGATCAAGAGTACATATCTCATTGAAGTGTGTCTGATGCTTGTCGGTCTGCGTGCTGGTTGTGATTAAGACTACCAGAGGCGACGAGCGTTCCCCCATACACCCAACATAGGATGTACACCCGCCGCGACGTCAATGGGCTCGAGCTCTTCGGAGACGGCACACCCGAGTAACGAGTTCCTGCGGAGCCACAGATTCTATGGATATCTAGGCGGTATTTATAATAATAACGCGCACCTTTCCCAGATTGATGACAAGATGTACAAATGTACGAGTATCCCATAACGACTCGAGTACTCATGCACTCTCGACCGATTGCGACAACTCCCTGCTTTTGCTTTGCCTTGTTGATACATTATGCATTATGATTGACTCCCCATAATCATCCATGCTGTGGATACTAGTAGTACATATACACACAATCGTCCGCTTTGCGATTACATGCAATTTTACATCTACGCCCCGCGTAGAGAACCAGGCCCGAGGATTACGCTGAGAGGAAGGCTTTTTCGGTATTCTTCGCTCCTCGCCTGTCTTTGGAGTCGTCGAGCGCGCAGGAGGCTGTAAGCTTCGAACCCCATCAGCAGCGCGAACAGCCCCGTCTAGCGCGATTTGATCCCATTAGCTCTCCGCAACGAAGTCCGTATAATTAGACTCACCATGACAATGTTGTCCGTCAGTTGATCGGAGGCAGGGAAAGGGGTATCTTTTGCTGGGGAGAGGTCGAGCAGCATGTGCACCCGCAACACTTTGATGATCTCGAACACAACAAGGAACGGCCAGTAGATCAGTAGCATCTGGATACGACAGGCGCGGAGCCAATGAGCGAGGATTCGGCATCAATCAAAGTAACTACACTTACAACACTGATGGCGTGTGTGCGTCCATTCCGTTCGAACCACAGTAAGAAGAAGATCAAAAGCATGGCTGCGGGGGTGGCAGGGCAGCAGGCCTACGCCGCGATCTGCAAGGGCGAGGCGGACGATTTCGAGGACGGACATGCCGAAGGCGGCGAATACGAAGAACATGTGCAGCCAGAGGGACCATCGTTGCGGGCGCACGCGCGAGAAGTCGTCGGAGTCGTGTTTCAGAGTCGGTCGCAGACAGACAAGAAGGCCGATGCCCACGAAGAGGACAAAGGACGGGATGGGGATTATGACAGTGTCGAGCGTACATGTAGAGGGCGACCCCTGTCGGTTGAGGGAAATTAGTGAACGGCGACACCGCCTAGACGCATGTGAACTTACGGGCAGCGGAAATCTGTTGGAACACAACATGAGGAGATTATGGGAGCGAGGAGTGGTCGCCTTTGTTGAGCTCAAGTATTTATATAACTCCGTGTCTCTAACCAAGGCATTGGTCGATCAAAATGAGACAGCCTGTAAGATCACATCCGCAAAGGCCAACTCGGGGAGCACCGCCACACTACCTTCAACTTATGGAAAGAGAATCACACACGTTTGATGAGAACCATGATAGAACCTCGGGTTTCAGAACAGCTTTGAAGTGAAAGTGGATGGCTCGTGGACATAGCTGGCCACCGCATCCCACCACTTCAGCTCCTACAAACGGATCTACTTCGCTATAGCAGGTCACAGGAGCCAATGTCGTAGAATTTCGGCGTCTTGGCGTTTGGAGCTCACTGTCGCATTGAAACTGACCGTCAAATTCGCTGTGGGATGCTGGAGATGGAATCGAGGTGGAATCGAAGAGAAGCAACTGCACATCACCGTTATGATTTAGTGATGATCATATTCCGGCAAGTAGCGTTGCATGAGTCTATGGATTGCTAACGTTGGAAATGGCCCTCTGTAACAGCTTTGCTATTGCAGTGGACTGTAAGTCTGCTCTGCTAGTCAAGACGCACCGAAATACACTGCTCGGTCTGTTGCGTTGGTAAAGTCCTGGAAGACGAAACTATTACTATTTAAATAGCCGATGCCGACATTAGAACAAGCCACTGCGGAAAGGCACAAGCAAGCGTAGTACCGCGATGACTTGCGAACATTCTACGACTCCGGCGACACTAGACATGGCGGTCATCTGTCACCTAATCTAGTAGAGCACTACAAGGAAGATTCAAATCTTGCGGTCGGTTTAGAACTTCGTCTTGCTCGTAAAGCCGTTGAACAGCGACGTAGACACTGGGACTTAGCGACATACGACCGGGCATAAGATTGGGATCACCCCGACACCACTAGCCTTATTATTCTCCCATTCCGCCAGCCAGTACGCTACCTAGCGCGACGAATTTGGGGAACTGGAAATCGATCAAGCGAGGATGTCATATGGAGCCTTACTGACTCGTTGGACTTCGAGGACAAGGACTTGGTACAAAGACAGGTACCGAAGGAAAGACCAAAGGACTCTCCCTCAATGCCGTCGCGCCTTCCATTGCGCTTGCCTTGCAAAGAAGGGCAAATCGTCGAGGGTGCGCACCGTGCGAGTCGCGACATCTGCGTTGCATCTGCGAAACGGCTCTTGAAGGCGTCGTGGACGAACAAGGACGATTATCCCTTTAGTAGACTCGGTATCGTATTAGCAAAGATCCAAGCAGCCCAAGTCGTCTTTCATAGAAGGAGTCTCTCCAAATTTGATGGACTGGGTCTTTTCTCGTATCCTGGGCGGGTGAGGCGGAGTTCTGGATAATGCTTCGATGTAAACTCTCCCTCTACACTTTTATATTGCCGGCTCGTTATCTGCGATCAACTCTCTTTGCGCGGCGAAATTGATGGAAACGCCCATCCCCCTGTCTCCTATTATTATCTCCCATCTCTAGGTCACGCCACTTTGCTGAGCAGACGCCCGTACTTCATATCAATCACTCACACATTGACTCCTACACGAATCCTCGGTGGATGTGAATCACTAATAACCGAAGCCCTAATCATTGATAACGCAAAATGTGAAGGCCAATTTCTGTCGTGGGGGGTTCGTCTCGCTCATATCACAGGAGCGCAACAGGAGCGGATCCAACAATGGACTCAACGAATCGTGTGCTGGGAGGCTCTTTGTATGGTGTTGATTTCAGTATGGCGCCGTAGCCGGGACTTTGATGGCCAATGCACACGCTGTGTGCGTCTACACCACTTCACATCGGAGTCTCTCATTTACACGCACACGGATATATCTATCAGAGATTCCCATGTGCGGGGTCTCATCATTCTCTACGCGCACCGTTTGATGGTCCAGCTTGATCTCCTCCAACATGTCGTACCGCGCGCCGTCAGCAACATTCAATCCAGTGACTGACCTTCCGAGCATGAAGGGGAAGGTAGTGGTCGTCACAGGATCGAGGTGGACTTCAGTTTCTCCTTCGCAGCACAGATGGGCTGACCTTATCTTCAGCAGCGGCATCGGCTTCGCGACCCTCCAGCACCTTTCTCGAATGGGAGCCAAGGTTCGTTCGGCCGTTGATTGGCCTTGACGCGTGTCTAAAATGCTTGACGAAAGGTTTATATGGCCGTCCCCGACGAGCAACAAACGAAGGCGGCACTCGAACGCGTTGAGAAAGAGGGTCGCGAACCTGGCCTAGGCGAAGTAATTTGGCATGAACTCGACTTGAAGGACCCCCGAACGGCGAAGGCCTCTGCGGAACGGTTTCTGGAGAGGGAGAACGAGATTGGATTTGTTGGGTACGTGGGTTCTCCTTATACACTATGTACTGGCTACTGGCTAAACGGCCTGTAGTTAACAACGCCGCACTGTATGTGAGGTGTCATTCCACGCCCAGCTCCCTTCTCACGTGTGATTCGATCAACCAGGATATCAGATCGGGGAAAGCCTTCCTTGAATCCTGACGGAATACAGGACAATATGGCCATAAAGTGCGTTACAACTCACTCCCCTTGGATATATCTTTCTAATTTTGGAACAGCTACCTCGGACCATTTGTTTTCACGCAGATGTTACTGTCTCTCTTGGAGCGCACAGCAGCTGATGGTACAGATGTACGGATTGTGAACGTAAGTCGCATCCTAGCCTTACATGTATTCCATCATACGCAAAGTTCTCAGGTCGGATCTGCTGGACACAAAGACGTGACATACCATTCCTTCAGCTCTAAGGACGCGTGGAACCATAAATTCACATTCTCAATTCTTCCCACTATGTTGCGATATAGTGCGTTATATCTGCCAGCTTAGATGTGATCAACGATGCTCATCAGTCCAATGCCAGAATACTCCAAACTAGCGGTGCACTTATGGTCGAATCAACTCGCACGACGTCTTACCGCTAGCGACTCCAAAATCACGCTTCTCATCGCCCACCCCGGGGCCATCCTCAGTGTCAGCAAACCCTGGGATCAATCATCGTGAAGAAGACTGACGGAGACATCTTTAGGACGGCGCTGTCCGGAATCTTCAAAGCCTCCCGGTGCCATCGTTGTGGGTGTGGCTGCTGGGAAAGGTAATGCATCCCCAGGAGCAGGGGGCGTTCACATCCGTCTTCGCAGGTTGTGCGCCGAAGGATGATCCCAACATCTTCCATGGCGTATATCTCGTCCCGCCCAATGTTGCGTTCGAGCAGGCTAAGACTGCTCTCGACGAGTCGAAGCAGGAGGAACTATTCTCTGTTCACGAAGAAGCTCATAGAGGAGCTCCGCATTGATATTCCTTTGTAGAGTTGCTGATGTGGTTCATCGAATCTACTCGAAGTTGATTTATGACCGGTATCTATATGGGCAACTGTGGTGCAACTTTGATGGTCTGTTGTCGTCTCGGAAGTTCTTTGTGCCCGTAGCACGATCGGATGCAATCTACCAAAGCCTGGCATTCAAATCACTTCTCATGAAATCAAGCTTTCTAACTACGGTATCGTTTTCCTGTAGACGCCACGGACACCATCTACATCGCACCGCGCCGACACGAGGCCTGATCCACCTTCATCGGTGTTCCGTGCCTAACTGTTTCCACGACGTTGCTGTAAATACCCATTTGCGAACTGTGTGACTAATAGGGCTTCACGGTTTCATCCTCGGGTCCCCCGTTGTGCTGCTGCTAATTTTAGGGACGTGGACTCTCAGACTGGATGACACTTTGCAGAGATTACAGCTCGCTTCAGGCGTATATATGAAGATGACTGGTGAGACATTTGTTGGTTTCCCTCCCCCCTTAGGCGTTATCCGCTTTGTTAGGCATCCTTCGCGCCAATGTCTTCCACTCCCACTATACCTCCACCAGCGGACCCCGCCATTACGTCCATACCGGGTGCAGCCCCCAATGGTCCCGTTCCCGTTCCGGGTGCACCGATCCCGGCGTTCGACAATACGTTGGGGGCTTTGTATATCGGCTCGACTCTGTCTATGTTGTACGTGACTTATTCTCATCCTAAAGCCATTCCCTTACCGAAGCAATCGGGGCCGTGTAGATTGTATGGTATCATATGCTTACAGGTGTTCATATACATCACTTCGGCGCGCACAAAGAAGGATAGTCGTTGGACAAAGTTGTTTATCTTAGTCAATTTGTGAGCACTTTTCTCCCCCCTTCAATGCCTGAGCCTTACTTGACTCTATATTCAGTGTGAGTGATTCCCCGCGAAGCGCCCGTATCTCCCGTTTAAGATCACGGTCGTGGTATTCATGAACCAACTCATAGGCGATAGACACTGCGAACCAGGCTACGATCACGGCCTCGATCTACAAATTCTTGGTTTCCGATTACTTGAACCCATTCGCCCTACCTTCTGGTGGAGCTGGGAGTGGAGAAATGTGTGTACGACTCTACCTTTAGTTTTCGACTACGACTTACAAGTTCGTCCTAGCTTTACTTATGTGAGTGGGCCGATTTGTCAGCATCTACCATCCTAGTTGACTTTGTCATCCCCTAGGCCCATTCGATCCTTGGGGTAGGTCGCCCGAGCTCCTGTGTTCCCATAGATGTCGTTGTTAACGCTACTCTCACATAGGTCTGTGGTATTTTGTTCATACAACTGTGAGCGATTACAATCTCTCGTTATCAGCTGTCAGCGAATTGAACTAAATTGGAAGCTTCTTTTCGTGGCGTATCTGGGCGTTCTCTGGAGCCTCGTTGAACTTTCGAACGAGAATATTGATCTCAACTCTCACCGTATGTTGCGTTACCCCCTATCAACCCATCATGTTTATACATCATCTGGGCCACATTTCTAGGTGATATTAGCTCTGTTCTCGTTCGGTGAGTATGGGTTCATTTATCACCATCCTGTGTTACTAACGGTTTTGGCGGCGTGCCATAGGATGTTCTGTCGGTGAGTATGAAACCTGCTGAAGCCAACCTCAACTAAGATGTGTCGGTGATAGATCTGGCGATAACGGGTTTCAATCATCGCTTGCTGACTGTGAATACACCGGACTTCATCGTAGGTTCTCCGCATTCTCGATCCGTCGTCCTGGTATTCATCGTCACACCGTAGCTTGCTTACAAACTCTCCTCCTCAAGCAGAGTTGCTTTCGATGTGTTTGTGACTTCTGCCATGAGTTCGCGAGTTTACTGATTCTCCCAAACGATATACTGACAATTGTTTCACAGCTCTCACGCTATATCGGTCGAGATCAGGTGTCAAACGGTTCGTGGAGCTGCGAGGAAGCTAACACGTAGAGCCTGACCATATATTCAAAGGACTGACCATGTTGTCACCCTCCTCATCATGTTCACAGTCAACACAAACCTGCTCACCACGTTCGTATGTCTACAACGATCACATTGCAAGCGTTGACCCTGCAACACACAGCTTGCTCTCGATTTCTGAGCTAGTTACTGTGCGCATATTCCGTTGCTTAATGTGATGAGTCACTAATGCTTAATGATCTTCCCCGCTTAGTTCATCGCTCTGCCTAAAGCAACAGTGTACGGTGGGCTTGGCTTTCTGTCTGCTAAACGTAAGCCAACAACTCTGAAGACACATGTTACCCACTCATCGGTGCAATTGACTTTGGACAGTATACTTCAACACTCTTCTGGCATCGTTCGTGGATTGTCCGTTCCTCGCCTATAAAAAGCTCATCAAATGTTTATTCCTGTCCAGGCTCAACTCGCGAGAATACATGCGGAATGAACTAATCCCTGCAGACTCCGTAATCTCAAGTTCACAGCTGGCAACCTCAACCGGGACAAAAGGACTGGGGACATACAGTTCGGCATCGTCATTCCCTGGGATTGGGCCGGTTAAAAAGCTCCTTGTGGGTACTTTGGCCCCCTCAAACAGGTCACTGACTGATCAGCATTATCATCCATAGCGTGTCGATGAATCGATGACATTCGTAGCCTCAAAGCAATCGGAGGGTGATACAGGCTCATATGAGATGGCCTCGCAGCCTCCCATCAAACAGCCAGAATTGGTGTAAGAACACAAGCTTTTGTCTTCCATGTGTCCCATACTCGAATGTGAAATGTATTACTTGTCTTCCCTTTCGATTCCTCCCCTAGGACAATTGCCTCTCCAGGTCGACAGCTCTATAGCTTCTCAAATCCGACCAAACGGGGGAACTGCAAAAGAGAAAGGTCGGGGTTTTGTCCGTTGTCGCTCCTTGTGAACCCCCCTGACTCCTGAGCGAGTTGGGAGTCGATTCTGATGGCTGGAGTTAATGAGGACGTATGCCTTCCCAGACGCACTCGGTCATTGGCAGGAGCCTATCGGTTCCGTAAAGTACTATGGCTCCATTGAACGCCATCTGGTGCCACTGCCGATGGAAATCAATGATCTTTGCCTTGTTATTCACTTTCTACCTCTGCCTCAGGTTGCCCAGTCCATATATTCAACTCTTACTCTCCCCTCCTTGTGCCGAGGAACCACAGTGCTCCCAGCCTCCCCCGATCGTACCGTCGAAAGGCTTCGAACTCTGGACCGATATAGGTCTCGTTATCCGGTCAGACCCCTACAGGTTGCGTGCTGTTGAATGGCTATCTCAGGCTGTCAAAATTCCGTTAGTTCGCCCCATATTAACCTTCCTTTGAGATATAGCTAATCTCGTTAATCATAGAACAGAGACGTATGACGATATGGGTCCTGTCGGTGGTGACGATCGTTGGGACGTATTTGGTCCATTCCACGACTATCTTCGTGCTGCCTTTCCATTGACGTACGTTTTGAATCGGCTTGTTGTCCCAGTTCCTCTGTCCTAACTAACTACACGACCATCACCCGCAGTCACTCGAATCTGGAGCTGACGACCGTGAACACGTATGGGATAATCTTCGTTTGGAATGGCTCCAATGATACGAAAAAGCCCTTGCTACTGGCAGGACATCAAGGTGAAAATCACAGGTCATGCTTGACTTAGTAGTTTGTTTAACTCCGTCTGCGATGCAGATGTTGTGCCCGTCGACCTAGCAACAGTTGACGATTGGGTTCATCCACCATACTCCGGATACTACGACGGTAGGCATCTTGGAACACATCTACATCTCCTCATAACACATTGATAGGCCATCGCATATGGGGCCGAGGAGCTTCTGACGACAAGAATGGTTTAATCAGCATCCTGTAGGTATCATCATCTCCTGGTCATCCTCGTGTTCATATAATTCAGCGCTTCTGTTGAAACGTTATTAGGGGCGAGCTTCAACCCCACCCGAAGCATCGTCCTTGCCTTTGGATTCGACGAGGAATCAAGTGGCGAGGAGGTAAATATTTGATTTCCGTACTTTCTGTCTAGGTGACTGAACCGCACGATAGGGTGCTAGAAAGCTAGGTGTTGAATTGGAGCGAAGATATGGCAAGGGCGGATTTTCAATGATCATCGATGAGGGAGGTAAGTATTCTGCGGAAAACCTGGTGGTGGCAAGGCCTCACGTGAGGACGTGGTACACTGTAGACGGCTTCGGAGAAAAATTCGGCACTACCTTCGCGATTCCTGCCATTGCTGAGAAAGGCTACTTAGATGTCAAAATTGAAGTGACAACGCCCGGAGGACATTCCTCTCTTCCACCAGCACACACGGTGCGCCTTGGTTCATTCCTCGCTACGGTAAATTCCTACGTGGAAGCCGATTAGAGTATTGGGATTCTGGCGGCTTTGCTAGTTGAATTGGAGAACAACCCCCATCCCATGCGATTGGTACGTACATCTTGACGGATTCATCCCCCACGCGCTGACATGGAGTAGGAGAGGCGATCTCCCGTGTTTCTTACTCTACAGTGCTTTGCAGACCACGCTGAGGAACTTCCAGCGTCACTCCGAGGTAGCATCAAGCGTGCCTCGCACTCAGAAGAAGCGCTCCTCTATCTTGAAAGGCAATTGGCGGCGGACAGGTTGTACAGCAGCTTAATTGGGACGACTCAAAGCGTCACTATGATTGAGGGCGGCGTCAAAGCAAATGCGCTCCCTGAGCAGACTTGGGCTCTCATTAATCACCGCATCTCCACGGAAAGGTACGTTCAGTATATGGCGCTACTCGCCGAACTCGCTGAACTAGTGTATTATTAGCTCCGTGGAGGAAACGATGGCGTATGATGCAGACACTCTCAGACTTCTTGCGAAGGCCTTCAATCTAACTTACGTCACTTTCGGTGCGAACGCAACAGAGCAGGGAACAGGGTCGAGTGGCACTTTGACACTCAGCGATGCTTGGAATACAGCCCTGGAACCTGCGCCAGTCACTCCGATAGACCAAGAACCCAGTCCATATGCACTCCTAGCAGGAACGATAAAGGCGACGTATAACTTTCACCGTAACCTAACCGGCGACAACATCGTTGTTAGCCCTGGCATCCTAGCAGGGAACACAGGTATATAAAGGGCGCCAGACCGTCTTCTTATCGCTTATCTATGTCCCCTTAGATACCCAGTCGTACTGGAAACTCTCCGAGTATATATTTAGATATAATCACCAAGACTCGTCCAATGGTGACATGGCCGGCTTGCATACGGTGAACGAATGTACGTTCCACCTCTTCTTAGATGGGATGGAGTGACTGAACTCGGGTTCAATAGATATCACCGTGGATGGTTATATGGAGATGATACAATTCTTTGTTACATTGATATTGAATACGGACGAATCTACGTTGCCGTGAATATCACTCACAAGTGCGCATGCCATCGGGTGTCCGGGACAAGTTGACTTTCACGATCTCGAAAGATGAAGCATTTCGAGTCGCCAGTATCTCGTGTTAATCGGTGGTGAGTCTCACCCAAGAGCCCTTCGGGGCGGTGAAACCTCTCGTTCCAGGAAGTATCCGTATTTACTGCCGATTAAAGTGTTAATCACAGGCATACAAATTCGCAATCGAGGAACCAGGGAAGCATTTCATACGACCCCGTCCGCATAAACGTTGTACTAGAAAGATTGCAAATTTGCTGCTATGAATGCGGGGTCAAGGGTTTGCCCCGAGGCCTCCCCACACTGTTGGAAATTAGATCAATGTAGTACTTGCACAACCCACGACTTGTGCGAAGGACTGGTGCACTGCAATTGAGGACTGATGAGCACTGTGTCGTGATAATCGCAACAGACGCCGTGCCCGCAATTTCACATGCAAGTTGTTAGCCCACGTGCAGGGCTGCTATATTAAATTGCAATAGAGGCGTTTGCAGGACACCTTTCTTATCTTTCAACCACCACCATCCCCCATTTCTGTCTCCATAATGGCGACAATGACCGAAACTCAGACATCGACGATTCCGATGCCCAATGGCATAGAATCCACCCCTTCGGAGCACCCAGCCCCGGAGATTACATTCATCCACAGAGTTGCTTCCATTCCGCTTGTCTATTCGTCGTTGCAGACGATCCACGACACACTTGCGTCCAATGCGTATACTCGCACGCCGTTCTCCACTGCGAAGGACATTTCCGCCACCGCTTACAAGTACACGGAGCCATTCCAGGCTCGATTTGCACCTCTTATCGTCCGTGCGGATGGCTACGCCAACAAGGCTGTAGATATCGTCGAATCGAGATATCCTTATCCTTTCCAAGTCAAGCCTGAGGAAGTTGCTACCTTCGTTCGCGAGAGGCGCGATAGCGCTGTTTCTGTTGCGAACAAGAACTTCGACGAGAAGGTCAAGAGCCCCGCTTTCAATGTCGCCCAGGGCATTGATAACGTGAGCCTTCCTCTTTTTGCTTCAACCTGTCACTCATCCTCTTCCCTAGCGTTTTGCCCCGATCGTCGATTATATCGAGGCTCAAGTCAACGGTTCCGAGGCAGGCCCATCCACGCCGCCAGACGCCAAGTACCAGTATCAACGCGCCCTTGCACTCTCTAGGACTCTCACCGGGAGGGCATATGTGTATTCCGGTGAACAAATCAAACATCTCCAGACTCAGTCCGTACTAGTGTATGTTTCTATGTTTTATGTCTCGTCCCTTCCGCAACTCATGTTTGGCATTTTCCAGAAATCGCGCCATGGAAACAGCCCATTCCATCTCCGAACTCGCTTCCTCGTCTCTTTCTACCGCTCAAACCCGCGTTCACACCCTGTCCGACTCCATGGTCCTCGAGCTCCAGAAGATCCAGACCTCTGCCCAGGCACTCTCCACTTCCCTTGCCGCCTCCGCTTCCGAACTCCAGACCTCCATACGCTCCCAAGCCTCTGCCATCCCACCGCAGTTCCACGAGCAGCTCGCCCACCTCCAAGGCCAAGTGCACGAGCTCCAGACTTCGCTTGGCGCAACTATCAACGAACTGAAGGGCATTGTCACGGCGAAGGACGTCCCAATCCAGGAAAAGGTTACTAAAATTACTGCAGAGGTGAAGGATCGTGTCACTCCTTTGTTGGCGATAGTGCAGGCTCGAGTCACGGAGATCTTGAGCGGGAAGAAGACCGGAGAGGATGTCCATACTAATGGAAACGGCCAACCACCGACTGCAAATGGCAACGGTGTTGCTGAGTAGTTCATTTCTCTATAGACACTTTAGACTTTTTCGCCTTTCTTATATTTGAACTCGATACGATAGATAGTCAGTTACAAGCACAGCACGAATACACGCGATTGTACTGCATCTAGTTGAACGCCAGGTCTTCGAATCATAGTGGAGTCTGTGGAGAGGGTCCCCTGGATCACGTGCCCTCTGGGACCTGCGCCAGGGTCGTTAACTTTTATCCACTGCGATGTCCACTGACTTCATCAGCTCAACGTACTAAATCCTTGGGCTTACAGAAAATACTGGACATGTACATAAACCCTCGAAAGCGCTCGAGGTCTGATTCAATGAACAATGTGCGTACGATCTGCTTGGTTCAGGTTTGGTCAGGTTACTCTAGATATGCTGATTTGAACGGCTCCTTTAAATGGAGAGTCCCACTTTCAGGATACTTGCATAGTTACTTCGGAGTCTCGCGCGATTGACAGAGTACACATTATTTCAAAGGAAATATTTGCACAGCAGGTATGTAGACCTTGCCCTCTGAACAACTGTATTTCAACTCAAGTAATGATTTTATTAGAGGGGGGCGCTTGAAATGGCCTGGCACACAGACCTCGGGTCATTGGACGTTGACTCCGTGGAAAATACCACGTACAGTAAGTCCATTGACCTACCCTTTACACAGTAATATACACAGGCTTGTGTGTGTGTGTGTTGACGCCTAGTGCGCACTGACTTGCATCGGGCCTTCGATAATGGCTACTGGGCTTTGCTGCCGAAGTTGGCACATTTCTCGAGAATTGCGGGCGAGCAGAAGGTAAATGACCTCGTCCTCCAGGGCGGTGAGGAGGGCCAAGACCTATTTCATATGGTATGCACCTTTTACTCTATTTATCTAAGTGATCATCGGAGCTCTCAGCTCGCGCATTTGCAGTTTTCAACTTGGCTGGGTAAGAAGGTTACCAGTTTCTTTTGCCCGGGAGTGCCGACTACGCCGCAATGCGCCTCTGCTTCGAAGAAGAACCGTGCCACCAGCAGGACCCTATATCCCCTCCGATGGCGAAAGACTTGAGATTCGCGACGCTCTATCATCACGAACGCTGCTGGACACCATGGCGCGATATGATCTCCTGGACCACCTGCCGTCTAATCGCGTTTTCGACCCACCATACACGGGCCTCCCTGTCATCGAGTTCTCGTGTGCATCCTTTCTTTATCATTTTCAACGCCGGGGCCAAATTAGCAAGCGTTGCCAATCCAGGAAGGTTTGGCCTGGTTGCTTTGCAGACTCTGGAACTCTACAATCGGTGGCGCTGCTCTCTGACTCCCGTGGGCCTCTACCTTGGTGGGAGCGACCAAAACGGACCGTATGCCGACGCTCAAACTAGGAATACGTCTCAAACCTCGGACCTCGATGGCAGCGACGAGAATATTATACCTCAGGATTCATCGGGAGGTACCTTCCATTGTTCTCGATTCTTCTGTCAATACCCGTGCATTCCAGCCAATGTGCGAAGACGCCGTCCCCTCACCCACCAGTAAGGTCATGGATTGGCTTACCGACGCCAACTCTGCCGCCATCCCTCAAGAAGAATCGGTAGACATGAACCTAGAAGAATACAGGAAAGAACCATCGCAACAAGCCGAACCTTGTCGGTGGAAAGAATGGGCGACCTCGCCTCCAGAGATGCCCGAGCTGTTAAGAGATTACCACGACAACTCACAACTCTCCAGTTATCATTAGGCTTTATATCACGAATGCGTTAACCTCATGGCAGCGCCTGGGGCTCATCATGTCCCGATGCCATGGAGCGACACAGGTGACATTCGGCCGAGCTTTCTGTGGGTTTGATGGTGTAGTTGCTGGTAAATCAAACTCAAGCTGCGGCAATGACTAGAACAAACGACGGGTAATTGTATCATATATGCCTCCATCACCATGTATTTCTATGTCACGATTTACTATTAATGAAACCTAGGATAATTGGGAATACACAGGCAAGAGGAACAACATGATTGAGGATCACGTCGTTCCCTTTATTACGTTTATCTAACTGATCTAACTAAAATATGGACGTGTTTGGGCCAGTGGTTCACAACATCAGCCCGCTCACAGTTGCAAATGTGTCCAGCCGAGCAGACTGGTGGCACAATTTGCGTCAGTACTCGCGAGGACACTTCATGGACGCGACTCACTTCAGCCCCTGCTTTAGCTAATGCATCCGCCCTACTGTTCAGCTCCCTTGGGATCCTCCAAAACAGGATCTGAATCTCAGCTCGTTCCGCCTTTTCTAGTTCTGCGAGGAGCATCTCCCAAAGGTCTCTGTGTGCGACAGGGGTACCGGCAGAGGTTCGCCAGCCCCGCTGCTTCCAGTTGTCCACTCTACTGCAGATGCCTTCAACAACATATTCGCTATCCGTGGCGACTACCATCCTGTCAAAACCACCTGCTTCCCAAAGGCGTAGTTGGATCCATAGAATGACGGCGCGAAGTTCAGCACGGTTGCTCGTCTGCTCGGGGCCTCCAATCGCGCCTTCGAGAGCGATGGAGAAGCCGGGGCCTTCGTTCCATATGATACCACATCCTGCGCGGCGACGCTCAGCGTTTCCGTTATCAAGGCACGCGCCGTCGACGAAGAAGAGGGCGGTACAATCATCCTGACGATGTACAAAGCGCTTGAATCCATTCATGCTCCTATCTGGGACCTCAGAAAAGAGGGCCATGGGCGTATCGGCGGGGGAAGGAGGAAGGAATCGGCGAGGCGAAGATGGGTGAGACATTGGTACGAGTTCACCAGTAACGCGTCTTGGCGGTCGAGTCGTCCTCCCGCGAGTGTCCTTCGACATTCGTTTGATGACAACCTCGGGAGTGATAACGAATCGTCGCATGGCTTCAGACTCTTGGGCCGTTGGGATTCTAGCATTCATTCTGGCTAGATGTTGTGGTTGCAAACTGAAGCTGAAGTGCGAAGAATATAAGCGCCGAGCAACGAGTTATCACAGTTACTCAACTATTACTAAACACATGAACCACGTAGGTAGCAGAGTCGAGTGAATACGATAAACTATCATACTAAGACCACTTTGCACTGTTCGGAGCAGGGGTGAAGGCGAAATAAAGGTACAAAAAGCTAGAGGAACGCAGGGGAAAAGGCAGTTCAGGCAACCTCAGCAGGTATAGCAGGGGCTTGCCCCCCTTTAGCAGCAGTCGGTGTAAATGTGTGCCATCGGTCGTTGAACCGGACGTCTTAAGCCAAGGATTAGCAATATCCGTGACATCCTTAAGGCAGTGGTACTTACCCAATGGACGTCCACCGTACATGTATTGCTGGAATTTAGCTACAACAAATACATGAGTCAATGAAGGTCGACGTCTGTGGTCTTGGAGGCACGTACCGATAGCGGTTTCGGCTTCCCCAACTTGAGAGAACTGAACAACGCCACAACCCTTCGACCTCGTACCATCAAACAAGATCTCAGCAAGCTCGACTTGGCCCGTGGTCTCGAAAAGCTCAACCAAGTCTTCGTTGGCGGTAGACCAGGGAAGCTGAACGCGCCACTATTGAGGAACGACCAATGATATAGAGGGAAGAAGACGTACGTTGCGAACCATGATCTGTTGACTAGGCTCGGGGTCTACGTAACCTGGACCGTATCCTCCCATGGCCCCGGGGGCAGCACCGCCGTAGCCGCCACCGCCGTAACCATCCATGCGCAAACCGGGAGCCTGCTGGTCAGGACCAGAATAGTCCGCATAAAGATCCTGATTAGAAAAATCGCGGCCAGCACCCGCCTGTGCACCGAAGCCACCACGGAATCCTCCACCCCTGAATCCTGCACCTCTGAATCCACCACCACGGAGGCCCCCGCGGGGAGCACCACGTAGACCGCCGCGATAACTACCAGGGCCCGAGAGACCAGCATATCGATCCTAGCAATATAAGTAAGAAATGGCCTCGCATGGAGCGATACATAGTATGGTGGAGTTACCTCTCGAACTTCCAGCGTACGCCCATACCAGTCGAAGCCATGATACATGTCTGCGAAAGGATCAGTGACGAGTAGGGCTACATGGGGAGCAAGACATACTAATTGCTTGCACGGCATCTTTTGCTGTCTCGAATACAACTGTTCCGGAGCCTTTTGGTCTACCATCAGCCCCTATGTTAATATCTGCACGAATGATATTTCCGGCTGTTCGGAATAGATCTTTGAGGTCTTGCCAGCCAGCTTGATATGGCAGCTTAGTGGAATATGTCAATGAAATATACAGTAGACTTGGACCTGTTGACTCACGTTACCAACGTAGAGTTGGTTGCCAGGGTTAGTATGAGTACCGAAGTAATTGTGGGAGGCGGGTCGGGGAGGAGGTGCAGCATGTAGGCCTTGACCGGCCATCGCCATACCAATTTTACCTGGAACTGGTGTAGCACCAAACCTAGCTTCATTTTCTCGGTCCTGCCGGTACGTCACGCAAATGTACCTCCCTAAACGAAAGTTACGCACCTCACGGATGAAGACGGGCCGACCGAGTAGGGGGACCTCGGATAATTCACGGATGGCTCTCTGTGAATCCTCCTGTGATGCGAACTCGACGATGCTGGAGTTATTGTTAGACCACGGGTACGAAAGTGTGGTTTATAGACGACTTACCCGCAGCCTTTCGACACGCCAGTGGGAGTCACAAGTACTTCGGCGAAGAGAACCTCACCAGCTGCCAACCCCAAAAGAAAACGCCCATCAATATCTCCTCACACTCGACCGTTCCATCAAAAAAACCAGAAAGAAAAGCTATATGCGCGTGCTTCATCTGCAGCCTCATCCGCAAACTCGATAACAAGCTTGAACCTCCCCAAATGCTTTAAACCAAAAGGCCGCTCCGCACTGAAGATGCCCTGCCCTCGAGCCCAGTCCAATAGACCTCTGCCCATGACCGCATAGCTTGAAACCATTCCAGGTCATGCCGCTTATTGCAAGAAAAATGCGAGAAACGAATATCGAAATTGTCCCCAACCCACCTCCCCTCATAAATTCCATCAGGTCCCTGTATTTGACGTCGTAACTTAAGTTGCCGACGTAGACCCGGTTTTCTCTCTTGCTGATCTTGGCGAATTCGACGGCCTCTTCGTGGTCAGCGTTCATCGGCCCTCCGAGTGAGCGCGCGAAGGGGTCAGGTTTGCGATCGCGACTGCGCGAGCGTGTACGTGACCGTGAGCGACTGCGAGACCTAGAACGACGAGAACGGCGGCGTGGAGAAGCCGACCGTCTGCGAGACCGAGACCGAGACCGAGTGCGAGAACGTGAACGTTTTCGACGCTGAACAAACCAACTTAGTGTAATCGAAAAGGATGGATGGATGCAACTCACTTCACCGTTGCGTCCACCGTCCGGCTCCCAATGGTCACCGGCTCCGCCGCCACCCCGACGAGGACGCCCTAAAGACTTCAGCCTTCCTTCCTGCGGGGGGAATGATGGCTGCACTCACCACTCTCTCTTCTATCACGATCCCGGTGCCCATCTTTATCTCTGTCTCGTCTATCTCTGTTGCGGTCTCTGTCTCTGTCACGTTCCCTTTCTCGGTCACCTCCCCTCCCTTTGTCTCCGTCATATGCCCGATCCCTTTCGCCTTCTCGTTCCCTACTGCTTGGTGCGGGTACACTGATGCCTTTGTCTTCAGTCTCGTCCTTGGTCATAGCGACGTCCATCGTGGAAGGTTGACTTGGGCTTTTGGGGGGAAATGATGAGTCAAACTGTGGAAAAAGAATTTTGTGAGCACCTGATTTTAGGCGCCATCTCAATTGCGGACATTGAAAATGGCGCTGGAGTGCCAAACTTGGCACTTACCACCTAACCACGACCTTATCTCATACGTTCAACGTACCATGGCCTGGAGATGCTCTGGTTCGACTAACAGCGAATTGATCTCAAACATGGCGCAGAGCGGAATCTTTACTTCGGAACCCATCCTTAAAGTCAGCTTGCGTGGATAGAATATCATTCAACTATGAGGCAAGTGCTCTGACTAGTGGTAAATACTCGAACAGGCAATGTCGAAGGTCGACCGGGCAAACTATGTCCACGACTAAAAGGGCTGCCTACGAAGACTCTCCCCAGTTGCGTTCCCTAATTGCCTTATAGTCGTACAAACTAGATATTCATTCTTACGGAACTCAGGCGCATCGGGTATGGTGCTACTATTTCTGCCCCGCACATGGTATGCGGCGACTGTTGATGAAAGCTTCTGCTAAGCACTTTAACTAGCACGCATACGCAGTAGAACATCTGCTGCCATATCTGAAGGACGGGGCCAAGGTCCTGGACGTCGGAAGTGGATCTGGATACCTAGTTGCTGTGCTCCATCATCTTGTTGCCTCGAACAAGCAGGGGGTAAGGTAGTCGGAATCGAGCACATCACCGAGTTAGTCGACTGGTCTATTGAGAATTTGAAGAAAGACGGTCTGGAGGAGGCACTGTCTACAAACCAGATCGAAGTATTCGCAGGTGATGGTCGTCAAGGTGCGTCCCAGACGAGAATTTGAATACAGCGCTGACTTTGTTGAGCGCCGTTCCTTAGGTTATGCAAGCGGAGGTATGCTAACACGTTTCGTATTAGAGTCATGCCTCACCCTCATCCAGGTCCTTACGATGCAATCCATGTCGGAGCCGCCGCGCCTACTATTCCTGAGGCGCTTGTCGAGCAACTAGCATCCCCCGGTAGGATGTTTATCCCCGTTGGAACTCACACGCAACATATATACCATGTGGACAAAGACGCAAACGGAAAGGTGACGAAGAAAGAGATAATGGTTGTCAGTGTAAGTGCGATTCTTGAGGTGAATTCTTCCCGCTGAAGTGGGACATTAGTATGTTCCCCTTACAGATTTGGAGAAACAAAGGAACTCCCCATTCTGACGTGTGCCCTTTGATGACACGATTCTTTGTCAACCGCCTCTACGGAAATTCATGGTATCGGAACGTTGAAATTGGGCTTCAGTAGCAATGAGTTTTCACCGTCGCGCGCGGGCATGCTCGGTGCCCTCGATGCTATCTCCATTCTCGGTAACCTTGTAAATCACTCAATGTGCAGGAGAAGCAGCCTCAGTTCGGAGTCAATATTATTGTTAACGGGGCTGAAGCCAACCTTCGAATCGTCGTCGGTTCGAAACTTTGGGGTCATCGAATAACGAGTAGCGACCTTAGTAAGGCTGTCATCGCCGACACATACAGGCTTTCCCTGGTAAGTGTGGTCCTGATTATCCAATTTATGTTTATATGTTAACAGACAGTATGGCCGCTAAATAGAACCACGCATCTGGGACATAGTCCCCCATGTTGAGATCGTCACTAAAGACTTGTCAGCAGGGACTGCATTAAACTCGAAGGCCGGGTGTCCCTTGTGTTGCTTCATGACGGTGGTATCCAGTTTGGGCTAGAGGCTACATAACACATCCATAGTACAGAGTCCTCGTCCGTCGCTCGTGTTTTGTAAGACGTATAGGTGCCTTGGTCATTGTCATCCACGTCGTCGCTTTCGCTCAGGCGTCGATGAATACAAAGGTATCAGGAAGTTAGAGTCAGACAAACAAAGTCTTCTCATCAGATTCACCAGCGGGTCAACATCCACCGAATTAGGTTTATTATTCCGGGCCACTTCGAATCGGTTTTTCTGGGAGAAGTAGGAAGGGTGGCTTCGCATACCAACAACAATACACCTTCGGTCTGGGTGTCATCTTCAGAATAATATGGGCAATGTTGAGGAGCAGTACTGGTACAGCTTGAGGCGCTCCTTTTGATCGCTTTCAGGGGAAATCCGCATGGTTAGGCAGCCTTAAGCCTCACTCAAATTTCAATAAAAGGGCAAATGCCACTCCTTCCGTGTGACTGAACGGGATAGATTCAATGGTCATTGGCAGCTCCATGAATTCCATCATCACATCCAGGTTGTATTGTTTGGGCAAGCTTGTTCGACGATCCGTGGCATAATTCCACTTTTGGGCATAGTAGAACAATGGGTGGCACCATCATCACGTGGCTCACTTAAAGGAAAGTGAAGTTTCAGGGTTACCGAACTCCTGCTCTCTGCATCGACTCAACATCTACAAGCCACACTTGGCATAGAGAGTGGGTGAATCAAGTCATCCGCAACGCATCACTAACTAAAGAAGCCAACAATAGGTGGTACTTACTGCGCCTTTGCGTGGCCAATTCCTTCTTGCCACCATCGCAGATTCAGCAAATTATATAAACCCAAAATGTCAGGTAAGTAGTTAGAAGTAACCCGTAGTCCTTCGCTATGCAAACTCGAAAACGGAAAGCGACGACTCATTCCCCTCGTTTAGACACAATCACCCAAGGCAAAGAACTTTCGAAGTTCTCTAACCACGACGACGAGGCACAGGACCCCAGCTACGGCGGCCCTAGCAAAAAGCAAAGAGGGCATATTACAGGCTCTAGACATAGCTTGCCCGCATCGGTGAAGGCGGAGCTCGCCAACACGGCGCTTGGGAGTTGCTGCACACTCACCTTGGACCCAATTTTGACGCGAGGTACCATTGAGATCGCACACGTTGTTCCCAGAGCAACAACCGCCAATTGTGTACGTAGACCATTGATCTTCATACTCTCAAAGCTGACCCTCTATCTAGCTACATATTTTGCAAGAAGCCTGGCACACGAAAGAGTTTCCCGACGTCGACTCACCCATGAATTTAATGTATTGTGAGCCTATCTCTTTGTATCTCTCACGCCTTTTCTCATAGTTGCCTAGTGCGTGTTGATTGGCATCGTGCCTTTGATGGCGAATTATGGGCGATGCTGCCATCCGTAGATATCCTCATGAACATCTCGAGCGCAATGGGTAAACTTCGCACTGCTAAGCGGTTTACGACGGAAGTGGACTTGTTTTCGGAGGTCAGTCACATTCTTCGCGTTTTGATTTTACAGAATTTCAAGGGATTGACCATATCTAGTTCTCTAAGGTCCATTCGGTCAAGTACTACGAGTACCAGTTCCTCTGGCTAGGCAGCAGTGACTCGACTTTGTATTCCCCGTTGCTCCGCAGGAAGGACACTACAATTTCAGGCACTTCCAATACCACTGAAAAACCTCAAGATACATTACAGTCAACCGAACCTTCGACCCGCACCTCGTTGGAAGTAGAGAACAAGGAGCTTCGTCAAAGACTTGCCGAATTGGTGTCGCGGTGTACTTCCCCCGGGCCTTCCCTCGCGTTGCTGAAGGAAAATTTCGACGACCTACAAGCAAAACTCACCGCGTACCAAGATGAAATTGCCGCCCTGCGATCGGAGAACACGAGTTTACGCGCAGAGGTCGACGCGCTATCTGCACAAGCAAAAAAGCTGCTACTAGAGCGGATGCTCGAGCATGAAACGAGACCAGATGGTCACCCTGACTCAAATTTGGCCTCTGCAGGGGACGAGACCACCGAGTTACTCGAGCTGGCACTGCACTATCGTGTTTTTCACCCTCCCTATACAGACTTTCCAACCTTCGAGTCCCACGTACATCCTTTCTTTGCCATTGTGAATGCTGGGAGCAAACTATCAGGAGTTCCCAACATATCGCAGTTCGGCCCCTTGGCTGAGGCCGTTTTGGATATCTATCAACAGTGGTTTGGGCTCCCCCCTTCATTAGGACCACCCAGAGTTGCGGCGGGAGAGGATGATGGCGATGGCGATGACGGTCAGAGTAGCCGTACGTCCCAGATGGACGAGAGTCGTAGTTCCGTAGCTAGTGGCGCCCGGAAGACTGGATCTCGTAAGTCAGGTCGTCTTGCACAGAAGGCGGGAGGGGCGCCCAACGCACAAGATAGAGCGGGAGATGAACATGCAGCCCCTTGTGACGCGGTCGATATCCCGATGATCGACCCCTGCCATTCTTCGGCGGGTACCCCATCGCTCGTCCCTGATTCTTCTGTGAATGCCCTGAGCTCCCATAGCTTGGACAAGGCTGAAGAACTCGAAGATGTCGATACATTTGTGTCAACGTGGCTTGCCGATGTCCACGCGGCTCCCCCTCAAGAAAATTCTGGTGACCGTACATTGGACGAATACGATCAAGAGCCGTCGCAACAGGCCGAGCCTCATAAATGGCAACAATGGGCTATCGCTCCACCCAAAATGCCTGGCCTTCTGCGGGATTATCATGATACCTCGAAACTTACAAGTTATCATTGGTCCTTGTATCATGAATGTGTCAACCTCATGGCCCCGACTGGCTCTCATCGCCTCCCGTTGAATGTTCATACTCCTTATGACCCAGATGATGTCCACAAGTATGACGTGTGGCGCGACGACGAATAATTTCCTTCACAAGCACTTGTTACATACATGTCATGACTTCGATATAATTGTTTTATTATTTTATGGAAAGACCTCCAATATCAATATATGCATTATTTATAAATACGAGACGAGTCAAAGATAGCGTGAAGGAATATGAGTAATTCTTGTCTGAAAGCATTCATAGATTGCAATACAAGTAAGAGAATTCAATGCTATCCATGTCAGCGCACAAACGACACATCACGTCAATCTGTACTGGTCCCATTAACAACACGGAATAGCTCCTAACCTATAGGGGCCAGCTATCCATCCTTCCCGACCATGCGTTCGAAAGCATTCGACGGTTCTGATACGTAATTATAGATTGGCCATTATGATGAGTACCGATGAGACTTACACATCAGGCAGAAAGTTGGCCATTATTGTTCTCAATGAAGGAATTGAGGTCTATCGTAGTGTCATTCCACTCTCCATCGGCACGCTGTAGAGATGCTCGGAGGATGGTCCAGCCAGCGTCGGTGTCTATCCGTACATCAGTGGCTGATCCCGAAAATCCCCCCGCACCGGGTTCGAAAGTGCCATCATTGTTGCCGAGGACATCGTCCAAGTTCAATGAAGATTCCACCCATTCGCCTTCGCTATCCTGGCACGTCGCATGCAGGACGTTTCCTTCGAGATACCAGTCACGACTAGACTCGGCGAATGGCATACTGTGTATGCGATATTAGCCAGTCCTCGTCCTCGCAGACTCGAAGAGCACTTAGCGACTTACGTGGATAATGGTTAGATGGGTTGTTGCTATACCATAGGCTCATGCCTCGAGGCTTTTATAACGTTTCGGACCCAGAAGATTGGATGTCCCGTGTTGTTGGTTCCTATTACCTCGGATTCTGCTGTCAGTTGCCGATGCACTCAGAAACTGGCCGGTTATCACGATGGCTCGGCGCTGTCAGTAACTTCTATCACGATAGATGGATCATATAGTCGCAGGTGCTTTGGTCACTAAAGAAGGTGCCAAGTTCGAGGACGTGGGTACACAAGACTCCAAGCAGAGAGATCGAATACTGCTGCAGGAAGTGCCAAACCTACAAACCAAGATTACACATGAGCCGGATGCTGGGCAAGAAGTACTTGACATCCTGCCGCCGCTGGGCGTGTTGATGCCTTCGCCATGGCATCCTCTTTGCAGGTACATGGCTTCGTGTCATCAGCGCTCAAGCGTTCCCTGCTCTTGAGAGTTCAGACCATGGAATTTGGACTATAACTCGAACCATCGACCATCACTTCCTACAAGACCACATATATCTCAGTACGACTTGCCGGCTTTATGGTTCTTCATCAAGTGAACTGCCATCTGGCTTTTGCCGGCCTCGAACTTCTGGAACACCCCAGCAGACATTCCCACCGGAACGTCGTCATCGCCCTTGAGTAGTCCTTCGATGGTCAGCTTTGTGAACTCCTCCAGGGGCATCCACGACTTTGCGAGCGCTTCTGTGGTACCATATGCTAAGGAAGGACGTAGGACGTCAAGGTCTTGATTTGGCTTAGAAAGGTCCACCTACGATCATGCAGTTCCGATTCGACAAGGCTAATTGTTTCCGCGGGATCAGATGACGATCAAGCTTGCTTGATTGCGTGCTTACGGGGGCATGATTTCGACAACATGAATCCTGCTGTCCACAAGCTGCGCACGAAGGGCCATCAAGAAACTATGGATTGCCGCCTTGGATGCCGAGTAGTTCGGAACCCAGGCAGCAGGGACCATGCTCAACACAGAGGAGATGCCGATGAAGAAACAATCCCTGCCTTGGGCCTATTCGGCGGAAGTCAGTTCCAGAGTACATGCCAGAAGCTTGGAGGACTCACCGCCAACCTATGGAAATGAGGCATTAGTGCCACAATAGTCGCCACGACTGATGTGTAGTTGATGTTGAGTTCCTCCACTATCTCTAATGGCCGCCGTTGCTAGGATTAGAATGCTAACAACTTTTTACAACCTCCACGTACTGTTAAAGTCTATGCTCGCCGGTTCGGTGAAGTCGAACTGGTGTTGAACACCAGCGTTCAAGATAATCGTATCAAGCTAAGAAGATATTAATCGACAATGTGGGATCTCAATTCCAACGAGAAAAACCGTACGTCTGGATACCGAGCCACGATCGCGTCGAGGTCGTCTTTGAGTTCTTGGGGACTCTTTTGTACGTCCAATTCAGTAACTTCCAAGCCCCTGCTGGCAAGCTCATCGAGGCGACCTTGGCGTCGTCCCGTCGCAATGACCTGGGGCTTGCTTGGCAAATCTTTCAGCCCTAACGCTATCGCCCGACCAATGCCAGACGTTGCGCCAGTGACGAGGATACATTTACTATCCGCAATTGTGGGGACGTGGATGGGCATGCTTTCGGATGGCAGCAGCTACGCTGTTGTGCAAGCATATATATGTATCCCATGATACGGCGCTGGCGAGCCCACAAAAGAAGTTGCCAGAATGTGCACACAAAGCTGACGGAAATACGTTCGGGCGGCCACCATCTGTGTGGGCCAGTAGACGCAATTCCCTGAGTCGACTTGGTACTGGCAGAATACATCGGTTGATGCATTCAATTCACTAATACGGAAGGTAGCATTTGCGTGAGGTTGTCGAGTGATGAAAAGTTGGCTCGCCTCAGATAAAAATTTAATCAGGGCGGTTCCAACAAAAGTAAGGAAATCGACAGAACATACAACATGAAAGAGATCCCATACTTTCATCGCCTGCGGTCTCTAAACCCATATCCTCCAACAGACGCTACGTTTGATGACCCCAGCTAACAATACTCCAGGAGTCCAATAACATAATACCGCAGCCGTTATCACTCGCCATGTACTCGAGAGGCCATAATCAGTTTGAGGGGAATCTTAGGAGAGAAGGCGGGTATTTGGGCAGATGTTCACAGAATCTTCACTATGGCGCATTCACATTGGGCGAAAAGGTGAAGCCAGAAGGTGGGCGACGGAAGAAGAAACAAATGTATGGAAGGCAAGCAAAGAAATGTCCGTCGTGGATCAGGGGATGTTATCTCGCGCTGGCCTTGCACAGTGTTCGAGATCAAAGCTTCACTGGCGAGATTGAGGATACGAGTACGTCTCAGGGCCTCGCGAGGAGGAAGCAACAGGTGAAGTCTGTTCGCGAAAATCGGGTATCCATCGCGTAAGGGGAGCCTTGAAAGTTCTGATCACTAGTCTAGTCGTGGTACTAAGCCATTAGCGCGCGCCGTCAACTCCATATGCAGGTTGCTTGGTCCTGCTTGTTCGGTGGCCTATTACCACTTTTGGGCATTGTAGAACAGTGGGGGCACCATCACGTGGTTCACTTAATGAAAGTTCGACCAAGTTCAGGGTCATTGCATTCTCTTCAGCCATCTCACCATCCACTCGACACCTACAAGGCCACAGAGTAGGTTAATAGGGCAAACTCACCGCGCTTTACTCATTCGGAGGCGAACAATAGTCACTACTTACTGCGCGTGGCTCATTTCTTCTTGAATTTGCCACCGGCACGTATACAACGTATACAACCGAGTATATAATCCAATATGTCTGGTAAGTAGTTTCTACTTCACTTCTCTATGCAGACTCGGAAACGAAAACTATCGACTCACTCCCTCCGTTTAGATACAATAACCCAAGGCCAGGAGCTTGCGACGTTCTCCAACCACGACGATGAGGCCTGCGATCCGAGCTACGGTCAACCTAGCAAAAAGCGGCGGAGGCATGTTGAAGGCTCTCAACACAGCTTGCCCAACTCGGTGAAGCTAGAACTTGAGAAGACGGCACCTGGGCAATACTGCACACTCACCTTGGACCCAATCCACAAGCCGTGTGCCGTTGACATAGCACATATCGTTGATGCGACAACGGGTCGGCCTCGTGTATGCTGTTGATTACTACTGTATTACGCCCATAAGCTCATATAAAACACAGCTCTACGCCCTTCAAAAAGCATGGCACACAAAAGAACTCCCCAATGTCGACTCGCCACTTAATTTAATGTATCGTGAGTGCATCTCTGTGTGCTCATCCAAATTAGCTTTTCATATGATGTTAGTGCGTGTCGACTGGCATCGCCTCTTCGATGGAGGCCAGTGGGCAATGTTACCGACAAACAAGCTCCTGTGGAAAATTCTGGCTGCGTCGGTAGTAAATCAAACTGCTGTTCAATGTAAAGAAGCACAGAAAGATTTGTTTCGTAAGGTTAGCGTTCACAGTGCTCCATATCTCACCGTTCGAAGCTGAACACGGTCTCCAGTTTTCTAGAAATCCAAAGAACACGAACGATCTGTCGCTCAAGTACGAGTACCGGCTTCTCTGGCTAGCTGATAGCGACCCCGATATATATCCTCCCTTGACCCGCCGAAAGGACGATGCGACCCCATATCTCGACAACGCCACCGGACCCGAGTCGAGTTCCCATCCTCAGGCGGACGACACGTTGATCGCTGAGAGTCACAGCCGTGACGGCCTTCAAGCAGAGCTTACTGCGTGTCAAGAAGAAGCCATGCACCTATTGTCAGAGAATAAGGCTTTGCGTGCACAAATTGACACGCTGTATGCACCGGAGCAAAATCAATTACTAGAAGACACCGATGAACCAGAAGAACGAATCGGAAATCGCCATGACTCAATAGCAACCGCGGAGAACAGGTCTACCAGGCTCTTCGAGTTTTCTTCGCATTATGACGTTTTCCTCCCTCCATACGCCGACTTCCCCACCTTCGAGTCCCACGTCCATCCCTTCTTCGTCATTATCAACACGGGTGACAAATTAACGCGAGTTAATAATCCATCGCAGTTCGGTCGGGGTGCCGACATGCTTCTAGAGATTTACCGACTATGGTTCAATTTTCCTTCCCATGCTAAATCTCCCAGAGCTGCTAAACCAGAAGGAGGAGATGACGATGGCGACGATCAGAGTAGTCGTACATCGCAGACGGATACCGATAGTAGCTCCTTCGTCAGTGCAAGCACAGAGACTGCATCTCGCAAATCGATTCGCTTAGCACAGAAACTAGGAAAGACGTACGATAAGCGAGCAACAGGCGAGCCGTCAGCGACCTGCGACGGTGACAATGCCCCTATGCTGGACCCCTGTAATTCTTCGGCGGGCATACCAGTCCTCGATTCTTCGGTGCTTGCCTTGGGCTTCCACGGTCTCGACGAGGATAAAGAGCTCGAAGATGTCGATACTTATGTCTCCAAGTGGCTTGCCAGTGCTGATGCAGGACCCCCCGACGAGATGCTTGGTGACCGTGTATTGTCCGAGTATAGGGAAGAACCGCCGCAACAGGCCGAACTTCACCAATGGCAAGAATGGGCTTCCTGCCCACCAAAAATCCCCCACGTACTCAAGAGTTACCATGACACGTCTCGCCTTACGAGTTACCATTGGTCCCTATATCATGGATCCGTAAACCTGATGGCGCCAACGGGGTCTCATCGCATCCCATGGGATCCCTCAGTAGTCGATGACCCCGATGTTGATCGCGAGTATGATATGTACGACTGAGGCACGACGACGTGTTAGTGACATTGGTATATATCCTCGACATGTAACAATAATCATTTGTAAATACCCATATGTCAATACTAACTATATTATGCATACAAATTTCCTATTTCTTTTGGTGTCGTTGAAATGAAATGAATCGGGATTGAGTCAATAGAGGACGTAGTTGTCGGATGCAGACGATCATACTATCCATCTCCGAGGGATCGAGCGTGGCAAAACTTACTTCCTTCTGATCCTCATCATTATAGCCCTAGGTATGCATTGGCAGAAACGCAGCGCAGACCGAAAGCGAGCTCAGCTAGAAAGCATCCCATCTCAATGGCACATCAAATCGCTCCCTGAGGATGTGCAAAATGTGCTGGACGCCCCTCGCATATGCGGCATACTATCAGAGAGGGAGCTCGAAATCACAGAAGCAGTGGATTTGCACACCATTTTGGACAAATTACGCTCCGGAGAATGGACCAGCGTTGAAACGACCACTGCTTACTACAAGCGGGCGATCGTCGCACACCAGATGGGTGGGAGGGGACAACCGTAACAGTTGGTAGTCAGATATGTGTATTCGATAATTTGTATGGTACGGGGCAGTCACGACAGGAGAAGAAACTGATAGACGAAAAAGAGATGTGGAGAAAGCGAGCAAAACGTTACAGTAAATCTGGGGCATGACATCCATTCTCGCCCTTGCCTCGTTTAATCCAGATCTCACTGGGGATATTGAGGGTGCTGGGAGTACGTCCCTGGGCCTTGCGAGGAGGAAGCAATAGGAGAGGTATCCTGGCGGAATCGAGTCTCCATCGCGTAAGGAGAACATTGGAAGTCCTGAGGGCTAGTTTGGGGATAGCCAGTGGGGGTTGCGGCAGCACCAGGACTGAAAGACGGGGCGGGGGGACCTTGAGACCACTGTGCAGCGCTGTAGGGTGCTAACGGACTTCCCATTTGAGAGGTAGGGACTTGATATATCATCGGGGGTTGCTGAGGCCCAGGTACCACCTGGGGGTGGGTTGCACCAGGCGCCGGGCCTTGTGCTGTAGACTGAGGTGCAGAGTAATATCCGTATCTCTGATCATAGTAGTATACTGCGGGTTGGCGGCCATCATACATGACTTGAGGGCCGGGCGGTTGGGGGAGTTGTCCAGTACTGTTACTGCCGTTGATGAAATAGTAGCCACCGTAGTTGTTGACGACCTTCCCGCTGCCTTCGACGGTCTCTCCTGTAGGACTGAGGAACGAATCAGTACAATGCTCCAGTTGGGTTTGGAGAAGAGCAGATACTTTGTAGAAGCCGAACCAGAGGCCTCGGAATTGGAAGATCCAGAGACTTGAGAAGTAGTAGCGGATCCTTTCGTAATGGTGTCCTCACTTTTGAGAGTACGAGCAGAGAAAGAGAATGCAGCTTGTCTCCCAGGATAAGTAGTTGTGTTGTTCTCATCGGTAGCGTCCGAAGCACCCTCAGGAAGAGGTGGTAACCCCAGCGCCTCGCGAGGAACAGGCTTCGGAGCCTGGACTGTGTGAGGGAGCTGTACGTGCGCCATCGTCACAGTGGCTCCCGGAACACCAGGGAAGAACAGGGTTGCCGTCCGTTTTGGGTACCAGAAGTCGCCAGAGGAGTCGAGCGTTGCACGGACGACGCTACCGTCGGCGTCGATTTTGATCGTCGCACCAGAGTTTGTGAGGTTGATGATCGTTCCAATGCGCTTGTGGGGGTCGAGGATGATGGCTTTGCTCCCGACGCGATAGGCCTTTTCCCCGGGTGTAGAGGGCTTCCCGACACGCTGAGCCATCGTAGCAAGGGGAGTCTGAGTACCTGGAGAACCTCCGGAAGCGATTCTTGCGTTCGATGTCATAGTTGGGCAGAGTAGGATGTGGTTTGAGAATAAGCCATCGTCGAGGCCACTTCACCACTCTCGTAGGGCCACACGGACAAATAGGTCACCACCTGCCACCAACGAAAATGGCCGACAATGGTAGCTCATAGCTGTTGTAGGTGGCAAGGACAAAGGTCCATGAGACATCGTGTTTGCGGCGGCCGGTTAGCACTAACCCTTCATCCAAAGCCACTGCAGGGTCCCTCATGGAGGTGGAGTGGCCATAGCGTCCTAGCTTCGAGCTGTGGTCTAAGTATTGTCGTATGGCGACGGTGGTAGTTTGAGAGGAAGAGCTTTGACGCTCAAATGAAGCGCTGGAGTCCGACCAAACTACTTATAAGTATGGTACACCAGACTTGAGTCGTAGCTCATAGTCGTCGGTACCGAAATTATGTGCTCATCCTGTCCGCATGCATAACTTCGACCTCCTACAGTGTAGCGTAGTCGTGGACATGGAATTCGTTCTTATATCTCTGGACGAGAATGGAACGACAGGAAATACCATCTAATACTGGATATCGCACTCTGTCGCCACGATAGGCCTCTGCATGAGCTGGTTCATGACAATCCTTCACAAACCCTCGTCGAAAGGTTAATCGATGGACTTCCTGGTACATAGGCTCCGCATGATTACGATAGAAGCCAATGGTACCTGATTTTGGGTTGAAGTCGGAGGCGATTAATGTCAAGGTGAGTACATCGTGAATTGCTTGGGGAATGGTCAATTTGTACAAGGCTTCATATGGCTTAACGAGCATGACACAGGTACCATCGCGTTCGACTCGAACTGGGGAGTACGAGGGAGGGGCAAAGAGGCCAGACTTTGGAAAGCTAAGGGAGTGGAGTATTTGGCCTGGGGCCCAGTTTGCGTCGTCGGCGAGACCAAAGTCGGGGACAGCATAGACTGCGAGGGAGTCCCGATAGAGGCTCAGAATTCGACTTTCTGATAAGAGCTCGAGGCGATTCTATAAAGCAATAGTCGGTGAAACTTCATAGAACAATCGCAAAGAAGAGCGACCTACAGGGGAACCAACAACACGGAAGCCAGTCTTGTAGTGGGAAAGGGTGGAAGAACGCTTCCAGTCATATATTTCGACACACGAGGGTCCGGACCATGCAAAATGAGTTTCTGCCAGGGAGAAGCACGGACCACACTCCGAGGGAAATTTGAGTGAATGGCAAAAGGTGGCGGTTGGGCAGGCGCCACCCAAGTTCCCCACCTCCCAGATAGAGCATCCCGCATAGCGTGGTCCTACGTTGACATAAGGCATTCGAGTCGGATGAAACAAGATAGCACGTACTATTATCGTAGTAAATGACAGCGATGAGAAAGCTTGAAAGGGGATGGGAGTCCGGGTAATAAGACACCATGACTCCCCCCCTATACGTGTTGAGTCCGGACTCGATGATCGTCTGAGGTCGACCATCCGGGACATCGAGGTCGTAAGCAAGCATCGATCCGCCTTTTTCCGAGATCAAGAGCCATCGCCCGCCTCTGACAAGATGAAAGATGGCCCCACATGGACTCTCGAATATTCGTCGCCGAGGAGGGCTAGCCTTCGTCATCCATTGATATTCAGCCCGTTCCCATTGGAGAGTCGCAGATTCAAGTTCTTCGCCAGACATACCGTCCACATAATCGTGCAACGGAAGGGTGAACTCATATGAGTTGGAGAGCCGTAGATATTGTTCTACCCAGACCTCACGCATTTGTGAGACAGATTTCAGTAGTTTGCAGGTCTTCGAGCCCCGGTCAGCTCGCAGAGACATTCCATGAGATTGAGGGACTACCTGTCGGATGTTCAACACGTCCTCCGAACCCAGTTCCCCGAAAATCATGGCCAAAACTTCGGCAGGTAATGAAGTCAATGTCTGAGGTGGTTTATTTCGCCAACACTTGAGAAAGGCTACTGTAAGATGGATCAGTCAACGTCCATTGATGGGAGAGTTTAGCCGGGGACTCACAGGTATTCAAAAGGTACGTCGGAATGGCATAGTAAAACCAATCCACTCGAAAATGGGGTAGGAGTGTTTGTGGTCGACTAAGCAGTGAAAGCAGACGAGTAGTAAGCCATATCATTAGAAGTTTTGCGGCGGTTTGGTGAGCAGATCAACGGCACGAACGTAGCGCGAAGGAAGTAGCAGTGGTTCGCGATAAAGGTGATCGCAGGTCAGGTGATCGCGGCGGTAGCGTAGCGGTGGGCTTCGTTTGATTCAATGTTCTACGACTACTATGGCCTCGCTTCAGTTGAGTCTTGCCCCCTCGCCTTGGGGCTGCCGGAAAGAGCTACCTACCAGCAAAATGCAACGCTATGAACCCGAGGACGAGACAAAAGAGTACTCAATCCGCGACCTTACAGTCCATGTCTCCCACAGAGACACCACCGTTTACAGAGGATTGCTAACGCTGCCCGATAGCGTAGAGCCCGTAAAAGTGGTAGTCAAGACGGACTTCTTTGCTGAAACTCTGCGGCCGAAAGATTTCGAACGCGAGGCCGACATGTACGAGATTCATCTATGGAACCTCCAAGACAAAGTGATACCGCTCTGTTACGGTCTATTCCAGCATAAAGAAGGACAAGACGGAAGAGTCTCATCTTTCCTTGTACTTGGTGATTACGGCAATCCAATCGTTGAACCCCGTAACCTCACAAACTCCTTCAAGTGCGTTCGTTCTTCTAGTTTTTGTGAATAGCATTGGCTAAGCCCCTGGCTTTAGAGGAAAAGTGATTGATGCCGTGTATCACATCCACTTCCTGGGCTTCACGCACGGAGGCCTCTCTTACGACAATATTATAATAAACAAAGATGGCTGCCCTTTCATCATCGACTTGGTGACTGCTAAGCCCCACGTTTGTGGAGTGAAAGAGAGGTTGTTAATTGGTGAGGAAAAGAGAGATATTGGATGCGCCGAAATGATGCAGTGCGCTGCATTAGTCGGGGCTTGGGCAAATGGTGCGAACACGGTTCTCTCCTCGTCCAATACTAATTACATTCTCTAGTGTATGTCAAGCTAGAGGGTGTTTACACCTTTTACCGAGGGGATCTTCGTCGCGGGAACATGGAGCGTCTGCTGTCTCTCCTCAGCCGCCGCTATGACGATCCTACCGTATATCGCCCGTACGTGGAGGAGTTGGTGGAGCAAGTGGAAGCCGAACGGGAGCACTATCGCAATATCCCTCCCGAAAAGCGCCTCATTGTGGTCGAGTAATGCGCTGCACTCTGTTGTCCCTCTCCATGTTACACGCTTCGGTCAGTCGCTATGCTGTCATGATCCCGCGTGTGGAGGGCACATCTGACCTTTACGCCAGTAGCTCCGCATCAGAAGGGAGTCCTGGGACACAGACACAGATACCACATTTGCTGCCGAAACTCAACATTCAGCTTCCGATATGCCAGCCGCTCTTTGTAGTGCTGATCGTTCTTTTCCGAAGTACAATGCCTTTGCGACGATGGCAAGGACGGTGCAGGAGATGATGAGATCACCGGATGAATCTCTGACACGAGCTTGGGGACATGCGTCTAGCAATACTGATTCATGAAAGCGTCGTTACATGGTGTAATGAGTCGTAACGAAACAGTGATAAAGGAAGGACGGACGAGAACCTCTTCATGCAACGCAGCCAGATGCAGCGCCCGTCAGCGTCCGGCGGATCTCCCGTCGTAGGGAAGCAGAGGCGTACATTCCTTCGGTTTGTTTTCCGAGTGCATCGCGTGCTCTTCATCGCGTGGCGGGTGGCGATTGTGGTTGTGGACGACCACGGTTGTTCGTAGCGGAGACGGGCTGAGCCGCTTCAAATCGGCTCCCTTTTGTCTTCCACGTCCGGCTCGACGGCACCCAGCTCAGCATCACGATCAGCATCATGTCGAGCAGTCGAAGTCCTTCGGACATCCATATCTATCGTAGTAACCCGATTTTCACCATACGTAGCGCCGGTAGAGAAACTGATCGTGCTGAAAACCTGGGTCGTGTGGTCATTCGTCCACGCTTTGCCTGCCGCGACGCGGTGGACGATCATCAACGAAGGTATCATCTGAAATACATGTCAGACTATGACACTCAAGGACCGGAGACGGACAACTGCGACATACCTGGGCGATGCCAAAGAGTTGGAAGAACGTATTCTGCAGCGGGTGGTCCATGACATAGGTCACGAAGACCATAATGACCAGCCCGCAAAACAACGCTGCACTCTCCACAATCATGGCCACCATGGTGATGTACCTCTTCCCGCCAGCCTTCCCCAAGACCCCGGTTAGTCTCGAACGATAGTAGAGTAGGCGCCCGGCGATGGCAAGCGTGGACAAGACGTTCAAGCTGAACGAGAGGACGAGGTATGGGGTTGTGAAGTTGACAGAACCAATAGTCGAAGGCGTCCAGAGGGATGACGAAGGGCGTGACACTTGAATCATCCATAGGGTGCCGAGTACTACACCATATGGGAGCATGGGTGAGCATCGATACGGAAGGGGAGATAAGGCGAACGCACCAAGTTCAGAGAGATACAGAGCCAAGGGTATACCCTTCTTCAACCACAGAAATCGATCACCATCAGAGTATATAACGATGCATCTCCAGCACTAAGCAAAAACATCAGCGAATGACCCTCGAGACTCTGTCGCAAACTGACCATGAGACCCTCACTCAACCAATTCGCGAAGGCAGCGGCAATATTGGCCATGGCGTCGACTGGCTGCGAGAAGAAATCCACCTCGAAACGGGCTAAACAACTGGTCCGTAAGGCATGAAATGGAGCGATAAAAAGGCGCTCACCTGGGCCGCCCGGATATAACCTATAGTCGATAAAGCTCAACTGCGTCATCCACGTCGTCCCAGCAAGGTACAGGGACGCAGCGATGAACGTCAAAACGACGTATACCAGCAATATTCCCCTCTGGCGACGGTTGGACTGCCGAATGGAGGCGTAGAGAGATGTGAAGCAGAGTATGCACAGGATAAGGATTATGCCGTATGACAGGGCAACGAGTATGGTGCCGATGTACCATGTCTTTTCAGAGAAAAGATCACCAGTGGGTCGCCATGCAGGGTCAAGGTTGGACATGGTCTACCTCAAGAGGGAACGGGGGCAAACTCGGGCTGGCCGAGGAAGGGGGATGCCTTATATACAATGGAGATGACCTCGGAAGCTTCCACCCAGATCATCTAAATGTCCACGCTAAGTCTATCTCTTTTCTACAATAAGGAGTGGAGAAAGCTCACAATGCATAGTTGACAAGGGGTAGGCATGGGAAGATATCGAATGATGGGGTTCAAAATATGTCCGTTGGAACCGTATGGAGGTCTGAGAAGGTTTGATGGTGATGGACATGCTCTCGCAATTTGATGAAGCATTTAGCGAACATGAGCATTCCATGACTCCATACGGAGGGCTCGACAAAAACGCAAATCGACGGAGACCTACGCAACACCAGCCTCGTTATATTCATACAACTTTCAGAAGACGAAGTAGATACCTCTGTGTAGCTCGAGCAACGCTAGTTCCGCTGTTTCTCCGGTTCGCATGGAGTATGTTTCGAAATGTCTGTCAAAGCGGAGGCGATTTCATCCAGAAGGCGAGTGTGGGAGGAAGACGACGGCTAAGGTGCTGGCACTGCTGGGCTGTTCCTTGGTCTTCACTACCAGCAATCAAGGCATTACTATCTCAAGACTGATCGCTGATGATAAGCCTTGAAGATGGCACAACTTGCTTTTGCACCCATCCGGCGATCAGTATTCCGGACCTGCATGGAGTTCACCTGATTCCTGCTGCGTCGATATCAAGTACGACGTCAAGGCCGAAACGCGACCGACTTAAAGTATCGACGTGGAAACCAGATGTCCGCAAACTAGCAATTCGTGGCGGACAGTGTTTGGTGGTAGCTGAGCGCCCGGCCGCCCATGATCTTGATCATTAACAGCAGGACATATCGTTCGTCAGTTGCGACATCTGTGAAAGGATCCCCCGGACATCTACGGTCGGCTACGGTCGAGAAGAGTTCCGGCGGCTCGGGCGAGGTTGTGACAATACGGCGCGCTGCGTCAGCAACTTGACGGATACTGGTTTCTGCTGAAGCTTTGGCTACGACGACTGAGCTGTAGATACTCAGAAGACCGCACCAGTTAGTACACCCCGTGGTCATAGCAGAAGCCTCGATTTCTTGCCAAGACGTGATGTACGAGTATCCTGAGGTATTCAAGGACACTTCGGAAGTACCATCCACAAGTGCTTGTCGAAAATGGTCGAACGAGAACGGGCGCCGCCGACACCTTGAGCAATCAGCCTGCGTTATCTACCGGAGACTATGCTGCAAGTCAGCTTCACTGTCACCATTTGATCTGCAAGACTCACGCCTTCGGAATTCGCACCCGATGTCATACCGCCAACGCTAGACGCACGCTGTGATGAAGCAAACAGTGGTAGCTACAAGGATAGAAACAGTGTTGTATTATCTCATCGACATCAGACCAAGCGGTTAGCACCAGAGTGCACCAAACAAAGATGCCGCCCAGGAGGCTTGTACGAGCATGTTCTGTCTCGAGAGAACGCAATCCGGTACCTCAGGAAACTAGTTTACGGCCTAGTCGAAGTCGAGTATCGCTGTTCAATCCGGACTTAGACCCGCCGAGTATGTTGATGCTTCATCGTAAGATCCATGAGGCGTCCAAATATGACATACAGGAGATCCTAAATGATGGAGGTACGAGATCCGCAATGGCAACAAAATTAAGGTCACAAATATCGATACACGTAGAAGAGAAAAATCACTGCGAGCCCTCGTCTGTCTGAATCTTCTCCTCTGGATCCAACCAGCTCTCTTCCACCGTGGCCTTCACCCGGCGAACGTACTCCTTCATGTTTTCCCTGTACAGCTTGCGCAGCTTCCGCGTTTGCCGGGACTGTTCGGATTGGGATCGTGCAGCAGACTTTGAATGGATGTGAGGATGGCGGCGACGTCGTACGTAGGCGACCAGCGGTTTTGGAGGAATGTCGAGACATAGCTCTCCGTTGGCGTAGACGTTGGGGTGGAACATGCGAGACAAGAATTTGACAGGTGGGGGGTTTATTGGGGTATGTTTCGTCAAAAGTGAGGAGAAGCTTGAACGTGCCGTCTTCAAATGGCGTTTCGGCTGCATGGTGGGGCAATGGTCTTGTGCACCTGGTCGCTGATCTGGAGAGAAGGACATACCTGGTCCAAAAATGACAGCGTTCCATAGCATTATGTTGTCGGGACATGGGCTTCCCGAGATCCCACCAGGCGGATCCGTGGACAATCGTTTGAAGTCTCTTATGAGACGGCGGCCGACAGTTCGTGGACTGCGTGATGGGGCGGGTTAGAAAACTTCGTTGGCGATTGAAACCAAGGAACTCACCATCGTGAGCGTATCGTGTATGAAACGAAGAATGACAAGAGAAGGTGATGGATAAGGTACAAGAGTGATCGTTGAAATCGTCGACCCATGCGTGAGTTCAGGCTGTCAAATTGTTTGGCAAAACACGCCGATCCAAATACTGCGGGCGAAACTTGCTCACAACGTTAACACTGGAATCGTCAAATTTAAGCTAGCTAAAGGATATATGTATATGGCATAGCCCAATGAAAGTGAAGGTGAGCACTCGCTCCTCTAATGCCCGATTCAAGCCATGAAATAGCTTCAATTTCGGAGGCTAGTATTCGGGCATACTGTATCTCACGCCCTCACTCGACGACAGAACTAGTTGAGCTGAAATCGGGGTCGAGAAGCTGCATGTTCACCTTGAAGAGTCCCTTGCGCCCACGATCGAAGCGATCCACGCTGCTAACGGCAGACGCGAAGTGCCACCTACCTACATTTACTCGTGTCCGTATGGAATACGAAGCCCAGACGAAGCGCAATAACACTTTCGACGTTGACTTCCCACCGAGCCCCACACATTCTAAGTCCTCGTACTATGACCCCTCTCGTAGATGTATATTGATCATCCAGAAGGTACGTACGACGAATTATATCACTACAATCCGCGGCAACCCGCTCAGGTTCTGCCGGTTGAGGCCACCCCCTCCAAAAGACGGTGGGATCACTGGAAGATAGCCTATGAACGTGGAACGTTGAACCTCCGTTTACTTTCGAGTTATCTTGTCGAATTGGAAGGCCGGCAAACCACAGACCAAATTATCATCACGTGACTGGCCAAATCGGAGTCGAGTAGCATTACTTCCCAGTTCATAGGTATGTACTCTGAAGTCCCTCTCTCTCGTAGGGACAGATTCTCATTGTGTGCCTTTCAAACGAATCGATTCCGAAACTATCACCTTACGGGTAATTCACGTATTACAGACACGATCCCACGAAGCTCAGGGGAGGTTGAGAGTTTGCCTCAGTCCATCAGGAAGGATTTCGCTCGCTTTGATCTCCAAGTCAACGCTGCGCCATCACATGCATCACATTGGAGCCGCCATCGAAGCTACACGCCATTGAAATAGCGCACGTTCTCCCAAGGAGCGTGACTGCGCATGATGTATGTATAACAGGACATTATTTGATGCTTCTTCTAGGCCTGACTCAGTGTCCCCAGCTCCGTTTTCTACAGGAAACGTGGCACATGAAATGCTCACTCAACATCGACTCCCATTCGAACCTGATGTATTGTGAGTCTTTTGAGCTCTGGTGCAGCTCCTACTACTCCTACTGACCCCTGATAGTGCGCGCCGATTGGCATCGTTCCTTCAATAGAGGGCATTTGGTCTTGCTGCCTGCCCCAAACCTCCTTGCGCGCATATTCGGCGAAGTGCTTGTGAATGAGGATGAAGACGACCTCGATAAAGGATACATATTCACCATGGTCGGTTATTCCATCTCTACCGATGTGTTGAAGCTGATCACCAGTCTGTTAACTTGATGGCGCCAACTGGATCCCATCGTGTTCCACTGTGCAAGAGGTAGAAAAGACCTTTCAAGCAACGTAGGTAATTCCGATAATATCTCGGCAAATGGTCCATCCCATAGGGGAGGAACTCGGCTTCTTCGTCGACTTTTGGCGTGGTGATTCGTTGATCTGGGAAGCTGCGGTCATCAAGTCTTGGGTATGCAATGCATTAGTTTAATGGCCAGGTGGGGTGTGCTATATTCCTAAGACACACGCTATAGTGGCGCTGGGGAAGCTCTGCATCAATTTATATGAATACCTTGATAGCTCTACCAGCTTCACTGGGCCTTACCATGAAGGAAGAAATCTTAATGAGCTCATGTCGTGAGCAAAATTTGAGAAGGTCAGTAAACCGTAATCATCATAACGAGGGACGACATTCCTTTGCCCGAATTCGTCTGGCTGAGATCCATTGAAAAAATTCCGGGTAAAGATCCAGATGATCAGATCACTTCCGCGTTAGACACAAAAATGCAAATGATATAAGTAAGAGCGAATGGACAAAACGTACACGCAAGAGAGGTTCCACCTACGGCTCTTTCGGACCGAAAATACGTTCGCCCGCACTCATCAGCGACCCTCCAAGCCACATACCCATCGTGTGCCAGTCTTTGACGCCGTCCTTCCCCATGGACGTACCGTTCAACGATCTCGTCCGCACGCCGTACACAGCGACCGCTACCCCAATCGTCAGCACCGCACCCGCTACCACAGTGCGCTTTTCGACACGCCCGCCCAAAAACGTCCCCCGCGTCCTCCTCCGCTTATGCTTCTCCCTCCCCGGCCCACTTTCCGATTTCCCCGTATGGGGCTCTGTGTACGGCCGCACTATAAGTTCTGGCTTCTCGACCATGCGCTCCGCTTCATCGTCGTCCGGCATTTCAGAAAGCGACTCGGACCATGTGAACACGACGCTCTGCGGGCCCATGATGGATGTGAGCGAGATATCGTGGTGCGTGGGCGGGTATTTCTCATACAGTTCGTCGGCAGCGACGAGGAGAGACGACAGCGACACTCGGGGACGCATGAGGCGCGGAATACGGTTCTTGTGCTTCGTCCGTTGAGCCTTGTGTCTACGTCGTTGGAAAGCGAGAGTTCTTCAACGAGCTCTTTGATTTCTTCCAGCGGTTCCTTCTCGTCAACTGGCTCCGTCACTGGGTGGACGTCCACCTTGTCTTCCTCACTCCGTCTTTCCGTCTTTTCCCGGCGCATTCTCGCTGGAATCTTCAGGAGGCTTGCCTTCAGCCTCGCCTACAGAAGTCACTGTCAGATTCCAAAGGTGTCACCTCAAGGCTATCCGATTCAGTCGGCGGCGGCGGCAGTGGCCTCGCTCTCCAGTGGTATAGTACACATCCGCAAGGGTGCTCCGACTTTATCTGAGTCCACGTCCTCGTCGTAGATGTCTGGCAGTCCGCTGAGCAGGGAGTGCACCATCCCCTTCTTCCCCCGCTTCTTCGAGTCTCCCGATCTCCGCTTTTCTCGACAGCAGTATCTGATTAGGTCGTCAGCGTCGCGGTTGAAATCGGTTATTAGAGAACGCACCGCGCTCGCTAGATAGACGACCATTATCGGAGGTCTGCAGAGGAGATAGTCAAAGACGTGTTGGATTAGCGGTAGGCAGGGCATATCGTGCGCGAAGAGCGTCAGCAGATTCGACAAAGCGTAGTAAGGAAGAGGGGATATCTGCTCTAGTAGCGATGCAAGTGGTGGGTCCGCGAGCCGCAAAAGGCGGCTCATGACACTGTATTTACTAGGGTAAGGCGAAGGTGACAAAGACAGAAACGACTGAATACAAACCGTAGTAGACCAAGAACGGGTTCGAGTGTAGACCCCATTGAATCCCGAACGCGCTGCAGGCTAAGTTTTTCTGTGCAGCAAAACTGCATTTCTGGTGGAAGCGTCAGAAATAGGACGGATACGATGTCATGGTAACCCTGTCTTTCTTTCAGCAACCACTTTGACTTTACGCCGCGACTGAACTGACTTGAAAGTAGCTCAGCCTTGGTCTTTTTCGAAACACCGAGACAATCAGTTCGTGTAGCTGTCTTTTGAGGGACTCTTTCTCCAATAGCGGGTCTGCAAATGAACTGAAGTTATATTCCGAGCACAGGGATACACGTGAAGCGAATGGTTCACCTACGGGATAGAGAACGAAGCTGCGATCGGTGTCAAGTTGAATTTGTCGCTCATCTGGGTGCGCTGGGGGTATTGGATTTGCCTCCTCGTCTTGTGGCTTACGGGCGTGCAAGAGCAAAGGCCTACCGCACAAAATTACTACGGTGTCCCCAGTCGTAGTGTAGAGACGCTTACCATATCTCTACTCTGCGCGGACCGAACCCACCAGATCTTCAGACTTTCTTCCCTGTACACATGCCAATCGAGCGTGTTGGTGAAATCCTTGGTCATGGAAGAAACAAGAGGGAAATTGCAGCAGTGCACTTGGAACTGAGCAAGCGCGAAGTGACGAGGATAATTTCTCACGCTTCACATCTTATCTTATCTTGATGAATCACGTGGCTCAGAAAAATCCGTTTGGATACCGACTCGGACGCGCCGTTCTCCCCTTTCGCCGACTTTCTTCTCCTCTCCTTCTGACGTCCTGACATAGCATAGATCTTAGACTTCCCGACATGGCGGACGCTGCAAGCTCGAATTCAACTTCATTACTTCCTGCAAAGTCATGGCAGCACTTGCTTGCTGGAGGGTAACTATAGCGTTATCAATACATTTTCATCCTTGCTCAAATGACATGCAGTTTAGGTGGCATGTGCGGGGCTATTGTCACTAGCCCATTTGACGTGGTGAAAACGCGCCTACAGTCTAGCCTCTTTCGTGACAAACAACCCGCAATCGGGATGGCTACGGGGAACGGAACCTGTGGGTTGGTCGTTGGGCCACCAAGGTCGGGGCTCATGTATAACTTTGTCGAAACGGGCTACATTCTCCGGTACGAAACAATCAGAGTGAACTGCTTGGTTACTAAACTCCTCCTCAGAGATATCTACCGAGAGGAGTCTCCGCGGGCTCTTTTCAAGGGGTTAGGCCCAACACTTGTCGGCGTCATACCCGCGCGTTCCATCAACTTCTTCGTATACGGTAACGGCAAACAAATTATAGCCAACAATTTCAACCATGGGGAGGAGAATTCATACGTGCACCTTGCCGCTGCTGCGGTCGCAGGGATCGCAACGGGGACTGCGACGAATCCGATTTGGGTTGTAAAGACGCGACTGCAGCTCTCACAGGAGGGCGGCGCGCGAGTTGTTGGAGGAAGCTGGGCAACGATCAAGGATATCCTGCGGAATGAGGGGATACGAGGGTTCTACAAGGGTCTCAGCGCGAGCTACTTGGGGGTCACGGAAGGGACGATACAGTGGGTGCTGTATGAAAAGTTGAAGAAGATGAGCGCCGCCACCGAGGGTCAGGGTGGTATCCAGGAGTGGCTTGGGATGCTGGGGAGTGCTGGGACGGCGAAGTGTGTCGCCAGTCTCATCACGTATCCACATGAAGTGAGTAGACCAGTCAAATCCTGTTGCGCTTATGTCTGACATAATTATAGGTCCTAAGGACGCGTTTGCGACAGCCCAGCGTCAACGGTGTTGTCAAGTACACGGGCTTGCTGCAGACGCTCCGTCTGGTGATAGCGGAGGAAGGGGCACGCTCCATGTACGGTGGTCTGAGTGCACATCTGATGCGCGTTGTTCCCAACGCTGCTGTGATGTACTCAATATATGAGGGCATTCTGCGGTGGGGAAGTTAGTTCCCTTCGTCCCTCCGTCAAATTTCCCTTGTTTCATGCTGTTTCGTGCTTTCGATATGTCATACCCCACTCAAGCTCTACGGCCCGCTCACATTGGTTTATTTATAAGGTAAAAAAGTATACACTATGCCCTATTATTCATGTACCATAATCTTAATACATATATAAGCAACCCTCGCTCATCGACACCTCTGCAGCGACCAATCTCTGATTCCGGAGATGGCAACCGTCTCAATTTCGGAGGCAAAATGAAATATCATAAATAATTTTACCACGCTAAATACCTTCGTCCGTCCCGCAACAGTCAACACCACTGACGGACATGTTCAATGGCTCGTTTCCGCGGTCAAGCGTGCTGCTGTTGGGCGAGCAGCAGATATCGGCGCTGCTGCCCTCGACGCTGATATCCCAGGTCGAATCACTCCTCTCCAGTCACCGAATTCAAGATGCAATCGACCTCGCGGACCAGCGGCGCCGCAAGGTCCAGGAATCTATCACCCCCGATGAGGACGAGGTATGTCTCGCAATGGGTTGTTCATACACGGCTATCTAACGAGTATATGGGCGAACAGAGCGACGAACTGCGCTACGTGTACCAACGAATTGGGTTCCAATGCTTCGAGGAGACCATGTTCGAAGACGCTGGCACCAACTTCATAAACGGCGACCTCGACCCACGGCTTCTGGTCAGCTATTATCCCGACCTTCGGGGGTCTCTATTCAGCGCGGAGGATGCGCTGGACGTTTTTGCTGGAGTGGCTGAACGCATGCCGTCGGATGCCTCCGTCGACGATATCAGTGAGTACACCCTTCCCCAACCATGCCGATATCGTCTCCCGCCCCGCCTCCGTCCCCGCCTGCTGTCCACTCACGTTTTGTGTTTTATGTGCTGGGACTAATGGTAGTTGTGATGAACCTAGTCAGGAACTACTCGCCCCATCTCGCGCCGAACACGCGTTCCGCGCCACCGACCGTCGAGTTGCGCAAGATTCTCAACCTAACCGCGCGCGATATGCTGCTTGCATTCTTGCGAAAGTGCCGCATAAAACGGCAGACGTCGGAGGATTCGGGCCTTCCAACCATACAAGCCGTTAACGTTACAGTGGACACCGTTCTTGCGAAACTATATATCTTAGAAGGGAGGAAAGAGGACCTACACATGCTTCTGGAGAATCAGAACTATGTTGCCCTTGGCGAAATAGATGCTCTCCTTCGGGAGGGCAGCTTCTTCCACGCTTTATGCCTCATCTACAAATCACAGAATGACGACACGCAGTTGTTGGATACATGGTCAAAGTGTGTCGTACTGTATTTAATACCTGGACCTGAACTGACTATATCTAGACTTGTGGAAGGGACGTATCAGGACGATACTGTCCCAGATCCCCTCTCCCAGATGATTGCACTCCTCAAGCAGAAACGGGATCGCGGTTTAGTCCAGAAATGGGGTGTGTGGTTGGCGCAACGGGATGCAGAACGCGGGCTCGAGGTAATCACTATCTCTTCACTCACATCTCGCATTCCAAACTTATCCGATGAGCAGCTTTTAAAGACCTTGCATTCTGGAAAACGGAGAGATAAGCCCGAAGACGACTTAGCCACCCTCAAACAACTTCGGGACGTCAGTACGTCTGCCGCAGCTAGATACTTAGAGTATCTTATTCTAGTTCGCGGCAATAATGTGAGTATCCGACTATGTCATCATTTCTTGGCTCACATTCCTCTCGCAAAGTCTCCTGCGTGCCACGACGATTTCGCTATGACGTGTGTAGACCAGCTCATCTCATCTGTCTCTGACGAGTCGGTATCCAAACTCTGGCGCGCAAAAGGTACGTTAGAGCCCTTATGCTATTCTCTACATCTAAAGTGTCTTATACAGCCGCTTCTTACGCCTCCTCCAGCCGCAACGAATCCTCCTTTCTATCATACTTTGCCTCGACCACCCCGGACTCAGATCATAAGCGTACGCGGCTAAAGACTATCGTGTTCTTGCAATCTTCTGCTTCGTATGACCCTAAATTACTTCGCGAGCGCTTACTATCCCAACCCAAAATCTTCACACTCGAGTTAGCGATCGTAGAAGGAAAGGTGAGCCTTGTTCGTCTTATCCTCTACGTCCGCCCCTCTGATATTCCATCGCAGCTTTCAAATCATCGTTCTGCACTCCAGATTTTAGCCAATGACATGCGCGACGATATATCCGCCGAAACATACTGCACTCTGGGAGGGCAAGTCATACCCCCAAGGATACTACGTTCCATAGCCGACAAGGTCGATTCATCCTTATCACAGTGGATTGGCCTACAACTCCCCATATCAACGTCCCCAATATCCCGGCAGAATTCCACCACCGATAGTCAACTCAAGAGCGACCTGCTGAAGCTTCTATTGGAAGTCTACATGATGGATGAGTGCGTAGACCACCGCTGATCTAGCTTGTCTTTGCTCAACCCACCCTCAAGTAGAGCTGGTCCCGCGGATCGCGCCGCCCGTCTTCTGAATGCTCAGGCCGCTAGTCTAGATATTGTTGATGTAAGTCGACATTCGACGGTGATCATTGCGCAGCATTTGACGGTTTAATCAAGGTCGTTTCTCTCATACCTTCCAAGTGGCCTCTCACTTCCATGTCTTCATTCCTGACGCGATCACTGCGGAGGACGCTTCATACCGTCCACGAAGGCCAAATAGTAAAGATGATTAGCTCTGGGCAAAACCTTGAAGTATGCCTCATGAAATCTGTTATCTATTTAGTACTTATCGTCGTTTCAGGTCAAGGATCGTACATGGGCGATTCTTCGAGAGCAAGGTGCTATCGTTGAAGAAGCCATTGACGACGAGGACGGGAGTGCTACATCGTATGACGAGAAGTCGCCTCTTTCGGAGAAGGTTGCGCTACCAGACGATGAACGCGGGCGTGATGCCCATGAAATCCACGTCAATGGTGTCGACCACACCTCAGCTCCCTCGTGGACATCTGATGATTCAGCCCCGCCTTCATGACATTGCTCCATGCTTTGGAAACTTCTTCAACCTGGGTAAACTTGACCGTATATTGATAGACCCATATGATCCACATGCATAATTTATCTGCCACAGACCTTAATCACTTTGTTAGGAGCGATGTCCTTTTAGGGCGGCGTCCACCACCTCAGTCATTGCAATGACGCCCTCCTCCTCAAGAGTGCGCCCAATGAGCTGAAGGACGACGGGTAATCCTGTGAACAGCTCTGGATCGTCTATATAACAGTCGGGGTCAATGAAAACTGAAGGGCAAAGAGTTATGGTGACTAACAAAGGTTGTAGATGGCTTCATCCTCATGATTGTGGAATGAGTGGGGAGGAGGTTTCTTATCGATCTTGGGGTCAACAAAAGTGACAGGAAAGCACGAACATGCATAATCCATGGCGTTGCATAGGGTTGTATAGAACGAGTCTCTGCAAGTTTGAACGTCAGCTTCGCTCGAGAGTCGGCGCGACAGAGACGCACGTATTTAGTCCATGCGGTACGGCCGTATAAGCCACAGCCGGCGAAATGATTGCATCGACAGGTCTCCCCGTCCCCGTATCAGCGATCGTGCTTTCCCAATAATCAAGGTGAGATTTCCTGAGCTCCCTCTTCTCCTTGTGTAGTTGCCACAGCTAAATGTCGATGTTAGCAACGAACACATTACATAGTGTGTACAAATGATCAGACCTCGTAAGCACTGTGGTGGTGCGGTTCTCCGACCAAGACTTTCACAAATGGCTCATCAAGAGCACTGTTGTGTGCCCCTTCCATCGGTCTCATTGTCGTTATCAGGGGCTCGCCACTCTTCTCGCACTCCATTCTATAATCTTCGCCGCCATCAGCTATAAAGATGGTTTCCTTGCAGCGACAGTGACCGTCTGATAGAATTGCAATCAATCCTGAACTGACTCACAGCATTCTTGTAGATTTCCATGTGTCGATGTGGGACCCATTCAATCACTTCGCATCGTTAGCACCTAGTCGTATCAAGCTGGCGAGTTCACAATTTAGGCTCACCCTTGTGCCCAGCAGCCTCTAAAGCATCCCTGGTCATCTGCATGGCTCTAATAAGTGGCGGATGTGGTTTGACGACGCCGTTGTCCCACATGATGGCGAAACACAGGTTTGCTCGCCTCCCTCCATGCTCCGATAGCTGATACTCCTCCTCAGACCACACCTTTCGTATCGCCAGAGGATCCTTTTCCACGGCTTGCTGTCAATGATAGCTTTCGTTAAAATTTTCACGGCGGACAACGAGTTCGACATGGGCCCAAGGACTGATGAAATCGATTCCTGGCCTTCGAGAGCGTTTGACGCTCCACAATAGGGAAGCCGCTCGTACGACGGTCTCAATGTGTACAGACCACAGAACGCACTGGGTATGCGTAGGGAGCTTTGGAGTTGTTAGTTCATGAGCCATCTATCAAAGTACTGGGCATTACCCCCCGATGTCAGTCCCGATACCTGATGGACTGCCTTTCATTGCAATCAGAGCTCCTTCGCCGCCAGAAGACCCGCCACATGTGAGGGATCTGTTATAGGGGTTCGTGGTACGCCCGAAGACATGATTATATGTTTCCCCCCACTAGCATAACATGGTTAGTGCGTCCGAGTTACGATATGAACTAGGAAGGGCGCACCATCAATGTCTGAGGCACATTTGTTCGAACAAATGGGACGGCGCCAAGGTCATATAGCATTTCGACGATCACACAATCTGACTCTGCATATTGGCCAATTCGGCCCACGTAACCTATCTCGTAGTAACTGATGAGGCGACTCAAATTAGACAAGGCTGCTTTATTACCAACCCATGATTGTCTCCAAGCCCTTCATGTTGAACTGATCCTTGAGCGAGATCGGCAACCCATGTAGAGGCCCGACAGGTTTCTTATGCACGCGGAGGTAGTCGTCTAATTCCTGTGCCCGTTCGAGAGAGCGCTCAACAAAGATTTCAGTTAGACAATTGGTCTTTGCCACTGGCATGTAAGTACGTCCCTAACAAGATCATTGAACGGACTGACCATCTGGTGTGCGACGATAGCCCGCTTGTAGTAAGCAGTGGTCGTTTCAACGCTGGTCCATTCTCCGGAGCGTAATTTATCCAAAATGGTGTCCAAATCCGCTGTTTCTGTGATTTCGAGCTCCCTCTCTGATAGTATTCCGCATACGCGAGGGACGTCCAGCACATTTTGCACATCCTCAGGAAGCGATTTGATGTACCATTCAGATGGGATGCTTTCTAGCTGAGCTCGCTTTCGGTCTGCGCTGCGTTTCTGCCAATGCATATGTCGCGAATAGCTAGGGCTATAATGATGAAGATCAGAAGGAAGTAAGTTTTGCCACGCTTGATCCCTAGGAGGCGGATAGTGTGATCGTCTGCATCCGACAACTACGGCCTCTATTGAAGAAGTTGACTTCAATCCCGATTCGTATATTTCATTTCAACGACACTAAAAGAAATAGGAAATTTGTATCCATAACATAGTTAGTATTGACATATGGGTATTTACAAATGATTAGTGTTACATGTCGAGGATATATACCAATGTTGGCTGTCATTAACACGTCGTCGTGCCTAAGTCGTACATATCATACTCTCGATCAACATCGGGGTCATCAACCATTGTGGAATCCCTTGGGATCCGATGAGACCCCGTTGGCGCCATCAGGTTTACGGATTCAGATTCATGGTATAAAGACCAATGGTAGCTCGTAAGTCGCGACGTGTCGTGATAGCTCTTGAGTATATGGGGAATTTTCGGTGGGGTGGAAGCCCATTCTTGCCATCGTTGAGGTTCAACCTGTTGTGATGGTTCTTTCCTATACTCGTCCAATTCACGATCACGGCGTCTCTCGTCTAGGGGTTCTGCGCCAGCGTCGGAAAGCCACTTCAAGACGAATGGATCGACATCTTCAAGTTCTTCATCCTTGTTGACGTGGAAGCCCAAGCCATTTATCGAAGAATCAGGGACAAGGGATGGTGTACCCGCTGAGGAACTACAAGGCTCCAGCATAGGGACATCGTCAGCATCACAAGGAGCCAATTGGTCGTTTGTCGCTCTATTCTGCGTATCATACGCCCCTCCTGATTGCTGTGGGGCATCGACAGGGCTGTGAGATCCAGTCGCTCGGCTTCCACTCTCGAAGGAGCTACCGTCACCCTCCGTCTGAGACGTACAACTACTCTGATCGTCGCCGTCTCCATCTCCTCCTTCCGATGGAGCAGGTGGTACTGGTCGTGCAGGAAGTGGAAGATTGAACCATAGTCGGTAAATTTCTAGGAGTATTCGAGCCTCCGGGCCGAACTGAAAGGGATTTGCAATTTTTGATAGTTTGTCACCCGAGTTGACGATGACGAAGAAGGGATGGATGTGGGACTCGAAGCTGGGGAAGTCGGCGTATGGAGGGAGAAAAACATCATAATGGTGGGCGAATAGGAGGAGCTTGTTTACTTCATTCGTAGCAGGGGGATCGGTGTTCAGTGAGGTGGCGCAAGCATTCGCCGCAATCAAGGTGGAAGGGGGGCCAGATACGGCCGTGTTGATAATGCTTGTGTCGGGGTTCGATATTAGGGGATATTTTCTGCGGGATAATAATGGATAGATCTTGGGGTCACTCCCGCCCAGCCAAAGAAACCGATACTGGAACCTGGGTGAGACGCCCTTCGGGGTATTCGGATCCTTCAAAAACTACATGCACATGAGCCTCGAATAGTTAAGAGACTAGCACATTGCCAACCTTGGAGAATAAATTGACGCCATCGCCCAGCCAGCTGCGGGCTGATGCGGCCAGAATATCGACGAGCAGCGCACCTGCAGGCAAAATTGCCCACTGATTCCGATCGAATAGACGATGCCAGTCAACACGCACTAACGGCCTATGAGGCACTTGTCATTGGAATTGGCAGAGAAGGACGCACAATACATTAGATTCAGGGGCGAGTTTACATCGGGGAAGTCTTTCGTGCACCATGCTTGTTGAAGGACCCGTAGCTGCGTTATGTGGAATGAGCCTTACGGAGCAAGTAAAGGGATTCAGAACGTACGCGAGTGGCATGAGTCGTTGCTTTGACAACATGGGCTATTTCAACAGTGCATGAGTCACGGCAGATTGGGTCCAAGGTGAGTGTGCAGCACTGCTGCAACGCCGTGTTTTTTAGTTCCAGCTTGACCGATTCGGGCAAGCTCTTGCGGGAGTCCATCGAGAAATGAAGTGAAAACTAATTACCAGAGTCGGACGACGTAACCAGACATATTGGATTATATACTCTGTTGTGTACGTGGCGGTGGCAAAGTGAAGAAATGAGTCACCCAAAGGGCCAAGGCGCAGTAAGTAGTGACTATTGTTCCCCCAGCATAGGGGATATCAAACAGAGTGGAATTGGGTCCATGATATTATTAGCATACGAGAATACAAATAGTCATTGTCACGGTTACATGTTGAGAATACCAGTTCCTGGTGTCATAGATCGTACATATCATACTCTCGATCAACATCGGGGTCATCGACTACTGAGGGATCCCATGGGATGCGATGAGACCCCGTTGGCGCCATCAGATTTACGGATCCATGATATAGGGACCAATGATAACTCGTAAGGCGAGACGTATCATGGTAACTCTTGAGTACGTGGGGGATTTTCGGTGGACAGGAAGCCCATTCTTGCCATTGCTGGAGTTCAACTTGTTGTGGCGGTTCTTTCCTATACTCGTCCAATTCACGGTCACAGCCTCTCTCGTCTAGGGATTCTGCGCCAGCGTCGGAAAGCCACTTCGAGACGAATGTATCGACATCGTCAAGTTCTTCATCCTTGTTGATGTGGAAGCCCAAGCCATTTATTGAAGAATCATGGACAAGGGATGGCGTACCCGCTGAGGAACTACAGGGGTCGAGCATAGGGACATTGTCAACGTCGCAAGGCGCTGGCTGGTCGTTTGTCGCTCGTTTCTGGTTATCGTACGTCGTTGCAAGTTTCTGTGCTAAACGGGCCGATTTGCGAGATCCAGCTCCTGTGCTTCCACTGGCGGAGGAGCTACTATCGGTGTCTGCATCCGATGTATCGCTGCTCTGATCGTCGCCATCGTCATCTTCTCCCTTTGATTCAGCAGCGTCAAGAAGTTTGGCAGGAGAGGGAAGGTGGGACCATAGTCGGTAAACCTTCAGAAGCATTTCAGCTCCCCGACCGAACCGCGATGGGTTACTGACTCGCGATAATTTGTCACCCGTGTTGACAATGACAAAGAAGGGATGGACGTGGGACTCGAAAGTGGGGAAGTCGGCGTATGGAGGGAGAAAAACATCATAATGCGAAGAAAACTCGAGGAGCCTGGTAGACCTTTTTTCCGCTGTTGCAATCGAGTGATGGTGATTTCCGGTTTGTTCTCGTTCGCCTGTTTTTTCCAGTAATTGATTTTGAGCAGGTGCAGAGATTTGTGCCCGTAAAACCTTGTTCTCTGACCGTAAACACTTGACTTCTTCTTGGCACGCAGCGAGCTTGGTCTGAAGGTCGTCGTGATTCTCGGCAATCAAGGTGTTGTCTGCCTGAGGATGGGAAGTCGACACGGGGTCGATGGGGTTGTTGGAAACAGCGTGGTCGAGATATGGGGTTGCATCGTCCCTTCGGCGGGTCAAGGAAGGATATATATCGGGGTCGCTATCAGCTAGCCATAGAAGCCGGTACTCGTACTTGAGCGACCGATCGTTCGTCTTCTTTGAACCTTTGGAAAACTAGAGAGAGCATTGAGTTTCGCACAGTGAGATATCAAGCAATGATATTGCCAACCTTACGAAACAAATCTTGTGGGGCTTCTTCATATTGAACACGAGTTTGGTTTGCTCCCGATGCATCCAGAATTTTCAACAGGAGCTTGTCAGTCGGCAACATTGCCCACTGGCCCCTATCGAAGAGGCGATGCCAGTCGACACGAACTAACATCATATGAAAAGCTAATTTGGATGAGCACACAGAGATGCACTCACGATACATTAAATTAAGTGGCGAGTCGACATTGGGGAGTTCTTTTGTGTGCCATGCTTTTTGAAGGGCGAAGAGCTGTGTTTTATATGAGCTTACGAGTGTAATACAGTAATAGTCAACAACATACACGAGGCAAACCCGTTGTCGCATCAACAATATGTGCTATGTCAACGGCACACGGCTTGTGGATTGGGTCCAAGGTGAGTGTGCAGCATTGCTGCAATGCCGTATTTTTTAGTTCCAGCTTGACCGATTCGGGCAAGCTCTTGCGGGAGCCCTTGACATGTCCTCGTTGCTTTTTGTTACTAGGACTGTAGCTTGGGTCTTGGGCCTCGTCGTCGTGGTTGTCAGAGAATGTCGCAAGCGCTTCCCCTTGGATTATTGTGTCTAAACGGGGGGAGTGAGCCGAACGTGTTCGTTGCCGGGTCTGCATCGAGAAGTGAAATGAAAACTACTTACCAGACATATTGGATTATATACTCTGTTGTATATGTGACGGTGGCAAATTCAAGAAGAAATGAGCCACGCAAAGGCGCAGTAAGTAGTGACTATTGTTCGCCTCCGAATGAAGTAAAGCACGGTGGATTTGCCTTATTCGCCCACTCTGTGGCCTTGTAGGTGTCGAGTGGATGGTGAGATGGCTGAAGAGAATGCGATGACCCTGAACTTGTTCGAACTTTCATTAAGTGAACCACGTGATGGTGCCCCCCATTGTTCTACAATGCCCAAAAGTGGTAATAGGCCACCGGACAAGTAGACAACCTGGATACGGTTGCGGCCCGACAGGAGGAGCGTCTAGATCTTCAGTCAGTGAGGGCGTGCCAAAGTTCTCACTCATCCTACGACTTCGACCGTAACATTGTCGCCCCGCAAGTGAGACAATGGTGGGCAACACGAAATCACCTTTAGGTCCACCCCACAAGTTACTCTGCGCTTCTTGCGGTGGCCAGTGGCCAGTGGCAAATGGCCACCGCAGTCTCATGGGTCATTGTCCAACATTTGTGGTATGTAGTATGTGGCAAGAGGCAGCATTTTGGCCACAGTGGACGACGGTCACGATCTGTTTGTCCAAGTGTGCCGAACGAGAGCGGGGAGTGGTTAAATGGTGGGTCTTGACAATGGCTGTTACTGTCTAACATCCACAACCTGCTCTGCTTTACTACCCACAATTGCCTCTCCATCTCATCGCCGACTCGAGATTCATTTCATACAATCAGTTACAAGCTATGGCATCCAAGTCGAACTCAAAAATCGCTTCTAAAAGTCCTTCGGTTACCCCGACTCCTCCTGTTGCGCAAGCTCGGCGCGTCGTGAAGCCCTCTGCCACCCAGGAAAAGGTCTATAAGGTCGGGAGCAGAGCCGTCCTTATGCCCAAGCGCGTCGGCACAATCACCGAACTCACGAACTCTGACACGGGCTCTGGCGCTATCTCTGCGACGATCAAAGTTGACGGGGACGGCAGCTTGGTCAAAGCCACGCTCAACCCTTCTGACGACTTCTGGTACCCTTCCAAAGAGCGTGCGATCTTGTACTTCCCTGGTGTGCCGGGAGCCACTGTGACAATGGCGCACGAACTATTCCCACATACAGTCCAAGCTCCGAAGCCTGTTCCGCGCGAAGCGTTGGGGTTGGCCCCTCTGCCTGCGGGTGCTTGTGATTCGAACCCTGTCGGCGAGAACAACTGCAGTGAAAGGGAAAGGGGAGGAATGCGTTGTCGGCCAGAACAAGGGGAAAGCTGCTCAAGGGACGAATAAAGCAATCGCCTCTGGCTCCGAAACTACTTATACCGTTACTCGAGATCTGGAATCCCCCCCGAAAGAAGTCTCTAAACCTCCAGTTGTTTCGTCTGATCCTACTCACAAAAGTGAGGGCGCCGTCTCCGACAAAGAACCTAGCACTACTTCTCTTGCTCCTGGATCTCCGTCTATCACCGAGCCTACTGATCCCACTTCGACGGCCTTGCCCTCAACCGCTAAGAAAAACATGGCACCCCGAGCGCGGTCGGCAACGAAGAGGAAGAGAAATAGCACCGTCGGTGGTGCGTCGAAGAAGCCCAAGACTGAGAATGTGCCAAGGTACTTACCATTCGCGATCTTACCTATCTTTCGGTATTCATGCATCCTTCAGCACTGCAGGGGACCCTGAGGGGGAGAACCTTGTGGATGGAAGCACTGTCGTCAACCGCCATACCTATAATGGCGGCTACTACCACTTCATTGGCGACAATAACACGCTACAACTGTCCCTAGTGCCAACTTCGCAGGTCATTTCTGGTGGTCACCAGCACCCAACATACTGCTACGATCAATACCAAACGTTCGTACCTCACCCCCACGCTCAGGGCGCCGCACCACCTCAGCATGCTCCAATGCCGCATCAAGCCCCTGCTTCTCAACCGGGAAATCCACTAGCGCCCTACAGCGCTACTCAGCCTTTCGCCCCGCCTTTCCTCTCTGGTGCGCCCGCGCCCGCTGGCTATTACGACCAGACTAGTTATCAGAACTTTCAAGGCTCCCCTTACGCGATGGATACCCGATTCCGCGAACAGACTTCACCTGTTGCTTCCTCCTCGCGAGGCCCCGGGACGTACTCGAACCCTCAATCTCGCCAGTGAAGTCTGGATCTCGAACACTGGACAAGGACAGCGCGAGTTAACATCTACAGATCCACGACTGACCATTTCTTTGGTTCCCTTCTTCAATTCTACATTTCTCTCTTCCATTCCTCAGTTTCTTCTTCCGTGACTCCCCTTCTGGTTTCCGTGCTACATACTTACATCTTCCCTTCCGAGCGATGGGATCTGGTCTCATTACATACATATCTTGCGCATCCAACGAATGTAGTAGTTATATACTTCTTTAACGTACATTTAAATATCATTGAATACCTATTACTGATTCCGCACCATTACTGGACGCTCCCAGCGCCTTGAGAACTTCAAGTTTACTTCTTACTCGTCCCCACACCGTCTTGAGTACCTCTTCCCACTTCTCTAACACACGCTTCCAGTAAAGCGGTTGATCCCATCGCCACATTAGATTTGAAACAGATTTCACAATGGTTTTGGAACACTCGCATCCCAACGTTTCGACACTGAAATCTATGAGGTATACGTGTTTGTCCCGTTCCACCCCTACTGGCCCCCTTGGTGGGATGCGGCGTGTTGCGATCCCCACACACCCAAAACCTGGGACTTTCGGCAACTTTAGTGTGACAACCCTGTTCGTTGGCAGCTATCTTTGAACTATCCCGTTGCCGGATGCCGACATTAATGCTAGTGGGTTGTTAGAAGCAGTTGCACGAAACTATCTCGGTCACCGGGCAACAATAATCGACTTTTCCTGGCTAGTGCGGCGCAGTTGCGCGCCGTCACTGTCGACACGGATTGCACGTTGAGCGGATCAGGAGTATTGGAAGCGTCGAGAACGCCGATAAGATAACGATAAAGCACGCTTCACGCACGTGGCCCGAACGATCGAGCCCCGCCAAGGAATTCTCGTCATACTTCAAACAGGTGCATGGAATGGCTGCGACTTTTGCCCCCCCGCTCCTCCTGACCCCCTCCACCTCAGCATGGACGTCGAGGTAATTTCTCCACTGGAGACCCCAGTGTGGTCCCTTCTGAAGACTGTCTTTGCGGTGAGTGGCTCATGCATTTCCCGTAAATGTCTCGCTTTATTGACTTGTTCGCTTGGTGGCGCGTCGGTTCGGTGGATAGTCGATTCTCGAGGTTTTCTTGCTGTGCATTGCGGGGATACATCCTCGCGTCGCATGGAATCCTCGACAAAAAGACACAGAAGGTACTGGCTTTTTATCCTGACCGCAGGCGAATGCTGAGGATATATGATAGCAACTGAACAGACTCAACGTCTCGCTCTTTACCCCGTGTTTGTTGTTCTCGAAAGTGGCTTTCTTCCTGTCTCCAGGTGAGCACAAATTCATATCAGTGAAGGTTCCCAAGGCGGGAGCTGTGGTTCGAGGCAACTGAGGTGGAGGCTTTGGCCTCATGTCGCGCAGTAGAGAAGGCTAGACTTTGCAGCACTTCCATAACTGACGCCCATTTCACCATTCTAGCCAAATTAAAGGAACTATGGATCATCCCTATTTTCTTCACTGTTGTCACCTTGGTGTCAATGTCGATAGCGTTCGTCCTTGGATGGATGTTTCGCTTGAAACGGTCCCAAAGGCGAGTCCATTGACTATAGTTACTCGGGATTTGGCTCATACTACGAACAGGAGTTTTGCGATGGCTGCAGCGATGTTCATGAACTCTAATTCCCTTCCTATCGCTTTAATGCAGAGTCTTGTTGTCACGGTGCCAGGCCTGAAATGGGGAACTGGCGATAATAAGAATGCTATGGTTGGTCGCGCCCTGACATACTTGGTATTATACAGCACCTTAGGAATGGTGGTAAGTCCGTCTAATTCTCACCTTCGACCTTATAATCTCAGGCAGCGCGTAGGTACGCTGGAGTTATGGCGTGAGGTTACTAGCGCATGCAGACGAGGTCAGCCAAGCCTCTGAAGTCAACGAACACAGCCCACTTGCTCGAAACCTTCAGCGAAGCCGCCGCTCGTGATGCTTCAGCTGGAATTGAGTCAAACGATGTTCTTGTGGACACACCGCCACTTTCCACTAACGGTACCCTTCGGCCGCCGAAACCCCACAGACGCTACAACGTTCTACAAATCTTTCCCGAATTCACCGAACGAATCTCAGGCAGACTTACCTACGTTGGAGTCCACGCCGGCCTCTGCTCCCGATTCGGAATCGGACCGACTCCTACGACGAAGAGAATCCCGAGCCCAACTCGTCGGGCCCACACCACGCACTCGTCTAATTCGGGCAATGGTGTTCTTACGACGCGCGCGGCGACGCATAGCGCGGTCTTGGGCAGAGTTCAACGAGTTTCATGACGGTTCCGCTTTGGGCTGCACTAGCCTCTTTGATCGTCGCGTGCATCCAGCCTCTACAGCATCTCTTGGAAATGCACATGCAGCCAGTCAAATTCGCCCTAACGTCGGCTGGAAACTGCTCGATTCCGCTGACGCTCATCGTGCTAGGAGCATATTTCTACCCTAATCAAGAACAAACGATGCCTGCCTCAGCGAACGGTGTACGGGCAACGGACTCGTCGGCCACGCTGACCGCTACTGCATCGTCCAGTTCATTGTTCAACAATGTTCGCGACTTGTTCAAGAAAGGGCGTCATGCCGACGGAGGAAGCACGCCGAGAGGATACTTGGCTAACCTTGCAGCGCGCTGGCGAAACCAAAACCGTTGTGATTGCAGTGGCAGCAAGAATGATCCTGACGCCCTTGTGTTTACTCCCACTGATGGCGATTGGTGCAAGATACGACTCTCCGAAGGTTTTCGACGAGTCAGTGATTCCCCTTAATTAAGATGTTGCTCCTCGCTAACCTGAATTACTACACTAGTCCTGTATTCGTCGTCGCTAATGTACTTGCTGATATCCTCTCCTCCTGCGTTGAACACTCGCCCAGGTACTTATCGTCTTCTCCTTGTCGATTTCCGCTAAAGTTGATATCTCTTCAGATAACGCAAGCAGCTTCAGGCGATGCTTTTGAGCGCTTGATCAGCCGAACAATCTTCTGGTCGTACTGTGTGGTCACTCCACCGGCTACGATAGCATATGTAGTCATAGGTTTGATACTCGCAAAATTGTAAATCTCCTTGCATGTACCACCGTCATCTAAGTACATACATACATAATTACTCCCCGAAAGCCCCAACATTATCTATTCTATTTCATTCCATTCTTCCTGTCCACTATCACTACCCACCTCCATGCTTGCCAGCGTGCCCATGTGCATGTACCATTCCACGTCGCTCCTTCTCCTTCCTCCTTTAGGACATTTTAGACTACATAGAGTAGTAGAGTCGGTTTGTTGTCTGCGTCGATACCTGCCAGGACCATGCCTGGAGTCGGTCTGGCCCTTTGTTGAATCTTTACCATACATGATATCTCTATACACGAAGTATATATCCATGCTCATCATTCGCTCTAGCTAGCCCCGACTATCTTCTATACCAGCGTGAATCGATTATCGGCGGGGGCTTCGCTAGCTTTATCTTGGGTTTGCCTTGGCCTTACTACGCCACAGACGACCGTCGACATGCGTATGCTAGTATTCAGACATTTTCAATGGCCATGATCCGTAGCAAACAGGCGATAGGAAAGCTGGCGCATCCGCCGTACGTTGAGGCTCTGTCGTTCACAGTATGATCGTGGTAAGATCGAAACTTGGATTGCTGACCTACCTCCAATGATCGACAATCTAGTGACCGCCACACTCATAACAAGTACCAGACGAGCACCTTCACAGCGAATCCTCCCATTGAAGTTGTTTGTGATCACTGGGGTCGAGTCTGCGCTCAGCGCAACCCTCGGCTAGACCCAAGCCACCATCCACGTTCTTGTCTCGAAACTTTGAAGGTAAAAGGAAGGTACCCTATATCAGTATGTCCATGCGGTTTCTTTCTTCTCTCTGAGTCCTGATGAACTGCGTTACCGGTAGCAGAGGACAGCGAGCGAACGTTCCGGGCGGTTTTCCCTCGTTCTGTGCTGTCCATACGTCACTTTGATCTCTCCGTCCCGACTTACAACATAACGATCACACAGTCGGTCTTCTCAAGGAGGTACGCCCGCGTGTGCTTGTTTGCGATCCTCATGGCAGGAAGGTCAGGTCATCCAAGGTTTCTCTGCCGGCTGGGATGATACAGTGGGACAGTATCAACGTGGTCCTTTCAGTCGACGCTCATCTGGTATTCCGTTTCCCATTGAGCTGGGCGGCCACATGAGATCGAACGTCCCCACCATTAGCCTTGTCCGCCACCATCGCTTCCATTTCTTACCAGGGAGAAAGAGGGGAAGAACTCCTGGTTCGGCGCGTGTTGTGAACTCTTCTTTGGGACTTCAATGTATATAAACTTCCCTAAGAACTTAAACCTCCCACCATCCGACGACAGCTCATAAACAACCAAACCATCAATATGCGCATGATATCTCAGTGCGTGGTTGCCTTAGCTTTGGTTTCGTACTCCCTTGGTGGGGCTGTCCAGAAGCCCGATCTGGTCCTACCTCCAGGAGCGGAAGAACGCCGTGATGCGGTTACCAAGATCTTCGTAGACAGCTATGAAGCATATCGGTGAGTTGGGTATTAGTCTCCGATTTATATATCTTAATATTCAATGGTCTCGCAAAGGACATTTGCGTTTGGACACGATGATCTCTCACCGCAGAGCAAGTCATTCAGTGACGGTCGCAACGGTTGGGGAGCAACAATCGTGGATGCACTCCCCACGATGGTTATCATGGGACTTGATGTTGGTCGTCACTACCGCTACATTTCCTCAGGGATCTCACCAGCAATCCTTGATATGTGTAGGACTTATTTGCCGAAGGGCTAAATTTCTCTAGCCACATTGATTTCAGCAAGTCCCAGACAAGTGCTACCGTCAGGTCCGTGATACTAAGTGTTGATTAGATTATACTATCTGAACATGTATACAGTTTGTTCGAAACCACGATCAGATACCTTGGAGGGCTCCTAAGCGCGTATGAGCTTAGCGGACAGAAATTCCCGGTTTTATTGCAGAAGGCGAAGGAGGTCGCAGACAAGATGGCGTTCGCTTGGGTCGGGGTAAGTGGCGAGTTGACATTAGGATGTGCGGCATTAATGTTGGCACGTTCAAGGACAATAAGATACCATTCGGTTTCGTTGATTTCTCTACAAATACCCCCACGGTAGCGACAGTAAGTTGTTCAATCTGACTTAGATTCATCCTTACCTTGGATAGATCAGTATTGCTTCGTCTGGGACGGTACGTCGAATCGTAACTATTGTTTGACTTGCTTCAGACAAACCCAATTAACATTGTTAGCTCGCCCTGGAATGGTCTACCCTAAGCAAACACACCTGGCAATGATACATACAGACAACTTGCAGAGGGTGCGCTAAGACAGATAGCTATTCAGGTATACTTCATTTCCTTTGAGATAGCAACCATGGATGCTGACGCCCTCTTCCGTAGCCAGCTCCTCTCCCTGGTGACTATTCTCTAGTCGAATGCTAGACCTCAACTAACAATACTGCAGTACTTAGGACTGGCAGCTCAAGGAATGGACCCAAGAACTGGTCAATCTATCGGCGGCTTTGTGGTAAGTGCCTAATACAGCCTCTGGGGGGCAGAGGACAGGGTGTTAAACGTTAAATACTTCTCTAGTCCTGGGGCGGCGGCTCGGATAGCTATTTCGAATATCTCATCAAGTACGCCCGGCTCAGTAATACAGACGATACCCTCTTCGCCGATACATGGGCTACGGCAATCGACTCTTCCATCAATACTTTGCTAAGAGTCAGTATCCCATCATCCAATCCCAGAAACTCATTGTTCTCATTCCACCTAATGTCTGCAGACATCTACAGTAGGGAACTTCACCTATTTGGCTGACTTCGACGAGAACAAGCGGATTCGACATGTGGGTTCACACCTTGCATGTTTCAACGGCGGCAACTGGATCTTGGGCGGAAAATTACTCAATAACCAAACGATCGTTGATATTGGATTGAAGTTGGTCGATTCGTGCATCAACACGTATACTAGCACTGCGTGAGTTACTTCCCCTCGTCATAATTCTCAATCATGCTCACTGCACTGGATAGCACGGGCATTGGCCCAGAGACTTTTGCGTACATATCTGACGATGGGAGCTTCACCGGAAGTTCCAACAGTCCTTCAGCAGCCCAACTAGCCTTCAACTCCCAGCATGGCTTCTATATAACAGGAGCGGACTATATCCTTCGCCCCGAGGTTCTGGAGTCTAACTTCTACGCATGGAGGGCGACGGGCGATTACCAAGTACCTAGATAACGCTGCTGCTGCGATTGACAGCTTCAACAAGTTCTTGCCTGCGACGGTAGGGTTCGCCGGGATAAACTGATGTCAATAACCCGAACTCGACGAAGATTGACGATACGCAGAGTTTCTGGTTCGCAGAGGTGTTGAAATATCTGTAAGCTTTCGTTCGTGTTCATGGGCGGACGATCGAGCTGCTAACGATGAAAACCTCAGATATTTGACATTCGACGATCCCGAGCACATAAGCCTCGACGATTGTAAGTTATCAAATCCAGTTCAAATGATTCCATGTTGAATATCGTTGGCGGCCAGTCGTTTTCAACACTGAGGCTCAGCCATTTATCGCGCCGCAGGCGAAGGCCGTTTATGGCAGTGGCACCATCCTGAGCTCAAAACCATTCAAAGCACAGGGCGGCGAGTTGCCTGAAATCAGCCCGAGCCTAACCCTCCCTGCGCCCCTCAAGGATATCATCAATCCAAAGCTCTAGATACCGTATTTATCTGATTCCACATATTTCCGTACTTGCGATATTTGTACACAGTGACCCCTAATATGAGTCCCTGGATTTCTCCTTTTCTCAGCGTCCACATACGTCCCATATGTCGATATACATATATCGACATGGGGACCACTCGAAGACTTTATCGACAGAAGTGGCAGAACGCTCTGCAAGTGCATACGAGGGGAATGATTGGACTCCCTTGTCATCTACCATACCTATCTTGACCCGAAGGAAGCAGGCTCCCACCAGCCTCGGATCTGCGCCAGTGTTTCCCACTCCATCCCGTCGAGTTAGCAGAACTATCCCGTCAGAAGTCGAGGACACACCAGCCTTGGCCTTGATTGCAGAATCGCCACATGTTGATACCCTATCCACCGCCTCGCCACCGGTGACTCCAGATAATAAACTAAAGTCTCAATCACGACGATTTAAGCCCTCGTTGATGGACAACCCATTCGTGAATAGTTTTCGATCCTCGGATGCCACCTGCAGAGAGACCAACGCTCACACATATGGTTTGTACGTTGTAGTTATGCACGGCTTGGATTCACCGTTTTCAGCCGGGTGTTAGGCCACGATTCTTGACGATCAGGCCTTTGCCACCCGATCCTGATAGTCTCGGACCCTAATATGAGTCCCTGGATTTCTCCTTTCTCAGCGTCCACATACGTCCCATATGTCGATATACATATATCGAACACTGCCCGCGCAGTTACTCACGAATTCAAAGTGATTGTTGAATTCTCGTGGTACAGCAGGTAAGTAAGCAATGCGCTTCAATGATTACGACGCTTCACTTACTTCCCCATCAAACTCCGATAGCCAATCAGAACTTCTCAGTGACCTCTCTGGCCATCGGCTCGGCTATATAAAGGCAAGGTAGTTCGTTCGATCCATGGCTCCCCAAGTTCTCTCGGATACTCAAACAAACTCCTTCTACCTGATTGAATTGTGGGCCAATCCGCCGGCCGTTTTATAGAAATGGAAGTCAGGAAAAGATGAAAATCGAGCTCGACTCGAAGCAGGTCTCATTCGGCACCACCTGTCGAGCCAGTGAAAGCATCGAGTGAGCATTGAGCATTCCCCTCGCCAGTTGAACCTCGACCACTCACAAATACGGGTAGGAATTATTTAGGTCACTGTCTTTCTTCGATCGGTATGTGACCACCTCCCATTTTGGCGGCGTTATTCATGGTGGGATAGATGGTTGGCACTTTTCATCTTGGTGGCCATGATTTTGGGTGTGATCATTGGGGTGTACGCAGTAAGCTGTCTACGCATGTACCAAATGCATCTCAAGTCCTCACCCGGTCTTCCAGGAGAATGGCGTACACTCAGCCTTCGGAGGTGCACAGTGGAACGGCGTATCCATTCGTAAGTAGACTTCTACGCGACCCATAGTATGAATACAAATGCTTATCCTCCCATCGACATAGCGGTCATGATAGGGCTCCTACTTATGATGTGGCGTGAGATCTTCAACTGATTCTGAGGGAAATTCTCTCACTTTTCCCCAGCGGTATTAACAAAGATTAAATATGAATGCCTTGGCCGGGTGCTCTCGTCGAGAAGGATCTGGTTACACATGGCCATCTCATTTGTTTTGAACTGGATAGTAGCGCCATTCATTATGCTTGGCCTCGCTTGGGCAACTTTACCGGAGGCTTCCCTAGAACGTGAAGCGAAAAGGTGTTTTGCTCATTGGCGTCGGTGAGTTTTCACAGTTATCTATCGGTCGAAATAATACTGAATGAGATCGTGAATGAATATAGCTAGATGTATCGGCAAGTGGATACCCTTGTCTACGAACCTGTACTTAGTTAACATCCACTGTCTTATAGCCATGGTTCTGATATGGTCGGGTCTTGCTCAAGGCGACATGGAATACTGTGCAATTTTAGTGGGTATGAACTCGCTATTGCAGGTGAGTTATCTTTCGTACAGATGAAGTTGCCCTAATCGACACTCCACCGCTGTAGATTGTCCTTTTTGCTCCCGTACGCTCTCTTGTTCTTAAACATCCTGGGATCGAATCCAGGCTCCGACGGACCTCTCCTTCATCTTCACTACTCAGAGGTATCCACCAGCGTTGGCATCGTATGATTCTCTCTCTCGACAACTGATGGCAATTACTTACAAACGTTCACCACGTTAGTATCTTGGAATACCGCTCGCAGCTGGTCTTGTTACAAGATTCGTCTCTCGATCGCTGTTATCACCCCGCTCCTTCGAGAGGTTCCTGAAAATAATTAGCCCGATAGCTTTACTGGGCCTGCTCTACACAATTATCGTCTTGTTCGCATATCAAGTGGGTAGTATTCCTTCAGCTCAATCGAGTTTAACTGACATATAGAAATCAAGGGAAAACGAATCATAGACAACATTGGTTCCGTATTTCGCATCTTTGTTCCCCTTATTCTGGTATGTTTATCGTTCGCCCTTGCCTGTTCGTACCTGACTCGCGATCATCTCAGTACTTCATCATCGTCTGGTTCTTGACCTTCTTTACGCTGTATTATCTTAGTACGCGGAAGAAGTACCGAGGTATCATAGGAGGTTACGATATGGCCGTTGTTCAAGCGTTCACAGCAGGATCAAATAACTTCGTAAGTCCCCCCTACATACCCCTTATTCCCGCTCAAGACCCCTTTATAGGAACTTGCAATCGCTGTCGCCGTGGCCAACTTCGGGACAGACTCCCCCGAAGCGCTCGCAGCCACCATAGGTCCTCTAGTGGAGGTATTCGCATCTCGTCACTTCTGAGTGCTAGTGTTTGATGAGATCCCTTGTCGGTTAGGTACCCGTGCTCCTTGGGCTCACATACTTCGCCCTGTGGATAAAAAGGAGGACGAGATGGGAAGAAGAATGTTCAAAGCAAGGAGATTGAGTAAATCGGGGTTCCGTGTTAAATAGAGTATCTTCTGCTAAAGATGTTTTTGTCCCTCGCTTCATTGCATTTGTTACAACGAGACCTTGTATTGGATATCAATATGCATCCTTTTAGGCGCACCACAGCGTATACTCGAACAAACGGCATCTCTGCAAGAATTCTAATGGGTTGATGATTTCCCCGGCATGCGTTGGTTGCATCGTCAATAAGTGGGACAACAGGTGTTGTACAGGCGAATCAAGATATAAAATACAGCATCGGCCTAAATACCATACTTGAGAGTTCCTATATAACGATATTAGAGCCCGAGAACTTTCAAGATTGGCATGGGCAATTCATCCATCATGGCCACTTGAAACCCGGCGTTATTCCACTGAATATACTGCTTGCAAAACTAAAATGTTATCGGTGTCGTCAGCGGTAATTCTGGGAACATACACCTCCTTCCATACAAACAAAAACTAGGCACATCATTCGGTTGTTCGGACGACCTTTTGCTACTCTTCGTCGCGGCCGCTCTCTGACTTAGCTTAGCCCCTATTATAGTGCTTTCGCTTTGTTCCGCGTCGAACGACGAAGGCCAGTACGTTGATATCACCTGAGTGACTGATGGGCTGTCCTGTGATGAAGCTGGCATCCGTCATCTAAAGACTCGGAGTGAGATGGTGGTTTGAGAACACCCGTTGAGACGAGCATGTGAGTTCTTATTGGCTTCGACTTGATATGATTGACCAGGCCTAGTTCGTATTTTCTACCTGGTATTTTGGGGTGAGTGGGGATGCGCGCACCGATCATGGCCAGTCTAGTATAGGAATGCACGACATACTCGCCCCTCCTCCAGGCCTCAAGGTTTCAGCCCCTACCTAGTATGAATTTCCTGAGGATGGCAACGTTTGATACACCTTCTCTACGGGTTATCAGCGAATTCTGTCCGTCTAGAGCAAAACTACAAGGAACACATCGTAGTTTGGGAATGCGGGGGTGGTTATCGACTTGAGTGCCTCTCACTGAGTAATGGAAATTGCCAAGCATGTCATAGATAGCGATTCTGCTCGCCGATCACTCAAGAAGGTTCACCACCGCAGAATACAACACCCCGTCATCCACGACACAGCACCGCCCCGCCGAGGAATCGTCCGAACCGCCTGAAGCCCGGAATCCGAACCACAGCCAGTCCGTAATCACGTCGCTCATGTTCATCGGCATGAATCGCCGTTCGTTGATCGCTTTGAGGAGCTGATACGCAAATGTGCAGGACGTGTATGATGCAGGCGGGGAGGGGGTGGGGGGGCAAGGGCCACGGCGTAGAACACATAACGGTCATGATGGTCTCGTCGTTCATGGTCTGTGGAGGAATTTGCTCCAAGGATCGCGAGGCAACGTCATCGTGTGTCGTATCGTCGAGTGTGATGACACCCTCGGGCTGCGTCTGCGCGTTCGAAGACGCTACGAGTGCCCAGTCGAAGGAAGCAGTAGTTTCGGTTGAAACCTGTTGCGGGTAGTGGGTGGATTCGGGAGCGTCCGGAAAGCGTTGCAGGTATGGAAGAGGCGTATACTTGATCGCTACCATAAGCTAGCGGCACGCCTCGATCCAACACATCGAGTGAGGAAGAATGCGAAGACCCGTCACCCGATCTTGTCATTTCACAGAGAGAAGGAGGTTCATTCCCTTCTTGTTTACTGCACGAGGCCACAGGAATCGCTGGCGATGAAGCTTGTCGGTTATCGAAAGCCGATGGCGAACTTTCACAGCATTGGTTACCATTCCGGCCGATCCGCAAGTAGGCATCGATATCCTCAGCAGACATACGAAACTTCTCCGTTAGTAGCCCACGCAACAAACAATTCTCGGCGAGGACTTTCCGAGCCTGTTGCTGTAGCACAACGCTTGCCTATCAACCGTGTGTCCCGGGGCGTTCAGCGCCGGATTATTGGTGGGACGTGCCGAGCGTACCTGGGCTCCCTTTTTCTCGAGGTCCCGTAAACGAGCCTCAAGGGACGCGGTGTACTCCTTCTTACGTGCTCGACACCGTCTTTGGTTATCCCTCACTCGCTGTACTTTTGATGTCTGTGGGTTGGGAATTTCCTTCTCAGTCATTGGCGGCAAAGAGGGACGGGTGGTGGTGTGCTGATTGAACCTCGCGAGCACGAACCTTTGAACGAATTGGAAGTTAGTTAGACGCGTAGCACGTGGCAGCCCTGACTATAGTCACGTGCTCTTTTTACCTCCCCTCCCCCCTGTACCACACAGAACCCAGCACAATTTTGGGCTCAATGCAAGCTCAATGTTCTGCTTTCCGAGAATCATTCCGCGTCGACGGAGGACCGATGTCGGTCATTCGGAGGCATGGGAATGAATACTGTGTCTCAAAAACTTTGCGGGGAGGGCAAGAAGGAGTACACCAAGCAAAAGGGAGCCCATGTATGCTCTGCACGTCCCACCAATGACCCGATACTAACCCCCCCGATAGCCAAGTGTCAAGACGCAGCAGCAGGGATGGAGGGTCGTCGCTGAGAATTGTTTGTCGCGTCAATCACCGACGGAGTACTGACGGACAGGTTTAGTATGTCTTATGGGCAGTGGGGATATATCGGTTGAGATGGTCACCAAGCCTGTGGAAGCGTGCCATCAGTGTCTGGTAGCTGTCAAACTCCAGCTGCGGCAGCGATTTCTGATGCCAGTTCTACCAACCGGAATGCTTACAGTCAGCGACACGGAAGTGAGCTGGAACGACACCATCGCGCGACGCGTCTTCACAGCTATCCGTTCAGCAAGAATGCGCGGACGTGCCATTGGATCAGCTATCTATACTGCGACGCGCCTTCATACCTAGCCATTCAGGAAGGATGCGCGAACGTGCCATTGACTCAGGTCTCTACACCGCGACGCGTCTTTACACTTAGCCGTTCAGCGCGGACGTGCCATTAGATCAGGTCGCTATACCTGCAATGGCTTCTATCCCGTTGCACGCTCCAGAATCCAATCATTCATTGTCCACGACAGGCCACACCTGAAAATCCTGTTCTTTTCGATTCGCCACTCGTAGCAACTTGGAACACCCCATCCTTCCGCGCTGAGCATGAGCGACGTGATCACGGACTGGCTGTGGTTCGGACGATTCGGGGGCAGGGCGGCGCTGTGTGGTGGATGACGGGGTGTAGTACTCGGCTGCGATGAACCTGCTTGAGTGATGCTGCTGGCTATCGCATGGGTATGCCTTTGTCATATTCCCTCTTGGGTTCCATTGCTCAGTTGAAGTGATAGGTACTCTAGTCATGGCATGGTGACGTTTCTAACGACTGATGGTTCCGATGAGCCCTTGTGCCTACCGCCTTCGCATCGCAGGGTGTCCGTTCCTTGATGTGACTCCGTGCCTTTACTTGAGACGGACAGCCGCCAACCGCAGCGAATTCGTCGATAGTCGTAGAGAAGGCTGCCTCTGGCTCACCTATCGCAACCCGGCCGTTATCGCAACCACGTTCTACTTCTCTTCATTTCATACAAGGGGAGTTAGAGCGTACGCCTTTTTTTGCTAGACTTCTTCCATGCGTTGCACTGTACTCCATGCGCCTTGCCTCACGATCACGATCGGTGCGCACATACCATCTCGCCCCGACTGATCTTGCAATTTGTATGGTCTTTCAGGCGGGATGCGTACGGCGTCCACTCTGTGTACTACAAACCACGCACCAGTAACCCTTCCTTCTCTTTCGTCACCATGAATCATACACCGCGCTTCGTAGCCCCGAATCAGCAGCACGAACGAAGCGTCATCCCATCGCGGACAATCATCGACTTCTTGTTTCCCCATCTATATCTTCCATAGACCATGAGCTAGTCCGGACACCGCTCGAATTCCCCCGCGTACCGTGTACGTCACATCTCAGCCTCCACCACGTTTGCAACGCTACAGGCACTCCAAGAGAAGAGTCAAATCATTTGATGTGTTCCAGACCTTGGTTTTGGTACGAAATACGAGATTCTGGGATGCCGAAAGCACGTTCGTGTCATAGGGCTTCTCACGCGTTTGTGCTGGCCGGCAAGGGGACTGTCCAGAACATGAGGGAGATACTTCGCAGATCAGTCGGGTGCTTGAAAGATTTGGGCATGATCGCTCGAAAAGTGCAGCCAGAGTCTTTTTATCACAGGAATTCCTAATATGGCAGTCGCCGAAGTAGTTATCGCGCGAAATATAATCGACATCATCTCCGACTCTCGTTTGCTCTCAACCACCACCACAAATGCCCGCAACCTCGCCCACAGCGTCCAATTCGCAGCGCTCCATACCGCTGGACTCGTTCCACGAGCCATACACACGGAGCGGCGACGACGTCTCGCTCGACCAGGTGCGCTCGCAGATCACGGCGCTCGAGACCGAGCTACGCGGACGCGACATCGCCCTCAGCGGGCGTATCATCCACGTATGCCACTACCTCCCTGTCGTCGCCACGCTCAACACCCGCGCTGGCATTCCCAGCCCACCCGCCACCCCGCCGAGCAAGGCCGGCGACGTCCCGCCCAGTCCGACCAGCGAGACGCCCGAAGCGTGGATCACACCCAGCGAGAGCACGACACCGCAGCCCGCCCAGAGCTCGACTGCGTGGACGCTCAAACCTCGGTACGGCCACGCGGCGATGATTTCTGGGATCCGTTCTTTGGCTGCCACGCATGAGCAGTTCATCGTTGGATGGACTGGGGACATCCAAGCCACGAACCCGAATGAACGTGTGCCCGCCAACAGCGTTTCTGACGGCGACCGGCGCATGCTGGAGGAGGCGCTGCGAGGATATGTCGCGAAGGAGACGGACGGGGATTTGGATGTGGACGATGACGACAATGAGCCCCTGTCCCCAGTTGGCGAGGCTAAGCTCAAGAAGCGCAAGACGAGCTATGTCCCCGTTTGGGTGGACGACAAGGTTGCGCACGGCCACTATGATGGATACTGCAAGCAAAGTGAGCCGAAATTCTTGACTGCGAGTTTGATTACTGAATACACCTGCAGCTTTGTGGCCGCTCTTCCATTACCTTCTCTGGCAGGATGTCGCGACAGAATATGCCTCGGCGGACCAGTACTATCCCCCATATGTTCAGGCAAACGAGCTCTTCGCGCAGACGGTCGAGAAACTATACCAGCCGGGCGATTTAATTTGGGTACACGACTACCACCTTCTACTCGCTCCCAAGATGATACGAGACCGTCTCCCCGATGCCACGATTGGGCTTTTCGTCCACACGCCATTCCCTAGCAGCGAGGTTTTCCGCTGCTTGCCTCGTTAGTACCTTCGCTATTTGATTTCATGCTGTATTTCTGACATCGGACGTTCTAGGTCGCAAAGAGATTCTTGATGGTATGCTCGGCGCGAACCTTATCTGCTTCCAGACCTATGCCTACTCTCGGCACTTTACTTCGACGTGTGTGCGTGTGTGCGGTTACGAGACCTACTTCGAAGGGAATTGATGTCGAGAGTCACACCGCTGCCGTGATGCATTGTCCAGTGGGTATTGATGCCATGCGAGTGTCAAGAGACGTGTAAGTCACAAGTCGTTTCTCTTCGCTTCCGCCAATCTAACGTGACCCCCAGTCTTCGCCCAGGCATTCAGCCGAAGCTGGTGGCGCTACGCAACCTCTACGAAGGCAAGAAGATCATTGTCGGCCGCGACAAGCTCGATGTCGTTAAGGGAGTGTTGCAGAAGGTAGGTTGTCCTTTTTCCCGTGCATCCATTTGTTCACCGATTGCCGCCAGCTTCGTGCCTTCGAGAAGTTGCTGCAAGATTACCCAGAGTGGATTGGCAACGTCGTTCTCATCCAAGTCACCTCACCCGCTCTCACCGACAGCCCCAAATTAGAGCGCCAAGTCAGCGAGCTCGTCTCACACATTAACGGCGAGTACGGAAGCTTGGACTTCATCCCCGTTCACCACTAGTACGTTTATTCGCTGGGGCGCTGTACCGTTATTGACGTCACCCCATGCTAGCCACCAAACCTTGAAGAAGGATGAATTCTACGCGCTCTTATCTGTGGCTGACTTGGGTGTCATTACTCCTCTCCGAGATGGTATGAACACGACTTCGATGGAGTTCGTTATCGCTCAGGAGATGACGAAGAAGAGTCCCAGCGTGCTCAGTGAGTTTATGGGCATCAGCAAGAATATGGAAGACGCGCTACAGGTGAATCCCTGGGATCTCGGGGTGAGTATTCCGTCGAGGGGCGTTGATAGGCGGATGCTAAATTCGTTGACAGGGAGTGGCTGCTGCCATGAACAGGGGTTTGTTGATGTCCGATGCCGAAAAAGCTGAGCGCCACCGAAAGCTATATAAGGTCGTGTCGACGCATACCTCACATCATTGGGCTTCCGTTCTTGTGAAAATGCTACTCGGGCAAATGGGTGGTGAGGGGATGGCTAGACAGACTCCATACATCCCCAGAGATGTTTTGAACAGCCGATACAAGGCAGCGAAGAAGAGACTATTCCTTTTCGACTACGACGTGAGTAGCTTTCGTGGTTCTGAGATAAGGATTCTTTGTGTTGAAATTCGAACTTATCTTGCTACCTTTCAGGGCACGCTTGCCCCAATAGTCAAGACGCCATCGATGGCTGTTCCCTCGGCGGCAACCCTGGAAGCACTCGAGGTCCTCTCCGCCGATCCAGCTAATCTTGTATACATCATCTCTGGTCGCGATGGAGCCTTCTTGGAGCAACACCTCGGGCATCTACGCAATGTTGGATTCAGCGCTGAGCATGGAGGCTTCATGCGCGAACGTGGGTCTGCTGAATGGGTCAACTTCACGGAGAAGTTGGATATGTCGTGGATGAGCGAGGTGCTGGAGATCTTCAAGTATTACACGGAGCGCACGACGGGGAGTCATATTGAGGTGAAGAAGAGCTCGATTACTTGGCACTATAGGGGTGCCGATCCGGAGTGGGGGCTGTTCCAGTGCCGACAGTGTCAGGATTTGTTGGAGAACAATTTGGTGCATAAGCGACCCATCGAGGGTGAGTGTCTGGACGCGTCGAAAGACAATGATCTAACACACCTCCCATAGTTCTTGTGGGAAAAAAGAACTTGGAGGTGCGACCGGTGGCGGTCAACAAGGGCGAAATCGTCAAGCGAATTCTGTACAGGAATCCTGATTCAGAGTTCATCTTCTGTGCTGGTGACGATAAGGTTTGTCTTGACAGTTGGCGCGCGTCCCTCCATTGCTGATCCCTGGGGCGTTTAGACGGACGAAGACATGTTCCGCGCTCTCAGCTTGTTCCCTCCCGGTACTACCAAAGCGACGCTGGAAGCACCGATCTCCGTTACGCTCATCGATGGGAACGACGCCCCACCTTCGCCTTCCACCCCCTCCGAAAGCGGGGCGACCACCTTCCCTGCCGTCGATCTGGCTATCCACAAGGAAGCTGTCTTCACTACCGCTGTTGGGCACAGCAGCAAGCGAACGCTAGCTAGCTGGCATGTTACCACGCCGCAGGAGATTGTAGAGCATATGCTGGATCTGGTGCATGATGTTGTACAAGGTGCGTCCGGGTCATTGGTTGGGTCGAGTTTGAAGAGTAATTTGTGAGTTGCGTTCGTAGCTTGATGACGGAGTCTTCGTGCGCCCTGGAATGTTGGAATAGAATGGGTATATACACTTGCTATTGTCGCGCCACCCACGGACTTGACTTGTTATGACACGCTATATGAATTTAATATCAGTAGACTGGTATGATAGAAAGAAGATTGTTTGGGCACATGTAAAATATATTTGTCGTTTATTTTCGTTACAGTCAATCAGTCACAAAGGTTTCGTAGACTATGAAGCGACATCTTTTGTTACATTGATGACCGTCAACAAACCATGTAGTCGATGTGTAAGTACCTCCATGTTCCCTTGCTGAGGCGTAAGTAATATTACAAGTTATGAAGAACGAATCCTATGAGGTCGACTTCGTGTTTTATCATGCCACTGCTCTACTTACGACCCTACTGGCCGAACGTAGTCCATAACATGGATGGTACCCTGTTCATCGATGGAACACACCCGACCAGCGAACGGACAACATATGACCTCGCCAGAAAACATCCCCGATATCTCCAATGACGCAATCTTTGGCCTCGGTCTTGTCCTCGGCGGACGAACTTCATCCGAATCATGTCGATCGGCAGTAGTAGTGGCAGTAGTATCGCCCAAAGGCACATCCCCGCTTGTCTGCCCACTTCCTTCCAAATCGGAGTAGTACACGAGGAGCTTCTTCCCTTGCATCGAAGGCCACATGAGGACGAGGTCTCGGCTGCCGGTCCTGATGGAGCGAGCGTTGTCGACGCTGGGCTGGAGGTAGCCGCTCAGGCGGACGTGTTCGACGAGGACAGGCATGTACTCGGGCAGGCCGTCACGCGGGTGGTTCTTCACCTTTTTGAGTGTGTATCTTGCGATGATGAGCGCTTCTCCGCCGTTCGGCCCTGTGTTGCTGTCGTCGTCGTCCATGGTGTCGGGGTCGCTGTCTGCGACGTCGGGGTCGGTGTAGGAGGGGTTGTTAAGGGAGTAGATGTATGAGGAGCCGCTGGAGGTGGTGGCTTCGGGGGATGCGATGGGGAGACCGACGCCGAGGACGTCGAAGTGGACGGGCCGGGTGTCGTTCACGGAGGTGTACCAGGACCAGTTGTCGGCGACTTTGACGACTGAGCTGATGGGGTATTGCACGCTGAGGAGGGGGACTTGGGGGGAGATGTAGGCTTGGGGTGGGGCTTGGTAGACCAAGGCGCGAGGTCGCATGGGTGGTATTTTGTAGATAGAGAACCCTCCCTGGTCTAAAAGGGTGACATGCGAATTGGATACAGCGATCTACGGGTATGGGAAGTCGTTAGTAAAGCGCTTCGAACGAGGGCATAAAGAGAGAGAACGTGAAGTAACGTACATCCCAAACTTGAGCGGAGCGGATGGTCCAGCTTACGATGTTGTCTTCGACGTAGTCCCAAACCGTGAGGCGCCGGTTCATATAGAATATGATCAAATTGGACGTGAAGACGTAGACGCATCGCCCCCCAAGGACGACATCAATGCTTGCCACCTTTCTGAAAGCAGGAGATTCGCTAAGCGGATACACTTCGAATATCCTGAACACGCTGTGGGCACATTGTCAGCGCGTTTTCAGGATCAATGAAGGGAAGCTGACTTTTCTGAAGCCAAAAACACAAGGAGGCCTTCCCCATCTTGCGTGATTTGGGCATCAGGGTCAAATTGGAGCTCCCCATCGCCCAAGTGGTGCGACGCGACGCTTTCGGGCTTGATCATCATATCTGCGCTATAGCCAAGGTCCCAAACTTGCAGGAGGTTTCTTGAAGAACGTGTAAGAAGGAATCGTCCACCAGGGACTAGGTAGGAGGACTCGAAGATCCCGACGTCGCCAACAAAGTCTCGAGGTAGGCGCGGTTGGAGAAGACGAATCGCCACGGGCTGTGCGGCAGATGAAGATGTGGAATTAGTGGCGGCAGATGAATGAGGGGATGGCTGGGAGCGGGAAGAATGACGAAGGAGGCTAGTGAATCTGAAGGGAGTGGTAGCGGCGTGTTCCAGCTGAACGAGGGACATATCCTTGACAGGGAACGAGCGAGTGAATATTCCCTCGTTGCGCACAGATCAGTCGCAAAGCATTAATCCACACAATACGTTGGCAGGTAGCGATCATGAGTGCTCTGCATGTCTAGAAGGAGATATTGTTGAGAAATCTGACCGCATATTATATTTCGAGCCGTGGCACTACAATGGGGACATACCTTACGAATTGCTATGATGTCTTGTGGATTCGCAAAGGATAGGACTTGAATAAGGGTATCCAAAGGAAGGCTCAGTATACCAGCAGATCGTCGACATGCTGCGTTGTTGTTAATACTACTTTCTGGATGTCCCGAATGTTTCACCGCGAAAAGGGGCATTGAAGAGTATCTTTAGAAGGCCGTCGACCGTTCGCTCTTTAAGACGCGGTACGAGGAGGAGGGGTGCCTTTGGATGGAGAGGGAAAGGGCAAATGGCCGATTCTGAGTTCGAGGGAACGTGTTATAAGCTGAGATCCCAACACGTTTTTGTGGGACTTGTGACCTTCGATACACGAAATGTCATAGATAGCACCTGGCCGGTTAATTTTGGTGTAAATGAGGAAATCAAAGTACAATTGGGCAACCGAACCTTGGATTCCGAAGTCCCGAAGTTGACAATAGCTCCCCTCCTTCTACAAAAATGTGAATCCTCGCTGCAAAGTTGGTGGTAATTGTCAAAGACCGGCGAGGAATGAACTCCTTGTGTCCCTTTCGGGACTCCCACGTGACTGACTTCTAAATACAGGGGCTAAGGAATCGAGTGGGTTCGTGGAGTGGCGTGTAAGCCAAGAAGCTGGAGAGCCTAAACTGCATGGTAAGCAAGAAGGTGGTATACATTTTTGCTTTTGGGTGTTGTAATAACAGTGCCTCGGCGAGTTCATGGTCCGAAGCGTGAAATTTCCATAAATATCTGGCGTGATGAGAGATACGATCCGCAGGAACCCCATTGGTACGAATTCGCTTCAAAGATTGGACATATATTTGCGACACTGTATTAAGGAGTTATATAATATGGAATCTGCGGAGTAATAGGTATGGGGAAGGTATTGTATCATGATCATCAGCCAGTCCAGCCCAAACAAAAAGGCAGAGTCTGCGTTCATTCACGCGGGGTTCAGTGATATCCGGCCCATCAGGAAGATGAGATCCCAGTAAAGCGTGCGAGTCCACTTCCATGGGCGGCGTGTTGGAAAACCTACACAATAATTAAGGATTACGGAGATCCAGCCTTCAGGATCTACGTTCTCTTGGTCAGAACGCTTGCTAAAGCAGCAATGACGGAGGCAACAAAGAGCCAGCGACCCCACCGTTTATGAACAATAGGAAGAGGAGGGCCAGTAGGCCGCTTGGGTAAGCTCGATGGTGAGAGTTTGCGTACTGCGATCACTTTCTTAGCCTAGCGGACATCGAGAATCGATGAGTAGCCGGATCTTCGCAGGGCTAGTGAATCACTCACAGTGTAAGGTGGGTACCGGGCGGAGAGCATCATGTCAACCCTAAGCAGGCGGTGAGGCGGTATCTACTGGATCAGGACGGTAGGACACGTACCAGCTTGGTGAATCCATTGAAGCGCGTAGATGAGTAAAGGTATCAAATGTGAATTTTCCAGTGTGGCATCCAGCTGGAGGAGACGGCGTATCATCAGAAACACGGTTAGCACAAAGCTTCGAATCATTACTCACATCCACTAGGTCCTACTCCACCGAAGGGTAGACCTTCCACTAGAAGAGCAAGCAACGTCAGTCTCTCCTCCGTATCAATGTCTTGATCCACATACCAGCGGGATGAATCACACACTCGTTCGCAACCGCGGCACCACTCTGAGTGTTGTCAAATACCTTGGCTTTAATAGCTTTGTCGGTAGCAAAGAGGTAAAGCGCGAGAGGGTGATCTCTGGCCAGGATATTAAGAGATGGAAAGCAACGGAAGTAAACTACTCACCGGGAGTTAATGAAGGCAATCGCCTCGTCTATGTCTTTCACCGGTACAATAGGGAGAAGGGGGCCAAATATTTCTCTAGGAGAGGATTAATTCGTGCAATTAGATAGAAACAGACGGGCTTACTCGCTCATCAGGCTGTCATCAGCCTGAACATCCTTAACGACAGTTGGTTGGATATATTTCGTGGTTTCTTCCACTTCACCGCCGAAGACAATCGTCCCCTTTGTCCCTTCCAGCAACTTGTTTACTCGGTTGAATGCTTGAGGGGTGATCAAGCGGGAATACGTCCCACTAGTAGATGGCTTAGCCGTCTCCGGGAAGAATTTGTCATAGCTAAGAAGAGAAGTGAGATAGCGGTTGATCAATGAAAAGTATGCGCTACTTACGCAGCTTTGAGGGCATTCGCGAGTGTATCTTGGAAGTCCTTGGGGACGAGGATATAATCGGGAGCCACGCATGTTTGGCCTGCATTGACGATCTTTCCCCACATGATTCTACGTGCAGCAGTCTCCAAATCGCAGCTCGGGTCGACGACGACAGGGGACTTTCCCCCTAGTTCGAGGGTGATAGGAGTGAGGTGCTTCGCCGCAGCCAGGGAAACGATCTTGCCGACTCGCCCACTACCGGTGTAAAGGATGTGGTCCCACTGCAATTCCAGTAGCCTGGTTGTCTCGGGGATGGCGCCATTGACGATGCGCACTAGATCCCTGTCGAGATACTTAGGCATGAGTTCAGTGAGAAGGCTGCTAACGGCGGTCGCATTTTCTGAAGGTTTGATAGCCACAGCGTTTCCAGCAGCGAGGGCTCCTAACTATTAAAAAAAATCTATCAGAGCGATGCAATTTTTGAGGATATTGTCTACGTACCACTGGACCGATTGTAAGCCATAATGGATAATTGAATGGGCTGATGATCAGGACGACCCCTTTGGGTTCTTTGCGAATAACTGGCCGCATGGCAAAGAAGTTGAAGGTGAAGGCCGGCTTCTCAGGTTTGGCCCATTTATCGACGCTCTGGTACACTTTCTTCGCCTCGCCGATACATGGCCCAATCTCCAAGCTAATTTATTTAGTCAAGGAAATACCAACTCATAGAATAAATAGTTGAACGTACAAGTAATTCTCGACGGATGGCCTGCCCAAGTCTGCGGTCAAGGCTGCGTCGATTCGCTCTGCATTGTCTTGAAGGAGATATCCAAGCTGCAAAACTTGGTACTTCCGGTATGCAATCGACCTGAGCTTGCCGGAGTAAAATCCGGAACGAAGCTCGGCGTGGATCTGCCAAAGAAATCATCATCAACAAGGTGAGTGGAAGGTGATGATCGGATGAATGAACCTTTTCGATTTCGTTGATAGGAGTGAATTCCATAGTTGATTATTTGTTGGAGGACCGCTACAGGTCTGGCGGATGGTGCTATTTAAAGCACAAACCTCCCGGTACCACTGCCGTCCTCCCGGATTGGAGATGCACAATGTCGATTACGAGCATCTGGCTAACATCCGAAAACGGCTGAGCGCAGACTTGGCACCTGGCGCGGCGGCGCAGTGCATGAGGTATACTGAAAGCGACGATGGCGATTGGGAGTATCTGAAAGGCCAGGCAACTGGTCGACTCAATCCAGGCGGCTTCCCATTCCGATCACAAGAACGTGATCATGATCGACTCGTCCGATCATCCTCCTGAAGGCTCCAGGACACGTCTCTGCCACTGATGCTTGCCGTCCTGGTGCTGCACGAGCCTGTTGCTGAAGCGAATCCGTCCACATCCGAGAATCTCGGTGGCATGATCTCACCGCTGGGCAGCAAGGCTAACAACTGCCTATTGTACGTTTTAAAGTCACCGTGGGGAGCCTGGGCTGCGAGCCATCGTCGGATATGTAATTGCTCTTTCCTCCTCAGCCTCTTATCCGGACAGGAGTTCTTGGAGCGCAAGACATGAAACAGCCGAACAACCGCCTATCGTAGTTGTACGAGAGACTACCGATTGTGATGTTATCTAGCGACGGTGCGACTATTATCCAGATTCCACGAACCAGGTCCTACCTCTAGAACTCTGCGTTCACGTTCAGTAGCTGAGTCTAGTTGGAGTGTGGATAAACCGTGGCCCAGGTAGCGGCTGGTAGTGGTAGTGATACTTAGCGATATTGCGCCACTACCTTCTCATTTCCGTGAGGATGCTTGTCAAGCCCTATCAATATATCAAGTTTCAATGCGATGTACCAAGTCTGAGTTGTGCATAACACGAGGTTGCGTCGTAAAAAAACATCATCATTATCATGAATGGTCAAGGAAGCATCAACTGGGAAATAAATGGAAGTCCGAGTCATGAAATAATTGAAACAAGTAATACAGTACAGTAAGATGTACAAACGAGTGTGATGTGAATGAGGTACATAAATGTTGTTGTTTTGTTGTAATGCTAGTGGTTGGGGTTGGAAGATAATATGCAAATCGTGAAGCCGTGTAAAGTAATAAGAGAACCATGCAGTAGTGATGCGAATAATAGTACATCTGCCGCCAAGCAGGATAAACGTATCTAGTAAGTTACCGTACCGATGCTATGTGTGATTGTATGTGTGCGTGATGGATGTCGAATCGAACCGAAGGGGTAAACGAAGATGCAAGTTGTTGTTAACAGTGGAATCACGCAGCAGCGATCGGTACCCGGACAGTGAAGCCGGCTGCGGGGGAAGGGCCACGGATGGCTCTGCCTCTCCAGCTGGTCCCATTGACGGGAGCGAGGATGTTGGCAGCTCCGCCGGCGGAAGCCTTGGCGGCGGCGGAGAAAGACAGGGGGGAGACTCGAGGCGCAGGCGCACTGACAGGAGCCTTGGCGGTTGACTGAGTCTTGGCATTGCCAGTCGCCTTCTTGCCGGTGTTTTGACGTCCTTTCGACGTCTTCGTGTTGCCCTCGGCGGGAGAGGCGGGCTTCTTTGCAGAAGTGTCCTTTCCGGTAGCCTTTGCTTTGACTGCCTCCTTCTTCGCGCCCACAGCACCCTCCTTCAATCCCATGCCGTTGAAGAACTCGTTGTACTTGCGTTGGCGTCTGTTCATGACGATTTGAGGAACATTGGCTCGGAGCACTTCGCGAGTCTCGGGAGAGATGCGGGAGAGGGGGGATGGTGCGAGAGAGATTAAGAAATCGACGGTGTAGAATCGAGAAGGCTCGACGACGACTTCTGTTGAATTTCCTTATTTAGCTACTTTTCGTGCCGCCAGAACGAGATAAAAACATACCAGGTTCTGGTTGAGAAACCACGAGTTCTGGCTCCTGGCACATTGATCGTTCAGAGCACGCTGGGGAGCGCGATCTCCAACTTGTAGCCGTTGAAGTGAAACTGCTTCCGCTTGCGCTTCGTCCACGCTTATGCACAGGCACGTAAAGGCCTGAGGAGAAAGAGGAGAAGGAAGCAAAGGAAGCCTCTGAGGGGGATGAAGAGCGAGTAGAAGACATTGGACTGGCTTAAGTGGCTGAGAGCTTCAAGGGACGATGGAAGACTCGAACTGGGGAATCTGGCTGATTTCGGCAGACAGGCAGGGTACTTTATACAAAAGCAGGTACAGCCGTCCCTTCCGCGCCAGAAAAACAGCAGATCACCAAGAACCAGGCTAACCATCACAGCCTGCGGGTCGTTGTGATGCTTTTCTGGTTAGTAAGCCTTGCATTCAAGGTGTCCTAGTCGAACACGTAGGGGTTGCGCAACTCCGCAGTTATCACAGATACGCCACGCAATCTGAACTAGTTCGGGAACTTTCTCCGGCTTTCCAAAATACCCTCGTATACTCGACCACACGTTCTGGAGGCTTGGAGAGGGACACGGAGGCGAGCTCGCGAATCGGAGAACACAGTGGAAGCCTGACTCAATTTACCGAAGCGGCAACGTGACCTTGCTTCGCCACACACTGCTCCCTGTCAGCAACAGAGGACTGCTTGCTCAGAACGTTCATTATGACTGAGTGGGTGTATTAAGGTATGTAATAACATGGTCAGGTACATAACCGACATCTAATAGGCAAGTATGTCATTTTTGAATGAAGCGTCGTCGTAGATCCCGTCAATCGTCCGTAGCAACATAACAAGTGTTCAAAGGTCCACGAAGGATTTGACACTCTCCAACCATTGGACGTATTCCTGCATACAAAGGGCGCCGTCAGAAACGACAAAAAGGGTATAGCAACAGCTTGTTATGGAAGACAACTCACCAGCTGCTCCTTATGCTCGGCATATTCAGGAATGAACAACGCTAGGCTTTCATTGACGCCACGCTCCTGGAGGAACTTCTCGAACTCTTCTTGCACTGAGACGTCCAGGCTTTCGAACTGCAACAAGCGATCAGATGATACCACTCGCGTAAGAAACTAATGCACAGATCGACTAGGGCGAAACGATGAGGAACGGGACTAGGCCGTGGCAATGCGAAACCGGCACAAGACCAACGGATTGAGCATAGTACGCTAGCCGAGGAGACTCAATGCAAATGGCCAATGCGCCCAGCCCGATGTACGGCTGGACAGCAACGATGGAAGTGTGGAGGGTATAAGAGCAGGCCCTCGTTACACCCTTCATGGTGTCTGTGGTGCGAGCGACCTCCATGACTGACTCCTCAGCATCCTACACCCACAGGAATGACGCACAAGGAGCACGCTAGTCATCCATTAGGCTAGGTCACCAAAAATACTCCTCTGCGCCCTAGACTATGATGCACGATATTATTAGAACTTACCTGAGGGCCGATATATAGACCTCGACGTTTCCAGTCGGCCTCCGCAGTCAACTCCGTACCAAGTTGTGAGTCGCGGTAGAACGAGATGCTATCAATGATGAAGTGGCCATCTTGGCACATCATGTCCACATTAAGAGCACCGGGGCCATTTGTCTATCGCGACGGTAGTCAATAAATGAATAAACTGCGAAGCTTCAGACTTGGCGAGTACCTTGGTTATACTTAATGAGGCTCGGATGGGGTAGGAGTGAAGAGGGTCTTCCGAAGTCCTCGCCCTCTTGTCCTGCCGCTTCCTCGCCTTCATTGAAGTCAGCCTCTTCATCCTCTGCCACGATATCCGCAATTGAGAAGATCATGCGGACACTACGATGGATCTATATTAGCGTCGTCACGCATAGCTAGTGTGATCATTTGTACTTTTCATTCCCGAATTTCCGAGTGAGGGCAACTTCGTCGCTTCCAGCAGTATCTTCAATCTAGAGGCAAGGGATGCATTAGTGCGATCAAGCAAAAAAAGATGAGCCTTCCCACCTGCCAAACACCCTGGGACTTGAAAGTCTTGAGAAACTCCGGAACCTCGGGCGAAGCATTAGCAGCTTCCTTCTCGTATTTCAACTCCTCCTGCAACTTCTGAGCAAGGTTTATGTCGGCTGAATGAAGATAGTCGTTTTCAACCAGTCAAAGGAGTACAAAGATGACAAATTCTTACTAGCACCCTCGCCGAGCCTCCGAGTGGACGAACTAAACGACCTCGCGGGAGCACAAGCGGACGGAACGAAACGAAAAGCCGTGGGGACGACGCGGGACGCACTAGTGAAAGTGCGCCGGGTAGAAACAGAAGCGAGTTGACGGAGAGCTCGAGTAGCAGACATTTTAAAAACGACGGAAGATGAAGGTAAGAGAGAAAGAGATGTTTGCAAAATTTGCGTTCACGTTTCGAAATTTCGCGGAGCCTTTGTTTGGCAATTTCGTGACTGACAAACAGCGGGTGTATATGCGATCACGTGGAAGGGGGTACTTGGAAGTAGACACTCAAGGATGCGAACGCTGCATCGTTTCACGCTTCTTCCTCGACCACCATCTTGGTGACGCCCACCACAATTTCTTGGATATTTACTGGAAAATCATGGATTCCGACCCTCCCGATGTCCCGATGTCGAATATTCCTACCCTCAAGCTTGGGAACAAGCATGCCGTTGGGAATGGACCTCATCCCAGCCAACATAAACAACCCTTCAGCTTGTTTCCTTCAGCCAATACCCAGACTCATAGCCGTGGTCTCGTTGAAAACGAAAGCTCTGGACGGGCCAACGGGCAGACAACCAAGCGATTTGGGGCTTCTCCTGTATGGAACACTCGACGACAGCCTTTTGCACTCCAAATCAGACGGACCAACCAATCGGCAAACCCAGCTGCATTCAGTCTCGATGCCGCGCATACAGCCTCCAACACGGTCGCCTATCCGAGTAAGATGGTTGATTATAACGAACATCACTGTAAGTAGTGCATATTCCATTCGAATCGTTTGCAGATTACTCGCTTGACACTACGTAGATGACAAATTGTCCAGGCCTGGCACGGATTCGTCGCCTGGCGCGACCCTCCTCTCGAATAACGCGTATCTTGCGCCAGCAGCCCCTGTAACTCCCGCTCAGGGACTAGGACAAAACACTTCGAATCCGGCTCGCCAGACTCCTTCTAATTACTCCGCATCACCTCATGTCGCATACCAAGATCAAGATATCGAATTTGGGGACGAAGACCCTCTCACGCGGGCGATGAAGCTAGGCGCATCGGAGCTGAAGCACCATAGGAACGAAACACGGCAACAGGTATCATTTCACGATCATTTTGCCGCATATATGTACTTATATCCCTATTATAGCGGCAAGAAATCGAAGAGCTCCGTCAGCGCCTGAAATCTCTGGCAGCCGAGCGTGCACTCGAAGCTGCTGCTCACTTGAAAGCGCTTGCCGACGCCAATCGCCACGGTGTCGAGGAGCTCAACAGATGTAAAGAATCCCAAAGCCTCGAACTCACTCGTGTCAAGGACGCCGCGAAGGCAGAGCTAGATGCAAGTTTGGCGGAAGCGAAGGCCGCGCGAGAAGAGACTTCCAGGATTAAGCAGCTGGCTAGCATTCACGCAGAGAGAGATCAGAACGATTTGCAATCAGTCAGAAGTAAATTAGAAGCGTTGAAAGGTCGGACGAAGAAGGTCGTCGAGGAAAGCAACCAAAGGTCTGCCTCGCCTAATGAACATCCGAATCATCTCACCGTCGAATCGTCTTCTAGATTCTTGGATTTACAAACTGACTTCCAAGACTTGAAGAGGAAGTATGAGGCGATGAATGTTACATTTCAGGCAGTCACACACGAACTTCAAGATGTGCGCAAGTTGGTCGGCAATGGCTTGAAAGGTAGTGTATCTAGCCCCACTTAATGCACTCTTTCATTGACTTGCGCCTCTTCTAGCGGTGCAGCCTTTATTGGATGGAGATGCAATGTCAGCCAAGAACCAAGACACCAAATCTTTGATCGCAGAATTGCAACACGACCGTGATAATTGTATGTGTCTATCAATCTGTAACGATCAGGACGTTAACGGCTATGAAACGTAGCTCGGCAAGTCAATGACATCCTCCGAGGAAAACTACACATTCTTAGCGCTCAACTTGCGGATGCTCAAGAACGAGTAAAGACCTTTGAGGCGAAGGAAATTGTCCACGAGGGCAAAATGACCTTGTGGGCACGGCAGCTATCGGAAGCTGGTAATGTCTTCGTCTCGTATATCGCACCACATTGCCTTACTGCCCTGCAGGGGAAAGGAATACGTCTCTGATCAGTAGGCTGGACACACGCGAGCACGAAACGACGCGTGCGCTGGCTGATGCCGCTCAACTAGAAGAAAAGCTCGCCAGTGCTGAAGAGCGGTAAGTGGAACTCAAAAGCTCGTGGATACTTCCCTTATTGGTCCCAGGTGTCGGACCCTTATGAGCAACCTGGAGCAGAAGTGTACGCAGGTGGTGGAACTAGAGTCTGTTAAAGAGGAGTATGTTTCCGCACCTTGCTATACTTTTTTCTCACGTGGCTTTAAGGAATACGACGCTTTCTTTGAATCTCGAGGAAAGGAACAGAAATTTTGCGGCGCTGAATGCGTCTCATCAAGAGTTCGTCTATCTGACGTCCTCGTCTCTCGTATGCTGCACTGCTTATGACCATACTTCCCAGAGCTTCCTCTCGGCTCTCCGTTGTCGAGCAACGCAACCAGGATCTTCAGACTCAAGTCTCAAATTTGACTATCGAAATCAACGCTCTCCGTTCGCAACGCGACACTCTATCTTCGGAGAAAGCAAAGTACTTGGTAATGCTGTCATTGACGGAAACCCACCTTACATACTCTCCAGGAACATCGCAGATCTTGACATGTCAGCGACTCGACTTCGCTCACTGGAGATGCAATTGCATACGACTCAAAGCGAAGTCGAACACTCTAATCTAGAGATGAAGTTAATGGCTTCTTCTAAGGACGAGTGAGTTCTTCTGATGTCTCTCTACTTGAATACGCTAGACAGCTACTTTGTAGAGCCGCAAAGTCCGCAGCCTCCATCGCGGATAGGTGTCGTGCCTTGGAACGGGAGAATGGTGATTTTGAAGCCAAAGGTAGATTTTTGGAGGGACAAATCAAGACGATGTGAGTCATGATATCGGCTTCGGCTCAATTGTGTAACAACCCTTCACCTACAGACAGGCTTCTCTCGATGCTGCAAATGCTGAACTCAAGCAGGTACAGATACGCGAACAGGTGTTGTCCCAAGCCGCTCGACGTGTTGAACCACTTGAATCGCAACTCGAAACAGCGAACGCGTCTCTGCGGAAGGTAGAACTCGAGTATGTACCCAACCAGCACTTATAAGACCGCGAGATTGACATTGTAATTATGTAGCCTGTCAAGCTGCGAAACCAAGTTTTCGGTTAGTTCCGTAGTACATTCCTGCCTCGGATCCCTTACAGATTGCGCGTAACCACAATAGGCTCTCCAAGATCGGTTCAAAAATCAAACCGATGCATTGCGAGTGTCTCAAGACCAGTGCATCGATCTTCAGGTTATCTTGCTTTTCATATAAAGCTGATGTTTGCTGATGTCATTGGCACAGGAGCGTCTATCTGCTGCGGAAGCCACAAACACTGTGAGTTCACATCTCGTTTCGACGATTCCCCGTTGATTTTGCCTAGACTAAGGCTTCCTTATCCGCGAGCGAATGGCGCACAGAGGCCGTAGCGTTGAAGGCACACTACGAGACTAGAGAAGATCAGGTCAAGAAAGCCCTGGAAGACATCAAGCGACAACAAGATGCCATGGCTGCAGCTCATGCCGAAGCCAAACGGCAACCCACCGTCGACTTCGAGCGCCAGCTAGCTCAGCAAGACGCACTGTATGCAAAGTTGATTGATGCTGACGAGCAACGTTTCAAAGCGACCGAGCGCGAAATCATCGCCATGCGGCGACAGTGCAACGAAAGCGATGTCAAGATACAAAGCCTTATGTCCGAATTAGCGAATGCTCTAGCTGCTGCCGAATCTTCCTCGGCTTCGCCAGAGCTGGAAGCTCAGATACAGAAGCAACAAACGCGGATAGAGGAACTACAGGGCATAGTCACTGATTTTAGTCGACGCTCCAGTAGCCTATTCCAACGCTACCAGGAAGGTGCCCTAGTGAGTGCAAGTCCAATACATCCCGGGTTCCTCTATTCAGCATTCTCCAGGACGACTCGGAAAAAATATTCGTAGATTTATTACTCCAACAAGCCCGGAGCGTTCACGAGGATGACCTTGTCCTGAAAGGTAATGAACTTCGGCGGGTATGTTGCCTTCTTATCTCTACACTCCATTCCCGTAGCAATCGTTGGCTTACGGTGTTAGCGGGATAATACCATCGAGTCCTTGCAAACCAAAGTTGCCGTGCTGGAATCCACGCTCGCGCGTCATCTTCAAAGTAAGGATCCTGAAGTTCGCGATGTGGACAATGGCGACTCCATCATCAACATCAAGTCCTGGGTATTATCAAGTCCTGCGACTGTATGTACACAGCAGTCCTTTCGTTGGCCGGTGGCTGATTCGGTGGCAAGCACGATGGCATGAACGTCGAGCACGCAGGAGAAGAGATGGGCATCGACCCTAAGGCCACGAACATTGCCTCTACGGATCTTCCTCAAGGCTCAAAAATGGACGTAACTTCTACAGCTGCTTTCTTTGACATGATACCCACAGGAACCACCCAGGACGCATCGTCTTTACCTACGACATTGGCATCTCGGAGAACTCGGAGAAACACTGGCGCTAAGAACTGGCAACTCCCTCGAACTGATTCCCGCGAGCAAGACTCGGAAGCCCCTGGTGTCACCCGCTCGGACACCATTCTCTCGGACCTCTCTGACATCGATGACGACGTCCCGATTTCTAAGCTGGTGAAGAGTAGACTTGGCAAACACGCTCGCCCGGATTCACCGATTGAATCACACTCCCCAGAACACCCATCAAAACCAACGAGGCGCTTGGTAATGATTCATTATCTTATTCTGTTATTTTTGTTCATTACTTTGTCGACGTTGAAACAGAAGGCAACAGTACAGAAGGAAGGCAATAATCGTCGCAAGGTGAGATTGTATGATCTATCTAGGCTCTGTACTTTACTTGCTTTCTAGCGGCCTGACAACGCTCTACCTAAGTCACGTAAACGTAAAGACTAATAATGATAATGTTCACATGCCTACTTGAATTCCATGTCATTTCATCGTGCTCGAGTCGAAGCTCTGCTCGTTGGTGCTTTGGAATCAATGATGGTCACTGGACAGGCAAATAGTTTCGTGAAAGCATTTTGTTATTGATGCAAGGTACGTTGATATTGATATTACAGGATAAGAGTACACCTTGGAGTTATTCCTGCCGCGTTCTAAGTAAAGACAAATAATGATATAGTGGATACAATGCACGAAGATTCAGTGAGAGCGTTGAGAAAAATAACGATAGGCGTGCGTGCGAGATCTTGAAAAAGACGTGAGGCATGCTGGTATGGTTGATGTCGTGTGGAAGCGCGCGCGCGGGGGGGTACGGTTGATCATTCCTTCAATGCGAAGCCGATGGCGAGGCCAGCAGCCAAACCAAGCGCACACAGGATTCCAAGTGCCGCGAGACATCTCTTCGCCCACTTCACCTCCGTGTTGCGGATCTGTTGCACGATGGCCCCTCGCTCAGCGGGGGTTTTGTCTGGTAGCCATGAGAGGTGTCCGGCATAGGAGCCGTTCGATGATGATGATGGTAGTGAGGTCTCTTCCGCGTTCGGAGAGCGTAAGTCCGAGACGAGGATAAGAGCTCCGAGTATCCAAAATGGTGGGAACACTGTGGACGGGAAATAAGACGGTGCTCATGTTACAATATCACTAAGGATACTCACAAAATCCGAATTTGAACAGATACATGGCGAGGGTCACAGGTTCCTTGTGTCCTCTTTGAGAGTATGACGGAGGAGCGAGAGCCTCGACGTCCGAATACGATGGGAGGTCGTCTTCCTTGTTTGAAGAGACAGAGAAGCGGCAGTCATGTCTGCTTCCGCGCGTGCTACCGAAGAAGTCGTCGATCGGACTGGTGATGGTAGAGGTAGAAGTGCGTGTGGTGGCTGGGAGTGGGAGCGCCACCGAGCCAGATGCTTGAGGCTGCTCAGAAGTAGGGGATGAGAAAAACATCTTGAACGACGACGAGATTGGTGTGTTGACTAGGAAGGCCGCTTTGGTGTGGAGGCGGTGATACGGCGAGTGCAATGAGTGAATGCATGGTATGGGTCTGAGGTTATATACACCGACACACCGAAAGATTGGTGAATTGGCGGTCGAACCAATTAGCAGTGAAAAAATTCCTAAAGAAGTAGAAATCTGGATTTCTGTGCGGAAAGAATCAGCGCCCACGCGGGTAAATATTGCTAAATATGCGTCAATACCGATCACAACTTCCTTTCAAAGTATTTCCCGGCGACGGTGCTGGATTGGTTCAATTGCACTTTTCCACATCGATTGGCGCTCAAGCGCTCACCAAAGACGATCGCGAATGGCGAGACGACACATCATAAACCTCAGACTTCGGATCCGATTCATTCGAAATAGTATCTTGCTAGCGTGTTCGCACATTGAGGAAGAAAGACGGCTCTTGAAATCTTCGGTGTTCGTCACGTCGTGGAATAGAATCAATCATAATTTCTCATTGTCCTTGTTATAAAGATAACTCACGCGCTCTGTCGACAGCGCCGTCGACGCCGCCACAAAGTAATCAAAGTCAAGGCACATGTCGATCAGCGCTCAGCTCAGTCCCAATGACCAAGACATCTAGCTACACAAGACGCCACACCGTCACCACCATGTAGCGATTCACGCGAGGATGACTCGGAGATACTGTGCTTTTCCCTTTAATATACACTGCGTTGCGGGCCAATTTCGTATCTATCGATTTCATTATATGGGATCAATTCTGATCAAGCGCGGATACTCAGCACTCGACTTTCACCATCGTATCCGCCCAAAAGATCAAGCAAGGCAAAATTGACCTGATGGGCGCCCTTACAGCTTCCATACAGGCACGGCAACTTCTCAGACCTCCCTCTAGTTGTGTTCTTTCTGGTACTTGGCGATGAACCTTACCTCGGGTGCACCTATATAAACAAGGATCTTTCTTGCGCTACTGCTTTCCTTACCTCCAGGAAATCCTCTGGTCGGAAGCAACATGTCCCCAAGTCTCGTCCTGACTGGAGTGAATCACACTTTCAGAGTCGAGGCTGATTCCCCCATCCCACGCCCGGGTGATGTGAGTTTGACATTCGACAACACGCTGGGTGCATTGTTCATTGGCTCGAGTCTAGCTACGATGTACGTTGCGCTCCCTGTCTTTGATATCACAAACTAACGCCAATTACTAGACTGTATGGCATTTTTTGCTTACAGATCTTCATATACATCACTTCCTACCGTACGAGACAAGATGGTTATTGGACCAAATTGTCGATATCGTTCATTTTGTGCGCCAAGTCGAATTTTCCTTCTTTGTTACATATCTAATTCCGTCTCTTAGCGTAAGCACTCGGGGCTCTATAGAATCTCGACGGGTAACCTGATACCGTAGAATCATAGATTGTGGATACGGTCCAGCAGGCGATGATGACAGCAACAATGTACAAGTTTCTGGTGTCAGACTTTCTGAATCCGTTTGCTCTCGCAGCCGGAGGGGTTGCTAGTGGTGAAGCGTACGTCCAATTAACCATCTATCTACCGCCGCCACTGCTCATACGTCCTCTTTCAGCTTCACATTTGTACGTGAATCCTATTGTGATCCCCGTCATTCTTGTAGCTGATATAGAGCAGGCTCAATTAATAGCGGGGGTACGTTGCCTTTACATCTCAATTACAGTGGCTAGAACCCAATGTTCGTAGAGCTGCGGGACTTTACTCACCCAGTTGTGAGTTATTAATTGAGATTCGTGGATGCCATTGACCACAATGATCAGATTCTTCTCTTGGAGGGTCTGGGTTATTTCTAGAACATCCTTTCGCATGCCGCTGAGAGTTATCATCTCAGCTCTGACTGTAAGTCAACCTTTGGGCCATCAAGCGATTCTAAAACACAGTCAATCTAGGTTATATTGGCTTTGTTCTCTTGCGGTAAGCTTAACACGAAGGGCTTGGGACGGGGCGTTGACTCTGCCTCCATCGTTCACAGGGTATTATACGGGTGAGAACGATGGCTGCGATCCGCTAGAGGCTGGAGCGAAGTACTCAAGTATGTTGCTGTAGTTCTGGCCGTCAAGGGTTTAACCATTCTTCATTAACCGTGAACACACCCTTACTTCAATGTGAGTCACAACTTGTCGCCTGGTTTCCGCTACTTATTCTACCCTATAGCTCGCCTATACGCTCGCTGCTTCAAGTCGAGTGCTATTCGACTTATTTATCACGTTTGCCATGAGTTCGTATATTTTGAAATATTCCGGATTTAGCGATTGCGATGTTGATCGCAACCCTGAAGCCATCACCCTCTATCGTTCAAGATCGGGAGTCAAGCAGTCCGTCCTACAACATACTCGGCTTTCTGAATGGGCAACTGACTTCGTCATAACAGGATGGACCATGTTATCACTCTAGTTATTGTATTCATAGTCAACACAAACCTACTCACCACGTTTGTCTATTCACTACTTGGAATAGCGTGAACGCTGACCAACACGTTCATGAATAGACTCCTTTCAATTTCTGAACTCATCACTGTAAGTGCACTACCTTTCCTTCGTGTTCACCTTATTAATATCGATGACATGCAGTTCTTCACTTTCCCGAGAGCGACCATATACGGCGGACTTGGTTTTCTAACTCCAAAATGTGCGCCGAGACACTCTCTCACAAATTGCTTCATACCCTGACGATCTCTCCATTGTGTTCTTACAGTATACTGTAACGCTCTACTGGCATCGTTCGTGGAGTTCTCTACATCCTTGTGGTGGGACTCAATCAGTATCTAGGCTGAACTCGCGGCAATTCATCCGAAATGAGCTCAATCCTGCTGGTGCGACCGTACTCTCAGCTTCGGAGCCGACGATATACACAGGCCGTCCGAAGGCCAAGGGGGATTCTACTGCCTCCCACGTCTCTTTGAAGGGAACGGTCAGAGATGGAATGGTAAGTGATATTGCACGGGGATGAATCACCAGTACTGAGTGCAGCAACTCTCAGAAGCGATCGGTGAGCGAGGCGGAGGCACAAGGACTCGTATGAAATGACGAGCAGTCTGTAACCAAATTTCCGTAGCCCGAGGTACGATATATAGAATGTAGGGATCTGATTTAACAACATGTTGGCAATGAGTGAAGCAAATGAAGCAAAAAGGCTCAGTGAAAACAGCTCAGCGACGCCAGCAGGATTTGAACCTGCGCCCTCAAAGAGGAACAGATAGATCATTAATTAGTTCTAATCTGTCGCCGTAACCACTTGGCTATAGCGCCTTGAAATTGTTGCTTAGCTGTCCCTATATGAAGAGGCTGAGACACAGCCCGGTGCGCCATGAACCGACGCCGTATTTCTTTGTAGCTCGGTGATGATTTTTCTGATCCGAAATCAAATCATGGAAGGGTGCGACAACGTCGATAATACGATAATCACATTTTGATTCTTTTGGGGTGATCAACAATGGGTGGGATAGGACTGGTCACCGCAGTCCACTGCAAATGGGCACTCACTTTATCGCATCGACGGTTCATGCGTTGATGTCGATGCGACCCAATGAGGGCCCTTCGCCAGATCTCAGCGGTGGTAGAGCGTAGGGCAGCCTCCTTCTAGACTCGCAGCGGAGGCCGATTCACAGTCATGAGTTTCTGTCAAGCTGACGGGTACTGAGGCTTCGACTCGGAGGATGCACGCGTTTGACCCGCCAAACTGCATTTCTGATCGGCCGTAGCTACTGTTTCCAACCCGAAACCATCGACACTCAGCTACTATGTAGCCTCATATTTACATAGGAAGCTGGGCTACAGTACAATCGGGGCTGCTTCTTCAGTCGGGCATGGCAGCTGCCACGTGTATGTAGGTCAGAAGCGCGATCAACAGAGTTAGATCCCATCGCCCGCATCAGGCACGCGAACTGTACAACGAGTGTCCGACACAAGCGCCGTGTCAGATTTATCATTTCACAGTCCTCTTCTTCCCCCTCGACGGTGGACCTCTCTTTTTCCTTTTCAAAGGCCCGAGTTGAAGAATCCCCCGACTGGAGACCCTTTCCCTATACCTGAGCCTGAACCTGGTTTAGTTGCTCTTGCGGTCGTCCACACTCTTTACGCCTGCATCGACAACCGCCCTTCCAGAGGGAACCTGAGAATTTATTTCTTCGCCGTCGTCTCAGGCTCAGCCAAACGGTTCAACGGTCAGCGCTCAGTGGCACTTGCAGGGAGAGCACTGAGAAGGGTTGCAGATTGCCAACGTGAGTACCAACTTTCCAAATCTTCGGGCCCATCACACACGCGGACCAGCATCTTCCATCATAAATGGTGTAAGAGCTGCCGTGTAGTTCCATCATCTTTTACTGTCCCCCAAAGTCACTGACCGTCAAACATCACAGCCTGTACATTGATTGACCGGAAACAAAGGACACCCGGACGGAAACACATAACCGGGCGTCTCTGGCCAACTATCTGTGTTACAGCGGACGGTATTAGGAAGTAGAAGACATCTAGTCCGAGTTTCACCCGTATCAGTAGACGCGAACGCACGCACACACTCTTTATATCAACACGATCCTTTTTGGCTTCAAGTCATCACTTTCCTTCTCACACATCTTTCGCTTCTTTGCTGCTCACGTCTACATCGTCCCCCTCCTACGCCTCGCTGTGAAGAGTAGTCGCGAGAAATGTTCACCCCACCGCCGTCCCCTACACCCTCTGCGGCAAAGCCCTCGACATCAAAGAACCATCGTTCACCCACGCCTACCTACTCGAGGACGCGGACGCCCTCGCCCCTCGGTTCGCCATCCAGCTCACCGATCTCCTCTCCACGCCCTCACAGTCGATATCTCTCCCCTCTTCCATCCCCTCGTTTACCGCCGTCGATATCTTCTTCGTCACGTTGCTTCGAGTCAACGACGTCCGAGGATCCTCACAAGACTAAACTGATCCCGTCGTCTCTCCCGCTTCCGACCTCGTCCAAGTCCTCCGATTGCCATGTCGAAAGGGATCAAATGACTATGAAGCGTAAAGTCGGTCGCCGTCTCAAATGGGCTGCCATTCTCATCCCCATCGCGTTCATCCTTCTCACAACCTCAGAGCGGTGGTTCTTCGCCGTCATCCGAGGGCTCTCGCTGGAATGCTCAAAATCTCCAATCTGAGGCTCGATCAGTTCCTCGGCGTATTCTACTCGCAAGAGAAATACTTCAGTGCAAGAAATGAGACCGTCATGTAACTACCGTGGACCGCCACCTGACTTGAGCTCATCGCCTACCCTCGCACCGTCGCCTCGTCACCTTCCGGTGAATATCCTCACTCCCGAGCTACATCATCAAAAGCGTCAAGATGCTTCCTCCCCAATTGCATTTCCATCAGCCGCTCCCTCTGCGACGTCCTTGTCTCCCGCGCCATCCGCTTCGACTACTGCAGCAACAGCACAACCCCTTCCCTACCGTCCCCGCATCATCCCCAACGACACCTCCCGTCCCGACGCCTTTCCCTCAACCGTTTGATTCTGACATCAGCACAAATTTCTCGTCAAACAGCTGCTTCAACTTCTTCACAGATATGTTGAACAGACAGGAATTCAGAAGTTGCAGACCTTTCGGGCTGTTGGTCGGGAGTTCAGACGAATTTTTGAAGGCAAGATCCCTCTTCCCAGCGTGGACGTCTGACGTGCTAACTCTTCCATGATAGGCTCAGAACAATCTGACGCTTCTGAATACGTTGATTTGGGGGACTTGCAACACTAACACGGCCTCCAATCAGTGCAACATCAACATGGCTGGGTTTGCCACATCGTTGAGGGAGCAGTGTAAAGATGATTTGGATGATGGAAACTCTAGAGCGGTCAATACTCTCATTGGTGAGCTACACTACCCTGCCCCCCTTTTTCGTACCCGACACCCACGACCGTTGGTTCTTGATTCCCAACCCCACAATTTTCACCCCCGAAATAACCATCTATTCCCATCCACCTCCCACAAGCGCAGTGCCTACAACGGTGCCTTGTTTTGATACGATTTCTTAGCCGTTGATATCGCCGTGCATCTGTGCCTGTGATCACACCGATGTTGCGCCCTTCTCTTGCATATCAATCCGTCCGTTAACGTCAGTTATACTAACGAATTTTATCTGCAGCTCTCGACGCTTACCCCTTAATGCGCAATGCTGGCTGCCAGATCGACCCGTCAACGAACACCTACTGCTTCGTTAACGCTGTTCACAACACTAACCCCGCCGACCTCTACTTCTACCAACTGGCGCTAGGCACGTCCTTTCCGCGGGGATCTGACCCTACCTGCTCCGCCTGCGCACGCAACCTCATGTCTCTGTATGCCGACGCACTCCAGAGCGACGGAACCAGCGGAACGGACTGGTCCAAAAAGTCCTGACGGGATTGCGAAAGACGTATGATGCGGCGGCACAAAGGGCATGTGAGCCAGTGTGGCACGGGCTATGCAACGGTGAATGTTGCCAGCTCGGCTTCTTCCCTGATCGGCGAACGTCAGAACAGTGTCAAGATGGCGTTCGTATTGGCGTCTCTCGTCTGGTTTGCATTGTCATGAATTCACGACAGCACTAGGCGGAGTGCTAACGGGGAGAAATGGAACCTCCGGGCGTTGGTGGCCCATAATTGAACTTCTTGTTTATGTCTTCTCTCATGTTCGCTCTCGCTGGGCAGACATTACTAGTTACTTCGTCATCCTAGGCCACATTTACTTCATCTACCGTTCATTTACCTAGCGACGACTTCTTGCTTTCTTTAGGGTTCTTGGTTGACTATGTTTGTCTTACTTACGCTGTTTATTTTTATTCACTAACACCGCATTTCTTGCTTATTTTTGCATACGATGATATACGGCGTATTCGTACATACCACACACTATCCCATACCATCCATCTACCATCACCCACAATTTTTCCTCCTTCTGGGAGTCGTATTTATTCTTCATAGTTCGTAGTGTTTGTTCAGGCGGGTAGGCTTGAAGGAGGAATGGGAATTAGTTGTTCCGTAACGTGTTCCGTGTTTGAGATCTACATATCGAACGCTCATAAATACACTAGTCGCCTTCCAGTGAAACATGTCTGATGGTATCACAGTGCGCGTTGTATCATTAGTGTCGTTGACCGTGATGGGCACTCAAAGATGAAGTTGTACAGACAAGAGCGTATGGACACGTCTGTCGCCCGTCATACAGGAACCACCGAGCCGTGGACCTTAAACCGCAAAGACCGGAGAAGGGCTACGGAGAAGGTTACATGTACACCCCATGGTTTGATGGTCAATGTCTCAACTTTAGGACAGAGGAATAGAACATGTCAAGGTTACAGTACGTTCAGCGTTTGAAGAAGATAGGGCCACCCGAGTTCTTACTACGGAGATCAATAGTAGGTTCGATGATCGTCGTTCAGACTGTAGTTTGGCATCCTTCTTCACGATCGTAGATTTCAATGAGCGTCCTTCTGACGAAACAAAGGGCTGATGCTGGAAGTAACTTAGCGGCCGCCCTCACTGGAGATCGGGATGCCGAATCGAGCTTCGGCTAGAGTACATCAGTCCTTGGTACAAATAATGTACACTAATAATCTTAGACAGCGAAATAATATAGATATGGAAACCCTCTCACTACCGACCGAGCCCGTCACCCCACTGTCAGGTGCTTCTCGTTTGGGCGCGAGTCCTCCGAGGAGCGACTTCCCGGGGTTCGGGAGCCTCCGCAGTCTTTCTACTCCGCGACTTGGCCTGAGTTTTACTGGGGGCACCGGTGGGCGGTGGGCGTTTCGCTCGACTGCGCCCACCCTTCACGGGGCTAGGGGTCGGAGACCTCGTCGGCCCTTCGTCGACATCTTCATCCCCATGTTCGTCATCATCATCATCATCGTCGTCGTCGTCGTCATGCCGTTCGCCGCGTCGAGCCTTTGCTGCGCCCGTCGTTTGTCTGCTTTGTCGACTTTGCCGCTTGCGGATAGGCGACATGATAGCTTGTTTCGCGCCAGGACTGCGTAACCGCCTACGAGTATGGAATGAATTCAGGTTTCCGAGGATATGGCATGTGCTACTTACTTGGTGTGTTTCTTCATCGGTGTCACCGGTATGGGACGCGCGTCGTTTGCATCTTCTTCCGCGTCGCTTTGAACCGGCGTCTCTTGCGCGGGTACACTCGCGCCGCCCGATGATTGAGAACTAGATGCTTTGGCAGCCTTTTGGGCATCACCTTGTGAACGGCCATTCCGCTTGGGTTGAGAGCGAGCGCGAGGAGCGGCCTTTCGCTTCGGGACTTCGTCTGGAACTTCAGGATCGGGGGTGGTGGGCGCTGCTTTGACTTTACGAGTAGTTCTTTTAGCCACTGTTTTGCGTTTGTTGCCATTTGCGACCTTCTTAGCTGGTTTCGCAACAACTTCCCCTTCGTCGTCATCCTCCACGTTATCATCATGCTCCGTTTCCCAGCCTTCTTTAGTCACCTCACGACCGTCAGTGTTGCTAGATGGTGTACCTCGCTGGCTACTTTGGCTCTCTGGTTGGATCGGTTCCGAAACCATATTCCCTTGTTCCCTGTCACTACCCACATCAACCTCGGGCTCCTGTTCGTCCGCGCTGGAAGGGGAGTCACTAGCGGACGAATCGGACACAGGCACCTTGTTGGTAGCTGATTTCCTCTTAGCAGGTTTAGTTGCTGGACTGTAAAAGGGATCAGCGAAACGGGATAGTAACATGGCAAATATGCCTGACCTTCTCGTCTCGTCCTGCCCCTTGTCTAGAGCAGACTCTGCTTGACTACCTCCTCCATCTTGGTCCTCATCATGAGCCCTAAAGAAAACGAATTTAGAGATGTTTCATTTTTATACCAAGTAAAATTCCACTCACGCAGGTGCAGGTGGTCGAGTGTCTCGTTCTCTTTCAATCTGTTGCAAGTACCGCTTCGGCTCCGCGCCGATGTATTCGAATAAATCCTGGAAATCATCTTCGTCCATCAGCGCCGGCTCCGGCTCCCCGATCTTGCTGCCAAACGCTTTTTGGAAACGAGATCTGAACCGAGCCACTAGCTTCTCTGTGGTAGTAGTTTCGATGAGGCGGCGCTGGAAATCGATGTTGAGAAAATGGCTATCAAACTGGGGAAGAACTTACCTCTTCTAAGTAATACAGGAGGATGTGCACTTTGTGCAGGGAGCGGGAACTTGCTTCTGGGTTCATCGATAGATGGCTGAGGAGTTGGCAAAGGACCTTCTGGTTATCATCTGTGGCACAATGATAACTCAGTCAATGATCGTATGCCCGGAAGAAACAAGAACCGACCTGTCCGTTCTTCGTCGAACATTGCGTGCAGGACTTCGACTGCAAGATCCACATGTATATTCCGGGAAGCCGTCTTGACCGTGCCTTGGCTGCAAAGGGTGTTAAGCATGGTGGAAACACACATAAAACAGGGTGAACGAACGCAGCAGCCGTCTTGTCTGGATCGAGCCAATCTGTGAGGAGCAAGGCAAACTGGAGGGGCGTTATCATTTCTTGGCCGTCGTCGAGCTCTTCATGTACCCGAACCACTTGATCATATGCAGACATGAACACCTTGATGCACGGGTAAAGACTGTCGCCATAACTGATGCAGATATAGTCAAACGCACCGATTGCAATCGACACTGATTGTCGGTGGAGGAATAGCAATAGACTGGGAAGAAGTACGAGAGGCACTGTCGGAGCTCGTGGTTGTCAGCCGTTGCTGGTGATACATAGACGAGTATCAGACTGGTCAAAACCTGCATGACACACCGTCCGTCAATCCGCTGGTACTATGAGCTACTATGACGTACCCTTGGGTCATCGACGAAGCCAGCTAGCAGTAGCTTAGATATTCCTATGCAAAGCACCGCCTGTATGACAGGGGATTCGTCCGTTTCCAGAGTTTGGAGCAGAAATGTGATGATCCTGTCGGCCTGCCGTTCGAGGGGATGTAAGCGGACAAAGCAGCTGACATGGAACCGAACCTACAATCTCCGGGCGCCCAAAGAACTCTTGCTCGTACATCACCAGCAAGTCAAATACCAGCTGTAGAACTTTGAGTCGTAAATCAACGGGAGAGTTCTGTACTTGGTTGAGGAACAGCTGAAATGAGCCCAATGCCATGTTCTGTTTACGTTCTCCTTCAGCAATAATTTGAACAGCAAAAAGAGGACCTACCTTTGCAATCAAACAGCAAAGGCCTAGACTAATAAGAGCCCTCTCTCGCATCAGGAGCTCTTTTCGCTTCACAGCAGGAATGATGAGGTCTCCGAGGATCCCTTGCAGTGTCGAATTATCGTCAAAGTCCTACAATGTAACAGGTCACTGAACATGTAGCGACTCGTATAGAAGCAACTTACACCGTGAACGCGTTCAAGCATAGCTATACACAACGCCAGACACCGCAGATCTACAACATCGGCTTCCATGGCTTCCTCTGGAGACATATCGTCTCGACCTTTGGCACGTCGCATAGATTTCTCGCGTCGAATGGTCGAATGTGTGATGTCAGACTGACTTTCACCTCCGAACTGGCATAACATGAGGGCACGGTAGGGGGTACGACAGAGCTTAGGGACTCACCGACGTCATACCCTCCAGGCCTCCAACCTGATCATCATCCCCGTCCCTATGCTCGATAATGATCTCGACGACGATACGGATGAGCTCGCGCTCTGAGGGAGTAATTGCTTGAAGTACATCCATGCATTTCGGGATCAAGCTTTCTGGCAGCTGAGGGTGCGCCAGCATATCGCGGACCACAGTCAACGTCTTCCTCCTCCCAATCTCGTCCGCGTAATCCAGCTTGACTGCTATCGCCAGCAGCTCCCCTAATATAACTTCAGTCTTGACCATAAGCTCCTCTCGCTCGTCGCGTTCCTGTTCGTCTTCATCATCTAGGCTGCGCGCCTCCGCCTCTTCCTGCATCAACTGCAGGAGCGCGTTATACACCTCCTGCACGTAGAACGCGAATTCGGTGACCACAGGAACGCTAGCAGTCTCTAACCGCGCCTCACCGTTGGTCTTCAGGCAGTGCTCTATGAACACGCGCGCGAGGACGGCTGATTCGGCTGTGAGGTCTTTCCAATACGACGCTGGTGGCGGCACCCCTTTAAGTCGAAGGTCAATGCGACACGAGAAACAGCAAACTCACAAGAAAACGTGAAGATGTCCAAATATTCAGGCCGTGTGACAAAGATCGATTGGACAGCGTCGACAGCGACCTCCTCCCCGGGTCCAACCACGTCAAATATCCCCAGGAACGCAACAAAGCCCCGCATCACTCCCCCGTCGTCCCCTACCCACGAATCCTCATCCCGCTCCTTCGCCTCGTCCTCAACCATAATCGCGTCCAGCCAGCTTGCTACCAGCTTGCCAGCAGCCAGCCGCGTCCCCGGCTCCCGATCCCCTAGCCCGTGCTTCACCACCTGCTCGCGCTGCGCTATACTCAGCTGCCGTGGATGCGTCAGCCGAGTCTGCAGCACCGTAGAGTACACGAGTTTGCGAGTCACCGGATCGGTATCGCGCGTGCGGGACAGGACCACCTCCAGCGTTTCCGCCGTGAGGGGGATGTTGACCAGCGCCGCGCGCCGCACCTCTGGCGAGGGGTCGCCGCAAAGCACCTCCAGCACAGTGATCAAGATCGTGGGCTCGTCGTTCGGGACCTCGCTGGGGTCTTCGCTGCCGACGAGTTTCGAGAGCGCGATCACTGCATGGGCTCTGATTATGGGCTCCTTGTCGTTGACTCTGTCGATGAGCTGGCTCCGCAATGTCGTATATGTTTCTTCGCTTTCCGGGCAGGCATACACATCATACTGGCAGAGTTAATGTAGAGGGAAAGCACTCACTCGAGTTCGCCCAGGTGGGATATCATCTCGGAGACCAGCTGGACGGATCTGTAGCGTACGACTTTGTTCTTGGCAAGGAATCCGTCGAATAGCCATGTGAGAAGTCGGGCGAGGAACCGAGATGATAGAGTGTCGTCGTTGTCGTCAGCATCGGGATGCTTTGCTGCTTCTTCAGCGGCTACAGGGTTGGAATTTAAGTATGGGGCAAGGGATACTCTATCTGCTGCCGAGACGCCGCCCCTCGTCGGGTAATCTGGCCACACTGATCACGGCTACGCACCTTTCTCATTGATGAACTTTGCATATGCCCCAACGAACTTTACTATCCGATCTCCAACCACCAAGCCCTTCTTTACCATTAACACCCTCCCAATCAACAGCATGAATACATCTCCAAACGCTTGCTCTCCTGTGTAGCTTGGTGCTGAGCCTTTTCTTCCCGGTTGAGATATGGCAGCTGCGGCGATATGCAACTTGTATAGTGCTACACAGTTCTTTCGGTGATTCGCGACGGATAATTGCGCCTGATCCAGAATAGTGGAAAGTGCATCATGAAGAGTGTCCAAGTTGACTGCGTGGCCAGTCGCGTTAGATGACTTTGGAGCCATTTTCTATAGTACAAGTGATGGAAGTTGAGAAGGAAGCTGATTCATTTGCGTTGATTTCGTGTTGGCGTGACGCGAGAAGACGCGTCGGTCACGTGTTAATCACGCTAATTAAAAGAAACAGGGGGAGGAAATTGCCCAAATTCTTCATGCAGTTTTATCCGGAAGCTTTACGGTGGCAACAATGACGGGACAGCAATGGCATATAATTGGGTTTGCATAAGTAGTGGATACAACATCTAGTAGCAAACATGGAGTAGCAGATCAAGTATGTACCTTCGTGGGAGTGCAGGAGATGGAATAGTAAATTACTACTCAGGGAGTAGAGTGGGGAGTGGAAGCTAGAGTAGTCCACATGTAAGCATAGAGCGAAGGTACAATGTCCAAAGCCTTAATTAAGACCGAAACGAACACGAGTATGCAGTTCTGATTGTCATCGCCTGATTGAACGTCCTGATCTGGGGACAATATTAAATACCCACGTATTCCTATAGGTGCGTCTATGGAAAGAGGGAATTTCGCTGATGTCTTACGGCGGCGGTACACGATGATGGGGTGGCACAGAATGTGATCGTGCACATACACCTACGCCGAAGCCTCGTGCTGATGGGAACGCACCGGGCGAATCGGCGCTCGGACGTAGGCTTGCCAACTGCGAGGCAGTCATGGAATGCCGGCGATGTCGCGTGCGTCTCACACCGTCTTCCGACGTTATTGAATGTGGGCGCTTAGTTGGGGTAACAAGGAAGTCTTCGTCGTCAAAGCCGATCTCTGCGGACGAAGGCATGTGGTGCTGAGCTGGAGGATCATCCATACTCTGGGAAACAACATCTCGCCATCTCTCGATAGTCGAGCGCGCTCCGATGTCGATAGGAAGAGTGCCTACGGTCTCATGATCAAGGACGAGGAGCTGCTCGCCGTATTGATCCGTGGATTCTATGGGGATCGAGTCAAAGCTCCCCTTAGCCGTACCCTCAGTGAAAGTATCGTAGTCTCTCATGAGCGGAGCACCTGGTGCCTCAACGGCAGGCTCATCGTCGGATGGGAGCAACCACTGTTGATCTCTGCAATGAAATCGTCAGTGACGGAGGGGGCATTGAGTCGTGCGACTCACGGGAACACATGGACGTGTTGCAGACGCTTAGTGCTGGGAGTGGGGAGGGAAGTCGGGGCCGTTGTGGGAGTTGCATCGCTTCATGGATAAATTCGACATGAGTCACAAGAGTAAGTAATGATAAAGGTACTTTGTCTGGAACCCCCGCAATGGCAAGCCAAGGGGCTCGAGAATATCCACGTCCGAGCCCGGTGGCAACAGCTTGGTCGGCATTCTGGTACAAGGAAGGGGGATTGAAGACGGCTGTCTATATGGAATGGCGTTCTCGAAGGACATGAAACAGAATCGAAAGTGGGTCTGGGGGGAAAGCGGGGGGTCAGTAATAGTATTGGGGGAGTACTTGAGATCTTGCCTACATATGTATGTATAACGCGAAAGCAAATAACGACCAACTCTGTCACAGCAAGTGAGCTTCAGTCACGACCTTGCCAACGTCAGCGCATTGGTGGCCAAATGAAGATGGAAAGAACTAGAAGTTAGTAGGAGTAGATGGATGGTGGTAGGAAGGAAGGTAGATACAAGAGTCACCGGCGCCTTTTGTGCCTGCCGCAGCACCGCCATTGGGCCCTTCACACGCATATGATGTGGGGAATTATTGCACGGAAGACGATCCGAGGACAGTACATGCATACGTGGTGCCCGCTGCCCACGTTGGACGAAAGGGTACAAACCAAAGCCTGGGGGAACTCCGCTGAAGCTCAATCTAATAAATGTTTACAAGCAAAAGTCCGGGATGGGAACTGCGCGCCGTCCTAATTACAACATATGGGGTACTGGTGTTCCCTGCAATATTGCTACGGCGCAGACAGTGCGCATGGGCCTCCGTGGCATTTGTGGGTAGTGGAGAAACAGCTTGTAGCTGATGGTTGCTTGCTTTTCTGTATAGAATTCTATGAGAGTAAAACAGAATGGTCCGACTTTGTCAATGGAAAGTTATAGGAAGACCATAGAATACAGCTGCTTACCTTTTGTATTCTTTTCGGACTTTGTATCACGGTAGGTGCATTCTTAATCTGTAAAAACAGTGATATTGTCAAAAACATCGGTCAGAACGGGTTGAGGCGTCGTCGTACGTTCATGGAAAAGAAGGTGCAGCCCGGAGGGAGTTCTGATGGACGAAATGCTCTGACGAGGCCAATTAATCAAGAACCACTCTTGGCATAATAATGCCTCAATAGACATTCCATGTATACATACTCGTACGATTGAATATGCCATCTAATTAGCACAAGAGAAGTAGTTTAGGATCAAGACCGTGTCATACCTGTTGATTTGGGGCGAACAGACGAGGGTCAAGAATCATTTCGCGCATTCTGCTACTTCGCCCAATGAAGGCCAGTCCACCACTCGTAGATCAATCATAGCCTGGCAAGCCAGTCTTGTCGTTTCGAGGAAAACGATTGAAATATCGTACTCGAAAGAAAGATCAATCCGGTTGATCGTGGACCAAGAAAAGACAACTCACCGACTCAAAGCACGGCGCTCGGGGCTTGATACTTGGACGTGTTACTGCCTACGTATGACGAAGATGAATATGGCTTGGAGTACTTCGTGCGAGATGTTGGGTTACGCCCCAAGCCAACATCTATCTGAGAAATCACGTCGATTATGTACCACATTGGGTCGCTCGTAGTGCCGCCTCATGTCACTGACCAGTGACGAATCCAGCGGCTCGTGCATCGGGGATTTCAAGGGCCCTATCTAAGGACACAACGGGGGTGCCCCTTCTTTCAGACAGAAAGCTACAAAAAAGTCGAGAGCACCCCTCCACAGAACGAGACGTTTGTTACTTCTGGTAAACATACTTGAGAGTGGCGACGAGTCTAAAAGATCTAAGATGACATTACCTAAAGAAATCTGTAGATGACTTGACCTTGTAGTCCCCTGGAATCATTGATTCAAACTTCACTTCGTGGCACGTACGTGGTTCGCTGCGTGCGCCACTATTTTTATTTGGCCGTGTTTACAGCCGACGTGTCGAGCAACTTTATAGCGTACTCCTCGTCCGCCACGTCCGCCACAGATTACACCCAATTACCTTTTGCCATGATGAACTTCGAGGACGTCGAGGAGCGGGACGGTACGTTCATCGACGAAAGCCTTTTCCTGAGGCTTATTTCCACCCAGGAGTGCGCCTATCATGGAACGTCTGGCCGTCATCGCGAATCGAGGCGACGAGGACAGTGGTACCCATTTCCGCACTTTATACACCGCTCAAGATTAGAGAAGACCTCCCGCCCGTGCTCTACGAGCCAGTTACATGCAAGCCGCCTTGTCGAGCCATTCTCAATCCGTACTGGTAAGTTTGGTCTTATCATTTGGGGCAACTGAACGAAACGGACGTTCGTTCGCAGCCAGATCGACATCCGAGGAAAGCTATGGATATGTCCGTTCTGTTTGTCTCGTAACGCCTTCCCCCCACATTACAAAGACATCTCGAACACCAATCTGCCCGCCGAGCTGCTTCCAAAATACACCACCATCGAATACACACTCGCCCGACCTGCGCCGGTGCCGCCGGTGTTCCTGTTCGTGGTGGACACCTGTCTGGATGAGGAGGATCTCAAGGCCCTTCGCGAGGCGCTGGTGACGAGCCTGAGTCTGATCCCGCCGTACGCACTCGTGGGTCTGATCACATTCGGCACGATGGTGAGTAGGTGAGGTTGGGGGGAACGCAGGCTAACGGTGGAATAAACACAGACGCAAGTGCACGAAATAGGGTACGCGGAGTGCAACAAGTCGTATGTGTTCCGCGGGGGCAAGGAGTACCAGCCGAAGCAGATCCAGGACATGCTGGGGCTGAGCGGGCAGGCGCGGGCGGCGCCGCGTCCAGGGCAGCCGATGCCGCAGCAATCGTTCGGGGCGTCGCGGTTCTTACTGCCGGTGTCGCAGTGCGAGTTCCAGCTGACGAGCATCCTGGAGGGACTTGCGCGGGATGCATGGCCTGTCGCGAACGACAAGCGTGCGCTGCGATGCACGGGTGTTGCGCTGAGCGTTGCTGTTGGGCTGCTGGAGACGACGTACCCAAACACAGGCGCCAGGATCATGCTCTTCGCAGGAGGGCCAGCAACCGAAGGCCCCGGGATGGTCGTGAGCAACGAGTTGAAGGAGCCTATTCGGTCTCATCACGATATCGACAGAGACAGCGTCAAGCATTTCAAGCGTGCTGTGAAGGTGAGCTAATCGCTCTTCATATGTCTCCCATCCTGACACCGATACAGTTCTATGAAAGTCTCGCTACTCGGGCATCAAACAATGGCCATACTATCGATCTATTCGCCGGCTGTCTCGATCAAGTTGGCCTCCTCGAAATGAGATCGATGCCCAACTCCACTAATGGTGTCATCGTTCTTTCCGATTCATTCGCCACGTCGATCTTCAAGCAAAGCTTCCTCCGCATCTTCAATAAGGATGACCAGGGACATCTTCACATGGGCTTCAATGCCACCTTCGATGTGCAGACCACAAAAGAGCTCAAAGTTTCAGGGCTCATTGGACACGCGATCTCTGCCGGCAAGAAATCGCCGTGCGTCGGCGAGACGGAAATCGGTATTGCTGGCACCTCAGCTTGGAAGATCAACACCATCACCCCCAAGAGCTCCGTTTCTGTGTACTTCGAGGTGGTCACTCCTGCTGGACAGCCGTTGGCGCCAGGTTCTCGTGGGCTCATCCAATTCGTCACGCATTACCAACATTCGTCTGGTCAACAACGTCTCCGTGTTACGACTATTGCTCGCAACTTCGCTGAAGCAAACGCACCAAGTATCGCGGCCTCGTTCGACCAAGAAGCTGCCGCCGTTCTCATGGCTAGGATCGCGGTCTTCAAGGCCGAGATCGACGACTCTCCGGATGTCTTGAGGTGGCTGGATCGTATGCTTATCCGGCTGTGCCAGAAATTCGCCGACTATAGGAAAGAAGACCCGACGTCGTTCAGGCTGACGGATAATTTCAGTATCTATCCTCAGTTCATGTTCCATCTCCGCAGAAGCCAGTTCCTACAGGTTTTCAACAACAGTCCGGACGAAACAGCGTTCTATAGGTATGTGTTACCGCCCATCATGCGCAACGAGCGTTTAATGATGTTTTGTGAATTAGGCGCGTACTTAATGAAGAGGATGTCAACAACTCCCTCATCATGATCCAACCCACTCTCATGTCGTACACCTTCGACACCCCGCCACAGCCTGTCTTGCTCGATAGTGTATCCATTAAGCATGATGTGATCCTCCTGCTAGATACTTTCTTCCACATCCTCATCTTCCATGGCGAGCTTGTTGCGCAATGGCGCAAACAAGGCTATCAAGACCAAGAGGGGTACGAAAACTTCAAGGAACTCCTTGAGGCCCCTGTAGCAGATGCCCAGGTAATAATAGACTCGAGCTTCACGTGCTGGTCTTCTGAAATATCTCGTAGGACCTTTTGGCCGACCGTTTCCCCATTCCCCGGTATATCGTGTGCGACCAAGGTGGTAGTCAGGCCCGTTTCCTGCTGTCGAAGCTGAACCCCTCGACGACGCATATGTCGGCTTCGATGTATGGATCGTCGGCCGCCGGTGGAGCTGGGCAGGCTATTTTTACGGATGATGTTAGTTTGCAGGTTTTCATGGAGCATCTGAAGAGACTGGTGAGCATTCTGTCATCTCGTAACTCTGCGCCCCTCGCTGACACGCTGGGTTCACAGGCTGTCGGCGCGCAATCAAATTAAGAATAGAAAGGTCGACAGTTCTTCCCTGTTATGTCTTATCTTCTTCCTTTGTTGTAGGCTTACTTACTAGCCTTCAATCGTACGCCTTTCTAATGATTTATGACCGATCCATGAAATTCAAGGACGGCGGGCTATGCTATTGAGCTACTGAGCTCTGCGGACATCGTCGGGGCTCGGTGAATCCATGGCTATGGTGTTATCGTTCGTATTTAAACCGGCTATACTTTCTAGGACTGATCGCAATGGACCAGAGTTCTCACCTGCGTGATGCAGTATTCGCATGGCCTTTAATGGTGCGAGCAAGGGAGTTCGGTGGATTTCTGATTGAATCAGCGGGCATATGGGGTCACGCCTCTGATTACGGCAGAAATCACTAAACTTTGTGGTGATAGGTTGCCCGAGGGGACCGCTCTCCTCCCGGTCTGTCTCTGAGAAACCATGTGGGACAGCGGGTATTGCGTATAGATTGGACAGGATTTCGTTATCGCTCCATGAGATTCGATGGAATCGAAGCTCCCACTGTGTGTGTGGACGGGGCCTTCTTGGGCGAGTCTTCTGTGTCGAGGCTATCGCTAATGGTTATAGGTCAACGATAAAAGGCAGCTGGCCACCGGAGCTCCCGCTTCTTGCCCAGGTCACAACTTCAATTCTCAAGTTCTAGCCAGTCACAGTATGGCTCCGCTTAGCGAATTCGAGGAAAAGCAGCTCGGGGGTATGCCTATACTTTCCGCGGACCCTCCGCCCCCGCCACCCGCCGACATCCAAGAGCACCTTCCCGCCTCTGCGGAAAAGGGTGAGAAGGCCTCCCTCGATGGCAAGGAGGCCTACTCCGATTCAGAGAAGTCTTCGCAACTCGACCTTGACGATGTGTCGGTGGTGAGACTCAAAGGCGAACCTGTGGTGACGACGGGGAAAGATGTCTCTCGATATGTCGTTGACATTCGGGATGATGGCGGGGAGGCGCTGACCTTCCGCTCCTTTATCCTGGGTACCGTATTCGCCGGGCTGGGCGCTGCATTGTGCCAGGTTTGTGTGTTATCGTGTGTCTAATGGTGGGCCGCCGCTGATTAATCGGGATGTCGTAGATATATCTTTTCAAGCCCGTGCAGATGACGGTATCGAGTGTCTTCCTTCTGTTGCTTATCTACACAGCAGGGAATGCCTGGGCAACCTTCTTACCCCGTAGTACCTGGGTCACCGGAACACGCTTTGCGTTTCTCAGCGGCGTCTTTCACTTCGTCAACCCCGGACCGTTCACACTCAAGGAACATGTTGTCTCGTCGCTGGTTGCTTCTACAGCGGCTGGCGGTAGCACTGCAGTGATGAACTTCGCGGTGCAACGGGTGGGTTCCTTGCATGGTATTCGTGACGGTTTCTAAAATGTGGTGATCTAGCTTTTCTATGACACGCATGTTGGGGCAGCGACTGCCGTTCTGGCGACTTTCTCAACTGCGTGCTTTGGGTAAGTGGCTGGCATCTGATTGCCTACAAAGCTCATCGCTCCCACCCTAGTTACGGACTAGTTGGCCTTTTGCGCCCTCTGACAGTTTATCCCAGTGAAATGGTGTATTGGTTTGTGAGTGCATGTCTTTCAAAATGGAAAATTCGTAACCTGATCCACCCCCCCGAAGAACTTACCCACCGTCTCTGTTTTCCAAGGTGGGATTCATTTCCATCATTACACACTCCCACTGATGAATGATATGACGTCCTGATCATCTAGCGCTACATTTCGACACGAGCGCCAACAAGAAGCGGTTGCGGGTGTTTTGGTTATCTTTCACGGGCATGTTTGTTTATGAAGTCATCCCCTCGTACATCTTTCCGCTCCTCAACGGGTTTAATATCTTCTGTCTTGCATCCCAACATGCCCCTCAACGCACCCGAGACGTGTTCACGAATCTTTTCGGAGGATCGGACGGTAACGAAGGGTTAGGTTTTCTTAGCTTGAGCTTCGATTGGCAGTATATTGGGTCTACCTATATGAGCTTGCCGCTCATTCAACAAGGTGCGATGTTGTTTCTGCTTCTGCTACTCTCCAGTTATTTACCCAGTGTCAGCAAATTCGTGGATTGGATATGCCTTGTGCTACATCATACTCATGGTTATCTATTACTCGAATGCTTGGGGGGTTCGTCCATTTATCTCTCTTCGTTGTGCATTTCAACAACTTAAGTCCATCTAGGCTCAATCCTTCCCCATGCTGTCGTCCTCCATCTTCTCTTCAAACGGCTCGCGATATCAACAGACGGCTGTATTCGGCACAACATTTACGCTCAATGAAACTGCTCTTGAAGAAGTTGGCCTTCCGTCTTTAACCGGCTCTGACGTATATGCAAATCTAACCGCAAACCTGGCCGTTAGTATCGCCTACCAACATTCTTTTAGAAATGCAAGTCTAACGCATCTGTTTAGATCGGTGGCTTGATCGCCCATTGCGTATTTTTCTGGGGAGCTTATGCTCGGGACTCGTTCATATCTGCCCGGAATGGAACGCAAGCCGACCCACACTACCAGGTACGCAGAATTGGAAATATTGGAAGAACCTTCTGTGACCGCTTCGTAGGCAATGAAGAAGTACAAGGAAGCTCCTTGGTGGTGGTATGCCATTTTACTGGTGCTGTCCTTCGTAGCTGGTGATGTCCTTCCACATCATTCTCAAGTAGATGACTCATGTATCGCCTACAGGACTTGTTGTTGTACTCACTGGAGAAACGACGCTCCCGTGGTGGTCGTACATCATCGCTTTGATTTTGGGCACATTCATCACCGTAGGCTAGAGCTCAAATCCAGATTGTCTTCTTTCTGACCATTTCTATAGCCTTTCTCAACCCTACTCTTCGCGCGCATGGGTAACGGCATTGCAACGAACCAACTGATGAAGATGGTCGCCGGTGCCGTTAATCCGGGAAGACCAGTCGCGAATCTCTACGTAGGTCGTTCCTCTAAACCGGATTGTTACGCCAGCTCATCTATGTTATAGTTCTCCATGTGGAGTCACGACGTCGTCTCCACTTCGATTTCTCTTGCTGGAGACCTCAAGATGGGACAGTACCTAAAGATCCCTCCTCGCGTCATGTTCCTCACTCAAGTTTGGGGTACGATTCTTGGGGCGGCGATCAATTACGGTGCGTGTGTTGTCAAAGGCGTGGATATCACTAGCTCATATGGTGGTGATAGCTGTCATGACTTCCGTCGTTGATGCGCAAAGAGAGATATTGCTAGACCCCACTGGAACCAACGTTTGGAGCGGACAGGTACCTCAGAGCTTGAATAGTGCAGCTGTCACGTACGTCCACCGAATCATCGCAGTATATCCTGTTTGCTCATTTCGCTACTAGTTGGTCACTCGCCAAACAACTGTATAGTTTCAACGGACCTTATTGGATTGTCCCGATGAGTTTGCTCATTGGTATGGTTCCGACTATCATCCAGTGGTTTATTGCACGAGTAAGAATATGATGATCAAGTTCACTTGTGCTACGCGGCTAACAAGTTCCTAGCGGTGGCCTAAAATCGGGCCAATCCAAGTCGATAACATTATGCTTCCCATCATATATATGGTGCGATCTTTCGTCTCCACTGAATTACGCCGTGCTGAGATATTTCCGCTCAGTATTCTGCGTGGATGTCTGTTGGTGTCAATTCAACCATCACGTCCAGTATCATCGTTGGTTTGCTTTCGCAACTCTGGCTCCGAAGGTATCACCCAGGCTGGTATCGGAAGTACAACTATATCTTGGGCGGTACGTTCTTTGATCAATTTCGAGGGCCTTGACGTTGATCACTGTTACCCTTTAGGTGGTATGTGACACTCGTTTTTATCCTCATTCTCCATCTTGATAGCCCATTCCAGCCTTGGACGGTGGCGCTCAAATAATGATCTTCATCCTGTCGTTCGCTGTTTTCGGGGCCTCTGGTGCATCACGACCATTCCCGACGGTAAGTTTTTACACCCACCGCCTTCGCTCATACTGAAGAACGTGTCGTGCAGTGGGCTGGTAACCCGGCTCGCGGAAACGTTGATTACTGTAACGGGAATGGAGCACTTGATGATTGATTTATATAAATAATGAAATGAAACAAGGAATATGTCGACGAATCATGTACCAAGAATGTAGTAGTATATTGTAGTAAACGTACTCTATCTTACTCTCCCAAGACCTTAGGCCTGTTTTTTGGGTGGTGAAAGTTGAACGTCAAACATAAACCCTTGTGGGAGTTTCGTTCAGTGGTTCTACGAACAGAGGCGGTCATCATTTGCTCTCCCATGAATTCGACTCTGTACCAAAGACCGCTCAGTGAGTTCTGTTGGATTCTGACAATCTAGGCGGTACAGGGGTTACAGGGGTTCACGTGACTACGTAGATAGTTCATACTTTTTCTTCATGCGTTTGCTGGAGTCCCAGCCAAACGCAATACATCTACTTGCTCACTCGGAACTCGCGCGAACTCGTCGGCTTATTTCAACAAGTTCATGTTCAACAAAGTAATCCTAGTTCGAGGATATGCATTGCATCCAATACATAATAGTCCCGCTGGCCCATTCAATCTGCCAGACCACAGGCGTTTTAGTCCCTCAATATAAACCCAACACGATGACATGAACTAATGGGTCGTGCTGGATACCCCACTCTCTCGAATGGCTCCGTTGAGCGACTTCGAGATCAACCACCTCTCCAACCTCCCCGTTGTTGAGCCAGATCTCCCATCTCCCGTAGAGTCCGAGGAAAGTTTCGCCTGGAAATCAACCAACGAAACACTGGTCCCCGGTAAAGAAGAAGGCTCCTCTGAGCTGGCACAATCGAAAGAGGAGCCGATTATACGTACTGGAGAGGATGTATCAAAGTACCTGGTCGATGTCCGCGACGATGGGGACCCTGCCATCACATTCAGGTCCATGGTTCTCGGCACCTTGTTTGCTGCACTCGGCGCTGCACTATGCCAGGTGAGAGAACCTCAACACCTAACTTCAACCCTTGGCTCATGAAATTCAGATCTATCTTTTCAAACCGGTGCAAATGGGTGTATCCACATCTTTCTTGCTTCTCCTCATTTACACTTCAGGAAATATCTGGGCCAGAATATTTCCACGGCGATCCTGGGTTGAAGGAACACGACTCCATTCCATCGGATCCCTTCTTCACTTCATCAATCCTGGGGAGTTCCGCATCAAAGAGGCAAGGCGCTGTCGAAACTTGAGAACTAATGTTAGCTGAAGATGTTCCTAGCATGTTGTTGCATCCCTCGTGGCCTCTACCGCAGCTGGAGGTAGTTCAGCAGTAATGAACTTTGCTGTGCAACGGGTGAGTGCTATTATTTCCACTTGAATAGGCCGTTAAGCTGGCAGCGCTGGTGCAGCTCTACTACGATACTCGAGTTAGCGCCAGTACTGCCGTCCTTGCCACGTTTTCAACGGCCTGCTTCGGTTACGGGATAGTAGGGATACTCCGCCCACTCAGCATCTATCCAAGCGATATGGTTTATTGGGGGGTAAGCTACACTCCACGTTTGCCGTGTTGCGAAGCTAATAACTTACCCAGAACCTATCCACAGTGTCCGTATTCCAAGGCGAGTGCTCGCGACAACGTACTTCGTGCAAGGATATTAACCCATAAATCTCTAGCCCTTCATTTTAACACGGCTGTCAATACCAAGAAGATCAAACTATTCTGGACGGCGTTCACCGGAATGTTTTTCTACGAAGTCATACCCGCGTGGATGTTTCCAACGTTGAATGGCATAAATATCGTATGTCTTGCGTCCCAGCATGCACCTGCCAAAACCGTGGATTTCATCACCCATCTATTTGGGGGCGCAAGTGGTAACGAAGGTCTTGGTCTCTTGAGTGTAAGCTTCGACTGGCAGTATATAGGGGAGACGTAGGCCTCAAATCCTCCAAAATGTTGGTCAACTCTGACCTTTTTCAGGTTTATGACGCTTCCTTTGGTTCAACAAGGTATGTCGACACTTGCCGTTCCCTGGCCCGTTTACGTACGCCGCGGGTTTCGATTAGCAAACTCTTGGATTGGGTACATCTTCTGCTACATCGCCATTATGGCTATCTATTATTCTAATACTTGGAATGTCCGTTGCCTTCACGTCCCTTGTTGGCTTGTACTCACATCCCACCAAGTCGCTGGCGTTTCCTATGCTATCGTCATCAATTTTCTCCCCCAACGGTTCTATATATCATCAGTCCGCAGTTTTCGGCCATACCTTCGAGCTGAATAAAACGGCGCTTGCGGAAGTTGGTCTTCCGGCGTTGACAGGTTCCAACGCTTGGAACAACCTCACGGGCAACTTGGCGGTAAGCCTTCCTCACGCCTGTGTATTCGACCCTTACTGATTCTTCCGGTAGATTGGGGGTCTGGTCGCGCACGTCATCCTCTTTTGGGGACACCACATCAAAGATTCAGTAAAGTTGGCCCGAACGAAGATGCAACCAGATAGACACTATCAGGTCTGTGCACACATAACCAAGACTCGGTCTTCTTAGCTCATATGTCTTTCCCTAGGCCATGATGAGATATAGCGAAGCGCCATTCTGGTGGTACTTGATTCTCATGGCACTTGCATTTTTTGCAGGTATGCGGCCAAGTGATTAACTGCAGTGTATCCTAACATATTCTAGGGTTGATCGTCGTCTTGAGGGGAGAAACCACATTGCCTTGGTGGGCTTATATCTTTGCGTTAGTACTCGGAGCACTTGTAACCGTATGTGTCTTCCCCTTCTCCATCCTCTCTGCCCAATAATTACATTCCAACAGCCTTTTTCTACAATCATTGTAGCACGGATGGGCAGTGGTGTCGCGACAAAGCAGTTGATGAAAATGGTTGCTGGGTCAATTAACCCAGGAAAACCAGTGGCCAATCTTTATGTGGGTCGCCTCATCTGCCTTGTATGTACTTCGGTTCCTGAACGTTATACATTCAGTTTTCGATGTGGAGTCACGATGTCGTCGCGTCGTCTATCGGTTTAGCTGGAGATATGAAGATGGGTCAATATTTGAAGATCCCACCACGAGCAATGTTTCTTACTCAGGTCTATGGCACCATTCTTGGTACGTCGAGCCCCTTTCCCTCGGTATCTATCTGATCCTCCTTGACGGGACACAGGCGCTGTGGTTAATTATGGTGAGTACTGTCTACTCGAGCTCGCAATCGATCTGCGGCTGATGTGGCCCTATCTAGTCGTAATGGTCTCCGTCGTTGATGCCCAGCGTGAGATTCTCCTGGACCCTATTGGCTCGAATGTCTGGAGTGGGCAAGCAATTCAAACCGCCAATAGCGCTGCGATCACGTAAGGGTTCATTGATTGGGATGCTTCTCCATCGTAACGCCCATTCAATTAGCTGGTCGTTGTCAAAATATCTCTACGGCTTTCGGGGGCCGTATTGGTCCATTCCAATGTCACTCCTTTTCGGGATGGTTCCCACCACTGTACAGTGGGCTATATGGAAGGTATGCTTGCTGACAGTTATCCTTCTTGCAGAGTAATGAACCTTTTCCCTTCAGAAATGGCCTCAAATCGGGCCCGTGAAAGTTGACAATGTTCTGCTGCCTCTCATATACATGGTATTTCTATAGGTGATATCGCTGGGCGTGCTGAATGAACCATTATCTCGCAGTACTCCTCCTGGATGTCCGCTGGCGTCAACTCCACTGTGACTTCCGGAATAATCATTGGCCTGCTCTCCCAACTATGGTTACGAAAGTGGCACCCGGGCTGGTATAAGAAATACAATTACATACTAGGGGGTGCTATGACCGGCGGAGCGCAAGTTATGATTTTCATCCTTTCTTTTGTCGTTTTCGGGGCATCTGGGGTAGAGAGAAAGTTCCCTCATGTAAGCACCTGTCGATTCCACACCTTCGGGCCCGACGTTGACATAACGAAGTGGGCAGGTAATCCAGCTAGAGGTAACCCGGATTATTGCAATGGGAATGGGGCTCTTCAAAGGCAACATCGATAGGCTACCAACTTATAATGCACTCTGGTTTTTACATAATCATCGCAATACACTACACAAGTCAATCTACGTACTACAGCGCAATCACATCCAGCGTGATCACTGTAGCCGCATTGTGGCCATGGAAAATTAGGGAGTACGTAGGTCGTAATGGGAGGAGAGGCAGCGATGCCATTAGTACCCCTCTCTTTGGATGGCCGGGAGTTGTGCCTAGATACGGGGCCAGACATCTTCATGTGGTCCTTCATTGGTAGAATCATTGATACTGATTGTCTCGAGGCTTTCCAAGAAGGGCACGATAGCCATCACGAGACTCTCAAAGACATTTGGTGCGGTGGCATTTGGGGGAAGAGCCTTGTACCGGATCTCAAAGCATTGGGAGGGGATGGAAGCCGTCGCGTAGGTGACAAAACGCATACCGCAGGGTTTGTTAACGTCCAGCATGATATCGAATCGCTTTGCGTTCTTCCGCAGCGAGAATCCTAGACGATGTGGATAGACGTCTCCGAAGGCAAGAGCCTCTGACACGTCCTGCACATCACAATCGATTTCGAGTCGCTCCGCCAGGAATAGGACCCGCCTCATGAACGTGTTGATGCTCGCCAGATCGTCCGTCAGCTTTACGTTGTTTAGCCATGGTAAGAGACACTCGGTCTTCCCGTCCGCGTTCTGACCGGCAGGCAAGCAACGATGGAGCGCAAGCGTCTCGAGACCACCCAGGAGATGAAAGATTTCAACCATCTCGTCAAAATCTTTGATGCGGGCCTGATTGTGAAGCACCAGAGTCGTCAAGCTGCCAAAGTTCATGAAATTCGTCCAGCGAATGCCGACTTCACAGGGAAGCAGCTCCTTGGGCTCCCGTCTAATATCAATAGGACTCCTGTTGTGCTCGGGTTTGATGATCACAACGCTAGCGTCGTTGAGGCGTGGAGAGGAAGCAAGGGGTACTCTTCGCTGGGGTGATGGAGACATGGGCGTATTCGTGGGGCCGAACGCAGACGGGTGGGCACCCTTTATTTACTGTTAGCCACTCGAGAGAAGGTCCTGCCACCTAGGCATCGTCCATCAACTGAGCATCCTGAAATCGTTCACTTTTACGGATCAAAGCAACTTTGCACCACAATGCAGGTTCGCTCGACGAGACACCGCAACTGAGGGTCCCGACGCTTCCCTTTGTATCTTACCATATCTCAATCACAAAGGAAAGAGGGATCGGAGTGTGCTGCCAGAACCTCGTGTTCTTGGACAGAAATCTGGGTTAATATGATGGTAGAAGAAGAAGTATTATCTCGTTAGAATCCGTTCTTAGCTAAGAGAGAGGCCGACCCGAACTGGGGACTCGCCTCTGGAGTTCTGTTAACGAGGCTAAGACTCTGAGGGAATCTCCTGAGCCCGTAATTAGAGTAGGGGAGGTGAGGAAGTGTTTCGGGCGCTTCGCGGAGAAGTGTAGCCCGAACAAAGGCCGACCTAACGTGGTGAGCGGCATGGCTTCAACTTGTCAGATCTCATCGCCGATGATTCTGGTCAAAAGGATAGTGACTGTGGGAACTTATCTCTGACTGTGGGAATATATTTCTGACTGTGGAAGATAAAGGTAAGTAGGTGCCGACAAGTGTGCAGTTAATATGTACACCAATAACTGTGCATTATAAAAGGCTTGCCACAAGAATAGATGGTGATTTACAACCACGCGGGTGGGATTGGATTTGGATCCCGAACGTTTTGGGCATTCTAGGTTCTCGATTCTGGAAGGTTCAGTCGGCGATGCAATGACCGTGACCTAGAAGTCTCCACCGATGATTGCACCCGCCGGAACGCCGATATATATAAGTCGCACCACACGCTCGTTGGTCATTAACTATGTTATACAACTCAACCCCTCCTTATGAACATCACTCTCACCTAACCTTTGCCCGCGAACCCCTCAAATCTCTATATGTCTTCCAACGGCTTTTCACCACCATCCTCCTCGTGCCATGTTGGTGGATATACTACCTTGTCCTACCTCGGTCCTACCGCCCACGCCCCTCCTGGTCGCTCAAACAAATCATATTTGTCAACTTTACTCGGCGAATCTCCAAAGTGACCGAAGTCGCCGGCATGACATGGGGCACTCGCAACCCGGAGGAAGAGGCCAAGGACGGTGAGCTGAATGAGACCAGGTTCGAGTGGATCGAGCCACTTCCCGAAGATTTGAGATGCGGTATTGTGGTTAGCGAGGGGGACAGGGTACCTTTCAAACGCGTCGGGGCATTCATATGGCCAAAGGAGGCTCCGCGCCCGACAGGGGGATCGGCCACACCGTCTCCTCAAATTCCCCACTTTGACTTCGAAGCAACGTCGACGATGCCGGGAGACATCGAAGCGTCTGCTGCAGATGCTTCCGTCATCGGGATCTTCATGCACGGAGGCGGGTACACGCACATGTCTGCGCACGAGAAGGCTAGAACGTCGAGGATTCCACGGACACTTCTGAAGGTAGGCAAGCTTTAGACTCTCTTCGTCTGTGCTTACCCCGCAATCAGGAGAAGCTATGTACGCAAGTCTATTCCGTTGAATATCGTCTGCTCCAGTTCGCACCGTTCCCGGCTGTAGTACAGGACGCTGCCGCAGTCTACGCTCACGTTGTCAAGACCTTTCCGAGGTCGAAGACTGTGTTGATAGGCGACAGCTCTGGGGGGAACCTAGTGTTGGCACTAGCAAGATGGATACGCGACGAAGGAAAGCTGCGCATGCCAGATGGATTGCTGCTTCTATCGGTGCGTACTATGCACGTCATTCAGCCGTTCCAGTAACTGACAACGACTAGCCTTCCTGCGATACATGTAATTACATCTCTCTCGCTTGCCCAGCTTCTTTTACTAAATCGCAACGCAGCACACTGCTATTCCCGAGACTTACTCCTCCCATATTCCCCGACCGAACGCCTCTACGGACTACCTGACCGACACGGTGGAACCACGGGCGATCCTCCAAGCGACATTCCTCGGGTTCAAATACTACCCGCCCGACCACCACCTGCTCAGCCACACCGATCTCACCAAGCGCCAGAAAGCAGTCGAGGAGGACCGGCAGCTGAAGGAGGTCGTGCACTCGGAATATGTCAGCGCTGCGAGTCCGCGTGTGCTGCAGTGCTGGGGCACGAAGTTGCGCAACACGACGTTGTGCTGGGCGTCGAGTCCGGCGAGGGCGAAAGCTCCTCCATGGCGAAGTCTCTATCGCCACCGCCTGGACTCATATCCCAGTCCTCCGCGTCGCAAGCCTCTCTTGCTTCGGTGATTCAAACGCCTTACCGTCAGGCATGCAGGTTCTCGACGCTGTTCGCGCACTTCCCTCGGACGCTGGTGGTGATTGGAGACGCTGAGCGGCTGGTGAATGAGGTTAGGTCGCTGGTGAAGGCGATGGAAAAGGATTGCGTAGATGTGAAATGTCATTGGGCTAAGGATGCGCCGCATGATTTGCTGATTATACCTGAGGGTTGGTGGGATGAGGGAGTTAGGGAGGAAGCATGGGTGGCTGTCAGGGAATGGATGAGAGAATTCTGAGACCCGTAGGACTTCCCCTAGGATGATCGACTTCAGGACTGTTATCCGTGTACTCATAAATTCACTTTCGTTGTTGCTGGGCCGGCGCCCCTAAACCAAACCGTGATCTGCTACGACGGGCGCTCTGAGGCCCAGAAATACCCATAGTTCCCATACCCATCATTTCGCTCAATCGCAGATGTCTGGTGGAGAAGAGCGTGGAATCAAATCCGACGCGTTCAAAGGACTTACGCAGAAAATCTTCAGCAAGTTAGCAGCCCATCTTGACGCATCGAAAGACTCAGAGGTTTGACTTTACGCGATTTCGCCAAACGCCACTTACATCTAATAGGACAAGCCCTCGACTCCACCGAGGTATGACAGTATACCAGACAGTCTGAAGCCCTCTCGGCCGCCTTATCAACCTCACGATGGATATAACACAGTAGCGAGCCTCACCGGGAGCTTCGATGCGCTTTCGCTCACTGGGAGGCCACCTCAACCACATAGTAACTCTGACCCAGGAGCTAGCTTCGTGGGGGGATTCTACGCTCCTCCGCCCGTTGCACCGAGTCAATTCCCTCCATCAGCACCTGATCTACGATTGTCAGGCGCAGATGGCTTTGCGCCTGGCCCTCTCCCGCGCCCGCCAGCGATGCCTCTTCCCTACCAACCTCAGCCCCAATCGCACGGCCAGAGCCCTCCAAAGACGTCGCTGACCATGCAGTACGCATTGCAGGCTCCCGATCAGCAGCATCGCCCCTTCCCGCCACAGTTGAACACCCCGCCCTCTCGCCCGGTCTCCTCCTCGATGCTACCTTCCAAATTGCACGACTTAAACCTCTACGCGGCCCCAGTTACGCCGAAGAAGAGCGCGAAACCTCAGGCGATATCGCATAATGTGACACCCTCGTCTGACTCTTCGGATGGTTCGTATACTGCACCGCCTAAGCCCTCGAAGAAGGCTACGCGTCGACGCGTGTCTTCAGATCCACCCGCGTCTGCGTCTGCTGCGTCATCGACATCCAAGGGCGACGGAGCCTCCGTTCAGTGCAGTGGAACAACGAAGGCAGGCAAACGCTGCACCCGACAAGTTGCCCGCGATGCGAACACAACTGGAGACGTATTCTGCCACCAGCATAGCAGAGAGGTGTTGGCTTCGAGCGGGTTTTTTGGCAGAAAGAATGGCGAATGGGTCAAGTTCGAAGGTGCGTATTATGTATGATACGGACCCGTTCCCCCAGTTCACCCTGATCGGGTGATTATAGACTGGATCCCGTCGTACCTTCAACCTGATACTCAGGTGATGCTCCGCTCGGAGATGGAGAAAGCAAAGACATCAAGTGACGTCCCAGGATACATATACACATTCGAGATACTGGGTGAGGACGCCGCCCTCTCTCATGTCCCTTACTTGGGAACTCACTCTTTTCGGCAGACCTTGACGCGCCGACTGTCAAGCTAAAAGTCGGCCGCGCAGTGAACCTGGTAAAGCGGATCGACGAGTGGAGCAAGCAGTGTTCCTCGAAAGAGCAGGTCCTTCGAGGGTGGTATCCCGGCGTAGTGGACTCAGAGGACGGCGATGACGATGGCGGGATCAGTTTGCTCAAAGGCAAAGTTCGTGCTGGTACGAAATGCCCACTTTGTCACCGCTTGGAAAGACTGGTGCATCTGGAACTTGCGGATTTGGCATTCGCGCAGGCGTATCTGGACCCTAGCTGGCCGGATGTCAGCGAGCCTCCGGAAGTTTCGGGCAATACGGCGTCCACTGCGAAGAACAAAGGCAGAACATATGTAGCGCCATGTCCGGACTGTGAGTGTCTCACTCTCGCCCTCTCGTCTACCTTTATCCCTTACGCTGTCCTCGACTCGGATATGGTTATTCAGGCGGCCAACTTCACAAGGAGATCTTCGAGTTCAAGCGCGTCAAAAAAGGTCGGTACAAGAATAAGGAATGGGAGTTCGATCGTCAAGCCTGTGATTGAGAAATGGGGCGCCTTCGTAGAAAGTTATGTCTGACACGGCATGTTTGGGATAATCAAATTGCTATATTGTGTGGAGCTCTGAACTTGCTTATTAATTCTGCTGTGATAGTTGTAATGGCTGACATTCTTGTACTGTATGATACGCTGTACGTCGAATTTGATTGACTTGTTGTGTGTGTAATTATATCCAACGCATTAGAATGCGTGCCACTTCAACACCTGGAGACTCTGAAGATTGATTGGGGGAGAAGGCCTGCCTTTCATCCTCCCGGCAATTTACTTCCTGAAACAAGACCGCCCAAACTAGGCTCGGTGGCTCGAATCAATAGAAGTTAAATTCGCCGATCAGCGATTTTGGGTGGGGAGGATGTCTGGCAGTGTATTGGCAGTGATCAGCACTCAGTGACAATGTAGTACGGCGAAGCAGATATACTCGCGCCATTCATATCGGGACGTTAACTGCCCCGATCTTCACCCACCAGATCTTCCCAGCAATATATGCCGGAGCTTCACTGTCTCATCTAATTTCTGCGAAGCCTTCCATTGGTCTTCCGTCAATCTTCTAACAACTACGAAGTGGTTAGCTTGGAGAAGGATAACATGAGCGATGTACCAAAATGCAAGCGCTTACGCATTAGCAGAATTTTTCAACACTAACGGACTCCATGTCTGCCACAATCTTAGAGGCGGTCCAGCTTGAGCATTGAAGTAGTACATAGTAAACCTTGTAAACCAAATGGATGGGCGGAAACAATGTGCCTCTGAGTAGAGCATTTTTATGTATAGTGCATGGCACTCTGATTTGGAATGTATAGAACTCCGAGTTCTCATCTCGCCTGTAGTCCCTACTTCAATCAATCCAATGGCCTACATCCACTGATTGGCGGGATAAATTACCGTATACGGAAGGTATTCGCCGATTGGCGCATATTTACAGGTATTTACTCATGTGGGCGCTGAATTTTCTCAACGTCGAGCTTCCGATTTCTGCCAATTTAGGCAATTTCTCCCTCCTTGACGACGAATTGCTTTGGCCGCCAATCCACCAATCTTCAAGCGCGTCGGGGGTATATAACCTCAGACTCATACCATGCATCCACTCATCGCACTCCCCGTATCACCGCCCCAACACCAAAGCGGCCTTCCTAGTCAACACACCAATCTCGTCGTCGTTCAAGATGTTTTTCTCATCCCCTACTTCTGAGCTGCCTCAAGCATCTGCCTCGGTGGCGCTCCCACTCCCAGCCACCACACGCACTTCTACCTCTACCACAACCAGTCCGATCGACGACTTCTTCGGTAGCACGCGCGGAAGCAGACACGACCGCCGCTTCTCTGTCTCATCCAACAAGGAAGACGACCTCCCATCGTACTCGGACGTCGAGGCTCTCGCTCCTCCGTCATACTCTCAAAGAGGACACAAGGAACCTGTGACCCTCGCCATGTATCTGTTCAAATTCGGATTTTGTGAGGATTCCTAGTGATATTGTAACACGAGCACCGTCTTATTTCCCGTCCACAGTGTTCCCACCATTTTGGATACTCGGATCTCTTATCCTCGTCTCGGACTTGCGCTCTCCAGACGCGGAAGAGACCACACTGTCATCGTCATCATCGGATAGTTCCGATGCCGGACACCTCTCATGGCTACCTGACAAAACCCCCGCTGAGCGAGCGGCCATCGTTCAACAGATCCGCAACACGGAGGTGAAGTGGGCGAAGAGATGTCTTGCGGCACTTGGAATCCTGTGCGCGCTTGGTTTGGCTGCTGGCCTCGCCATTGGCTTCGCATTAAAGCAATGATTACAAACGCTCCGCACCCTCACACACCATACTACAAACACCACGAACTTCATTCATTCACGACTCCACGCTCCACGTATCCGACACGCGTGGCCACCGACGCCTATCCTTAAGTTCTTCTACGACACTGTTATCAGCTCTGCTTGTATCGATTATCATTATTCCCCTTCTCCTAGACATATGCGGCAGGAGTCCCGCTGAACTACCTCCTATGTATTTCTATATGTAACATCATTCCAATACCTTACATGGCAATATAACCAATCACCAATTCGTTAACATATGCGCGTCCTTCGAATGGCTGGCATGCACCTTGAGAAAACATCCTGGACTTCAGACTCGGAGTACCATCTCTCATATATATTTTCGGATGTACTCGCACTTCTTATTTATACGAAACGGCCACATCCAGTATTGAGCACCGATGCTGTCCTGAACAATACTCGCACCAGTTCCACGATGGTGTCCATGATGGATTGAGTATCGCATCTCAATTATTGGTGCTAGAACTGTTGACTGGGCTACGTGTATTAACAAGCAACCACCACCCAGGCAAATAGACTCTAAGATACTAATCCTCGGCCAGCTCGATGACGACACACCAGAATATCCGCCCCCAAGGCTCGTCACTCCCACCTTCCTCGTTCTCACCCTTCCTCTCGCAACACACAAACCGCACTGGCTGTCCGTCCCAATACTTCATCAGATCGAACGACAACCCCCCAGGAAGCGCCAGCGCCAGCGATGGGCTAAATTGCAGAAAGCCGTAGCAAAAATCTGTCGTGATTAGATCCTATCAAAGTAGATGTGAGTGTCGTGATCGAGGCGACAGACAGCGACTTCGCAAAGAAGAGAAGCTCACATGTGGACCAAACTCTACTTCTTGCCGATTCGCGACGTCGCTAAAATGAGATCGTCGATCAGACGCGGAGTAGAGGTTTGCGCTTGACAGCGATCGCCTCTTCTTGCCCTTGGATTTGGATGAAGACCTGGAGCTAAAGCTTGAGGACGATGTGCTGGATTTTGAGGACGATGTAGACGCAAGGGACAGTGACGATGAGGACTTCGAGCTCGACGACGACGATGACGCAGAGGATGCACGCGAGGATAAGCACGAAGGCGGGGATGATACAACACGAATTTGCGATAAGTCATCGGCTATGGACTGGCTCGGTGGGAAGGAAGGTAAACTCGTGCAAGTAGGCGAAAGGCGTTTGTGCACGAAATGCGGCATGGTAGCAATTAGTGGAGACAGCGCCCAAGGTTTGGTAGGAGAAGATAAATCGTGCTCTAGCACTGGATCCATGTACCTACAACCAGTCACGGGTTAGGCTGGCGGATGGAAAAGTTGAGAGATCTCACTTCATGAACTTGAGCGCTGCCCCGGAGCCCCATGGCAACTTCAGTGGTTTATCAAACGTATTCCCAAAAAGGATGTCATCGGCAGAATGGCGAGTCAGGAAGCGACCTGCCCAACGCGTGACGTCAGCCAGGGTGCTGCTGCAGACCCGAGGATACTACAAAATACCTTGGACTTGGATACTCCAGGTAATTCCTTGTCTGTCCTCTCTGCCGAAATACTCGCTGTCTCTGACTGCACCGCTCTCGTCTACGAGGCCTTTGATGTTGACAACGACCTCGCCTTCGAATGCATCCGACCGAATGGCGTGGGTTTGATTTGTGTTCACTTTGAGGGTTATTGGGGTGAGTGAAGAAGGCGAGGGTCCCGCGAGGACGCGAAGACGAGGCATAGTCTTGAACGGTGGGTGGTAGTGGTGGTTTTAGAGACAAGGCGGAATCGTAACGCGGTATATGGCGACCCGCTGCGCAGCAACCAGTGCACGGTATATAATTAGAAGGAATGTAATGGAAGAGGTAGGCCGGCTACACAGCAGATGATTGGGAGGAAACAAGATGTGGTTAACAGCTAGTACGTGAATGACAGTCCTTATTTGGCAGACTCCTATCTGCCCAACAGGACCTGTCGCAAAAAAACTTTGCCGCAGCCAGTCACAAAGCTACAACTGGGTGACATCCAGTGGGATGCGATATCACCGTTGCCAATGTGACATTAGGGAATCCCAGTGTACTTTAGGAGTTTACTTTGGGTGGGTGACTCAATTATCGTAGGGGGACACTAATGAGCCCACATTTCAAGATCCCAAGCTCAAGGACGAGCTTATTTGAAACACTGAATATGATACTTTCAGAACTCGACCACCACCGCAGTGTCCTAGGCTGCCTCCAGCACTGTCACTCGAAGTCACTCATATATTTTGGCTTTCGGATTGGCTTTATTCCACCGTAGTCATAGCCATTTCACAACTCACGAATTGAGGGTCTTGTAGAGACAGTCCACGCGTTCACACCGCAGCATGAGTCCTTCTCGAGGACGTGGGAGAACGGGCTTTAACTCAAAGTTAACTTAAAGTTGACCAAAGGTTTACCGTTACATGTTGACCTGTTTGTAGTCTTCCTCTGTCGCCGAGACCTGAGTTGTACCAGCCCAAAAAATGAGTGCTCAATCCACTCAACGCCGTGGCCTCGATAGGAACCCCATCCAACCCCATCGTTCGAACAGATCTAAAGTTCCTACGAGGAATGTTCCGTCGTCGACCGGTGCGAACCCGACATCCGCAGGCTCGAAGGGAAAACCAAAGCGCAAAGCTCATAAATCGAATTCGTCAAGGAAATGGACGGGGCCACCTAGGAAATCACTTTCAGACTTGCCGCCAGATATTTTCTTTGACGTGGGTATCTAATGATACGTATATTATTAGTATCATCCAAGATTGTGCCGATGGTCATTAACTTCAATTCAGCTTTCGCAACACCTAACCCCCCTCGACTTGCTCCAACTTGCACGAACTACGAAGAACATACGGTCGTTTCTGATGCAGCGGTCTGCTGCTTTGGCTTGGAAAACAGCTCGAGCAAATATGAAAGGCTACAGCCTACCCGGATGCCCTGACGGTGTGTCGGAGCCTGCGTACGCGAACTTCATGTTCACAAAACACTGCCATGTGTGTTGGATTCCACTTCACCTGGCTGCGGCTACAGTATACTGACGGGGTTGGGGTATGTATGTGATCGGGTCAATCCAACAGCTTTGCCTTACTCCCGAAGCATTGCACGTCTTCCCGGCACAAATGGTTAGATATTGCCGACATTGCGTCGATGATAAGTGCGATGGGGTTTTTTAGTATTTAGGACGAAAGGTTGACCCTTGTCTCGACAGAGTTATTTGGAGCCCACTCAGGCGTCTGGACCTATGCAAATCGTTGCCGTTGGTCGAAGGGTACTCCGCGTCGTCGCTTGTGTGTCCTTATCTGTTGGCCAAGGGTATGGGTATCTATATTTTGAAGGCGCCCTCGCTGATGGCCTTACAAGATGTCATGAAATTTACACAAGCCTGGCTCCGACAAGACTACGAAGAAGTCGTTAATGAATTTCGTCAGCTTCCTGGCCCCAGTAGTCAGAGAAGGATGAGGGACTTCTGCGAAGCTCGCAAGGAAATTGTAAAGAGACAAGACGAAGTGAGTAATCCAAGAGCATGGGAACCTTTAGGACTCATGAGGAAACAGTGGGCTAAGCAGTATTGGAAGTGTGCAAGATTTATACGTTCAGATCGCTGAAGGCGACGACTTGTAGCAAGCAACGGTGTGAAAATCAGTGGCTTTGAGTGTTGTTCGATTGATGTATAAGGTATGATGATATCGTATGGTAATACATGGGAGTTGGTAATTCAGCGGAACTCCTGCCGCTTGTTCTAGACGAAATAATGATATAATCGATACAATGATGCGTTGCGTATGTGCGCGTGAGAAGGACGATATGAGAATGGTGTTATAGGCGTGAGGGATAGGCGTCATGGATTACGAGAAGATGTGTTGCGGATAGGGAATTTGGTTGTGGTGAATGATAGTGTGAAGTGTGATTATTGCTTCAAGGCGAACCCGATGGCAAGGCCAGCAGCCAGGCCTAGCGTGCACAGGAATGCAAGTGCCGCAAGACATCTCTTCGCCCACTTTACTTCCGTGTCGCGGATCCGCTGAACGATAGCTGCTCGCTCAGCGGGGGTTTTGTCAGGTAGCCATGAGAGGTGTCCGGCATCGGAACTATCCGATGATGACGATGACAGTGTAGTCTCTTCCGCGTTCGGAGAGCGCAAGTCCGAGACGAGTATAAGAGCTCCGAGTATCCAAAATGGTGGGAACACTGTGGACGGGAAATAAGACGGTGCTCGTTTTACAATATCACTGAGGATACTCACAAAATCCGAATTTGAAGAGATACATGGCGAGGGTCACGGGTTCTTTGTGTCCTCTTTGAGAGTATGACGGAGGAGCGAGGGCCTCGACGTCCGAGTACGATGGGAGGTCGTCTTCCTTGTTGGAAGAGACAGAGAAGCGGCGGTCATGTCTGCTTCCGCGCGTGCTACCGAAGAAGTCGTCGATCGGACTGGTTGTGGTAGAGGTAGAAGTGCGTGTGGTGGCTGGGAGTGGGAGCGCCACCGAGGCAGATGCTTGAGGCTGCTCAGAAGTAGGGGATGAGAAAAACATCTTGAACGACGACGGGATTGGAGTTGACTAGGGAAGGCCGCTTTGGTGTTGGAGGCGGTGATACGGGGAGTGCGATGAGTGGATGCATGGTATGAGTCTGAGGTTATATACCCCGACGTGCTTGAAGATTGGTGGATTGGCGGTCAAAGCAATTCGTCGTCAAGGAGGGAGAAATTGCCTAAATTGGCAGAAATCGGAAGCTCGACGTTGAGAAAATTCAGCGCCCACATGAGTAAATACTTGTAAATATGCGCCAATCGGTGAGAACCTTCCATATACGGTAATTTATCCCGCCAATCAGTGGACAGTGATTGTGTCAGACGAAATGGCCTAGTAGTCTTCTTGCTGACGAGCGTTTATTATACTTAGAAGTTTCGTCTGTTTAATAATAACGCGAATTGCGTACTTGGAGTGCGACTGTGTCTACTAGAATTGCTCATTCCAGGACATTGAATGGCTGGAAGAACTTTCCTCAGTAACACAATGAGGTGGGGATTCGATGAAGTACTCACCAGGAGCAGTGGTATGGTTCTAGCTATTTCTCGATTCGTCCAAGGGGCTACACAGGAATAGCCTGAAGCTTGAAGGCCTGATAGGCAAGCATGCGAAGGCCGCTAATGAAACTAGTGAAGACATCTGTCACTGTCACGTTGTGTGACGAAGCCCTCCCACATCCAAATTTCGTTGGATCCGCCTCCTTTCGCGATACGACTCATCTTGGCATACGATATTTCGCGGGTAATCCTTATGTTTCGAGAAAATTATCTCTGCGGTGTGTCGGCCATCTTCTGGGCCGACTCTAACAGTATACTGGCTCGCTGGCGTTAGGCATCCAGGAAGGGCAAAACGGCTTGGAAAACTTGAGGTACTCAGGGAGTGTCTCTGAAAAAATGGGATCAAGTCTGGATGGCATATTCTTCCAGCCAGCTGATGGTCGGCGGTGCAACTGCTTTGACGTGACCACAAATTGAACAGTAAATTTACGTTTTGTGTGTAAGTATGGCCACAAACCTATCCAAGCACCTCCGCCCCCCTTTCCGAGCAAGTAGTTCCTTTATGCTGTCCCAATCACTGCTGATGGAGGATTGGTAGCGCATCGGTCACAGGTCTGATCTGTCGATGGCCAGAAATGCACAGCCCTGTCTGTGGGCATCAACAAGTACCAGGGATCAGTACAGCCAGTCACCGTTGTGCCGTGGGTGAGCGACATAAAGCACATTTACGCACCAAATATTGGTCGTCCTTTTGTGTATGTTTACCTTAAATACTTATCGACACTCTCACAAGACCATCACAGGAGTTCGATCACTCTTTTGTGATTGCCCCACCCTAGAAATCGAGACAACTTCGAGTCAAACCACTCACAGAGCTGTGATATACAACGCACAGTTGATGATGCTATCAGAGTCCCCAGGTACGCGTAGTTGCTGGCTTCTGGAGAACAGTTTCCATAGCACATCCCATCGGGGCCGTTCTCGCTGTGGCAGAGTGTGTATGTATTGCTTCCTGTAATCCTGCATCCCTATAGGTCCACCAATGACGGTCAGACCGCAATCGACAAATATTCATCAACGATCAGCTTCTGTTCTAGCTCTGAATGTCACCTACGCCTCCCATAGAAGTCGTGTCATCCTTCCTCTCGTCGCACAGCTTCGATCTCTCTTGGTCAGAGATTGAAGCTCGCCTCGGCTACACCTATATAAAACAAGCGCGTTGCTCCCTTTGTATCCTTCAACAGAGTCCTTCCACTCGACTGAACCAATATGTGTTCGAATTTCCCAGTAACAGAACCCCCTCTTTCTCGAGTCGAATCCCCTGTTCCGCTCCCAGGGGTAACACTACCGTCATTCGACAATACATTGGGTGTACTGTTCATTGGGTCGAGTCTCGCTACGCTGTGCGTCAAATTTCCTTTATCTTTCAATATGAACTGACACTGACGCCCATTAGATTGTATGGCATCTTTTGCTTACAGATGTTCATATACATCACTTCCTACCGCACGAGGCAGGATAGTCGTTGGAACAGATTCTCTATATTGCTTATATTGTACGTTGAAATGTCTTCATATTCGCTCTCACATGCTCACCACTCATTTCTCATTTCTAAGCGTGAGTATTGACCAATCAATGCGAAATCGAGACATAGGATGGATGATCTCACGAATCATAGTTCGTGGACACGGTGCAGCAAGTCACGATGACAGCAACAATGTACAAGTTCTTGGTATCAGACTTTGCCAATCCATATGCTCTTGCTCTTGCAGGATTTGCTAGTGGGGAAGCGTATGTGTAACCAATCCCTTGTCTACCTCATATATTGATTTGTTTTTATATAGCTTCACATACGTGCGTGTCCCTCACACTTACGTTCAATTTTGATTTTGACAGCTGAGATACACGCCGCACAACAGGCTCAATCCATAGCGGGGGTACGTTGCCTTCTCATATTGACTATGGTGGTCAAATGGTTACAATATCTGTAGAGCTGCGGTGTTTTGCTCGCACAGCTGTAAGTTCTGGAGTATTTATTGTTGGACGCTACTGATCGCAATCACTAGATTCTTCTCGTGGAGGCTTTGGGTGATTTCCAGAAGATCCCTTCATCTCCGCTCAAGAGTTATTATCTCAACTTTGACCGTAAGTCAGCCATCTATATATCAAGCACTCGCTGGATTAAGTCGATCTAGATGATGTTAGCCCTGTTCTCTTGTGGTAAGGAGAAAGTAAACAATCCGAAGCGAGTGTTGACTTTAGTTGTGTAGGATTCTATCTTGGTGAGGACAAACTCTACGAACTACAGCCTACCTGGATTGGGTATTCAATTTCCTGGCCTTAGATCTAGCCGTCAAGGGTTTCGACCATTCTTCGTTGACTGTGAATACACCTGACTTCACCGTACGTATTTCCGGCATTGCCTCTTGGTTACAGCTCCTTACGCCTCGTCATAGCTTGCTTACACCCTTGCTGCTTCAAGTCGAGTGTTGTTCGATTTAGTTATTACGTTTGGCATGAGTTCGTAAACAGTGTGAATTATACGGTGATTGCAATGCTAACAATCATTGTGTAGCCGTCACCCTCTATCGCTCTAGATCAGGGGTTAAGCAGTGTGTACCACAACATACTCTTTTTCGCCAGGCTTACAGCTTTATCGTAATGACAGGACCGACCATGTCATCACCCTCGTCATCCTATTCATAGTCAACACAAATCTACTCACCACGTTCGTGCCTCTAAAGCCTCTGAATGATGCCAATACTCACACTTCAATGAACAGTCTACTCTCGATTTCTGAGCTCGTGACTGTGCGGCTACTCATTTCCCTTGACGTTCGACGCGCTAATGTTGACACTCTGCAGTTCTTCGCTTTGCCGACAGCGACCATCTACGGCGGACTTGGCTTTCTAACTCCAAAATGTAGGTCGAGAAGCTCTCTCGTGGATAACACATAACCTCCCCTTTGAATTTGAATAGTATACTGCAACGCCCTACTAGCATCGTTCGTGGGTGTTTTCTGTATCCGTGTAGTCGTGCTGAATTGATATTTAGGATGAATTCGCGGGAATTTATCCAAAATGAGCTCAAGCCTGTGGGTGCCACCGTGCTCTCAGCCTCTGGGTCAACGGTCTTCACGGCTCGCCGAGGGATGGGGGATTTCAGTGCGGCACGTGTCTCCGCAAAGGGAACGGTTGGAGAGGCAACGGTAAGTGGCGTCACACGAGGATGATACTGAGTGCTGAATGCAATTTTTGCAAAAGCGATCGGGTGGTGATGAGGAGGCACAGGTCTCGTATGAGATGACCGCGCGTTCCGTAACCAAACTCCCATACCTGAGGGATGATATATAGACTACTATATGTATGTACTCTGAGTCAACGAAAAGGTGTGCGTGTTTCCAGGATTGGCTGAAATGGCAGACTCGGACGTTGCCATATGATGGACAACGACTCGCCGGGAAATTTCAAAGGATCGACTCCTGGTTCCAGGTTCTGCATCTGTGATATGCGTCCCCACTTCACTTGCTCCAACCACGAATCACAACGAACGTCGACATACCCGTTTCTGTTATGGTCGGCGGTTTCGCTGGCTCCAGAGCAGGTAGTACGCTCGGTTACCCCGGGCGATAGGAAACTCTTTACCCTCGCCTCGCCGCGATAGCTTATTATTTATCCGCTACAATCCTCCGCTTATACTCCTTCTCCTGCGTTAGACGGTAAGACTGCAAGTATTTACTAGGCACCAACACAACCTTATGGCGTCCTCCCAGGGTGGCTAATTCAAGCTGGCAAGTTCTACAATATTGACGGCTCCTCAAACTACTCTACCGCAAGCAAGGTACCCTAATAAGGGCAGGTGGAACAACACCGAAAAGGCTTCCAGAAATATAATTTATCCGCGGCAGGGATTGGAATGGGAGGTGCTTGTGGGCGAAGGAAGTCAAGTTGGGGAGTTTGTTCAGATGTGATCCGTTTGACCTTGGATGCCAAAGCAAGTTCTTTCAATCGGTCTCGGTGGTCAGCACAGCTCCCATGCAGAGCTCCTCCGTAGATGTAGCGATGCACTGCACCGGCAGATTTGTCGCATTCAGCGACAATGTTTGCTCGTTAGCTATGGCCCAGGTGCTCAATTGTCCAAGCGCGAAGCTTGGAATGAACTAGTTCTTCTGAGGCGTTCCCAAGAACCGTGGAGGTAGCCAGCTCACGCGGCCAGAATGTATAGTGGGCCATCGATTACGATTCACAGGTGTCCCCTAGGGTGGCGCGAGGTGAACTGGAATTACTAACCGTCTAGATTCATGATCTTAGCGTATGTTTATAGGTCAGTGGCACCCTGATCGATGACCAGATTTGCGTAGATAATGCGCCGGGGGCTTTTGAGGCCAAGTCTTTCTGCGGCGTGGGGGATCTTCAAATCCTTCGCAGTCTACGTCAGGGGAAGATTGCAGCAGCTATCTGGTGGCTTGGAAGGGGTTCGGCGATACGGTGTACGGCAGAATTTGAGCCTCGAGCGTGGAGAAGCTGTCGTGTTCAATCAACAATATCATCGCGGACTTTCGAAGAGCTACTGTTCTTGAGATGTCCGGTGCAAGCGGATCCACGCTGGTGGCTTTTTGACCGTCAACGAGTTGTTTATGGGGGCAGCTGGCGACGATATGGGCGCAGCAGCGTCAACCATGGAAATTTATGCTTTCAATCCATTCACTGTATGAGCGGAGTCAGGTCAGTTCTGGCGGAGAATTACAACAAAGGAGACCTTGTGGCAACAACATCACCTTTGTGTCCTCCCACATTCAAGGACACCTACAATTCCACGCAATCACCAAAATCCAACAATGTTCATGATGTGTCGCATTGAGGGCCGCCGGATTTGTGCCGTAGATGGTGAATTAAAGTTTGTTCGCACGCTGAACAGTTTGCAGACTTTCACCACCGTGTCGTGTCCAACCTCAACGCCAGCCAGCTTTTTTCCCTTCTGCGCTCAAGTTTCTGGATAAATCGGCCCACAAGCGCCTTCACATCGGTTGCAGAGCCGACATCAGCCAAAAATCGGGTCAGAGATAGTTTCTGAGCGGCGACGAGTCGGACACTCATCGCAGTTTAAGTCGGAGTGAGCCTTTCCTTGCCTCCGCTCCCAAGGCGGTCGCCCGTATCCTGCTCCCCAAATCTAATCCATATCATGCCAGATCGTTTGCGCCCGTCGGGTACCCTTTGCGTAGCGTCCAGTGGGCAGAATCAACCATGACCACGGAACAACCGAAGGCGGCGACGCCCCAAGATCAGCCATATCCGCCGCCGATGGTTGCGTACCCCAACCCTCATTTCACCGGGGGGACCTTCCCGCCTCCGCCAGCACCCCCAGGAACGTATCAGCCGCACTTCTTTGCCTACGCGCCGCCCGACGGCACCCACCCGGAGGCCAATGGCGCGAGCACCGCCGTACCAGTACCCCAAGGCCCCCCGCTCGTCTACCCGTACCCTCCAGGTGGCATGCTCTACTACCCGCCCCACCCACCAGGTATGGCAGCGATGTTCTCGCTGCGACCACGCCTGAGTCATCTTGTTAGGGTTCCCAGTGTCACAGGCGCCTCCTGCCCCAGCAATGAAGCCGAAGCGCAAACAAGTCAAGATGGCGGTGAGTCCGACGTTGTGGGCGTTCTGCGCCTGCTGATTGCAGTGTGTAGTGCACGAATTGCGCAACGGCGTGCAAGCGCTGCGACGAGAGCCGGCCCTGCGAAGCGCTGCATCAAGTATGGTATGCCGAACACCTGCGTGGACGGGCAGAGGAAGGAGCGGAAGAAAGGCGTGAAGCGCGGGCCGTACAAGCGCAAGAACAAGCAGATGGAGTCTTCGCCCCTCCCAGGTAGGTGCTTCGCGTTCCGCAGCGCGATCTCGCCTCTCACACTCTGTTCAGGCCATGAAGGAGAGTGGCCACCCGGCGCCCCACCGCCCACTGTCCATGCAGTCCCCTCCTTCCACGCTCCCGGTCCCGAAGGCTTCTACCCCGTTTATTACCCCGGGTTCCCGCCGCCGCCGCACCTTCAAGACGGCCAGTCCCCACCAGACGGCGCACACCCAGCCCAGCCGCCCGTTGTCCCGTTCCTGATCCCAGCGGGCTTCCCCCCATACGCCCACCACTACCCGTATCCACCGCTGGCACCCCAGCCGACCGTCGACCCCGTCTCCACCTCCAGGAAAGCCCAGGAAGACGAAGGCGCCGCTTCGGGCTCCCACGACAGCAACGGAAAAACAAAGAAGAAGAAATCGAAGACCAAGACCAAAGCCGGCGGCAGCGCCGATTCTGGCCAGCGAACGAAGCGCGCTAAAGTCAGCGAAGATGATGGAGTGGATGACGACTGAATTTTGAATGCATGGATGTTATTGAGATTGATTTTATGCGTCTATGCTTCTTTTCCTGTCTGCCCTCTGCGTCTCGTTTGGCCACCAATAGGGCCCTGCTGGACACTGTTGATGGCCAAAAGTGAACCAGATCCACGTTCCGACGAACACCCGACGTACCCAACGACCGTGACCGTTTAGACTTTCATTCCAGTGTGTAGCCCCCTATGCTTAAATTCATTTTTCACATTTCACATATCCCATTACCCAAACCTTAACTCTATTTCCTCGCTATGCTGTTAGCTATGCTGCGCTATGAATTCCCTGCTTTCCTTTCCTTTCCTTGCCTCCTCCTTATTGCGCCCGTTTTTTTTTGCTAAAGATGTTGTATATTCCCGCCGTCGATCGTTGATGTTGTTGTACAAGTTGAACACCGAGATATGGATTCCTGAAATCCTTGTGTATGCCACCTATGCTTGTTGTAGAAACACGATATGAATATGGTTCTATGATCTGATGCGATGGAGAATATGACCTATGGTTGCGTTTCGTACCTACCTCAAGCCCGGGCTGACCGGGCGGCTTTGTGAGCCAGTGGAGGTGTTGACCACAACTGCAATGGTCCGGCTATCATATCGCCAACCGGGAGTAAGAGGATTGTCTGGTAGAGAAGACACGTTGTCGCGGGCTCGCCGTAGCAGTCGCATGCTGGTGCTTGTTTCTCGTTAAAGTTGCGGGCTCTGGCGACTATGTATATTATTATCATCCGGCAATTCCAAGGCAATTCAGCATTTACGTATAGGCCGCATGCACATCTCCCTCCAATGCATTGGCAGCAGTGGAAATTGCGGCATTCGGGTAATAGGACATCATTGTCGCTCCCGAATTCGACTAGCGCCGTGAGGAAGCTACATACGTCGCAGTAAAGGCCGAGGATAATTGGGGATTCTACATACACACACTATTGGTGTAAGCGGTCGTGCCAGTGAGCTCCATAGATAGAAATACGTACGACTAATAATGTAACAACAGGTGGTATGAGGCGAACATGGGTAATAATGCACAGTACGTCGTACGTGTAACAGTGCAGACATGGATGTGGAGATGGAGATGAGGGAAGGGAGCGATGTGGGGAGTTAAGAGGAGGGGATGTGAATGGGAACGGGAAACATGACGCTAAATTAATGAGAAATATAATTACTATTAATACAATCCTTCCTAGATGGTAATGGAGGGGGAGATGATATGCACAATGAACAGTCCGTAGTCAAGAATTTAGATAGGAAATGGTAACTGCGTAGGTCAGGAGCGAGACCCGGTTCTATCATCGTCCCCTTCATCATCAACGGCGAAGAAGAACCTTCGAGACGACGACTGCCGCGAAGAATAGTCTCGATCCAGCCGAATGATGTCGGTCAACAAGTCCCACCGCCGGTACGAGTCCGTTTCCCAGCCCACGCTACGTGATTTATGATGGTACCCAAGGGAGCGAGCAACGGAAGGGAAGCTCGGGTTGAAATACGGAGGCCGCGAGTGTGAGGATCTCGGGGATGAGGGTGGGTGTGGTTTGAGAATAGTGTTGTCGCTAGTATCTCGGTCTTTGCTAGAGGATGTCCCGGCAGATAAAAAGGCATCTCGTGGACTTTCCATGGATACGCTCGTGGTCGTTTCCTCGACAGCCTCCATGTCTTCATCGCTTTCAACAAGGGTGACATCAGAATCGTCACTGGCTCCGCTTGACGTCGACAGAGCCCGTGCGTCTCTAGTCCTGAAAGCGCATCCCGTGCCGTACTCTGAATCATCACTAGAATCCGACGAGTCTGCATTACGATGAGCGAGTATCTCGAGGCCCATTTGCAAGTCGAACATCCAAAGTGTCTTCGCCATTGTCCACATGGGCAATTCTGCGAAGCATCTGTCGACGAGCGCACAGTAGGGATCACGGAGGGCGAGGATATCGCCGCGTCGGGGATGGATGGATAGAGGTGAGAAGCGCGAAGCCTGTTTTAATTTTCTCAACTTCTGGAAGCCGGTCTTCGTCAATGACGGCAGGGATTGTCGTGTCGTAGGGGATCTGCTGAGCTTGTCTGCTTTCTCCTGGTCTTGCCACTCTTCCTCTCGCATGGACCAGAACCATTTGAAATGAAGCAGGGCGTTGTGAGAGCGACCGTGGTGGCGATGGTCAGGGGATTTTGGTCTCGAAGGATAAGGTTCCATCAAGTAGCAAGGGGAGAGGGGAGATGGAAGACATGAAAAGTGAGCAATTTCGTCGAACTGCGTGGTCGGAGGGGGGAACCGTCCAAGTAAAGGCCGAGGCGGTGGGGGGGACAGCAATAGCTCACTTCCATAGTCGGCGCCGGCGTCGTCTTCGTCTGAATCAGAGCTGTCCAAATTGGCATCACCATCGTCGTCGGGGTTGGTTTGGGTTGCCGTGAACAATTCCAGGGTCCACTCGAACACGCTCCCCGCATGATTTCTCGAGGGCTCAACGTCGTCGTCGTCGTCTTCATCGCCCGACCCACTAGTTCCAGTTCAAGTGACGGGTGCAAGTTGGGCCACCAGAGGTACAGCGTCACATGGTGAGGCCCGCCAAATTCTCTATCACTGGCGGCCACTCGTGGTGTCATTGTACGTCCACTCTATGTAATCCAATTCTCAACGTCGCCCGTCGCCAACTCCTCGACTCCACGCCCATTCCTCCTCCCACAACCTCGTCGTAACCTCCATCACTCTGCCAATCTGCGCTCGAGTGGACGCACGCTAAGCATGCACGTCCCTCAACCATACCCTCACTAAGCTCCCTCACTCACGCCCGCACGTCCAACTTCCAACTTCCGCTCTCCACCAATCCCTCCCTCAGCAGCCCTCCCTCTGTATCTGACCGCCAGTCCATCGTCTCTCTCCCTCGCTCCCTCAGCGCTCAGCCAATCCTCACCCAGCCTCGTTCCCCCGCCCTCTCCACCCAACCTCCTCAACGTTCAACTTCAACGTTCAACTTCAACCCCCGCGCACGTCCACAACAAACCCGCTCCCAGGCTGTCGTCCCCAGCGCCCAGGGTTCCACAATCCCGTCTTTGCGCGCCATCTCGTGTGTATGCACCCTATTGGTCGTTCTCACTGCTTACTCACGCCTTCGCACAGGCTTTCTATTATTCCACCGCCTCGAACACTCGCACGCACGGCGCCAAGATGCCACGGCGCCCCCAGTCACCCTGCGTCCAACATCGCGCCACGTCAGCTAGCACAACCCCGAAAACGAACGTGAGAAGACAACACGGCGTGCCAGTGCACACAAAGCGACGTGGTCCACAGCGTGTTCGTTCGCGGCACGTCGACGACACCGGGTAGACGGTAGAGTGAGAAGAAACGAGAGAGAGAGAGAGAAGGGTGCGTCGTGCCATTCTAACGCAAAGGCCCGCGAGCTGACGAACGGGTCGTGCTCGCTGTCAGTCCATGGCACCCCGCACTGCGTGGAGGTGACAGCGTGCAGGGGAATAGCAACGAAAAAATGACAAGGACACGAAGAGGGGGACGGGGGACGTTGGCAATAACGTCCGACACCACGGACAACGACACAGTGACGGAAGACGGCACGACTCGCGTCAACGCAGACGTCAACGAAGACGGAAGTACAGCTCACTGAGCTAGCGAGGGAGTGGATGACGTGTGGCGCGCGCACAGAACCGGGAAGTATAGGAAATGAACGAATGGACGAAGCGAAGGGACAAGCGGAGGGAGGCATGAAGGGTCCCACGGGGACGTATTCGCCAACCGCCAACCACTGTGCAGGGTTTAACGAGAGGCCCCGTACACGCGTACGTACTGCACGCAGGACGTCAAGACGCTGCTCTCCGTCAGATCCGTCAGATCATCGCAGGATGCACGCCAGCCGGGGTTCTGGGCCCTGGACGGCGTGCGCACGAACTGGTCCCTGGTGGGCAACGGGAAATTTGAGCATGCCGAGACGAGATGCGGCGAGACGAAAGGAGAACGATGCAAACAGAAAAGCGGGGAATACGAAGACACGCAAACGGAAACAGAGAAACAGGAGCGAAATGGCGAAAAAGGAGAAAACGGATACAGAGAAAATGGAGAAAGAGAGATGTAGATCTACGTATGTACGTACTGTTTTGGTATTTTCATTCAGTGAATGACGATAATCGTCCTACTTTAAGTTAGCTAGTCGAGAACCCGGGGCGAAACGGCTATGGTGGAGATTCGAGCGCAACACGAGCGGGCGAACGGAATTGGCAACCCCACAATCCATCCACTCGATCATGATCGAGCACCCCGCACCCCGGAATAACCCCAGTAAGCCGGACGAGTTGGACGTTGGCTCAGCGCTGGCCACCCCTCTCCACGCCAACAACTCCACGCTCCCACAAAAGCGTCACGACGCCCGCCGACTGTCCCTGAGAACAGGGAGACGGCGCGTAGCCAGGCAGAACCGCTACGCCGTTACGTGAAAACAAGATAGGATCGAGACGAGATCGCAGCAAACGTAAGTACGATCCCTGTCGTTTGCCCAGTGCGTTCGAACTAATGAAATGACGTGCATTTGTCCCAAATAGATTCGAAACGACGACTCTGGACGACGGGGCGACGAAATGGGGTAATACTCAAGGCCGTCGAATGCAGGCGTTTGGCGCGCGAAGCCAACCAGGGACGTGCAAACGCGCGATCCCAGAACAAGCTAACTAGGCGCAAAGAAAGAAAAGAAAGGGGGAGATCGTGCGGCAAATGGGGGATCGCAAAAAGGACGAAGGAGAAACGAGCACGGGAAAGCGGACGAACAAGGCCGGGGAAACGGGAAACAAACGAGAGGAGATCGCGTGAGTACGGTCTCCCCGCTTTCGTCTCGATTTAACGTTTGCATGAAGATTCCCCGCGTTTTCGAACCAGAATGACACAGATTGGCGTGCAGGGAACCCCAACCCGCGAGAAAACGGGCTGGGAACGCCACACAAACTCGCGACAGCGCGATATTGCGCACTGAACAAGCCATCGAGCGCGATGAGGCCTCGCTATGCGAAGACTCTGGATCCACGAAATCGATGTCATCGAGCACACACGCGCGCAGGCGAGAAGACGGGCGGCCACAAAGAAACGGGAGAAGAGAAGAAGAGATTGTCCGCAGACGACCGTCTGCGCCCAAACACGGTATACCCATCCAAAGTCAACCGCGTGATTTAGTTGCGATACAGCGAAAGAAGAGAGAAGATAATAGAAAGATGAACACGAAAAGAAGGGAAACGACCGAGCCTCGTACACGACAAGTCGCGTCGACGTTGGGCTCGCAAACGGTGATAAGGGTAGGCGACAAGAATCAGAAGGTCATACGAGCGTGTGCTCATCAACATCAACGAAAAGGGACAAAGCATGGACGCGAAGCGAGCGCAACAAGCCCAAGCCAATGCAGCCAAGTCTACTCAACCAGCAAAGTCGTTGCTCGTCCCGCAGAGCGCATCGAGGACAACGACATACACCGGTGACGCGAACGAGGGAGCACGGTGAGTCGGCGTCACGCCCACTTGTTCCACACTAACCCATGGCCGCGTCGCAAAGTAGAATACGGCGCCGCCGGGGGTCGCGATGATATCCACGACGCTCCCAGCTGTCGCAGCCAAGTCTGCTCGTCGAGGGCGACCGAGGAAGTACCGCTTTCGCGCATCAAGTCCACGGCCACCAACAAGACGGAGCAAACTGTGGCAACTCGCAGAGAAGGAGCGCAGAGACGTGTGAAACGACCCCACTCGCGCATCGAGGACGAATCCGACCGCTGCGACGACGTCCACTCGCGCGACAAGACCGTGGAAGTACCGCTCTCGCGCATCAAGTCCACAGCCTCGCCACGACGGAGCAGACGCAGAAGCGAACGAGGCAGATACCAGAGGGCGCGCCACAGCAAGCAAACACGCGAAATAAACCTAAGGGATGAATTAGAAGACGACGAACAGGGAAAGGAAACTCGGGCAAACGGTGAAGAGACGCGTCTGGACGCCAGGCCGCCAATTCGAATCGCAGATATCGTAGCTATCGACGGTGCTTGGCTTGTAACAGCACCGTCAAACGAATGCAGTTTACTTTCAGCGTTGATCAGGTTCGTCGTGAAACAGGTATGGTTTGAAAATACTCACTGGACACTAGGATCGCTTCAAGGGGAGTAAACACAATGACGAGGTGCGTGTTTCGTCGATCGCGTCGCGTAGTCTGACTGTACTGGTTAGGTATGTATGTATGTATCATAGGACCCGGAGCGCGCCGCAAAGAACACATGCTGGGATCATGGCGACGGCGAACTCGGGAAACGAACTACGCCTCCAACGCGGCCCATGTTTTCGAGACGTCGAAGACTCGCTGGGAATACGAGGACGGTATCAAACCTCAAGACACGATGGATGCGGAACTTGATACTCACCTGTTGGCCTGGCGCAAGACACTGCTTCGTGTCGAGCTCGACGGCGAACGACGATTGCAAGGCTAGACTAGGGGGAGTGAATAGGATGGTTGGATGAGGGGCGAGGGTTGAATGATGCGAGAGGACTTGCCAACGATGCGAAAGCTCGCGCGCGCGCGAGACGGACAGGAAGAGGGTATACCCCTCCCGAACGACCGCTGAGGACCTAAACGACATAGCGGGAGGTTAGCGTCGCGAACAGATATAGATAACGGCGAGAGACTTACCAGCGGTCCGAGTTCGCGAGCCAATAGCTTGCAGATCGAGCTCGCACGAATCAGGCAACACCACGAACGGTGACAGCGGCATCTGCGAGGTCAACGGCAGCGGCAGCACGGCTACGACGATGCGGCAAACGCCTGCACCGGTACACTACGCCCAAGCAAGTCGACGACGAGCTACGAGGACGGCTTCGACTAGGCGTTCACGGTTCGCAACGGTGAGGCTCTCGGTTCGCTTTCGTTCTCTCATTTCTCACAGTCAACTCACGCAACCACTCACAGATGATGTACAACGCCGAGCTCAAGCGCCTCACTCAGTAATAATTCACTCAAGCACGCACACGTTTGCGAGCCTCGTTCGGAAGCGACGACACATGGCCAGCTTACGACGCGCACCGAAGTCCGTAGGTTAGTGGGTCAGTAGGGCGTTGTGTACACCTTTGTAAGCAAATAATATATATTTCTACAATCTGCAAACGGCGCGCAAATCGTTAATCAACCTGAATCACGACGCTGAAAGGGAGGCTTACAAGTATACATGTTATTGAGGTAATTTGTGATGCTAACGGCTAATTAGGAAGACTTCGTCAGTTCGTTTCATCGAACGGGACACGGACGCGCTCACTCTGCGGCTTGTAGGGTACTTGCCATATCTATATTTCCAGGTAAGCACCGCAGTCGTTGAGTTTCGAAACGAACTGACCTGTCTGCGAACAAAGACCATTGCTAGGTTATTCGCAGCCAGGCTGCAAGTTTGAACGTCGCGCTAGAATTGGGAGATTAGATCAGTACAATGCAAATGCGAGCAAAACTAACCCCCGCGTTCATACGTGTCACGAACCACCCCGGGCCAGTCGTATACAAAGCCAGTAGATGAGAGTTGGTCCGACGGACCGGGATCATTTCGACGTTGACTCGAGTTCAATCGTTCGCATCCCACCCGACACAACCTCTAGGAACTGGCTTGCAATCACTACACCTAAGATACTGCGCGCGTTAAGCAATGCGATAGAAAACGTTAATGGTGAACTAACTTCCATCCCGCAAACTGGTTTGTTAAGTCCCGGGGGGCTCGTAGGGTACTGGCCATATCTATATTTCGAGGTAAGTATCGCAGTCGTTGAGTTTCGAGATGAACTGACCTGTTTGCGCGCACAGTGATAACAGTCCGACTCACCTTGGACCCAGTCGTGTACGGGGCAGCATCTCCAAGCGACGATCTGGGATCACTTCGACAATGATGTTCGTGGGGGCGGGCCAGTCACTCGGATTTCGTCGAACGCAACCACTGGAACCGGCTCGCAACTGCGCCGTACCCCGAGGGACAGTCATGGTCAGCCCGAGATTGTTGGGGGAGCGGCGAACTGAGTCTGCAAGAGAAGATCAGACAATATCAATACATGTACAAGCGAACGACTTACAGAGACCACGAAGATATCACTGGGACGGCTCGAAGCGAACCAGAGCCGCGAAATAAGGGATCTGCGAGCCAAGAGGCTGCTTGCGAGTTGACTGGTGCTACGAATCGACACGCCGTGCTCCGTACTCTCGGGGGAACTCGCAACGAAGACTGCGATTAGAGCGCCCTCGTTAGTGATTTCAGTCGTTAACTATGGAGCACGAGCCGGGTCAGGGATTATTACTGTGCACTGAAGACGGACTGACCCTTTTTCAGCTCGTTTCGCGTCGAAGTTAATGCGAGCAGTCGTAGCGAGTGTACTGGAGACGGCGGTTGGGTAACTGTCGTGTTCGAGCTTACCTCGTTACTTAATTATGTACACGCTAGACTAGAAGTAAATCCGTGAGCCAATGAGCATAAGTATAGCAACGAGACACTTACTGTCAGCCTCGACGGTCATAAAGATTGTGACTGCAGGATATAGTCGGTGTCGTAGCTATAAGTAACCGGATTGTATCAGCGCCGTAGTTAATAGACCAATATAATAAAACTTACTGTGCGAAGAACATTACGCTCGCTTGTTCATCTCGGCCTTCATGATCGCTTCAAAGGTTATCTGCGACGATACCTATTTCAAAATTATGAATTCAGTGTATTGTAGCGAATGAGAACTGAAAATAACCTACTGATATGAGTAATGCTTATGATAGCCAGCGTTCGTGCCGATTGGTCTATTCATGATCGCTTCAAAGGTTATCTGCGACGATACCTATTTTGATAACAGATGTCAGTGTGTTGTAGTAGGTCAGAGCGGTTAACGACTTACTGATACAAGGGATTTCTTGATCTGTCACTGACTATCGTGGCCAGAGTCAGTAATTCAAGGAAGTGGGCGAGGACGAGGGAAAGCGATCCGTTGAAGTCGAATAGGGGAGGATAGGGGAATGGGCGGATTGTTGAATTCGAGCGTATTCAGCTCGAAGGAGGAGAGGAGGAGAGGAGAGGAGGAGAGACCTGAAGAGGATGGAGAGTAGTTAGCAATTTATGACCCCGTTATATAGGAAAAAGGGTGGTCCAAGCGTAAACGGCGTTTTCGAGCGTGTTCGCTCGCAAATAACTTGGTAGCGTTCAAACAAAATCGCTGATTGATGGTAGCCATGGCAGGACGTAATAGAAGCACATAAGCGCCGACGCCCAGACCCTAGTGGGTGGACGGGTACCTTGCAATTTCAATCGGGCTCAGGGAGAAGAGTACGACGAGGAGATTGAGCCGAGTGAGGGTTGTCGGCGAGGTTCCTGAGTTTGCGACGACGGGGGGATCGTGTGGTGGGTAGTATACATGTAGGCCATGGGCTGACTACCGTGCGACTGGACGTAGAGTGTAGTGGGTAGTGCATGTACGAGGAGGATGGTGTGCTGAGTGGTGTTGCAAGAAATGCGAAATTGCATCGGGGCGAGCGATCGAAGCGGCGTAAATTGCAGCCGAACAAAAGAATGTTCGTACTTGACTCACCCTGCAGTGCCCAGGTCGTTTCCTTTTGCCATTCCCTGCAATATATGCATCCACCAGCGGGATTGAGGCCGCTTCAAGATCCCGGTCCAGATACTCCATGGATGTTCTATTATATGTTCTAGATGAGGGTGTACGTACCTCATATCCATGGGGTACTTCATTTGCGTGTGTGGTAGTCGATGGGGAGGAAGGATAGGCGGGCGGGATTGGATACAGGGGACGTCGGAGCGGGATGTGTGGTCGGAACGGAATTGGGCGGAGGATAGGCGGGATGATTGGGGGGAAAGTGCGAGTTGTTTTGTGCATCTGCATATCTCGTACTGCTCGTTTAACTATGGGATTGTAGGGGAAAGTACGAGTAGGAGCGAGATGTAAGTAGGGGGCGGACTTGTCGGACATGCCGAAAATGGAATAATTAGGCGCACGGATTTGGACTCCGATGACGCACACCGACGATCACTCTTTCCTTCTTTCCACCACTCGCAACCCACTCCTCCGCCGACTGCTCTACTCGGACACCTCGGTATCTGTCTCTCCGCCAACGATGTCCCCGATTGCATCGCCCAATCTCTTGGTTCGCCGGCTTCTCTTTCCTGTCAACTACACTCAACGCCCATTCGTCTGCCGCCACTCTTTCACCAACCATTTAATGATTCGTTCTTACTGGTATGTTCCTAGTGCTGATCCTTCGTCTGTTACTTATCTCTGCTCACAGCGCCGAGTCGTGAAGTGCCCGAAAAACAAAGAGACTATATATCGACGCCATTCGGTTGGCTGTTTAACGTCGCCATCCGTGCATTCAGCGCATCCATATATTTTTGCCACCCCCAAGGACGAAGAGACCATATATCGACGCCGTTTTGTTCCCCATCGTTCCGTCACTCTCCTTGCGTATTTTGGAGCCGTTTTCAACAGACGACACGGCATATCCAGCTCGCTTTATCACCCCACGCGTTTCTGCACGCGACGCCTTCTTCGCCGTCTCATTCTGGGTCCGCAAACGACGAAGACACCACCTATCGACGCCGTTTTGTTCCCCCACCCTCCTCGTGCCCCTTGGCACCGTTTTCAACGGTGTTTCTGTCTCGAAAATGACGAAGACACGACGTATCGAGCTCGTTTTACCACCCCCTCTGCCATTTCGTTGTCGGCCCCCAAACAACGAAGACACGACGTATCGTCGCCGTTTTGTTCCCTGTCGTGCCGCCACCTCTCCGCGCATCTTGGAACGGTGTTTCTGTCCCGAAGATGATGAAGACACGATATATCGAGCCCGTTTTATCACCCCCACCTTTCCGCACACGATGCCTTCCCCCCGTTTCATTCTCAGTCCCCAAACGACGAATACACGACGTATCGTCTCCGTTTTATCCCCTATCGTTGCGCCGCCCTCCTCACACATCTTGGAACTGTTTTCAACGGTGTTTTCGTCGCGAAAATAACAAAGACACGACATATCGAGCCCGTTTTATCACCCCCCGCCTTTCTGCACCCGACGCTTCCTCCGCCGCTTTATTCTCGGTCCCAAAATGACAAAGACACGACGTATCGACGCCATTTTATCAGCACCTCCAGGTTGTTCTCCCCGGGATCAGCTCGACAAAGACACGACGGTTCGCCGCCGTTTTATCCCCCTTCACCCCCGCCATTCTCCTGCCTCCGTTTTCCCTCGCACATCGGATATTTCGAGGCGTCTGGGAAGATTGGTTCCCCCAGAGCAGAGTGGCCTCGCCAGAGGCCGTTCTGCTCTCGCTCTCTCCTCTCCCGCCTTTCCTGTGGTCGTTCGAACTACGGGAAGCACTTCGACCGTGTATCTGAGCTCCTTCCGACCTGCGTCACATTCTGCACCCGTTCCAGCCACGACGAAGTGGAAATTGTATATTTCGACGCCGTTTTATCAGTCCCACGACGTCGCTTCTCCCCCCAACAGTATCTCCACCTTGTCCCATCATCAGTGCACGCAGGACGAAACGAAAATCTTTAAATTCGATATTTCAGCTTCCCGCGACCGGCCTCCTACCTCCTCCATTGTTACGACACGATCCCCGCCGTTCTACGCCTCCTGAAGACTCCAGACATCGAAATTGTATATTTCGATGCCGTTTTATCGGTACCATGGCGCCGACTCACCTCGTACAGTTGCGACCCGACTTCCACCTGAAATCTAGCCCTCGCCGTCTCATTCTGCTTTCTACGCAGCCGTTGTGCTTCTCCTGCAGCATGGCCAGAACGACACGAACAGCTCGCGAATTGACCCGACGGCACTCGAATTCTCGGTGGCACAGTGCTGTATTAGCTACGATCTTGGCATGCCGCGAAAAATACATATTTATCCCATTGTACATGTCGGTCTCGCTGAAATTCAGAGTCTTCTTGTCTGCTAGTGACATTTACTCCCTGAGTCCCTCAAACAGCACTAGTCAATAATACCGTAATCCTACCAGTGCTACAAACTCGGCTCCGTTGTGTTGCGGGTGCTTTTGGGTAAAGTTCGCCGTGTTTCAGGAACGTTCTTCGGGCGGTTGAGGGCTGGGTAAGCAAGTTCACCAGTAACATCTCAATGTCAAGCCACACTGTACTCAGGCAGACAAGGAGGGGAGTTCAATTGAAGTGTATTCATTGATGGTACGCAATACTGCTACATAGAGTGGACTCGATGAAGTGAAGGGAGTGCGACGGCGACAGGTACCGCCGAGTTGCGTAATGTGAGGGTGCCGTGTTGTTGCCAAGGCAGATAGGTATCGCCCGATACTTGGCGCCGTAGACGTATATAAGGCCAGCGAGGAAAGGCGGTCAGTAGCCCCCCCCCCATCTCCCTGTGCTGTCGTTATGCCCCGTCGCTGTCCACCGTAGTCATCGTAGTCATCGTCGTAGTCGGTAGTCAGTATATAGCGACACGCCGGGGATCGGGAGCACGAACGTATGACCGTGCTTTCGATTCTCGGCGGCAATGGGGGATGCCCCAGCGCTTCGTACCTATCACAAACCATCGAATTTGCTTTTCTTGAATTTGCGAACCTATGTCAGGCCAATGTTTGCCTTCCAAATGATAGCGAGCAGAGTCCAGTGTATGCTCCCTCGTGGTGGTCATGGAGTGAGGGAAAGGTGCTATGCAGATCTTGATGACAATAGGAATCTGAATCCAGTCATAGATAGAAATACGTACGACTAATAATGTAACAACAGGTGGTATGAGGCGAACATGGGTAATAATGCACAGTACGTCGTACGTGTAACAGTGCAGACATGGATGTGGAGATGGAGATGAGGGAAGGGAGCGATGTGGGGAGTTAAGAGGAGGGGATGTGAATGGGAACGGGAAACATGACGCTAAATTAATGAGAAATATAATTACTATTAATACAATCCTTCCTAGATGGTAATGGAGGGGGAGATGATATGCACAATGAACAGTCCGTAGTCAAGAATTTAGATAGGAAATGGTAACTGCGTAGGTCAGGAGCGAGACCCGGTTCTATCATCGTCCCCTTCATCATCAACGGCGAAGAAGAACCTTCGAGACGACGACTGCCGCGAAGAATAGTCTCGATCCAGCCGAATGATGTCGGTCAACAAGTCCCACCGCCGGTACGAGTCCGTTTCCCAGCCCACGCTACGTGATTTATGATGGTACCCAAGGGAGCGAGCAACGGAAGGGAAGCTCGGGTTGAAATACGGAGGCCGCGAGTGTGAGGATCTCGGGGATGAGGGTGGGTGTGGTTTGAGAATAGTGTTGTCGCTAGTATCTCGGTCTTTGCTAGAGGATGTCCCGGCAGATAAAAAGGCATCTCGTGGACTTTCCATGGATACGCTCGTGGTCGTTTCCTCGACAGCCTCCATGTCTTCATCGCTTTCAACAAGGGTGACATCAGAATCGTCACTGGCTCCGCTTGACGTCGACAGAGCCCGTGCGTCTCTAGTCCTGAAAGCGCATCCCGTGCCGTACTCTGAATCATCACTAGAATCCGACGAGTCTGCATTACGATGAGCGAGTATCTCGAGGCCCATTTGCAAGTCGAACATCCAAAGTGTCTTCGCCATTGTCCACATGGGCAATTCTGCGAAGCATCTGTCGACGAGCGCACAGTAGGGATCACGGAGGGCGAGGATATCGCCGCGTCGGGGATGGATGGATAGAGGTGAGAAGCGCGAAGCCTGTTTTAATTTTCTCAACTTCTGGAAGCCGGTCTTCGTCAATGACGGCAGGGATTGTCGTGTCGTAGGGGATCTGCTGAGCTTGTCTGCTTTCTCCTGGTCTTGCCACTCTTCCTCTCGCATGGACCAGAACCATTTGAAATGAAGCAGGGCGTTGTGAGAGCGACCGTGGTGGCGATGGTCAGGGGATTTTGGTCTCGAAGGATAAGGTTCCATCAAGTAGCAAGGGGAGAGGGGAGATGGAAGACATGAAAAGTGAGCAATTTCGTCGAACTGCGTGGTCGGAGGGGGGGGAACCGTCCAAGTGAAGGCCGAGGCGGTGGGGGGGACAGCAATAGCTCACTTCCATAGTCGGCGCCGGCGTCGTCTTCGTCTGAATCAGAGCTGTCCAAATTGGCATCACCATCGTCGTCGGGGTTGGTTTGGGTTGCCGTGAACAATTCCAGGGTCCACTCGAACACGCTCCCCGCACGATTTCTCGAGGGCTCAACGTCGTCGTCGTCGTCTTCATCGTCCGACCCATTGAAGCCAAGCCGGCTCGTTGGGCGAGGTGGCAGGTCGTTCGTATCGTCGTCCGAAAACTCGCTGTTCGAGAGTCCAGCCACAAGCTCGTCTCCGCAACGCCGTGGTCGAGATAGATGAGGGGAACAGTCAAGACGGGTGCAAGTTGGGCCACCAGAGGTACAGCGTCACATGGTCATCTGAGATAGGAGCCGAGGCCCGCCAAATTCTCTATCACTGGCGGCCACTCTATGTAATCCAATTCTCAACGTCGCCCGTCGCCAACTCCTCGACTCCACGCCCATTCCTCCTCACTCTGCCAATCTGCGCTCGAGTGGACGCACGCTAAGCATGCACGTCCCTCAACCATACCCTCACTAAGCTCCCTCACTCACGCCCGCACGTCCAACTTCCAACTTCCGCTCTCCACCAATCCCTCCCTCAGCAGCCCTCCCTCTGTATCTGACCGCCAGTCCATCGTCTCTCTCCCTCGCTCCCTCAGCGCTCAGCCAATCCTCACCCAGCCTCGTTCCCCCGCCCTCTCCACCCAACCTCCTCAACGTTCAACTTCAACGTTCAACTTCAACCCCCGCGCACGTCCACAACAAACCCGCTCCCAGGCTGTCGTCCCCAGCGCCCAGGGTTCCACAATCCCGTCTTTGCGCGCCATCTCGTGTGTATGCACCCTATTGGTCGTTCTCACTGCTTACTCACGCCTTCGCACAGGCTTTCTATTATTCCACCGCCTCGAACGCCCGCAAAGGCGCCCCCAGTCACCCTGTGTCCAACACCGCGCCACCTCAGCTAGCACAACCCCGAAAACGAACGTGAGAAGACGACGTGGCTCGCCAGTGCACACAAAGCGACGAGGTCAAAACCGAGAGAGAAAAAGGTGCGTGGTGCCTTTGTAATGCAAAGGCCCGCTTGCTGACGAACGAATTGTGCTCTCTGTCAGAGCAGGCCAAGGCGCAGCGGAGAATAGCAACCAACGGCCAAGACCAGACAAAAACGAAGAGCGGGAACGAGCGAACGACGCTGGGCATAACACCAACGCCACGGACAGCGACACAGTGACGCGACAACGAGAAAAGACCATCCCCAGCGCGAAAGAGACGCGAAGAGCACGCGAAGGACAGGGGCGAGTCGAGACGAAGGGCCAGGCCTTCACTCAGGGTGGAACATGGCGACGCGAACGTTAACGTCTACGCGCAAAGTCCGTCGCTTGGGTGCGAGGGAACCAAGTGCCGCGCGAACGCCAATGAAACACGTCGCGGGGATGAAAGAAAACGAGAGCGCCGGCCACGTTGGGCACGCACGCACGCCACACGAGAGCTGCGCCACCCCCCCATCTCGAGCGCACTGGTACGGGACCTGGGGATTGCACGCACGCCGGGATCGTTTGGGGCGCGGCGCAAGGGTCGCGCAAACGGCAGACTAAACGGGGAACACAGAAACGAGGGAAGATGAAGAAAATACGGAAACGAGAGAGACGAAGGAAACGGAAAACGGAAAACAAGAGAAGAAGAAGGGAGAACGCAGAAAACGAGAGACGACGAGAACACGGGAGACATGTAAATACGTGTACGTACGGTGTAATGACCTGGATGTAGTAGCTAATTGGCTAACACGCGTGCTATTGAATGGGTCAGTTAGGGATGCAACTCGGGAGCGCAAATAAGGCGCGAACGACTCGGACGAAGGGCGAGTAATGAAGAACAGAAGCGAAAGGGGAAGGGTCACCCCGCAGTCGATCATGATCGACACCCCACCCCACATTATGACGAACACGTAAATGGGGAGGAGACTTTGCACGCAGCCGAACGGCGACGCGCAGCCCGATGCGGGATGGGGAACGGGGTAAGCCAACGGGACAGGGACGAAGCACAACGAACGAAGGAATCAAAAACGAGAGAAGGCAGGAATTGAAAAAGTCATGGCGACGGAATGGACATGGACATGGACATGAAAATGGGACGCGGGGAAATGAAGGGGGGAATACGTTGGAGTACGTATGACCTCCTGCGTCCTCGATTATCCCCGCTTTGTACAAGCTGAGCGGCCTGCAGGGACACGCGCACACGCACACGCACACGCAAATGCAAAGACCGAAGGGACGGCGCACGATCGTGCGAGGAACAAGCGAACGAAGAAGCACCCGTATGAAGACAAGGCACCACGACCAGCCCCAGCTTTCGGCAGCAGCAGAAACGAAGGGAACGTAACGGCAGCGCAAATACAAAGGCAAAACGGCAGCGAAACGAGGGTCGCCAGTGCCTGTTGCTCGATCATAATCGAGCCCCGCACCCCGGAATAACCCCAGTAAGCCGGACGAGTTGGACGTTGGCTCAGCGCTGGCCACCCCTCTCCACGCCAACAACTCCACGCTCCCACAAAAGCGTCACGACGCCCGCCGACTGTCCCTGAGAACAGGGAGACGGCGCGTAGCCAGGCAGAACCGCTACGCCGTTACGTGAAAACAAGATAGGATCGAGACGAGATCGCAGCAAACGTAAGTACGATCCCTGTCGTTTGCCCAGTGCGTTCGAACTAATGAAATGACGTGCATTTGTCCCAAATAGATTCGAAACGACGACTCTGGACGACGGGGCGACGAAATGGGGTAATACTCAAGGCCGTCGAATGCAGGCGTTTGGCGCGCGAAGCCAACCAGGGACGTGCAAACGCGCGATCCCAGAACAAGCTAACTAGGCGCAAAGAAAGAAAAGAAAGGGGGAGATCGTGCGGCAAATGGGGGATCGCAAAAAGGACGAAGGAGAAACGAGCACGGGAAAGCGGACGAACAAGGCCGGGGAAACGGGAAACAAACGAGAGGAGATCGCGTGAGTACGGTCTCCCCGCTTTCGTCTCGATTTAACGTTTGCATGAAGATTCCCCGCGTTTTCGAACCAGAATGACACAGATTGGCGTGCAGGGAACCCCAACCCGCGAGAAAACGGGCTGGGAACGCCACACAAACTCGCGACAGCGCGATATTGCGCACTGAACAAGCCATCGAGCGCGATGAGGCCTCGCTATGCGAAGACTCTGGATCCACGAAATCGATGTCATCGAGCACACACGCGCGCAGGCGAGAAGACGGGCGGCCACAAAGAAACGGGAGAAGAGAAGAAGAGATTGTCCGCAGACGACCGTCTGCGCCCAAACACGGTATACCCATCCAAAGTCAACCGCGTGATTTAGTTGCGATACAGCGAAAGAAGAGAGAAGATAATAGAAAGATGAACACGAAAAGAAGGGAAACGACCGAGCCTCGTACACGACAAGTCGCGTCGACGTTGGGCTCGCAAACGGTGATAAGGGTAGGCGACAAGAATCAGAAGGTCATACGAGCGTGTGCTCATCAACATCAACGAAAAGGGACAAAGCATGGACGCGAAGCGAGCGCAACAAGCCCAAGCCAATGCAGCCAAGTCTACTCAACCAGCAAAGTCGTTGCTCGTCCCGCAGAGCGCATCGAGGACAACGACATACACCGGTGACGCGAACGAGGGAGCACGGTGAGTCGGCGTCACGCCCACTTGTTCCACACTAACCCATGGCCGCGTCGCAAAGTAGAATACGGCGCCGCCGGGGGTCGCGATGATATCCACGACGCTCCCAGCTGTCGCAGCCAAGTCTGCTCGTCGAGGGCGACCGAGGAAGTACCGCTTTCGCGCATCAAGTCCACGGCCACCAACAAGACGGAGCAAACTGTGGCAACTCGCAGAGAAGGAGCGCAGAGACGTGTGAAACGACCCCACTCGCGCATCGAGGACGAATCCGACCGCTGCGACGACGTCCACTCGCGCGACAAGACCGTGGAAGTACCGCTCTCGCGCATCAAGTCCACAGCCTCGCCACGACGGAGCAGACGCAGAAGCGAACGAGGCAGATACCAGAGGGCGCGCCACAGCAAGCAAACACGCGAAATAAACCTAAGGGATGAATTAGAAGACGACGAACAGGGAAAGGAAACTCGGGCAAACGGTGAAGAGACGCGTCTGGACGCCAGGCCGCCAATTCGAATCGCAGATATCGTAGCTATCGACGGTGCTTGGCTTGTAACAGCACCGTCAAACGAATGCAGTTTACTTTCAGCGTTGATCAGGTTCGTCGTGAAACAGGTATGGTTTGAAAATACTCACTGGACACTAGGATCGCTTCAAGGGGAGTAAACACAATGACGAGGTGCGTGTTTCGTCGATCGCGTCGCGTAGTCTGACTGTACTGGTTAGGTATGTATGTATGTATCATAGGACCCGGAGCGCGCCGCAAAGAACACATGCTGGGATCATGGCGACGGCGAACTCGGGAAACGAACTACGCCTCCAACGCGGCCCATGTTTTCGAGACGTCGAAGACTCGCTGGGAATACGAGGACGGTATCAAACCTCAAGACACGATGGATGCGGAACTTGATACTCACCTGTTGGCCTGGCGCAAGACACTGCTTCGTGTCGAGCTCGACGGCGAACGACGATTGCAAGGCTAGACTAGGGGGAGTGAATAGGATGGTTGGATGAGGGGCGAGGGTTGAATGATGCGAGAGGACTTGCCAAAGATGCGAAAGCTCGCGCGCGCGCGAGACGGACAGGAAGAGGGTATACCCCTCCCGAACGACCGCTGAGGACCTAAACGACATAGCGGGAGGTTAGCGTCGCGAACAGATATAGATAACGGCGAGAGACTTACCAGCGGTCCGAGTTCGCGAGCCAATAGCTTGCAGATCGAGCTCGCACGAATCAGGCAACACCACGAACGGTGACAGCGGCATCTGCGAGGTCAACGGCAGCGGCAGCACGGCTACGACAATGCGGCAAACGCCTGCACCGGTACACTACGCCCAAGCAAGTCGACGACGAGCTACGAGGACGGCTTCGACTAGGCGTTCACGGTTCGCAACGGTGAGGCTCTCGGTTCGCTTTCGTTCTCTCATTTCTCACAGTCAACTCACGCAACCACTCACAGATGATGTACAACGCCGAGCTCAAGCGCCTCACTCAGTAATAATTCACTCAAGCACGCACACGTTTGCGAGCCTCGTTCGGAAGCGACGACACATGGCCAGCTTACGACGCGCACCGAAGTCCGTAGGTTAGTGGGTCAGTAGGGCGTTGTGTACACCTTTGTAAGCAAATAATATATATTTCTACAATCTGCAAACGGCGCGCAAATCGTTAATCAACCTGAATCACGACGCTGAAAGGGAGGCTTACAAGTATACATGTTATTGAGGTAATTTGTGATGCTAACGGCTAATTAGGAAGACTTCGTCAGTTCGTTTCATCGAACGGGACACGGACGCGCTCACTCTGCGGCTTGTAGGGTACTTGCCATATCTATATTTCCAGGTAAGCACCGCAGTCGTTGAGTTTCGAAACGAACTGACCTGTCTGCGAACAAAGACCATTGCTAGGTTATTCGCAGCCAGGCTGCAAGTTTGAACGTCGCGCTAGAATTGGGAGATTAGATCAGTACAATGCAAATGCGAGCAAAACTAACCCCCGCGTTCATACGTGTCACGAACCACCCCGGGCCAGTCGTATACAAAGCCAGTAGATGAGAGTTGGTCCGACGGACCGGGATCATTTCGACGTTGACTCGAGTTCAATCGTTCGCATCCCACCCGACACAACCTCTAGGAACTGGCTTGCAATCACTACACCTAAGATACTGCGCGCGTTAAGCAATGCGATAGAAAACGTTAATGGTGAACTAACTTCCATCCCGCAAACTGGTTTGTTAAGTCCCGGGGGGCTCGTAGGGTACTGGCCATATCTATATTTCGAGGTAAGTATCGCAGTCGTTGAGTTTCGAGATGAACTGACCTGTTTGCGCGCACAGTGATAACAGTCCGACTCACCTTGGACCCAGTCGTGTACGGGGCAGCATCTCCAAGCGACGATCTGGGATCACTTCGACAATGATGTTCGTGGGGGCGGGCCAGTCACTCGGATTTCGTCGAACGCAACCACTGGAACCGGCTCGCAACTGCGCCGTACCCCGAGGGACAGTCATGGTCAGCCCGAGATTGTTGGGGGAGCGGCGAACTGAGTCTGCAAGAGAAGATCAGACAATATCAATACATGTACAAGCGAACGACTTACAGAGACCACGAAGATATCACTGGGACGGCTCGAAGCGAACCAGAGCCGCGAAATAAGGGATCTGCGAGCCAAGAGGCTGCTTGCGAGTTGACTGGTGCTACGAATCGACACGCCGTGCTCCGTACTCTCGGGGGAACTCGCAACGAAGACTGCGATTAGAGCGCCCTCGTTAGTGATTTCAGTCGTTAACTATGGAGCACGAGCCGGGTCAGGGATTATTACTGTGCACTGAAGACGGACTGACCCTTTTTCAGCTCGTTTCGCGTCGAAGTTAATGCGAGCAGTCGTAGCGAGTGTACTGGAGACGGCGGTTGGGTAACTGTCGTGTTCGAGCTTACCTCGTTACTTAATTATGTACACGCTAGACTAGAAGTAAATCCGTGAGCCAATGAGCATAAGTATAGCAACGAGACACTTACTGTCAGCCTCGACGGTCATAAAGATTGTGACTGCAGGATATAGTCGGTGTCGTAGCTATAAGTAACCGGATTGTATCAGCGCCGTAGTTAATAGACCAATATAATAAAACTTACTGTGCGAAGAACATTACGCTCGCTTGTTCATCTCGGCCTTCATGATCGCTTCAAAGGTTATCTGCGACGATACCTATTTCAAAATTATGAATTCAGTGTATTGTAGCGAATGAGAACTGAAAATAACCTACTGATATGAGTAATGCTTATGATAGCCAGCGTTCGTGCCGATTGGTCTATTCATGATCGCTTCAAAGGTTATCTGCGACGATACCTATTTTGATAACAGATGTCAGTGTGTTGTAGTAGGTCAGAGCGGTTAACGACTTACTGATACAAGGGATTTCTTGATCTGTCACTGACTATCGTGGCCAGAGTCAGTAATTCAAGGAAGTGGGCGAGGACGAGGGAAAGCGATCCGTTGAAGTCGAATAGGGGAGGATAGGGGAATGGGCGGATTGTTGAATTCGAGCGTATTCAGCTCGAAGGAGGAGAGGAGGAGAGGAGAGGAGGAGAGACCTGAAGAGGATGGAGAGTAGTTAGCAATTTATGACCCCGTTATATAGGAAAAAGGGTGGTCCAAGCGTAAACGGCGTTTTCGAGCGTGTTCGCTCGCAAATAACTTGGTAGCGTTCAAACAAAATCGCTGATTGATGGTAGCCATGGCAGGACGTAATAGAAGCACATAAGCGCCGACGCCCAGACCCTAGTGGGTGGACGGGTACCTTGCAATTTCAATCGGGCTCAGGGAGAAGAGTACGACGAGGAGATTGAGCCGAGTGAGGGTTGTCGGCGAGGTTCCTGAGTTTGCGACGACGGGGGGATCGTGTGGTGGGTAGTATACATGTAGGCCATGGGCTGACTACCGTGCGACTGGACGTAGAGTGTAGTGGGTAGTGCATGTACGAGGAGGATGGTGTGCTGAGTGGTGTTGCAAGAAATGCGAAATTGCATCGGGGCGAGCGATCGAAGCGGCGTAAATTGCAGCCGAACAAAAGAATGTTCGTACTTGACTCACCCTGCAGTGCCCAGGTCGTTTCCTTTTGCCATTCCCTGCAATATATGCATCCACCAGCGGGATTGAGGCCGCTTCAAGATCCCGGTCCAGATACTCCATGGATGTTCTATTATATGTTCTAGATGAGGGTGTACGTACCTCATATCCATGGGGTACTTCATTTGCGTGTGTGGTAGTCGATGGGGAGGAAGGATAGGCGGGCGGGATTGGATACAGGGGACGTCGGAGCGGGATGTGTGGTCGGAACGGAATTGGGCGGAGGATAGGCGGGATGATTGGGGGGAAAGTGCGAGTTGTTTTGTGCATCTGCATATCTCGTACTGCTCGTTTAACTATGGGATTGTAGGGGAAAGTACGAGTAGGAGCGAGATGTAAGTAGGGGGCGGACTTGTCGGACATGCCGAAAATGGAATAATTAGGCGCACGGATTTGGACTCCGATGACGCACACCGACGATCACTCTTTCCTTCTTTCCACCACTCGCAACCCACTCCTCCGCCGACTGCTCTACTCGGACACCTCGGTATCTGTCTCTCCGCCAACGATGTCCCCGATTGCATCGCCCAATCTCTTGGTTCGCCGGCTTCTCTTTCCTGTCAACTACACTCAACGCCCATTCGTCTGCCGCCACTCTTTCACCAACCATTTAATGATTCGTTCTTACTGGTATGTTCCTAGTGCTGATCCTTCGTCTGTTACTTATCTCTGCTCACAGCGCCGAGTCGTGAAGTGCCCGAAAAACAAAGAGACTATATATCGACGCCATTCGGTTGGCTGTTTAACGTCGCCATCCGTGCATTCAGCGCATCCATATATTTTTGCCACCCCCAAGGACGAAGAGACCATATATCGACGCCGTTTTGTTCCCCATCGTTCCGTCACTCTCCTTGCGTATTTTGGAGCCGTTTTCAACAGACGACACGGCATATCCAGCTCGCTTTATCACCCCACGCGTTTCTGCACGCGACGCCTTCTTCGCCGTCTCATTCTGGGTCCGCAAACGACGAAGACACCACCTATCGACGCCGTTTTGTTCCCCCACCCTCCTCGTGCCCCTTGGCACCGTTTTCAACGGTGTTTCTGTCTCGAAAATGACGAAGACACGACGTATCGAGCTCGTTTTACCACCCCCTCTGCCATTTCGTTGTCGGCCCCCAAACAACGAAGACACGACGTATCGTCGCCGTTTTGTTCCCTGTCGTGCCGCCACCTCTCCGCGCATCTTGGAACGGTGTTTCTGTCCCGAAGATGATGAAGACACGATATATCGAGCCCGTTTTATCACCCCCACCTTTCCGCACACGATGCCTTCCCCCCGTTTCATTCTCAGTCCCCAAACGACGAATACACGACGTATCGTCTCCGTTTTATCCCCTATCGTTGCGCCGCCCTCCTCACACATCTTGGAACCGTTTTCAACGGTGTTTTCGTCGCGAAAATAACAAAGACACGACATATCGAGCCCGTTTTATCACCCCCCGCCTTTCTGCACCCGACGCTTCCTCCGCCGCTTTATTCTCGGTCCCAAAATGACAAAGACACGACGTATCGACGCCATTTTATCAGCACCTCCAGGTTGTTCTCCCCGGGATCAGCTCGACAAAGACACGACGGTTCGCCGCCGTTTTATCCCCCTTCACCCCCGCCATTCTCCTGCCTCCGTTTTCCCTCGCACATCGGATATTTCGAGGCGTCTGGGAAGATTGGTTCCCCCAGAGCAGAGTGGCCTCGCCAGAGGCCGTTCTGCTCTCGCTCTCTCCTCTCCCGCCTTTCCTGTGGTCGTTCGAACTACGGGAAGCACTTCGACCGTGTATCTGAGCTCCTTCCGACCTGCGTCACATTCTGCACCCGTTCCAGCCACGACGAAGTGGAAATTGTATATTTCGACGCCGTTTTATCAGTCCCACGACGTCGCTTCTCCCCCCAACAGTATCTCCACCTTGTCCCATCATCAGTGCACGCAGGACGAAACGAAAATCTTTAAATTCGATATTTCAGCTTCCCGCGACCGGCCTCCTACCTCCTCCATTGTTACGACACGATCCCCGCCGTTCTACGCCTCCTGAAGACTCCAGACATCGAAATTGTATATTTCGATGCCGTTTTATCGGTACCATGGCGCCGACTCACCTCGTACAGTTGCGACCCGACTTCCACCTGAAATCTAGCCCTCGCCGTCTCATTCTGCTTTCTACGCAGCCGTTGTGCTTCTCCTGCAGCATGGCCAGAACGACACGAACAGCTCGCGAATTGACCCGACGGCACTCGAATTCTCGGTGGCACAGTGCTGTATTAGCTACGATCTTGGCATGCCGCGAAAAATACATATTTATCCCATTGTACATGTCGGTCTCGCTGAAATTCAGAGTCTTCTTGTCTGCTAGTGACATTTACTCCCTGAGTCCCTCAAACAGCACTAGTCAATAATACCGTAATCCTACCAGTGCTACAAACTCGGCTCCGTTGTGTTGCGGGTGCTTTTGGGTAAAGTTCGCCGTGTTTCAGGAACGTTCTTCGGGCGGTTGAGGGCTGGGTAAGCAAGTTCACCAGTAACATCTCAATGTCAAGCCACACTGTACTCAGGCAGACAAGGAGGGGAGTTCAATTGAAGTGTATTCATTGATGGTACGCAATACTGCTACATAGAGTGGACTCGATGAAGTGAAGGGAGTGCGACGGCGACAGGTACCGCCGAGTTGCGTAATGTGAGGGTGCCGTGTTGTTGCCAAGGCAGATAGGTATCGCCCGATACTTGGCGCCGTAGACGTATATAAGGCCAGCGAGGAAAGGCGGTCAGTAGCCCCCCCCCCATCTCCCTGTGCTGTCGTTATGCCCCGTCGCTGTCCACCGTAGTCATCGTAGTCATCGTCGTAGTCGGTAGTCAGTATATAGCGACACGCCGGGGATCGGGAGCACGAACGTATGACCGTGCTTTCGATTCTCGGCGGCAATGGGGGATGCCCCAGCGCTTCGTACCTATCACAAACCATCGAATTTGCTTTTCTTGAATTTGCGAACCTATGTCAGGCCAATGTTTGCCTTCCAAATGATAGCGAGCAGAGTCCAGTGTATGCTCCCTCGTGGTGGTCATGGAGTGAGGGAAAGGTGCTATGCAGATCTTGATGACAATAGGAATCTGAATCCAGTCATAGATAGAAATACGTACGACTAATAATGTAACAACAGGTGGTATGAGGCGAACATGGGTAATAATGCACAGTACGTCGTACGTGTAACAGTGCAGACATGGATGTGGAGATGGAGATGAGGGAAGGGAGCGATGTGGGGAGTTAAGAGGAGGGGATGTGAATGGGAACGGGAAACATGACGCTAAATTAATGAGAAATATAATTACTATTAATACAATCCTTCCTAGATGGTAATGGAGGGGGAGATGATATGCACAATGAACAGTCCGTAGTCAAGAATTTAGATAGGAAATGGTAACTGCGTAGGTCAGGAGCGAGACCCGGTTCTATCATCGTCCCCTTCATCATCAACGGCGAAGAAGAACCTTCGAGACGACGACTGCCGCGAAGAATAGTCTCGATCCAGCCGAATGATGTCGGTCAACAAGTCCCACCGCCGGTACGAGTCCGTTTCCCAGCCCACGCTACGTGATTTATGATGGTACCCAAGGGAGCGAGCAACGGAAGGGAAGCTCGGGTTGAAATACGGAGGCCGCGAGTGTGAGGATCTCGGGGATGAGGGTGGGTGTGGTTTGAGAATAGTGTTGTCGCTAGTATCTCGGTCTTTGCTAGAGGATGTCCCGGCAGATAAAAAGGCATCTCGTGGACTTTCCATGGATACGCTCGTGGTCGTTTCCTCGACAGCCTCCATGTCTTCATCGCTTTCAACAAGGGTGACATCAGAATCGTCACTGGCTCCGCTTGACGTCGACAGAGCCCGTGCGTCTCTAGTCCTGAAAGCGCATCCCGTGCCGTACTCTGAATCATCACTAGAATCCGACGAGTCTGCATTACGATGAGCGAGTATCTCGAGGCCCATTTGCAAGTCGAACATCCAAAGTGTCTTCGCCATTGTCCACATGGGCAATTCTGCGAAGCATCTGTCGACGAGCGCACAGTAGGGATCACGGAGGGCGAGGATATCGCCGCGTCGGGGATGGATGGATAGAGGTGAGAAGCGCGAAGCCTGTTTTAATTTTCTCAACTTCTGGAAGCCGGTCTTCGTCAATGACGGCAGGGATTGTCGTGTCGTAGGGGATCTGCTGAGCTTGTCTGCTTTCTCCTGGTCTTGCCACTCTTCCTCTCGCATGGACCAGAACCATTTGAAATGAAGCAGGGCGTTGTGAGAGCGACCGTGGTGGCGATGGTCAGGGGATTTTGGTCTCGAAGGATAAGGTTCCATCAAGTAGCAAGGGGAGAGGGGAGATGGAAGACATGAAAAGTGAGCAATTTCGTCGAACTGCGTGGTCGGAGGGGGGGGAACCGTCCAAGTGAAGGCCGAGGCGGTGGGGGGGACAGCAATAGCTCACTTCCATAGTCGGCGCCGGCGTCGTCTTCGTCTGAATCAGAGCTGTCCAAATTGGCATCACCATCGTCGTCGGGGTTGGTTTGGGTTGCCGTGAACAATTCCAGGGTCCACTCGAACACGCTCCCCGCACGATTTCTCGAGGGCTCAACGTCGTCGTCGTCGTCTTCATCGCCCGACCCACTAGTTCCAGTTCAAGTGACGGGTGCAAGTTGGGCCACCAGAGGTACAGCGTCACATGGTGAGGCCCGCCAAATTCTCTATCACTGGCGGCCACTCGTGGTGTCATTGTACGTCCACTCTATGTAATCCAATTCTCAACGTCGCCCGTCGCCAACTCCTCGACTCCACGCCCATTCCTCCTCCCACAACCTCGTCGTAACCTCCATCACTCTGCCAATCTGCGCTCGAGTGGACGCACGCTAAGCATGCACGTCCCTCAACCATACCCTCACTAAGCTCCCTCACTCACGCCCGCACGTCCAACTTCCAACTTCCGCTCTCCACCAATCCCTCCCTCAGCAGCCCTCCCTCTGTATCTGACCGCCAGTCCATCGTCTCTCTCCCTCGCTCCCTCAGCGCTCAGCCAATCCTCACCCAGCCTCGTTCCCCCGCCCTCTCCACCCAACCTCCTCAACGTTCAACTTCAACGTTCAACTTCAACCCCCGCGCACGTCCACAACAAACCCGCTCCCAGGCTGTCGTCCCCAGCGCCCAGGGTTCCACAATCCCGTCTTTGCGCGCCATCTCGTGTGTATGCACCCTATTGGTCGTTCTCACTGCTTACTCACGCCTTCGCACAGGCTTTCTATTATTCCACCGCCTCGAACACTCGCACGCACGGCGCCAAGATGCCACGGCGCCCCCAGTCACCCTGCGTCCAACATCGCGCCACGTCAGCTAGCACAACCCCGAAAACGAACGTGAGAAGACAACACGGCGTGCCAGTGCACACAAAGCGACGTGGTCCACAGCGTGTTCGTTCGCGGCACGTCGACGACACCGGGTAGACGGTAGAGTGAGAAGAAACGAGAGAGAGAGAGAGAAGGGTGCGTCGTGCCATTCTAACGCAAAGGCCCGCGAGCTGACGAACGGGTCGTGCTCGCTGTCAGTCCATGGCACCCCGCACTGCGTGGAGGTGACAGCGTGCAGGGGAATAGCAACGAAAAAATGACAAGGACACGAAGAGGGGGACGGGGGACGTTGGCAATAACGTCCGACACCACGGACAACGACACAGTGACGGAAGACGGCACGACTCGCGTCAACGCAGACGTCAACGAAGACGGAAGTACAGCTCACTGAGCTAGCGAGGGAGTGGATGACGTGTGGCGCGCGCACAGAACCGGGAAGTATAGGAAATGAACGAATGGACGAAGCGAAGGGACAAGCGGAGGGAGGCATGAAGGGTCCCACGGGGACGTATTCGCCAACCGCCAACCACTGTGCAGGGTTTAACGAGAGGCCCCGTACACGCGTACGTACTGCACGCAGGACGTCAAGACGCTGCTCTCCGTCAGATCCGTCAGATCATCGCAGGATGCACGCCAGCCGGGGTTCTGGGCCCTGGACGGCGTGCGCACGAACTGGTCCCTGGTGGGCAACGGGAAATTTGAGCATGCCGAGACGAGATGCGGCGAGACGAAAGGAGAACGATGCAAACAGAAAAGCGGGGAATACGAAGACACGCAAACGGAAACAGAGAAACAGGAGCGAAATGGCGAAAAAGGAGAAAACGGATACAGAGAAAATGGAGAAAGAGAGATGTAGATCTACGTATGTACGTACTGTTTTGGTATTTTCATTCAGTGAATGACGATAATCGTCCTACTTTAAGTTAGCTAGTCGAGAACCCGGGGCGAAACGGCTATGGTGGAGATTCGAGCGCAACACGAGCGGGCGAACGGAATTGGCAACCCCACAATCCATCCACTCGATCATGATCGAGCACCCCGCACCCCGGAATAACCCCAGTAAGCCGGACGAGTTGGACGTTGGCTCAGCGCTGGCCACCCCTCTCCACGCCAACAACTCCACGCTCCCACAAAAGCGTCACGACGCCCGCCGACTGTCCCTGAGAACAGGGAGACGGCGCGTAGCCAGGCAGAACCGCTACGCCGTTACGTGAAAACAAGATAGGATCGAGACGAGATCGCAGCAAACGTAAGTACGATCCCTGTCGTTTGCCCAGTGCGTTCGAACTAATGAAATGACGTGCATTTGTCCCAAATAGATTCGAAACGACGACTCTGGACGACGGGGCGACGAAATGGGGTAATACTCAAGGCCGTCGAATGCAGGCGTTTGGCGCGCGAAGCCAACCAGGGACGTGCAAACGCGCGATCCCAGAACAAGCTAACTAGGCGCAAAGAAAGAAAAGAAAGGGGGAGATCGTGCGGCAAATGGGGGATCGCAAAAAGGACGAAGGAGAAACGAGCACGGGAAAGCGGACGAACAAGGCCGGGGAAACGGGAAACAAACGAGAGGAGATCGCGTGAGTACGGTCTCCCCGCTTTCGTCTCGATTTAACGTTTGCATGAAGATTCCCCGCGTTTTCGAACCAGAATGACACAGATTGGCGTGCAGGGAACCCCAACCCGCGAGAAAACGGGCTGGGAACACCACACAAACTCGCGACAGCGCGATATTGCGCACTGAACAAGCCATCGAGCGCGATGAGGCCTCGCTATGCGAAGACTCTGGATCCACGAAATCGATGTCATCGAGCACACACGCGCGCAGGCGAGAAGACGGGCGGCCACAAAGAAACGGGAGAAGAGAAGAAGAGATTGTCCGCAGACGACCGTCTGCGCCCAAACACGGTATACCCATCCAAAGTCAACCGCGTGATTTAGTTGCGATACAGCGAAAGAAGAGAGAAGATAATAGAAAGATGAACACGAAAAGAAGGGAAACGACCGAGCCTCGTACACGACAAGTCGCGTCGACGTTGGGCTCGCAAACGGTGATAAGGGTAGGCGACAAGAATCAGAAGGTCATACGAGCGTGTGCTCATCAACATCAACGAAAAGGGACAAAGCATGGACGCGAAGCGAGCGCAACAAGCCCAAGCCAATGCAGCCAAGTCTACTCAACCAGCAAAGTCGTTGCTCGTCCCGCAGAGCGCATCGAGGACAACGACATACACCGGTGACGCGAACGAGGGAGCACGGTGAGTCGGCGTCACGCCCACTTGTTCCACACTAACCCATGGCCGCGTCGCAAAGTAGAATACGGCGCCGCCGGGGGTCGCGATGATATCCACGACGCTCCCAGCTGTCGCAGCCAAGTCTGCTCGTCGAGGGCGACCGAGGAAGTACCGCTTTCGCGCATCAAGTCCACGGCCACCAACAAGACGGAGCAAACTGTGGCAACTCGCAGAGAAGGAGCGCAGAGACGTGTGAAACGACCCCACTCGCGCATCGAGGACGAATCCGACCGCTGCGACGACGTCCACTCGCGCGACAAGACCGTGGAAGTACCGCTCTCGCGCATCAAGTCCACAGCCTCGCCACGACGGAGCAGACGCAGAAGCGAACGAGGCAGATACCAGAGGGCGCGCCACAGCAAGCAAACACGCGAAATAAACCTAAGGGATGAATTAGAAGACGACGAACAGGGAAAGGAAACTCGGGCAAACGGTGAAGAGACGCGTCTGGACGCCAGGCCGCCAATTCGAATCGCAGATATCGTAGCTATCGACGGTGCTTGGCTTGTAACAGCACCGTCAAACGAATGCAGTTTACTTTCAGCGTTGATCAGGTTCGTCGTGAAACAGGTATGGTTTGAAAATACTCACTGGACACTAGGATCGCTTCAAGGGGAGTAAACACAATGACGAGGTGCGTGTTTCGTCGATCGCGTCGCGTAGTCTGACTGTACTGGTTAGGTATGTATGTATGTATCATAGGACCCGGAGCGCGCCGCAAAGAACACATGCTGGGATCATGGCGACGGCGAACTCGGGAAACGAACTACGCCTCCAACGCGGCCCATGTTTTCGAGACGTCGAAGACTCGCTGGGAATACGAGGACGGTATCAAACCTCAAGACACGATGGATGCGGAACTTGATACTCACCTGTTGGCCTGGCGCAAGACACTGCTTCGTGTCGAGCTCGACGGCGAACGACGATTGCAAGGCTAGACTAGGGGGAGTGAATAGGATGGTTGGATGAGGGGCGAGGGTTGAATGATGCGAGAGGACTTGCCAACGATGCGAAAGCTCGCGCGCGCGCGAGACGGACAGGAAGAGGGTATACCCCTCCCGAACGACCGCTGAGGACCTAAACGACATAGCGGGAGGTTAGCGTCGCGAACAGATATAGATAACGGCGAGAGACTTACCAGCGGTCCGAGTTCGCGAGCCAATAGCTTGCAGATCGAGCTCGCACGAATCAGGCAACACCACGAACGGTGACAGCGGCATCTGCGAGGTCAACGGCAGCGGCAGCACGGCTACGACGATGCGGCAAACGCCTGCACCGGTACACTACGCCCAAGCAAGTCGACGACGAGCTACGAGGACGGCTTCGACTAGGCGTTCACGGTTCGCAACGGTGAGGCTCTCGGTTCGCTTTCGTTCTCTCATTTCTCACAGTCAACTCACGCAACCACTCACAGATGATGTACAACGCCGAGCTCAAGCGCCTCACTCAGTAATAATTCACTCAAGCACGCACACGTTTGCGAGCCTCGTTCGGAAGCGACGACACATGGCCAGCTTACGACGCGCACCGAAGTCCGTAGGTTAGTGGGTCAGTAGGGCGTTGTGTACACCTTTGTAAGCAAATAATATATATTTCTACAATCTGCAAACGGCGCGCAAATCGTTAATCAACCTGAATCACGACGCTGAAAGGGAGGCTTACAAGTATACATGTTATTGAGGTAATTTGTGATGCTAACGGCTAATTAGGAAGACTTCGTCAGTTCGTTTCATCGAACGGGACACGGACGCGCTCACTCTGCGGCTTGTAGGGTACTTGCCATATCTATATTTCCAGGTAAGCACCGCAGTCGTTGAGTTTCGAAACGAACTGACCTGTCTGCGAACAAAGACCATTGCTAGGTTATTCGCAGCCAGGCTGCAAGTTTGAACGTCGCGCTAGAATTGGGAGATTAGATCAGTACAATGCAAATGCGAGCAAAACTAACCCCCGCGTTCATACGTGTCACGAACCACCCCGGGCCAGTCGTATACAAAGCCAGTAGATGAGAGTTGGTCCGACGGACCGGGATCATTTCGACGTTGACTCGAGTTCAATCGTTCGCATCCCACCCGACACAACCTCTAGGAACTGGCTTGCAATCACTACACCTAAGATACTGCGCGCGTTAAGCAATGCGATAGAAAACGTTAATGGTGAACTAACTTCCATCCCGCAAACTGGTTTGTTAAGTCCCGGGGGGCTCGTAGGGTACTGGCCATATCTATATTTTGAGGTAAGTATCGCAGTCGTTGAGTTTCGAGATGAACTGACCTGTTTGCGCGCACAGTGATAACAGTCCGACTCACCTTGGACCCAGTCGTGTACGGGGCAGCATCTCCAAGCGACGATCTGGGATCACTTCGACAATGATGTTCGTGGGGGCGGGCCAGTCACTCGGATTTCGTCGAACGCAACCACTGGAACCGGCTCGCAACTGCGCCGTACCCCGAGGGACAGTCATGGTCAGCCCGAGATTGTTGGGGGAGCGGCGAACTGAGTCTGCAAGAGAAGATCAGACAATATCAATACATGTACAAGCGAACGACTTACAGAGACCACGAAGATATCACTGGGACGGCTCGAAGCGAACCAGAGCCGCGAAATAAGGGATCTGCGAGCCAAGAGGCTGCTTGCGAGTTGACTGGTGCTACGAATCGACACGCCGTGCTCCGTACTCTCGGGGGAACTCGCAACGAAGACTGCGATTAGAGCGCCCTCGTTAGTGATTTCAGTCGTTAACTATGGAGCACGAGCCGGGTCAGGGATTATTACTGTGCACTGAAGACGGACTGACCCTTTTTCAGCTCGTTTCGCGTCGAAGTTAATGCGAGCAGTCGTAGCGAGTGTACTGGAGACGGCGGTTGGGTAACTGTCGTGTTCGAGCTTACCTCGTTACTTAATTATGTACACGCTAGACTAGAAGTAAATCCGTGAGCCAATGAGCATAAGTATAGCAACGAGACACTTACTGTCAGCCTCGACGGTCATAAAGATTGTGACTGCAGGATATAGTCGGTGTCGTAGCTATAAGTAACCGGATTGTATCAGCGCCGTAGTTAATAGACCAATATAATAAAACTTACTGTGCGAAGAACATTACGCTCGCTTGTTCATCTCGGCCTTCATGATCGCTTCAAAGGTTATCTGCGACGATACCTATTTCAAAATTATGAATTCAGTGTATTGTAGCGAATGAGAACTGAAAATAACCTACTGATATGAGTAATGCTTATGATAGCCAGCGTTCGTGCCGATTGGTCTATTCATGATCGCTTCAAAGGTTATCTGCGACGATACCTATTTTGATAACAGATGTCAGTGTGTTGTAGTAGGTCAGAGCGGTTAACGACTTACTGATACAAGGGATTTCTTGATCTGTCACTGACTATCGTGGCCAGAGTCAGTAATTCAAGGAAGTGGGCGAGGACGAGGGAAAGCGATCCGTTGAAGTCGAATAGGGGAGGATAGGGGAATGGGCGGATTGTTGAATTCGAGCGTATTCAGCTCGAAGGAGGAGAGGAGGAGAGGAGAGGAGGAGAGACCTGAAGAGGATGGAGAGTAGTTAGCAATTTATGACCCCGTTATATAGGAAAAAGGGTGGTCCAAGCGTAAACGGCGTTTTCGAGCGTGTTCGCTCGCAAATAACTTGGTAGCGTTCAAACAAAATCGCTGATTGATGGTAGCCATGGCAGGACGTAATAGAAGCACATAAGCGCCGACGCCCAGACCCTAGTGGGTGGACGGGTACCTTGCAATTTCAATCGGGCTCAGGGAGAAGAGTACGACGAGGAGATTGAGCCGAGTGAGGGTTGTCGGCGAGGTTCCTGAGTTTGCGACAACGGGGGGATCGTGTGGTGGGTAGTATACATGTAGGCCATGGGCTGACTACCGTGCGACTGGACGTAGAGTGTAGTGGGTAGTGCATGTACGAGGAGGATGGTGTGCTGAGTGGTGTTGCAAGAAATGCGAAATTGCATCGGGGCGAGCGATCGAAGCGGCGTAAATTGCAGCCGAACAAAAGAATGTTCGTACTTGACTCACCCTGCAGTGCCCAGGTCGTTTCCTTTTGCCATTCCCTGCAATATATGCATCCACCAGCGGGATTGAGGCCGCTTCAAGATCCCGGTCCAGATACTCCATGGATGTTCTATTATATGTTCTAGATGAGGGTGTACGTACCTCATATCCATGGGGTACTTCATTTGCGTGTGTGGTAGTCGATGGGGAGGAAGGATAGGCGGGCGGGATTGGATACAGGGGACGTCGGAGCGGGATGTGTGGTCGGAACGGAATTGGGCGGAGGATAGGCGGGATGATTGGGGGGAAAGTGCGAGTTGTTTTGTGCATCTGCATATCTCGTACTGCTCGTTTAACTATGGGATTGTAGGGGAAAGTACGAGTAGGAGCGAGATGTAAGTAGGGGGCGGACTTGTCGGACATGCCGAAAATGGAATAATTAGGCGCACGGATTTGGACTCCGATGACGCACACCGACGATCACTCTTTCCTTCTTTCCACCACTCGCAACCCACTCCTCCGCCGACTGCTCTACTCGGACACCTCGGTATCTGTCTCTCCGCCAACGATGTCCCCGATTGCATCGCCCAATCTCTTGGTTCGCCGGCTTCTCTTTCCTGTCAACTACACTCAACGCCCATTCGTCTGCCGCCACTCTTTCACCAACCATTTAATGATTCGTTCTTACTGGTATGTTCCTAGTGCTGATCCTTCGTCTGTTACTTATCTCTGCTCACAGCGCCGAGTCGTGAAGTGCCCGAAAAACAAAGAGACTATATATCGACGCCATTCGGTTGGCTGTTTAACGTCGCCATCCGTGCATTCAGCGCATCCATATATTTTTGCCACCCCCAAGGACGAAGAGACCATATATCGACGCCGTTTTGTTCCCCATCGTTCCGTCACTCTCCTTGCGTATTTTGGAGCCGTTTTCAACAGACGACACGGCATATCCAGCTCGCTTTATCACCCCACGCGTTTCTGCACGCGACGCCTTCTTCGCCGTCTCATTCTGGGTCCGCAAACGACGAAGACACCACCTATCGACGCCGTTTTGTTCCCCCACCCTCCTCGTGCCCCTTGGCACCGTTTTCAACGGTGTTTCTGTCTCGAAAATGACGAAGACACGACGTATCGAGCTCGTTTTACCACCCCCTCTGCCATTTCGTTGTCGGCCCCCAAACAACGAAGACACGACGTATCGTCGCCGTTTTGTTCCCTGTCGTGCCGCCACCTCTCCGCGCATCTTGGAACGGTGTTTCTGTCCCGAAGATGATGAAGACACGATATATCGAGCCCGTTTTATCACCCCCACCTTTCCGCACACGATGCCTTCCCCCCGTTTCATTCTCAGTCCCCAAACGACGAATACACGACGTATCGTCTCCGTTTTATCCCCTATCGTTGCGCCGCCCTCCTCACACATCTTGGAACTGTTTTCAACGGTGTTTTCGTCGCGAAAATAACAAAGACACGACATATCGAGCCCGTTTTATCACCCCCCGCCTTTCTGCACCCGACGCTTCCTCCGCCGCTTTATTCTCGGTCCCAAAATGACAAAGACACGACGTATCGACGCCATTTTATCAGCACCTCCAGGTTGTTCTCCCCGGGATCAGCTCGACAAAGACACGACGGTTCGCCGCCGTTTTATCCCCCTTCACCCCCGCCATTCTCCTGCCTCCGTTTTCCCTCGCACATCGGATATTTCGAGGCGTCTGGGAAGATTGGTTCCCCCAGAGCAGAGTGGCCTCGCCAGAGGCCGTTCTGCTCTCGCTCTCTCCTCTCCCGCCTTTCCTGTGGTCGTTCGAACTACGGGAAGCACTTCGACCGTGTATCTGAGCTCCTTCCGACCTGCGTCACATTCTGCACCCGTTCCAGCCACGACGAAGTGGAAATTGTATATTTCGACGCCGTTTTATCAGTCCCACGACGTCGCTTCTCCCCCCAACAGTATCTCCACCTTGTCCCATCATCAGTGCACGCAGGACGAAACGAAAATCTTTAAATTCGATATTTCAGCTTCCCGCGACCGGCCTCCTACCTCCTCCATTGTTACGACACGATCCCCGCCGTTCTACGCCTCCTGAAGACTCCAGACATCGAAATTGTATATTTCGATGCCGTTTTATCGGTACCATGGCGCCGACTCACCTCGTACAGTTGCGACCCGACTTCCACCTGAAATCTAGCCCTCGCCGTCTCATTCTGCTTTCTACGCAGCCGTTGTGCTTCTCCTGCAGCATGGCCAGAACGACACGAACAGCTCGCGAATTGACCCGACGGCACTCGAATTCTCGGTGGCACAGTGCTGTATTAGCTACGATCTTGGCATGCCGCGAAAAATACATATTTATCCCATTGTACATGTCGGTCTCGCTGAAATTCAGAGTCTTCTTGTCTGCTAGTGACATTTACTCCCTGAGTCCCTCAAACAGCACTAGTCAATAATACCGTAATCCTACCAGTGCTACAAACTCGGCTCCGTTGTGTTGCGGGTGCTTTTGGGTAAAGTTCGCCGTGTTTCAGGAACGTTCTTCGGGCGGTTGAGGGCTGGGTAAGCAAGTTCACCAGTAACATCTCAATGTCAAGCCACACTGTACTCAGGCAGACAAGGAGGGGAGTTCAATTGAAGTGTATTCATTGATGGTACGCAATACTGCTACATAGAGTGGACTCGATGAAGTGAAGGGAGTGCGACGGCGACAGGTACCGCCGAGTTGCGTAATGTGAGGGTGCCGTGTTGTTGCCAAGGCAGATAGGTATCGCCCGATACTTGGCGCCGTAGACGTATATAAGGCCAGCGAGGAAAGGCGGTCAGTAGCCCCCCCCCCATCTCCCTGTGCTGTCGTTATGCCCCGTCGCTGTCCACCGTAGTCATCGTAGTCATCGTCGTAGTCGGTAGTCAGTATATAGCGACACGCCGGGGATCGGGAGCACGAACGTATGACCGTGCTTTCGATTCTCGGCGGCAATGGGGGATGCCCCAGCGCTTCGTACCTATCACAAACCATCGAATTTGCTTTTCTTGAATTTGCGAACCTATGTCAGGCCAATGTTTGCCTTCCAAATGATAGCGAGCAGAGTCCAGTGTATGCTCCCTCGTGGTGGTCATGGAGTGAGGGAAAGGTGCTATGCAGATCTTGATGACAATAGGAATCTGAATCCAGTCATAGATAGAAATACGTACGACTAATAATGTAACAACAGGTGGTATGAGGCGAACATGGGTAATAATGCACAGTACGTCGTACGTGTAACAGTGCAGACATGGATGTGGAGATGGAGATGAGGGAAGGGAGCGATGTGGGGAGTTAAGAGGAGGGGATGTGAATGGGAACGGGAAACATGACGCTAAATTAATGAGAAATATAATTACTATTAATACAATCCTTCCTAGATGGTAATGGAGGGGGAGATGATATGCACAATGAACAGTCCGTAGTCAAGAATTTAGATAGGAAATGGTAACTGCGTAGGTCAGGAGCGAGACCCGGTTCTATCATCGTCCCCTTCATCATCAACGGCGAAGAAGAACCTTCGAGACGACGACTGCCGCGAAGAATAGTCTCGATCCAGCCGAATGATGTCGGTCAACAAGTCCCACCGCCGGTACGAGTCCGTTTCCCAGCCCACGCTACGTGATTTATGATGGTACCCAAGGGAGCGAGCAACGGAAGGGAAGCTCGGGTTGAAATACGGAGGCCGCGAGTGTGAGGATCTCGGGGATGAGGGTGGGTGTGGTTTGAGAATAGTGTTGTCGCTAGTATCTCGGTCTTTGCTAGAGGATGTCCCGGCAGATAAAAAGGCATCTCGTGGACTTTCCATGGATACGCTCGTGGTCGTTTCCTCGACAGCCTCCATGTCTTCATCGCTTTCAACAAGGGTGACATCAGAATCGTCACTGGCTCCGCTTGACGTCGACAGAGCCCGTGCGTCTCTAGTCCTGAAAGCGCATCCCGTGCCGTACTCTGAATCATCACTAGAATCCGACGAGTCTGCATTACGATGAGCGAGTATCTCGAGGCCCATTTGCAAGTCGAACATCCAAAGTGTCTTCGCCATTGTCCACATGGGCAATTCTGCGAAGCATCTGTCGACGAGCGCACAGTAGGGATCACGGAGGGCGAGGATATCGCCGCGTCGGGGATGGATGGATAGAGGTGAGAAGCGCGAAGCCTGTTTTAATTTTCTCAACTTCTGGAAGCCGGTCTTCGTCAATGACGGCAGGGATTGTCGTGTCGTAGGGGATCTGCTGAGCTTGTCTGCTTTCTCCTGGTCTTGCCACTCTTCCTCTCGCATGGACCAGAACCATTTGAAATGAAGCAGGGCGTTGTGAGAGCGACCGTGGTGGCGATGGTCAGGGGATTTTGGTCTCGAAGGATAAGGTTCCATCAAGTAGCAAGGGGAGAGGGGAGATGGAAGACATGAAAAGTGAGCAATTTCGTCGAACTGCGTGGTCGGAGGGGGGGGAACCGTCCAAGTGAAGGCCGAGGCGGTGGGGGGGACAGCAATAGCTCACTTCCATAGTCGGCGCCGGCGTCGTCTTCGTCTGAATCAGAGCTGTCCAAATTGGCATCACCATCGTCGTCGGGGTTGGTTTGGGTTGCCGTGAACAATTCCAGGGTCCACTCGAACACGCTCCCCGCACGATTTCTCGAGGGCTCAACGTCGTCGTCGTCGTCTTCATCGTCCGACCCATTGAAGCCAAGCCGGCTCGTTGGGCGAGGTGGCAGGTCGTTCGTATCGTCGTCCGAAACTCGCTGTTCGAGAGTCCAGCCACAAGCTCGTCTCCGCAACGCCGTGGTCGAGATAGATGAGGGGAACAGTCAAGACGGGTGCAAGTTGGGCCACCAGAGGTACAGCGTCACATGGTCATCTGAGATAGGAGCCGAGGCCCGCCAAATTCTCTATCACTGGCGGCCACTCTATGTAATCCAATTCTCAACGTCGCCCGTCGCCAACTCCTCGACTCCACGCCCATTCCTCCTCACTCTGCCAATCTGCGCTCGAGTGGACGCACGCTAAGCATGCACGTCCCTCAACCATACCCTCACTAAGCTCCCTCACTCACGCCCGCACGTCCAACTTCCAACTTCCGCTCTCCACCAATCCCTCCCTCAGCAGCCCTCCCTCTGTATCTGACCGCCAGTCCATCGTCTCTCTCCCTCGCTCCCTCAGCGCTCAGCCAATCCTCACCCAGCCTCGTTCCCCCGCCCTCTCCACCCAACCTCCTCAACGTTCAACTTCAACGTTCAACTTCAACCCCCGCGCACGTCCACAACAAACCCGCTCCCAGGCTGTCGTCCCCAGCGCCCAGGGTTCCACAATCCCGTCTTTGCGCGCCATCTCGTGTGTATGCACCCTATTGGTCGTTCTCACTGCTTACTCACGCCTTCGCACAGGCTTTCTATTATTCCACCGCCTCGAACGCCCGCAAAGGCGCCCCCAGTCACCCTGTGTCCAACACCGCGCCACCTCAGCTAGCACAACCCCGAAAACGAACGTGAGAAGACGACGTGGCTCGCCAGTGCACACAAAGCGACGAGGTCAAAACCGAGAGAGAAAAAGGTGCGTGGTGCCTTTGTAATGCAAAGGCCCGCTTGCTGACGAACGAATTGTGCTCTCTGTCAGAGCAGGCCAAGGCGCAGCGGAGAATAGCAACCAACGGCCAAGACCAGACAAAAACGAAGAGCGGGAACGAGCGAACGACGCTGGGCATAACACCAACGCCACGGACAGCGACACAGTGACGCGACAACGAGAAAAGACCATCCCCAGCGCGAAAGAGACGCGAAGAGCACGCGAAGGACAGGGGCAAGTCGAGACGAAGGGCCAGGCCTTCACTCAGGGTGGAACATGGCGACGCGAACGTTAACGTCTACGCGCAAAGTCCGTCGCTTGGGTGCGAGGGAACCAAGTGCCGCGCGAACGCCAATGAAACACGTCGCGGGGATGAAAGAAAACGAGAGCGCCGGCCACGTTGGGCACGCACGCACGCCACACGAGAGCTGCGCCACCCCCCCATCTCGAGCGCACTGGTACGGGACCTGGGGATTGCACGCACGCCGGGATCGTTTGGGGCGCGGCGCAAGGGTCGCGCAAACGGCAGACTAAACGGGGAACACAGAAACGAGGGAAGATGAAGAAAATACGGAAACGAGAGAGACGAAGGAAACGGAAAACGGAAAACAAGAGAAGAAGAAGGGAGAACGCAGAAAACGAGAGACGACGAGAACACGGGAGACATGTAAATACGTGTACGTACGGTGTAATGACCTGGATGTAGTAGCTAATTGGCTAACACGCGTGCTATTGAATGGGTCAGTTAGGGATGCAACTCGGGAGCGCAAATAAGGCGCGAACGACTCGGACGAAGGGCGAGTAATGAAGAACAGAAGCGAAAGGGGAAGGGTCACCCCGCAGTCGATCATGATCGACACCCCACCCCACATTATGACGAACACGTAAATGGGGAGGAGACTTTGCACGCAGCCGAACGGCGACGCGCAGCCCGATGCGGGATGGGGAACGGGGTAAGCCAACGGGACAGGGACGAAGCACAACGAACGAAGGAATCAAAAACGAGAGAAGGCAGGAATTGAAAAAGTCATGGCGACGGAATGGACATGGACATGGACATGAAAATGGGACGCGGGGAAATGAAGGGGGGAATACGTTGGAGTACGTATGACCTCCTGCGTCCTCGATTATCCCCGCTTTGTACAAGCTGAGGCGGCCTGCAGGGACACGCGCACACGCACACGCACACGCAAATGCAAAGACCGAAGGGACGGCGCACGATCGTGCGAGGAACAAGCGAACGAAGAAGCACCCGTATGAAGACAAGGCACCACGACCAGCCCCAGCTTTCGGCAGCAGCAGAAACGAAGGGAACGTAACGGCAGCGCAAATACAAAGGCAAAACGGCAGCGAAACGAGGGTCGCCAGTGCCTGTTGCTCGATCATAATCGAGCCCCGCACCCCGGAATAACCCCAGTAAGCCGGACGAGTTGGACGTTGGCTCAGCGCTGGCCACCCCTCTCCACGCCAACAACTCCACGCTCCCACAAAAGCGTCACGACGCCCGCCGACTGTCCCTGAGAACAGGGAGACGGCGCGTAGCCAGGCAGAACCGCTACGCCGTTACGTGAAAACAAGATAGGATCGAGACGAGATCGCAGCAAACGTAAGTACGATCCCTGTCGTTTGCCCAGTGCGTTCGAACTAATGAAATGACGTGCATTTGTCCCAAATAGATTCGAAACGACGACTCTGGACGACGGGGCGACGAAATGGGGTAATACTCAAGGCCGTCGAATGCAGGCGTTTGGCGCGCGAAGCCAACCAGGGACGTGCAAACGCGCGATCCCAGAACAAGCTAACTAGGCGCAAAGAAAGAAAAGAAAGGGGGAGATCGTGCGGCAAATGGGGGATCGCAAAAAGGACGAAGGAGAAACGAGCACGGGAAAGCGGACGAACAAGGCCGGGGAAACGGGAAACAAACGAGAGGAGATCGCGTGAGTACGGTCTCCCCGCTTTCGTCTCGATTTAACGTTTGCATGAAGATTCCCCGCGTTTTCGAACCAGAATGACACAGATTGGCGTGCAGGGAACCCCAACCCGCGAGAAAACGGGCTGGGAACGCCACACAAACTCGCGACAGCGCGATATTGCGCACTGAACAAGCCATCGAGCGCGATGAGGCCTCGCTATGCGAAGACTCTGGATCCACGAAATCGATGTCATCGAGCACACACGCGCGCAGGCGAGAAGACGGGCGGCCACAAAGAAACGGGAGAAGAGAAGAAGAGATTGTCCGCAGACGACCGTCTGCGCCCAAACACGGTATACCCATCCAAAGTCAACCGCGTGATTTAGTTGCGATACAGCGAAAGAAGAGAGAAGATAATAGAAAGATGAACACGAAAAGAAGGGAAACGACCGAGCCTCGTACACGACAAGTCGCGTCGACGTTGGGCTCGCAAACGGTGATAAGGGTAGGCGACAAGAATCAGAAGGTCATACGAGCGTGTGCTCATCAACATCAACGAAAAGGGACAAAGCATGGACGCGAAGCGAGCGCAACAAGCCCAAGCCAATGCAGCCAAGTCTACTCAACCAGCAAAGTCGTTGCTCGTCCCGCAGAGCGCATCGAGGACAACGACATACACCGGTGACGCGAACGAGGGAGCACGGTGAGTCGGCGTCACGCCCACTTGTTCCACACTAACCCATGGCCGCGTCGCAAAGTAGAATACGGCGCCGCCGGGGGTCGCGATGATATCCACGACGCTCCCAGCTGTCGCAGCCAAGTCTGCTCGTCGAGGGCGACCGAGGAAGTACCGCTTTCGCGCATCAAGTCCACGGCCACCAACAAGACGGAGCAAACTGTGGCAACTCGCAGAGAAGGAGCGCAGAGACGTGTGAAACGACCCCACTCGCGCATCGAGGACGAATCCGACCGCTGCGACGACGTCCACTCGCGCGACAAGACCGTGGAAGTACCGCTCTCGCGCATCAAGTCCACAGCCTCGCCACGACGGAGCAGACGCAGAAGCGAACGAGGCAGATACCAGAGGGCGCGCCACAGCAAGCAAACACGCGAAATAAACCTAAGGGATGAATTAGAAGACGACGAACAGGGAAAGGAAACTCGGGCAAACGGTGAAGAGACGCGTCTGGACGCCAGGCCGCCAATTCGAATCGCAGATATCGTAGCTATCGACGGTGCTTGGCTTGTAACAGCACCGTCAAACGAATGCAGTTTACTTTCAGCGTTGATCAGGTTCGTCGTGAAACAGGTATGGTTTGAAAATACTCACTGGACACTAGGATCGCTTCAAGGGGAGTAAACACAATGACGAGGTGCGTGTTTCGTCGATCGCGTCGCGTAGTCTGACTGTACTGGTTAGGTATGTATGTATGTATCATAGGACCCGGAGCGCGCCGCAAAGAACACATGCTGGGATCATGGCGACGGCGAACTCGGGAAACGAACTACGCCTCCAACGCGGCCCATGTTTTCGAGACGTCGAAGACTCGCTGGGAATACGAGGACGGTATCAAACCTCAAGACACGATGGATGCGGAACTTGATACTCACCTGTTGGCCTGGCGCAAGACACTGCTTCGTGTCGAGCTCGACGGCGAACGACGATTGCAAGGCTAGACTAGGGGGAGTGAATAGGATGGTTGGATGAGGGGCGAGGGTTGAATGATGCGAGAGGACTTGCCAAAGATGCGAAAGCTCGCGCGCGCGCGAGACGGACAGGAAGAGGGTATACCCCTCCCGA